>CM070642.1:4089867-4689867 GCA_036346575.1 Dendrocalamus sinicus
TTTATTTATTTTTTACTATTTATAAATTTTATTTTTTTGTGTCTTTTAGCTTTTTATTGGTTCTTTTTCTTGTATTTATTTGCATTGTCCATGATAAGTTAACTGATTTTTTTCTATTTTTAATTTTTAAATTTAGTTACGCCAAATAAATCATCACCATGATAATTTCAATCAACTACAAGATAATTTTAGCTATAAATCAGCTTATTTCAACCTAATTGAATAGCACCTTAGTCCTTGCTTTGTTTGTGTTTTTTGCTGCAATGCGTAATTTGTTAGGCATGACTCATGAGTTCTCTCTACCTAACCAAAACCCTTGGAAAATTCCCACGTGCTTGTTTTAGTCCCACCAAGCTAAGCTGCACGAGTTTGGTAATTGGGAGGCAAAGTAGGGCCGTGTCTAGAGATGGCAACGGATAAATACCTATCGGGTATTACCATTCCATACCCGCACTCGCCAGGTGTAAATTTACCCATCGGTTACCCAGACCGCACGCGGTAGGAAAATTTACCCATACCCAGATCCGCGTGGGTATAACACATCGACGGCAACCTGCACTGCAAGCATACCCGGTTCAACACATAAGAATATCATCAATTTAGGCATTCATTAATCATACATGCCAAGCACAAAGCGCCTAATGATCAAAATTAGTACATCACATAAACATACTTGACATGATCATATCAACATATGACAAACAAATAAACAATCAACAACAAGTAGATAATAAAATTAACATTTGAGTGGGATATCTAGTTGTCTAATGCGGTATTCATTACTCATGGGGTAGGCGGGTATGGGTAGTAGTATACCACACGCACTCCGCCTACCCTACGGCAGAGGATTTCGCCAACAACGCACTCCATGGGTACATAAAATTTTCCATACCCATCTCTTTATCTGCAAACCCGCAGTATTCGGTATCGGCACCCATTGCCATCTCTAGCCGTGTCCTCCGATGGCTGAAAGAAACCGACTAAGGAAGTCAAGGAGGAGATGATTTTTTAAAAATAAAATTAGGTCAAGAACTATGGTATTCACCAAAGAGGGCGGTGTGCACTCGGATGGATCCTAGCATTGGAACCCGGACGAAGAAGAGACGACGCCCACTCTTTCACTCTACTCGAGGAATGAAGGCCTATTCTTTTCAAATTGTGGTTTTGATTTTTAGTGAAATTTTAAATTTTGGTTATTTATGGTACAAATTACGAGAGACAGATACTCACTCTGCGATTTTGGTCGGGCATGATGTTGGGCTTTTAACGGTAGATCGTTTAACTTGTAGACCCCATCTTAAAAATACTCTATTTGAAAATTAGGTACTATGTCAAAAGCTAAAAATTGAGATATTGGTGCTAGAAAAAAAGGTCGGGTTTCACTCGAATCGATGCCAAGAAGTAAATTAATGGCCCGATCAACTCTGGCTTCGCTTCGACTTCCGCTTATTTTTCACTATTCATAAGTTTCGTTTCTTTTTCTGAATTTTTGGCTTTCGTTGAGCTTTTGCTCTTTTTCCAGTATTTGTCTCAGATATACGTAATGGGCTAACATATTTTATTTTTAAATTTTTGTAAAAATGTCATGCTGGCCCACCTGTCAGGGAAAGAAAGATAGATGGAGTTGTCGTCGCTTCCCTCCGAGTCGAATCATGCTTGGTCTCGCCTCCTGCCTTGCCGCTGCTTCCCGTCTACGCTTCCGGGGAAGCGAGCAGCTGCACAACTACGTGGCAATGCAGCAGTTGCAGGCGGCAACGAACGAGGAGAGAGGAGACAACCAGAGAGAAGGTGCGGGACTTCTTCTGACTAAGGTTTCGTTTAAAACACAAGAATTTTATATAAAACAATTTAATTCTTATAGAAATCGAAAAAAACATGTTTTAAATTGGAACCTAAGTGGGGATTATTTATTTAGTATTATAGGATTCCACTGCCGGTTTCACTTCGAGAGAAAGTGATGCTAGACATTGTACAGAAAATTACAAACTTAGCTTCTATATGACGTGGTAAAACTTAGAATCTATATAGATTCTGCACATTGTGGATACCCTAATGCACATCTATGGTTAAATCCTTCTTTTTTTTAAAAATGGCTTTCGAAAACAAAGATGTACTAGTCGGGAGAAAACTATGGAGGTGTTGATATATCACTCCCTTCAGTCGTAGAAGAATATCGTTTTTGGATAAGGTGCAGTTAAGATTTATATTTTTTGGCTATCAATATCTTTCTCAATATTTTAATTTAAATGCATAATAATAATATATAGATTTATCTTGAAAAGAACTTTTATAAACATATAATTTTATTAGATTTTATAAATATATTTTAATATAAATTAAGAATCAACATTATGTTTTGAAACCGTATCAATGTTTAAAATTATTTATTTTTCCGGAGGAGTACTACGTACGAAAGAGACGTACGAAAAAGGTGATGGTACGACGGGAGTTTTCACCATGTTACACAAAAAGGGTAGCAACATATGGAATCAAAAATACAGGGACGTCAGCAATAGAGGTGCTTTCAATTTAGATATCTCTCGACCGCCCGTCTGACTGAATTAGTTCGGATAGTATTTTAGAAAAATAATCGATAACTAGATGATTTTAACAGATATGATATTAGAATTGGATAGTGATTATCGGAATCAGAATCGGGAGAGTAATTTTCGACGGATAGGAGAATATCCGAATATATAATCGGTAATATCAGGTGCTAGTTATTCGGTAATACCCAAATGGGCAAAGGATTTAAAATTTTATTTTGGCTTTTGATTTTCAGAAAAGCCCAAAAATTAAAATAAAAGCTAGAAAATAGCAGGAAACTCCAAATAAATCCCACAAAATTTCCATAAATTCAGAAAAAAGTAAGGACCTGAATAAAATAAGTTCAACTTGTTTTAGACACAATTACTCAACTAAATTAATAACTTGCTCTCTAGGTTTTAATTAAAGGATTTAAGAAAAAGGAAATTAATTTCTAGAGAAAATCCAATTAAACCAAATAAATAAATAAATAAGTGAAAAACCAAAATTTTGGGATGCCATAGTAATACTCCTCAGGAAGTGGTTCCAGATGACTATTCTGTTCATTATTGTTGTATGTATATAAGTTGCTTTCTGTACTCAAATTTTAAATGCATGATATTTCTATATTATATTTAATTATTTATCCTGATATGCATGATCTATATTTAATTATTTAGGATGTTTGTTTTCGCCTGGTATCCGATGAAATATAGTTACCGTATCGAATCCGCTCTGTATTCATTCTGTATTTGTGACCGATGCTATTCGTGTTCGTATTGCATCCAGTATCATCCGTGTTTAACTCTAACTCCGAATAAAATATAGTATAAGATATAGAATAAGTAATTATCGACCATGTCCACTCCGATGTCACCTCTTGTCGGCAAGCACCAAAGCACGCAGGAAGGTGGCGGGCCCTAAACCAAAAAGCCTCGTCGCCTTTAATTGAATCAATCAAGTGAAAGTACTGTACTTGCCACTAACTGAAAGACTAATTAACATTAACATAGCATGATCGATCTTGTTAGTGAATGTAACTATCTCAATTGTACCACGATCATATAAATATATATAAAGATGGACAAAGCAAAAACAATGCTTGTGGTTTTCATAGAGTTGACTTTGTATCCGTGTGATTCGGTTTTACTAGCTAGGTTTTCATAGGGTTGACTTGTATCGGTGTGATTAGGTTTGACTAGCTAGGTGCCATTATGCAAAAGCAAATACGCGATATCCGGGTATATGTTCTTAGCTATTGCGATAGAAGATGTGCCATTGGAAGATACTAAGTGGAGCACTTCAAATTTGGACAGCAGAAGTAAAAAAAAAGAGGTACAGAACTCTTTCTACAAGAAAAGGTTGAACCTCTGGACTATATTTTTTTAAAAAGAAAAACTGTAAGCCGGTTTGACACTTGGAGGCCATTCAGTCTGGATAAACACTTGACATATGAGTTGCATAATAGAGGGGATTACATTACTCAGAGATAGCTGCAGATTATTGCTGTCAGGATCAACGAAGTTTACCGTGAACACACGGCTCGATCACGCCATGTCGCAATCGTGGGGCGACTTGACTAGTAGTCCCAAAAGAAAAGATCCTAGCACCAAATATCTGCATAGCCAGAACGGTCAGTGTGCTTGACAAATCGACACATCTTTGTGTCCATGCTCCTGGAAAAAAAATGAATTCCATTATGCAATTCGCAGATCGAATGGCCATCCATGGATCATGCTAGTAACAGCAAAGCCAGAAACACATGAGACTCGTGAGTGGCCCTCTCATCGTAGCCTCGTGTCTGCCGGCGATCGATCCATTGAGTCGGGATTTTTGGTCCTTTGGGCAACGACGGCCAACATTTGTTTTGTGATTTATCATCATTTCATCTCCATGCTGGCTCGCTTACTGAACATAACAAAAATAATCGCCATCATTTACAGACTGCGATAACATCAAAACGTGGGTCTCCTCTAGGATAGCACAAATTCATAACACCAATGCTTTGCCGGTTGGACTACGAGCTTACTGCCACCTGGTAGGGAATCCTCTCATATTTTTATTGATGTGGCAAACATTCAGAGCAACAAGGAAACATGAGGGAAATAGAAAGGGTGCTCTGGATATTTGCCACATCGATGAGAACTCGAGGGAAACACGGAGAAGGAAACAGGGAAGCCGTTTTCCCTGGTAGGATCATCTATTAATAGTGCTTCTTCCGTAGAAAAAAATATAAGATGTGATTTAACTTGGTATGGTCTCCAAGATTAAGCTTTAACCGTTAATTACTTTTACAATACTTCATTTGTAGCTACCAAATCATAAGGGAATTGATATCGTTCGGACGTTCGATGCTACCAATTTCTACATTTCGAGAGAAACTGCATGAAGCCATGGGAACAGACTTAGCATTCAGTATAGCATGCCACCCACAAACCAGAGGACAAACAGAACGAGTGAATCAGATCTTAGAAGATATGCTTCGAGCATGTGCATTGGTCTACGGAGCAGCTTGGGACATGTGTTTACCGTTTGCGGAATTTTCTTATAATAACAAGCACTGTGCCGTATTAAATGGCACCGTTTGAAGCCTTATATGGAAGAGAGTGTAGAACACCGTTAAATTGGACTGAAACCGGAGAACGACAGTTCTTAGGACCACAAATCGTCCAAGATGTAGAAGCCCACGTCAGGATTGTCCGAGACAAAACGAGAATAGCCCAGAGTCGACAAAAGAGTTATGCCGATAACCGTCGAAAAGATTTAAGCTTTGAAATCGGAGATTGGGTATATCTCAAAGTTACACCCTTCAAATCAATAAAAAGATTTCAAGTTAAAGGAAAGTTAGCCCCGAGATATATTGGCCCATTTGAGATTCTTAAGAGAATAGGGGAAGTAGCTTATAAATTGCAGTTAACACCAAATCTGGCCAGAGTGCATAATGTATTTCATGTATCTCAGCTACGCAAATGTCTCCGCCACCCAACAGAGCAGATACCAGTTGATGATATAGATTTACAAGATGATTTGTCATATGAAGAAGAACCAATTCAGATCTTGGAAACCACAGAGAGGCAGTTGAGAAGCAAAAATATCATATTTCATAAAGTTCAATGGCGAAATCATACAGCAGATGAGGCAACATGGGAAAAGGAGTCAGACTTACAGCGAGAATTTTCCAACCCACTCCTAGGCCCGAGTTGATCTCGAGGTCGAGATCCTTTTTAAGGGGGGTAGGTTGAAACAAAACTAAAAACTTGAAAAAGTTTAAAAGTTGAATTTGAGCTCAATTTTCATTTCTGTTTTGTTCTCCCAATTCCTCACCCTATTCTCCACCAATCTCAACATCCAGATGCCTCTAATCCCTGCCATTGCCATCGGATTGGGGGAGAGCAAATGCTACACTGTTCTTGCCCGAAAAAGCTCACCGCCATGCCAATCCCGCCGCCACTCACGCTCCCTTCGTGACCGACCACCCCTGCGCCCTTCCCACCGACTCCGCACTGTTGGTCGACCGCCGTACCCGCCCCCAGAGCCGTGGCAGCCGCCGTACCCCAGACTTGCCGCCGCCCGACTCCTCTGATCGCGCCACCACACCCCCGCGCTAGCTGATCTCGCCGCCTCCACCGCTTGGGCAGAGCTCTCCTTTACACCTCCCCTCTTCCGCCCTGACGCCCCCGACCTACCCCAAGGCGTGGCATCGCCGCCGGCCGCCACGCGCCATGGTTGCCTTTGATGAGCACGGCGCCAACCGCCTCAAGCTACTATTTAGCGCCAAGCACTCCTAGCCGGCCATCAACCCTACCATCCGCCCGACGCCCCAACGCCCCATTGCCGGTAATTCCAAGAAATCCCTAATTCGAAGCCCTAGAGCAATGTCTATCTTCCGGCTATTCAATCCCCAATTCATCTCGTCTATAGCCTCACCGACACCCTGTACATGCCCCAACCGCGCCATAGCCTCCCGATTCTCTTCTTCCCTGCGCCAATAGCCCCCAATGACCGCATCCACCTCACCGTGGCTAGCCTTGCACGGCCTTTCCACCCAAACCAACCATCCCACTAGCTAGCCCGAGTCCCAAGGATGCTCAAACGCCAAAAAACCGGCCCTCAAAACCCTAGAAATCCGCATTTGGCGTTAAAATCCGTACCGAACTTACCGGCTCGCCGCCGGCCCGACCACCACCAAAAATGGGATCCTCATACCCGCCCGCACCCGCTCATACCCTCCGCCACCGTCACAAGTCCTTCCACCGCCGCCGGTAGCCGCCGCCACCCTCCTCTGCTCCTCTGCGTGCGCACGGGCGGGAGGTTGAAGATGGCACTGTGTGCCCGACCGACTCCGCCCGAGCTGGCCGAGCCAAGCCCGCTCGCCTTGCGCCGGTCACACCCGACCGAACCACTCGGTCTCGGCTGGGTCGAGTCAGTTTGCCCGCACCAGTTCCGTTCCGACCCGAGCCACATCAACAGTGCCCGACCGGACCACTCGGTCTCGGCTGAGTCAAGTCCATTCACCCGAACCTGTTGCACCTGACCCGAGCCACTTCCGATTTGGCTGAGCCAGACCGCTTAACTGGATCCGACCTGAGCCCGATGAACAATAACCGAGCCCAATGAACGAAGAATCGCCCAACCCAAAATGCTTGTTTATACTCCTAGATCCGCTTTGAGCCCGCCAACCCAAATCCAAGGCCCATTTCTCCATATGACCCTCTTATAAACGCAAATCTCAATTTATTTGAATTTTATCGGATTTTCTTTATTTATTTTATTTCTTTATTCCTAGCTCATTCCTTCGGCATGGAATTGGTTTATTTTAATTGTTTTGCGCTAGCTCCCGGAGTCGAGGATTTGCAGGACCAGGAGGGAGAAGCTCAAGCCTGATCCACCTCACGAGGAATTTGAACTCGTTGAAATCATAGACTGCAAGGCAAGTCGCACATACCTCGACCATATTGAGCCTATCTTGTCGTTATTATTTATTTAGCAGTATTTTCATTATGGTATTTTTAAATCATTATTTTGTGTATAATTACTGTTTAGAATGACATGATTTATTAGTTATGACCTACCACCCGAAAAAGCCCTATTTAAATTGATGACCATATTCATGATGATAAAACATAGTAGTATTAAATATAATAATAAGATAAACATGATAGCTTAGGAATTCACTAAAACCTTTTCATTATTAAGAATCTTAGTATTTGTTTAGAGTTTCGAAAATATGGTTCTAGGGTAAGCGAGGATCACAGAGGTGGATCTGAAGACCTTATCCTAGGATGGAGGCTTGGTTGAGGAATGGTGGCAGTACAGGGTGTACTGAATATGAGTTTGTGTACGGATGATGCCTCAGAGAAAAATATAAGGACTAGACTCTTATGCTGAGTAAAGAACATAGTATCCGCCCAACCACAAGCGTTGATTTTGTCAAACCTGGTTTAATAACTGCTCAAGTTCAATTGAACCTCTGCAACTGGCGGGGGGAGTCCGAGGGTGAGTTCATATGGGAGGTGGTTAACCATACAACAGTAGGACTGCTATGAGTCGGATGAGATCCGTGGGGTCATCCGAGCTTATGGGGAATTAGGACCTACTGGCTGGAGGCTATATAAAGAATTGAGCAGTGAACAGCCTTATTTTCTTAACTCTGCTGCGGGAGTTGAGAAATCTTGTGGGTAAAGCAGGGTCATAAAATAATTATATTCGAATACGCCGTGCTTCCGGTGAATGAAGCTGTGTTTAATGGGTGAATCCAACAGCAAGGCATAAGTAGAATTATGAATGGTTCGGAGATGTGGAATATTGATAATCACGCTTGAAAACCCCTTTACTTTAATGAAGTTGCTTTTCAAGTTTTTAATTGATTCTTAACTAAAACTGCATCTACACAAATAATGAACCTGTTATCCCTCCTCTTGTTATACCATGCATATAGTTAATGTTAAGCTCCGTGTGACTTGCTGAGTACGGTAGTTGTACTCATACTTGCTTAAAAACATAAACAGAAACTGCTAATTTTGAGGAGCCAGGCGAAGATGAAGAGGTGATATATTATGAATTGGAAGAAGCTTGGGATTAGGGTCGTTCTCCACTCAAGCATGCCTGTGGTGTCTCTTTTATGTAATATATCCAAGGTCAGTTACCTATTGTGAAACCGCTTTAAGCCCTTTATTGTAATAAAGTCGACTTTTGTAATTGAGCTTGCGTTGGCAATGTTATACACTCAAATGATGTAACTCATAATCGAACAATCTCGGTAGTTGCGAGGAATTCATAACACTCCCGAAATGGGGTGTTAAGGACCGCAAATCACCGTCAATGCCACCGTTGATTCATTACCTCAGTCCTCTTCCCACTAATCCAACTGCATCGCGAGGTGTGCCTTGTCACTATGATACTCTTCCCCACATCCTTCTGCCATCCCCAACATCGTAGACTGCCACCGCCAAGCGCCCCTCACCACCATGGACATCGTCGATGCCAACCTCCTTAGCACATCCTCCGTCCCCTCCATCCACAAAAACATAATCCCATCATCCAGGAACACGCCATGCTTTTGTGCGTAACTGAAATATTGGACAATTGCGAGAATACGGTGGCATTTGAAGATTCTACGGTGTCCTCACAGTGATTTCATATTTGTTGCATCGAGAGCGAAGATTTGTTGCAAGTTTAAGAAATAATTGTTGAGCTTTTTTTAGATTTTTGTTGCATTAGATGGATTGGCTGGGATCGACTTGCAAGCTTAAAGAACTAATTGTCGAGTTTCTTCGATTTTTGTTGCACTGGATGGATTGGCTAGGATCGATGTGTGTGAGATCTGATGGGTGAAGAGGGCGTGCGATGGAGCATCCCCGTAGTATGTCTAGGCACTAGTCACTTTCAAATCATAGTTATAAGAAATCGTTTTTAAATATGAATTCAACGATACCGCTTTTATGTTCATATATATATATATATATTAAAATTTATAAATTTTAAATCTCAAAATACGTGGATACCCAACGCTTTTCTATGGAGGGAACAACAGATAGATCAATTCATGCAAGAGACATGTGTTTGGTTGCTCGATTAGCTCTCGAGCTGCTCATCCGTGCAAAAATTCATCCGAGCCGTGCCGTAGGGAAACGGCGAGCCACCTTCGCTGCCACCGCTAATCGATGCAAGCGCTGGTGCGTTGGGTGCACGCTACGAGCCAAAATAGCCTGGCCAACCCGCGGTGAGGAGACCGCGCCCCATTTGCGGCGCCCGCGCCCATTTGGCGGCGCTAGGGTTTCTGGCGGCGGTCGTCTCTCCCGGCCGGCGGCGGCGACGCTCTCCAACCGGCCGGCGGCGCGACGCCTCCCGCCGGTGGCGGCTTCTCCTGGTCGGGCGGCGGCGACGCCTCCCCGGCGGCGGCGTTCTCCTGGCCGGCGCCGACGGCGGTCTCTCCCGCGCGGTGGCGCTTCTCCCGGCCGGCGGCGGCGACGGTTTCTCCCGGCCCGGCGGCGACGCCTTCTCCCGCTTTGCGCCGCCACCGCCGGTGCCGGCTTCCTCCGCGCCGCGCTGCATCGCTTCTCCTCGCACGGGCGGCCATCGTCTCTACCACCGCCGCTCCGCTTCCGCTCCTCCTTCGTTCACCACCACTCTCGCCGCGCAGGTGCCGCTGCACGGCCGTCACCACCGCTTCACGCGGATCCGTATTGAGCATCGAGTAGTGCTTTTCTCCCGATCGTGTAGGGATGCACATGAACATACAACCGTCGCTAGTGCTATTTTGTTGAAAAACTAGTGACTTACGTGTAGTATTTGATGTCGTTTTATTAATAGATGGATGAATCACGACGTAGGCGACGGACCTAATTGCTAAGGCAGCAGCTTTAGTTTCGCTATGTATGCTTACCTTGTTTTTGTTGTAAGAAGTGCTACACAACGTGGTCTTAGGATGCTATGGCCCAATGTTAGAAAGGGACATAGCTAGACAACTAATTTATGCTTCATCTACCATTCAGATGATACACACCGCTTGGACCAACTTAGAATGAAGAGGGCCCCATTTTTTCAGTTGTGTAACTTGTTTCGTGAGAGAGAACTATTATGTAGACAAGATATATAGCTCAGCTTGAGGAACAAGTTGCCATGTTCCTTCTTATTGTAGGCCATAACCATAGATTTAGGGCCTTGCAACCTACTTTTTAGGCTACCCATTGAAACCATCGAGGTATTTTAGAGAGGTCTTGTATGCGGTTGGTGAGTCGCAGAATGAGATGATCACTCCCGCCAACAGACATCCACCCTAAAATTGTTGGAAACAGAGATTCAACCCCTACTTTAAGGTAAATACCTAGTGTCCAATCTGCCAATAGCTTCATTTTTCATCTTGGAAATATGTCATAACCTTATTTTGGTTACTAGGATCTGCATTGGTGCAATAGATGGAACCCATATCCTTGCTAGAGTTCCAACAACTTGGGCTCCGCTTAGGGGAGGAAGGTGTAACTACCCGTAACGTTATGGTCTGCAAAGGACTTCGATCCAAGTTTACGATGTACTTGCTGGGCGGGAAGGGTCTGCACATGATGCCCTAATACTTATGGATGCCTTGGAGAGGGATGATGGTCCGAGGTGCCCACAGTAATACAAGTGCCCAAAATTAAGAGCAACCAAATTTTGTTGTTGCTATGGTAGTAATCAAACCCATTCTTGTTATGTCGAGGCAAGTACTATCTTGTTGATGCCGGTTATGTCCGCTAGACCGGGTTCCTTCCACCATACCGTAAGTGCCGATATCACTTGAGGGAGTTTGGAGGAGGCATCACCCACGTGACTCTAGGGAGTTGTTCAATCTTAGACACTCCTCACTTAGAGTCACAGCTGAACGCGCATTTGGAGCCCTCAAAAACCGCTTTCAAGATACTCTATAACAAGTCGCTCCATCCATACAAGACGCAAGTGAAGCTAGTTCTTGCTCAGTTGCATACTTCATAATTGGATTCTTCAGCTTTGGGAGTGATGATTGTGTGCCACCTGAATCTGAATGGAATGCAAATCCCGAAAATGAAGACGGCCCAACGATTTAGCGCAAGATAGTAGGGAATGGCACAAGTTAGAGATGATTTGGCAACGGATATGTGGAACAATAGAGGGACATCTAGGATCTGATTTTTGTAGTGACATGTTTACCTTCCTATTAAATTATGGCATGTACTATCTCAGAATTCAACTATTGCATGTACTATCTCGTAATTCAACTATTGCATGTACTATCTGTAATTCAAGTATTGCATGTACTATCTCAGATTTCAACTATTGCATGTACTATCTCGTAATTCAATTATGGCATGATGATTCCCATTAATTCTATGTGACCAGTAGTAGGATGGTCGACATGGTTGATGAGGTTGCCGCGCAAGGAGGCAAGGGCCTTGCACCGACAACTCCAATGTCCGGCTTTATGCTAAGACGCATGGTTGAGCTCATAGCGCAAGGCGTTAGGATCGACAAAGGGTTCAAGGAAGTGCACCAAACCAAGTTAGTAAGGCTTTGAGTGAGCACTATGGGCTCGACATTAGTGGAACCCGAGTGTATAACCATCTTCGCAAATGGCGTCAAAGATGGGCACGCATTACTAGACTCCGAGACCTTAGTGGGGCTCAATGGGATGATCAAACCGCACGATACTCCTAGAAGAGGAGCACTACATGGGCCATGTTAAGGTTTGTAAACATCTATCACATGAACTACTAAAAGAGCACTACATAAGTCCTTTCACTTATGCTTTCAATTCCTTTCCTATAGGACCATCCTAAGGATGCCGACTTTCTCAACGTACCAATAGAGAACTACTCACGATGGCCACCATATTTGGCAACCGCAAGCCACGTGAGATTTGCAATGGGTTCCAATGAGCCTCTTGAACACCAATGACATGGTCGATACCAAGTGAATAATGGTGAAAATGGGGTTAGTGTTGAAGAAATTGATGTGGTCGTTGGGGGTGGTAATGGTGCTAGAGCTAGTGGTGTTGGTCCTTCTCCTCCGTAAATGAACCCATCAAATGACGTCTGGTGGATCTAGCTCACTTAAGAGAAAAAGGGCCTCGTTATGTCCGACAAGAAGTTACCTCTTCACAAACATGACCATTGCCAGTGAATAACGTGGTCAGAGCCATAACTTCTACGCCATGCCGAGGTGCATCCCGACCTGTACAATGCAAAGGTAGATCTCCTGGCTATAGTATGGAGGCACTGCCGCATGCTCTAACTCATTTGACTAACAACAAGCGTAAAGCCTAGTCTTTCGCAAATGAGCCTCGTGCATCGGTGCTTTGGGTTAGAATTTCTAACCCAAATGCTTTCCCTCATTTGGTACCAATTGACTAGTTATCTAACTATTTGGAGAGGTGGTTATACACCTTGCTATGTATCTATAAGCACTAACACACCGTGGTCGTGGTGGTAGTGGGACACCATATATTTTGTATAAATCTAGGCCTACTTTTGTGGTGGTAGTGGGACAACATATCTTTGTTATGATCAAACTATCGCTTTTAGTACTATTGGTGATAATGAAACTACTGGTTGTGTATGTACACATTGATGCAAAGGTCGCTCGTAATCCCTTATTCTTCAACCGCTCGTAATCTGATTTGGGCCATTTGGCATCGGTTACTAGTGGTTTATTCCCTCCATTTTGATATGTTGATATGTACCAAATCATTATTGTGCTGTACATATGCATTTTTTTATGTCATAATGAATCAAATTCCTGGAGAATGTACAATTTCAGGGATATAAGGTCCAAGTCTTGCTATGTGGTTCTTAGATACCCTTTAATTGCATTTCAAATCAAATGGTTTAGCTAAACTTTCGCTTGATGTGTACTTTGTACAGCGTGATTACCGTGAAATAAATTGGCAAAAATAGTACTGCACTTCTACACTTCTTTAGATGTAGTAAAATTTCCCTTGAATATATATATTTTTTGTGTTGCATACTTTCGCGTAATCGGTAGTCTTATCGCCATCTTGATTATGGTATCTTGGTTCAGATTTATAATGTACTAGAAATGAATCGGTGCCAGCAAACATACCGCATCCAGCGGCCAAGCCCGAAACGACGCCGCCACGCAGGCGCGCGGCGGGAATCGTGCCGGAATTACCTTGGTGATCTGAGGCTGCCCTGTGTCCAACCGTCATTCCGCTTCTATCTTCCAGTTTTTTGTACAAGTTAGAAGTAACTTAATAGATGTTATAATACAATTTCAATTAAAAGATAACTAAGAA
The DNA here is from genome assembly GCA_036346575.1 of Dendrocalamus sinicus. Lineage (NCBI taxonomy): Eukaryota > Viridiplantae > Streptophyta > Magnoliopsida > Poales > Poaceae > Dendrocalamus > Dendrocalamus sinicus. Next base: position 4,103,660 of record CM070642.1, read on the forward strand.
ACTAGAAGAAAACAAAAGCTGGATTCGAACGAGCCAGCCATCAAGCAAAAGGCCATGTGATTCCATCGCAGATGCCTTGTGGGCTAAAGAAACGAAGAAGGAATGTGGTTACGTGGCTTATCTTTTCCCCAGCGATTGCAGTTTCTGCTTAGTAAAATGGCTCACCACACTTAACTTTTATATGTTGAAGAGTCTTGACAAATAATTTGTTGTCATCGAGTCTTTTGAGTCGATGAACGAGTTGACTTTTGATGATCATGCTGCTTTTTGACTCGATGAAAGTGTTGACTGTTGACGATCATGCTACTTTTTTTTCCTCGTCAAAGACACTAGCTCCTGTAACATCACAATTGCCGACAATCACGGACCGGGCAGGTAGACCGTCAACGGCAACGTGTGAGGAAAACCGAAGGCCGTAAGATGGGCTGGCCAAACAGAATCTCCAAGCTGCTCAGCCCAAAACTAGAAATTCGAAGTGTTCATCTGTTGGGCCCAATCCAAACTAAACTAGAGGTCTACTATTTGGTTTGTAAACTAAACTAGAGCAACAAATCCAAACTCCTCGACCAGTGCCTCGTTCCACGAACCAGTACTGCTACTCTGCAAGAATTTAAATGGGGGCGTGACGCAGATAAACATATGTCTTACACTTTTTACTTAAAAATATTAATTGATTGGAAAGAATTGTTGAGCCGTTTTAAATATTATCAGGTGAACTTGTTCTTAAGTAAAATAATTTTTTATTTAATACTAGTAATTTAATTGTGTTTAGATCGATAAGTGAAGTTGGTATCTAACGAAAGGTGTGGGAGGAACGGTGCTACAAAGGAGAAATACGTGTGCATGTATGTAAAGCTATGCATGCGCAAGCAAGATAGAAAAGGCAAGGCTGCATGCGCTGCTCTTGTGAAGAAAACGTGTGAAGCAAAGGCATTTCGAAACAGACGACAAGGCCTGAAGGAACCACACGGCCGGCGTGCCAAATATCTCAGCCGAACTAAAAAAACCTGTGCGGCCATGTGTTTCTAGTTGCTAAGACCGAACCATGTTGCAGGCCAAACCGACTTGGAATACGGCCGTAGGCCCATACGCGCGCACGTCCAGCAGGGCGCAAGTGACGAATCTAAAATAAAAAATAGAGGAGCTTCACTATTGAGGCTATAGCATATGTAGATATACTAAAACTACATCTGCTATTTTTTTGTCATTAAAATATTAAATTCATACATAAATAGAAAGGGAACATATTGAAAATATACAATACAACAAATTTAGTATCTTACCCATGGATAATGTGCACATAAATATTCATAAATATGTGAGTACCGATCTGTAGATAAGAAATATCAAATTTAGTAATATAATATTTAATTGTAAATGTTCATAAATATTAAAAATGAAATAAAAACATACCACTAAGTCACTAAATCTGATTATGACGTAATTTCACTTTACGAGTTTTTATGTCTTGAAAGCGTTGCGAAGTTCCTATCTCTGGATTAAATTTCACTAAACATGCCAAAGTTTTTATGGCAACAATTATTTGAAAAATAATTCATTAATTCTTGGTTAGATTATTATTTTGAGTTGCAAGATGCATTATGTCATGCCGGTGTCACTAGTGCAATAAAAGAGAAGGCGTATTTCAAAGAATGCTTGAATTCTAAGATCAGCGCTACATTTCAACATAAATATTTTAGTAATATGCATGATCTTGTGAATTGTGCTATTGAGGAGGAGAAGAGACTTATAGAGAGGCATACACTACGGTCCCATACATATTTATACTTCAATAGTGTGACATATGAGCGGATGACCGAGCATGGAATTTTCTCTTCGGTCAAGGAGATATTTAGTATTGCACCAATGTTAAATACATCACTAGAGATGTATTACAGCCCACATAAGGATGATAGCCATATAGCCAAATTGAGTGAGAATGTTAAAAAGAGTTAGTTGTATGATTCTACTATATTTAAGGTTGAGAGCATCCAAATTGAGAGCGTGAGTGGGACACCAAAAGAAAAGAGAGAAGTAGAAGATAGGCAAAGTGAGGTTGATTTTAAAAGTAACACGTTAATATCTACTTCTCGTGTTGTTTCTTATATTGTATAGGTTGACATTGAAGACAAGAAGTTGAATATTCCACAACCGGCATCATTAGAGGCAAAAGATGAGGAGATAACCACATGTGGGGATGAAGTACTTGCTGCCCCATTGTTTCATCATGAAGATATAATACATGTAGCACCAAAATCAACTAAAGAGAATGATAAAGGTAACCATATTGGTGTTGAATTTAATGGTCAAAAGGTGAGTAGCTGTGAGAACTCATGTAAAGGAGACCAGATATTTTGATAATAGATTGAATCAGCAAATTGCTTTGTCCTACCATGATGGATGAATTATCTTGAGGGGAAATTGAGAGGATGCCGATAATCAAGGTTGTTCAACATTTATGCTAGGAATTGGGAGTACGATCGGATTTCATTTGGAGGTCGTAAAGTCCGTGTGTGTATTCTTGTGAATTAAAAAGTATTCGTTCTTGCATTAGTAACAGAGGATCGATGCGATTCAAGAGAGGACACATGAATATCTTGATCTTACGTTGAGAAACTGGATATAACTATATATGATTCTTCGATACACGATAGATCGAAAATGATTTCACCTGGGCTCTTTTGAGACAGTTGATGATCACTATTCGGTGGTACTACATGCACAGCTGCAAGCAGAAGGAACAAAAGGTTGGAGAGAGAGAGAGGGGAGAAGCCAAAAGCCGAAATGAATGCGTTAGTCTTTTAATTTTGATTTTTCTTTTATTTTATCTGTAAAGATATAACATTGTTTTTTCTTATTTTTTTTAATTAAATCACTCATAAAAATAATAGCCACTGAAATATAATTTTAGCTAAAATTCAACAACAAAAAGTAAAAACATTCATAAAGAACCGAAATGAAACTAGCAACGAAGGAGAGAGGACTGCACACCAGAGCACACACGTATACAGAGACGCCGCAAATCCTGCTGTCCATGCGGCCAACTTTTCACTGTTTCACCAGTTCCCAAAGTAGCTCCCGACTTCAGCCTGCGTACCCACCCCAGGCACCCACGCATGCAGCACACCGGTCACCCCTTTATTACTCCCTTACTCGGACTTGTCCTCGGTACTGCTATTATCACCAGCCCAACTATATAACAACGCACGCACCGGTGCACGCGACGTCACGACGGCACTGCGATGCACAGCTACACGCGACCGAGCTTGGAGCCTGATCGATCAGCAGGACACACGCACGCACGATTTTCGCCTGAACCCAGCCGGCCAGCAGCGACGGCCGGCGGTGGAGGAGGAGGCGGCGGCGGCGGCGGCGTAGCTACCAGATGAAGTTCATCTCGGCGTTGGCGCGCGCGGCGTCGTCGTCGCCGTCGCGGGAGGGGGAGTGGACGTGGCGGCCCTCGTAGGTGGTGATCACCATGCGGGGGTCCTCCGCCAGCCGCTCCACCCGCTTCTTCACCCGGCAGTTGTCCTGCGTGCACCGGTAGTAGCTCCTGACCACACGCACGCAGTTCATTAGGTAAACCAACAAAAAAAAACATGGGGTTAATTAATCGATTAATTAGGTGTTTTTCTTGGTTAGGTTAGGTTGCTCGATCTAGTGACACACCAAACGCCATGATTAATGAGACCCCCGAGCCTTTTTTTTTCTTTGTTATTTGTCTCGCTGGCACTTATGCAAGTACATACCACTCGATCACCATACTGCTGATTCTATACGACAACAAACATATAGTGCAGACTCAAATATCCTATGAAGTGTCGCTTTGATAAGCATTGTTAGACTAAGTTTCAGTTTTAAATAAAGATGATTTCTGTCTTTAAGCAAAAATTATTTTTAAATATATTAGCTTCTTCACATGTTTTTCCTTTTTTGTACGATTTATAGAGATATAATAATATTTTTTACTTTTTTTTTTATCTCAACACAGTTTTATTTTAACTAAAAACAAAACCACGACACTAAGCTCTTGTTCTTAGAATTTGAAAAGTCGTGGCTTGTGACCAAATTGCATTGTAATCGGTGAATTACACTGTAATTGAATGTGGCTTATTTCGCGTAATTAAATTAAAAAAACTAAAAATAAAATAATATGTTAGCTCATCACGGATAACACGAACGAATACGAGAAGAAAGAACCGGCAAAAAGCTAAAAAAAAAACCAAAAGTTTAGAAAAAATAAAATTTATAAATAATAAAAAATAAGTTAAAACCCAAAAATTTAACCTAAAATGAAGGAGGTCTATGACCTAGCGATCTAGCTATTCCTTCCTGTACCCACAGTGCAAGAGCCTAGACTCGTCGTGTGTGTTCTACCTGTACCCAAATTTTCCCGGTGAAAATACAGAGGTGCTAGCAGGTGAAGTACACGGATCTGGGAAATTCTCAATCATGGCCTGACACATCAACAAGGAAAAATAAAATATACAGAGAGATGATAATATTCCAGGCTGCCCAGGTTGCATCATTCCTCAGCTCAGCCTAAGGGCCATAGATTGACAAAGATATGGTAATAATTACAGGGTACAAAAAACTTGGGGCCCTTCGCAAAGCTCAAATCCACCTTTCCATCATCATCTCATGGCCCTCCACCAAACAGTAAAGATTCCCCCTCCCACAGGCCAGCCACATCAAACCAGATATCACACAAACAAAAACAAAACCATTTCAAAATATTTTCTTATATATATATATATATATATATATATATATATATATATATATATATATATATATATATATATATATATATATATATATATATATTCACACAAATAATCAGTAGCAAAATGCAGTTAAACACTTGCGATCAAGGCCGGCTGATCAGTGTCAAAAATCATGAACGTCGCTGATATCATATGACCCACAGGATCATATACCATCCTTAGCTAGGTCGATTGGATGGCTGAGATTGCAAGATCTCGTTTTAGCTTTTAATTTTGTTTTTTTATTTTTTGGTTTTTATCTCTTTTTTTTTTTCATATTCATTCATATTATCTGTGATAGGTTAATCTTTTTCCTTTTTTAATTTTAATTATATCAAATAAATCAACCGTTACAGTTAAAAAATAAACTAATTATAATAAAAAAAGTCATAAACTATTGGTAAACTAAGCATCACTATTGAGCCCTTACCTGCTAGCTAGGCAAGGTTCTCTATAGCTTAAGGAAAAATAAAGGAAAAGGGAGATGATTGGCAAGAGATTTGCCTGTTGATTGGAAAAGTCATGGATGTCATAGTGGTGTGAGCCAGAGGGTAGGGAGGGTTTCTGAGTGGCATCATTGCACGGGGCTAATCAGATTGGACTGGATGCTGGGCTCGTGTCTGGTGTGGGTGGGTCAATGTTAGCTTTGCCACCGCCTGTCATGATCACCATCACACATGGGTAGATTCACACACGCATGCTCCTACGCTGTTTTTTTAATTAATTAATTAATTTTTTATTATTTTGTTTTATAGTATTTTATATTTTTCTTTATACTTTTGTATTGTTTATAATAATATAATTTTTAAATCTAATTACATTAAAAGAAACTAACAGCAAAACTAAAAACTTAGATTTAAAAGCCCAAATAAGCACTTATCTTGATGTGGCCACCGAGGAGATGTAGATCGTGTCGTGTCATGTTTCTAGCTAGCTAGCACTTGAAATTACGTGTCTAACTCAAAGAATTTCTTCTGAAATTAATATTTTACATTTAATACCGATGTGTATGAAGCCTGCTTTTAGCTAGTATTATGATACAACAGAAGTTCCTGTTCTTTTTGTTGCGATCGATAGTTGTTGTCTATACATGGTTTAGTGGGTGTTAGTGGAACTATTAGGTGCTGTTTAGTAAGGCTGAAATAAGTTGACTTATATCTGAAATTATGTTATAGTTGATGGTGATTTATTTGATGTAACTAAATTAAAAATGAAAAAACATATTTGCTCATCATAGATAATACAAACAAATATAAAAACCAAAAAATACTCAAAAGCTAAAAAGTTAGAAAACAAAATTTAAAAATAGTAAAAATAAATTGAAAGTTAGAAACTTAGGCGGAAGTGAGCGAGGCCTTAATTAGGTGCCGTGAGCATTCGAGCTGCGACTAGTATAGTAGTTAGGATGTGCGTCATTCTCTGCACGGGGGCTCGAGGTCCTACGTACATGAAATGAACTAATCGTCTCTCAAAAAATGAAAAAAAATGGACCAATCGAGCTTTTGTTGAAGAAAAACAAAAACAAGGTTAGCATCCGATCTAGTTGAAAAAATTGTATCTTGCAAAATATCATTTTATAGGGGGAGATTGGATCATATACCCTCCTTTTAGTTGGGAAATTGAGGATTTACCCTCTACATCTCAATGACACGTAGGGTCATCATAAGTCACTGACACGTGGACCAGGAGGGTAAATCCTCAATTTCCATCTAAATGAAGGGTATATGATCAATTTTTTCTTTTATAGGAAATTAATCAGAAACTTAATATCTGCAAATTAATGAAGAAATAAGCAACCGATGATGCTTGAAACATATATAACGAATTGAAAGTCACAAAAATTTAAACAACAAAGTCTTATAATGATTTTCATTAAAAAAATCTTAGAATAGCAAGAAGCCAAGTAGTAAAAACAATGGAACAGGAACATGTTTGTGCTTTTGTATGAGCAAGGTAATTAGGTATACCCTTATACATATTATCGATCCGATGCTGCTGAGCTATACATCTTGTGTTGATATAGAGAAGATACTAGGGTTCAATTTAATGAGGCTTAGGCAGGGGACCAGACATAACAAAGTCATCTTAGGACCAGCTTTGCAAACACTTTTTTTTTCCTTTTGAGATTCAATGACTAGCACTTTAGGAAAAGTTAACTGTAGGAGTGTAGAAAGGTTTGTGAGAATTCACTGGTTTCCTACTTGCAAAAGTGGACTATAAAGTTTCTGTTTGAGAAGTTCCTTAACGTCGCATTTCTTCTTTCTTTATAATAAAATTTTGCACTAACATTCACCAGAAAAATCACTGATAAATTCAAACTTACACCAACCATAATCCAGATCAAAATTAGATTGTATAAAATCTACAAGAATTTACAATTAACTGGTATCAAAAGAACTAATTTACTTACATATCGTTAAATTCTGCTCCAACAGTCCATTTATAGTCAAACTCAATATATTGGACTATAAGTGTAGCACAGGAAATACACCTCAAGATCGATATTAACAAAATATTATCTAGTACCAAAGCTTTTTCAAAATAAGATAACTTAAATTATTATCTTATTCTAAAAGGTTTCACATTTATAAAATTCTCATTATATTAAAAAATGGATATCAACACCTTTTTAAAAAATTGATATTAACTAGATCAGTGGATAAAATAAAATTAATGTAGTATAGCGGCTAACCACATCATGCACCTTTTCCCACTTTCAGAGCAAAATATACTAAGCGGTTACATCAGAATTAAAATTATATGCCATGGTTAAGCCATAATTCTGGTCTCATTTGGTGTCTATAAAAGAATTGGAAGTATAACCACATCTATTTTACTGTATGGGTAATTTTAGACCCTGTATTTTTTGTTTTTCAGCGGCTTTTAGTTTCTTTCAATAATCACTATTCATTAAACTAATAAGCTATAGAAAAAATCATAAGCCACAACCTTAAAAACATGCCATTGTTTTTGTGGCAGGATAGCTGGCGCTTTTCCTTCCTTTTAGATCAAAAGGTGCATTTGTCATCAGTTTAATTTGATGCATTGGCTTAAACAAATATATGTGAAAACTGAATATATACCATAATTGAGCTCAAAAGCATAGCACTTTGTCACTATGAACTGTATGTGCAAGTTTGAATCTGCTTGGTGAAACATATATAAGATCATCAGAATTTTATCAAAATGTAGAAAAGACACAAGGAATACATAGCTTCTGATCTCTGACAGTTAATGCATGTTGAAGTAGATGATGAATCCATTTCATATCACCTTAAGCAGAAAATGGCGAAAATTTGCATCTTGTGATGCTTGATTTTTTTTGAAACCATATGATGCTTGTCTAGACTCTAGAGTTGCAACATGCAACATAAACCAGAAAGTATGGCCAAGATATAGGAACTTCTTTAAACCCTCAAGGCTTTTAGCTCCTGAGTGAGTACGTGTTGTTAGTGTGCAAAAACTTTGATCTAAACTGGATGCAATTCAATGGAGAATGGTTCATTCTGTATTTAAACAGCTAAAAGCAAGGTTAACTAACCTAATGAAATCCTATATCTAAATATCATATATATACGTACAGAAAGCTCAACTTTGTACAGCACATGAGAAGCAAATATGAACATCAGCATATCCATGCCAAGAAAACTGATGATAGAGTATTCAAAACTAGCATTAAAACGATCCCGAATATGCTACCGATAATCAAATAATAGTAGTACACTATTCATTAGTTATTATACACTGCTAGCTAGGGTGTGCATACTCCTCTGGTAAAGCATAGTAGTATTTTCCTAATTGACAATCATTGTTAGTAAGAAGAACTAGCGGAATATTAACATAACAACAAACAACACAATTACCCATGATGAAGAAGGTTAGTTCACATATATTGCTTAAGCTAACCCTAGTTCCTAGCTGCTCATCCCCCTAGCTAGTAGTAAGAGAAAGAAAGGCCGTAGTTACAAAATTTTAAAATATTTTTATCGTGTATTAGTGTTGTTTAATGTAACACCAATCTAAATAGAGTCATATGTAAAGTTTGATTAAAAAATCACTTTAAAAGGGTGTACTGTATATTGCGATTGTTTCGAAGTTTATGTTTGTTTTAAGTTGAAAAACAGCGAAAGAACACTTCCAAGAACATTTCAATTCATTTAAAGTTCACTCGCTAAAACTATTTACGCTTGAAATATTATATATTGAACACAGAAAATACACCGAAATCTGAAGTTTTTCAAGTGGAATTAGCACAAAAAAATTAATAAACTTGTTTAGGGAGGAACTAAACATTTTCTTATTAACTTTGTGGATTAAGTTGTGACTCGTGAGTAAATCTCCAAATTAAACATCATTTCCCTCCGAACGAGCCCCTTGATTCCTCTTAAAATGAATATCCTCAAATTATAAATTTACAAGGGATAAAGAACGGTATCATAAAATCCACACGGCCGATTCATGTATAAACTAAATCATTTAACAACGACCTTACAAACGCATGGGTTCGATGGGAACAAATCAGTGTGTGGGTGCATCAGTGCATGTATGCATCCGTACATGTGCATTTCACATGATATATGGAGATGCAAACGCACGGTGTATATTTGATTGTAGATATTACCTTGGGTGCTGCGTGTTCTTGACAACCTTCTGGCCGTACTTGCGCCACTTGTAGCCGTCGTCGAGCACGTCGACGTCGCTCATCGTCTTGAAGCAGAACCTCGGCTCCCGCACCTTCCGCCGCGCCTTCCCTCCTGGCCCCGCCTTCTTCATCCTCACCGCGCCGACACCCAGCCCAGCCGCCGTCGCAGCCGACCCATGTAGCCCACCACCGCTTCCCCCCGCCGCCGCGTTGTTGACCCCGACCAACTCCATACCCATCACAGCACCCTTTCCCCTCTGCCTGTCTTGATGATCACCTTCCTCACAAGACCTAACACACATAGAGATCGAGAAAAAAACATCATATATCGAGAGAGAGAGAGAGAGAGAGAGAGAGAGAGAGAGAGAGACACACACACACACAGAGAGAGAGAGAGAGAGAGTTCTCACCATGGATGAGCAGGCGATGACCTTGGAGGCTGGGGGATGGTGGGTGGTGCATGGAGGTTGTGGAGGGTGGGAGCCGGGATAGTGGAGGAGGCCGCACGCGAGGTGGTGGTGGTGGTGGTGGTGGTTGGGTGGTCTAGGACCAGGGGGCTGTAACCTAGGAGGCCATGGTGGGAGAGAGCGCTCGTAAGAGCAGCAGCAGGAGGAGAGGGTTGGAAGCTGAAGGTGGAGGCGCCGGAGGACGAGGAGGCGGCCGCCATGGCGCCGGTGGCGGTGGTTGCGGTGCTGGTCTGGGGGCCGTGGCCCAGCGCCATCACCGACCTCCCTGGTGATGGGAACATCTCCTCCTCCTCTCTCTCTAGCTTCTCTTTCTATATATTTCTGTATCTTGCTTTGCTTCACCAAGTGTGTGTTGTGGTGTGATATACTGATCGATGTCGTAGGGAGTTCGGAGGAGGGACAGGAATTTGGTGAAAGCTGGCGTCTGTGGTGTAGCATCAGTGAAGAGGTTAACAGTGACATGGATGGACCTAGGAACAGTACGTACTATCTTACTCTTATCTCAACGATCATTCGGTCTCATAACAGTGACATGGCTGGACCTAGGAATGTTAACGTCCATTATGGCATTATTCTTACCCCTGATCATCTCTAAATGCATTCCTGTTTGTCAACTAAAGTATATGGGCATGTTGTTTTCCTTTGGCGGTTTTTGGTTTTTACTATAGTACCTAAATTTCAAACGAGGTATTTTCTCAAGACAGGGTCTACAAGTTAAACGATCTACACATTAAAAGCTCAACATCTGTACCAGCCAAAATCGCAAGTGAGTATGTGTCTCTCCGTAATCTGTACCGTAAACAACAAAAATTCAAAAAAATTTAACCAAAAGTCATAAGCGGCAGCCGAAAAAAACACACCCTATATCGAGTGGCAGCCATTTGAAAACATCAAAGAGGAAGGCCACACAACACATGCAATTCACATGTTCTAAGGGATAGACTATTGCACAGGTGACTGAAATTTTTTTATCTTTCAGTCATCTAAAGTTGCACTTTGAATCACCTGAAGTTGCACATGTTTTTTTTTGGAGAGGGGCTGCAATTTTAGTTGATTGATAGTGCAATTTCAGGTCATCTGAAGTTACACTCTGAATCACCTAAAGTTGCAGTTGTTTTTTTTTTGAGAAGGCTGCAATTTTAGTTCATTGAGAGTGCAATTTCAGATAACTGAAACATAAAAAAATTTCAGTCGCCTGTGCAATAGCAAAACTGATGTTCTAATTAGCCGAGAGCTCACATTTTCGCCCTCGCTCTGTTCAAGAGGACCGGGTTACTCTTGTCCCATGCTGTATGACAAACCAATTCTAGCTAGCACATACTACTATATACTTGCTAGATAGGTTAGGCCGAGGTATCATATTCATATATGTACATAACCAAAAAAAAGGATTTGGCATATTTTAGATAAAGTACATGGTTCCGTCCAACCCCGTACCAACCTTCGCCACCGCTTCTTCTGATACCAGACCACAAAATGTGTTGTAGGATGACCGGGTCCGTCGGGCGTGGCCGTATTTTTCAGTTGGTTTTTTTTTTTCAATTTCTTTCGATAATTATTATTTATTAGATTAATAAATTATAATTTAAAAGAATATTTTTAAAGGACTGCACGCAGTGATGGATTTAGAAAATTTTAGAAAACTAATAGAACTTACTAACTAATTTGTCGAATACCGAGTTACTGGTCTATAGTAGCTTATCGCATTGTCGGTATGCCGTCTATCGGAGTGTCTGGCTACCTCCTTGCTACGGCTATGTGCCACATGCACACCTAACACTCCTGCCCCATGCTAACATCATATTTTAGAAATGAAGATAGTGCCAATATTGTTATACTTGACATCCGTGTTTCTATGTATATATCTCAATAGAGATCATTGCATTTTTGTAGTCAAGTACGCGGTGGATTGCCCGAATTCACATGAAACGGTTTAATTCCCCGTAATAATCTGATAAAATACCCGCTTTCAAAAAAGCCCGAAAACGTTTTATACATTTGGAAGATATTGATAGGTAATATGTTAGGCCAGGACAACTGCGATCAGGCACGTTCTGGTGAACTCCTGTCTCAGGTGCCAGTTCTGCAGGCTTTTTTATGGGCCCACATGTCAGTTCTTTGTGCTGTGTGCAGGAACACCCGTATCCCAGATAGATAGACAGGTCAAATCTGTTTCAGCGTACCCTGCCCATAATCGATTGCAACCTTTGAACCCAAAATCTGGTTGCTCTCTAGGCGATCCCAAATAATTTTTTCTTCTTTCGTCTCATGAACCCCCTGCCGTTCCTTCGTTTTGGCAATCGATGGCAAAGGCTGACCTTATGTAAAAGACTCCCTTTCGTAAAGCCAAACATTATTCTTGGTCTTTTGGACCCATCCGATCGATCGAACTCCTTTTGAACCATGGTAGATACGATCATCTGTGATCTGATATGATAAAACAAAATGCTCCAATGATCTGAAACGGTCAAATTTACTCCAGCTGGGTAGATAGTATTGTACATACATGCATACATCCGAATCATCATAGCTTTGGATCTTCAAAATTGAGTCGTTGCCGCCTTAAAAAAAACTTTTTGTCTATATGTTATGTGTGCGCCTGTCTATATATATAACCCAAATTTAGGTGTATATTTTTAAAATATCAGTTTTATGGTATATACCGATATGTAACATTTCAAATGAAACATATACATTGATAAAATATACTTGATTTTAAAATTTTAAATGAAATTAGATCACATGCTTTGCTAATTTATATATAATCAACACATATCTACAATCAAACTATCTTAAAAAATACAACTACAATTTGATTTTTAGCTTAAGCTTATTTGAACTAGTTAGTAAACTAGTTAAACTCGACATCCAAAAAATTCCAATTTTTCGCACACGATATAAGAGAAAAGACTCATTTTAGATCATGGTTCCCAGGCACCACGTTGTCCATATATGATGTCTAAATAGGACACCATGGTGTCAGGGCACCTTGATTTCAAATACACGAATTTAACCCAAATTTAGGTATATTTTTTTTGAAAATATCAATTTTAAGATATATATTCATCTATAACAATTCACATAGAACACGTACCTTTAAAAAATACCCAAATTCAAAGATTTTGAATGAATTTAGATCATATGCTTTGCTAATATATATAATCAGCACATACCTACAAATAAACTATCATAATAAAGGCAACTACAATTCGAATTTTAATTCAAGCTTATTTGAACTAGTTAGTAAACTAGTTAAACTCGATATCCAAAAATTTCCCAAAATTTTCACACATGATGCATAGAAGAAATACCCATTTTAGATTATGGTGTCCTGACACCATGGTATCCCAGATAATTATATATACTAGTCATGTACCCATGCGTTGTGATAGAGCTAAAACTTTTAAGTTTTTATATAACCCTGGATGCATAGGTGTGCTCAAGCCTCAAACTCAACTCACAACCTTCATAGCTTTGGCTCCATCTCATGTCTCAATGTGATGAAATCACATTAATATTTTCTAAAAACAACCGTCTTATCTTGGCTCCATCCCGCGTCTCAATGTGAAGTAGAGCATAAATATGATGCAAATCACAACAATAGTAGATAATAGAGCAAGATAGTTGCCTATGACATATTTTTAAGAAAAATATAGGTAGTTTTCATCCCAGGTGGGGTTTAACCCAGGACCTCATGTTTCTAAATAGATGCCATTGACTTAAAGCAAGAAACAAATGGAGCGGATTAATTTCTGGCCACGAGCAGACTTGTTCTCGAGTCTTGACAAAGTACAATGCTCATATGACTCTGGGGCTCAAAAATTACATAAAAAAAAAAGTAGAGATAGATAACAACATCAAATTGTTAGTTGATCAAGAGATGAAATAAGAAGATACAACTCCAAGATTTGCTCTTCGAAACCCCAAGTCTCACCATCTATATCAGAAGGTTTATAGCGTGAGACAAAGCTAGGAAAAAGAACGAATCATCCACCTGTGTCACCAACCTTCAGAAGGTTTATTCTCAGCTCAACTTTTTTGTTTAATCAGTCTTCCCGTGCGATTTCATTACAAGCTGCGCCTATAGAGTCTTCAACTGTTAGCTTGGCCAGTTCCTTTTGTCCTAGCACACCATTTTTCAGCTAATCTATACAGTAAGCTTGCTAGTTTGAAAGATGTCGCTGCTGCATTAAGCTAAAAGGAGATCAATTCCCGCGAACGACACTTGGTGTTAGCGAAGTGTAGAACGATCGACGTAGGTCCAAACGACAGGAGCAAGATCGAGGAGCTCTGCCGTGCGCATCCCATGACTTCATCCACGCCGTCGACAACCTCCACTCTGTCCTCGCCGACGCCGACAACCACACGCTCGAGGGATCCCTCTTAGCCTCCCTCTGCGCGCTCCTATCCTCCCATCGTACCGCAGGTCACTTTGCTAGAGCCGTTCCACGCCGCGCATACTCGCTGGGAACCTCTCTTCCGTTCTCGCCTCCTCCCGCAGCTGTGTCCACATGCTCGCCACCACCTCCAGGCCGAAACCACAGCCTGTACCTTGCCTTGCGCACCGTGGATGCCATTGACCATGACTTCTCCTCCGAGCTGATCCTCTGCCCCTCCCTACTCTCCGCCACATGCTGCTCAGCCTCGTCGCCGGCGAGATCTCCATGGAGACGCCATGCGCCATGCCCCCGGCTCAACCGTCACACTCGGCTGAGCTCCACCTCGGCCTGCTTCACGTTTCCGCGTGCGTACCCCCGGTGAATGGGAGTTAAGGAAACCTGAGTTTAGGGCCAAGGGAGGAGAATAACAGAGCTGAGGTTAGACTGTAACGATGGCACGTTACAGTACAGGTACAACATGATTGCCTTCCCATTTGCACTGGTGAATTAGGGTATACATGTACACACTTTCACTTTGGCCGGTGGATCCATTGCGTTCATCTCGCTTCTGCACATCACCTTGAACTTGTCTTGGACTTGTCATTTGGATCTAGTCTCGTGACACTGCGCCACCGCCGATGGTGGCATAATTGCAACAAATGCATCGAGTGGCTAAAAGTGCATCCACCAGACCACCAACATCAGTGGTGTTCCTCTATATTAATACCCTCGGTTGCTTCGACGTGTTTCCATTGCATAGAGAAAGAACACCAACAAGAAAATGCTATATACAACACTGGAGTGGGACATCATTGTGTCAAGACACTAAAATTTTAAATACGTGAATTTAACCTAAATTCAAATATATTTTCTGAAAATATCAGTTTTAGGGTATATATATATCTATATATAACAATTCAAATAAAATGTATACCTTTAAAAAAATATACTCGATTTCAAAGTTTTAAACGAATTTAGATCATATGTTTTGCTGATTATATATAATCAGTACACACATACAATCAAATTATTATAAAAAAGGCAACTACAATTCGAATTTCAGTTTAAACTTATTTGAACTGGTTAGTAAACTAGTTAAACTCGGCATCGAAAATTTTTAAAATTTTTTTGCACACGATACATAAGGAAAAAACCTATTTTGGATTATGATATGTCCAAGCACCATGGAGTCTTAGTTAATTATACTATCAATCTATTTATGTGTGTGTATGATTCCGTACACCATATATGCACAAGAAACATATACTAGATAAAAACATTACAACCGAGCAAGACATGTATACCAATCAAGTGCTTCCTCCGTTCCAAAGAGAGTACCGTTCAGTTTCCGGCCTAACACTCTCTTCTTTAATTTACCGAAGCAACCAGATTGTGCCCTGCATGCCAGGCGCTAGTACGTATATGGAAGCAGATGAAGGTATACTGTGACTATAACATATCCTAGTTAGGGTAGCTTGGCTTGTACAATTTGCATGCTTTTGTTGGCATTGAGATCTGATGGAGTGCATGATAACAGTAGATAGCTAGGCCATGTAGATGAGTACTCAATAACGGAGAAAGAGAGAGTTAGGAGGGGCCTGCAAGTACATGCATGCATCGATTGATCGAGCACTCATCTCCGGCTCACACGAGCGAGCACCTTTTCACAGTGCTCGCAAGATGGAGCCATCATGGGCTGCCTTCATCTCCCTGCCTTTTGTCACGCTGCTGCTCATCATGATCATCCTTATGTACAGCAAGGAATAATATCTACATGCATGTATATATGACACATAAAGTGATATTAGTAAGTTTGCCATGCATAAAAAATATACTTTCGGAGTTTTGTTCTTTGATAACTTTTTTCAAACTGCAAAACCGAAGATAGCTACTAGAGGAGGTGAATAGGAGTCAGACAAAAAAAGATTTCTCTAAAATCTCTTGCCTCAATATTGTGAGAGTCTTTTCACTCCAATAGCTATGATGAACACCTCCAAAGATTAGAGTCTAAACACCTCCAAAGAAAACCCTAAGGAAAACAGAGCTAAACAGAACTTAACGCTTCAAAACGGTACTATCATCATGTAAGATGTGATACTACCACCATGTAATGGGTTGTACTATATTTTATCACATCAGCATAGGAAATCCAACCCGAACAATACCAAAAACTACACAATTTCCACAAGATCCATATGACTTGAAATTTGGCATGCACCTTCTCTAGGACGTCAGAAACCTATTCCAATCAACGATCAAGAGAATCATCGTCAAAGTTCCAAACTTTTTCTGTTTGAAGGAAATTTACCCCAAAACTGGGTAAAAGAGGGAAAACGACGAATATAACTTGTTCGTGGGTAGAGGATGGCCAAGATGGCTCTAGATATATTCTTATACGTCACAACAAGCAATAACTACTGAAAATTTGAGGGGAAAATACCTAGATAAAAAATCCACCGAGAAGGTCAAATCCAAACAAAACTGTAACTTCAAGAACTTGAAAAATCTGATGCCTAGATGGATGGTGATTGATCTCCATGAGTCATCTCTATCACTTACACATTTTTGGCACAGACAAGATCAAGAAGGGAAGAGAAGAGATCAAAACCAATAAGATCAAGAACAAATCAACCAAAACAAGAGAGATCCATGAGAGATGAATAAAGTTGATGTATTACTGCTTCAGGATGAATATTTTACAGCTACTCCACTTGGAGGACAAGAGAGCACACTATAAAACTTACACTTCTCAAACGCTAACCCTAGAATACTTGGCTACAATGAGAAAAACTAGGATAGTTAACTAGTGAGTCTTCATCTTAGCTTGTTAAATAGACAAGGCAACTAAAACTAGGATAGTTAACTAGTGAGTCTTCATCTTAGCTTGTTAAATAGACAAGGCAACTAGACCCATCTGATTTTAATGGATACTATCCACTTAGCACAAATGAAAAAAACCCGTGAACCGACACAATATGAGTTTTACTCACGCACTGCACTTATACATATTTTTAAAGTATATAAGCTCGAATCCACTAAATCTTAGCATTTGATCTAACTTGATCTTCTCAGTTTCTCCTTGACCTAAATCATTTTCCCAAGTGCGCTCAAGTACCGTGGTTTTGATCTAAGATAATTTTTGGTATTTTGGATCTAAGATAGTTTTCGGTATTTTGACCAACTTACTAAAAATACCTTTTTTACTTAGTTTTAATTTTTCCTTACAAACAATCGTCATACTTGCCACATATATGTGCACTATTGGCTTGCCATGTATCGACAAGTCACTTCTGTTTCGATTTCACCAAACCACGTCTCACTTGGACTTACCAAGTCACATGATGCAACCCATCACTTGGATTTTTTTCAATATTTCCTCATTTTTGTGTCATATTTGAGCTCAGCCATCTCACATGGCATCCTTGATTATCCTAGGTCTCGGTTCCTTCATGAGCGTAGTACCGATTTTCGTCGTTGACCATGATTGACTCCAAGCATCTTGTACATGCAAAGAGTAAGAAATCATTTTCGGGTATAAATTATTTACAACTTAGCCCACATTAATCAAAACATACTTTATGCAACACATATGTATTGATCTAGGTCGAATCAAATCAATCCATGACTTAATTTTTCAAAATCTCAAGAATTTTTCATCTGGGCCTCTATGAGAAATTGCAATCGGCAAGTAATCCGTGGTACTACTGGCTAGTGGTCTGATCCCTATGGTCATACCGCTCCCAGCGGTCTAGCCGGTGCCATATCGGTGGTTTGACCGACAACATGACAACAAAACCGATAAAATACAAACTTTACAAAATTCAAATATTCACTCTACAAACTTAGCAATAGTTTATGATAGCTTTATGCTGGACCTTCTCACATGATCCTTCATAAACACATGGTCCACTACTACAGAAAGGCTAATAGTAGACGCCAAATTACAGACGGTTTTGTGAAACCGTCTGTAATGTACACTATTACAGACGGTTTTAATTTGAAGGTCGTCTGTGGTATATGTAGCGGGAAAAAGGAGTACCACAGACGGTTCTTAACGCTGAACCGTCTGTGTTGTGTAGACTATCACAGACGGTTGTTGTTAAGAACCGTCTGTTAATGTTCACAGACGGTTTTTAACAAGAACTGTTTGTGATGTCCCTTTGTCTGTCATATTCTGTTCATGATCAGAGGTTAATATATAAGTACACATTACTTCTAATAACTTAACTACAGAACTACCGAGACAAGAGATCACAAATTAAAGGCAAATTTATTAGTTTCAATTAGATGCAAATTTTCTACCAATGTCACACAGGTAAAGAGTTTCCCAGATTGTAATCGTTTGGGCTTCGTACGCTTCTTCTTCGACTTTGGGACTTGGAGGATCAGCGGCTGAATTCTCGAACGCCGTTAAGATTGCCCTTGTCCTCAGCACTTCCTCCCGCACTGGGCAAATGATCACAGACATCCATAATGTCGTAGAGGATAGCATGAAAAGATTTCTCGACCGCTGCCGTTTCGCTTGATCGGCAAGGCTATCCATCGGTCTCTACTATGCGTGTAGAGCTTCTTCCGCATTGCGCACATTGTGGAGAAGAACCGGGTGAGGGTCGTTTCCCTTTCTTGAGCGGCGGTGAGACGCCCCATCGACGGCGAGGATCAGTCAAGCCGACGGATGCAACAAAGTCGGGAAGGAGAGCGGGCGGTGCGGAGAAGTCGCTCCACATGCAAATTGTCGCCGCTGTGTAAGGTTCCGCCGAACAATTCGTGATGAACAGATGAGAGGAAGGAGATGATCACAAGAACGAGTAGAAGCCATGTTGTATTGTATATTGTATTGTACGTGCGTAGAAGAGACTTGGATTAGGCGCATATTTAACCTTTAGCACGCACGGTTCGTATACCCAAACATTAAAGATATAGACGCTTCGTATAACGATCGAGAGACGTTAATTAGACGATCGAAACACGGCGCTCGGCATCAAACACGCGCGGCGTTCGGTATGAAGCTTATGACGATGGTTTTTATTAAAACCGTCAGGATATTCGCTGACGGTTTTACTTAAAACCGTCGTGATAATGACTAAGACATTTATTGCGCTGCTTTGCATCGCATCTGTCTTCATTTCGATCCGATCTAGCCATCGCGCGCACTTTTTCACTCGGAGGAAGCTAGGCGATTTGTGCCGCTTAATTTGGTGGGAAGAGGCGAGATTGAGCTTTGAATTAAGATTCGACTTTCCGGTTCTTGTAGATATGGTTAGTAATGAAATTTATTTTTCTTTAATTGCATTACAATTTAGGTCTAAGTAATCCATGAGTGGTTATTGAAGATGGTTAATTTGCAAAATTGTTGGTTATATAATAGTCATTGTGTTTGTAATATGAATTGAGCTAGCAAATTAAGTCTCAATAAATGTGGCAGTATATATGTAGTTATAATTAGTTAATCTAGATTTTAATACTAAGTTGTTATATATGTACATAACGTAGGACCAAGTGGATGTATGCCGAGCCATGTGAGTGAAGAGTACATTAATGGCGTTTTGCTTTTATAAGAGCCGCGAGGAGGATATGTTGAATAAGGGGTGGAATATATGTGCTGTCCAAGCACCATCGCGAAATTTGAAGATGTTTAAGAACCGAGGCAAATTGAAGCGCACTTGATTCGGAGGGGTTTCAAAAAGGATTATACGTGTTGGACCATCATGGCGAAGTGAATGATCATATGCCGGATGACATCGCCGGTGAAGTGAATGATATGCCCCGGATGACATCGCGGTGAAGTGAATGACATGCCGCCGGTTGATGTCGATTGTGGCTCGGATTCGATAGGTTGCACGATAATAATCTGGATCAGATGCTTCGCGATGTAGAAGAGAACTATGATGAGAGAGAGTATGTTAAATTCCGTGACTTGATGGAGGACTCAGAGAAACTTTTGTACGCGGGCTGCAAGTACACGAGGTTGTCGGCCGTGCTTGAACTGTTGAAATTGAAGGTAAGCAACGGTTGGTCCGACAAGAGTTTCACGGCGCTGCTAGGTCTTTTGGCGGACATGCTTCCGGAGGGAAATGAGTTGCCTAAAACCACGTATAAAGCCAAGAAGGTTCTTCGTCCATTGGGAATGGAAGTAGAAAGAATACATGCATGCCCGAACGATCAGATCATCTATCAGTAAACGGTATGCAAATATGCATGTATGTCCGGTGTGCAACGCATCCCGATACAAACGTAACAATCAATCAGATGATGGTGAGGGAACAGAGGCGAAGAAAGGACCTCCTGCTAAGGTGGCATGGTATTTTCCTATAATTCCCCGTTTGAAAAGGTTTTTTGCAAATCCAAAAGAGGCAAAACTGCTGCGTTGGCACTCGGAGGAGCGCAATAAGGAAGATTTACACCACAGTCTTCAAGAGTGTATGTTCGTGGTCACCTTTGAGGATTTATTCGATCCGCTCACGCTCAACGCTCTTGACGCCTCAATCATTCGATCTTTGACGCCGTAAGTGTGTACAATCACGTCTCCGTTAATGTCATACCGATAAATGCCATATCTAATTTTTGTTTTCGTGTGTATATATATAGACACATGCTGATTAAAGCTAGATCATCCAACTCATCACCGGTTTCTTGGACCCACAATTGGTCGCCAAGGATACCATCGACGAAATACACCCTCGTCGAGAGGTACATTGCATCGGATCTGGATTGCCGCAATAAGGAATATGTACTTATGCCCTTCCATCGAACTTTCATTGATTTTAATAGTAATTGTACCAAAATGGAACAAGGTATATTACCTTGATTCCCTAAGTAAGAATAAAATGGACTTCACAGTTTTGATTTTTGATTTGAGGCTTGAGCAATGGATAGAAGGGGAAAGGGAAAATCACAGAGAGGTAATTTACATTTGTCAATTTACATTTTGCAAATTCATAGGTCAATTTATTTGTCTATTTGTTTTTTGTGATTCTTCAATTTTTGGAGGTACTTTTCAATGTCTTGCATTATTAAATATCTTTGCACTTGGATTATTGTTGATGGGTCTGATTAGTATTATAGCTTGAATGGTATTGCTTTCAATCCACTCCACCTCATTTTTTTCCGTCCTCCGCCACTGTTTTGAAAAGTAATAAAAACCCTCTTTTTTTTTACCCGAGGAGCTGGCGCTGCACTTATGAATTTATCACGATATTGATTATGGTTATACATGCAGCACGTGAGCTGATGATGCTTGCAAAGATTTCGTCCATCATGCCAACCATGCACGTGCGATCTCCATCTGGGCATGCATTTTTCCCTATGAACGACGACTTTTTTTTTTGCGAGGGAAGAGAGATTTGTAGGATCATATGATATAATCAAATAGAGGGTTAATGATTGTCTCTGTTTTTTAGAACCTGAAATCAAAATAAAAAGTAGAAGAAAACATAAGCCATGTCTAAATTATCTCTTTCTCAAATTAAGGACCTAAAGACCAATTAAACCTGACCTCTTTCCATAACATCTCCAATCTCACCACATGGCGAAGAGACGCACCTCCTATATCTCCATCACGTATCACCAACTCCCGTGTCGAAACCTCTAGGACTGCACTCGCTTCTCCACGCATGTGCTCGATGAATGCTTTGATCGTCCGACCGCATCCCACCTTCAATCACTCCAACATGAGCCCATGACCCAACCGCTGGATCTTAGATTACCCCCTCTAATGCACGACCATGGTCGTCTCCAGTCGTAATCTCCGACATCCACAAATTGACCGACATCAGTACACACACGCAAGACTTTAGCTACACATTCCATCGCTCGATAACGCTCTCATGATACTAAAAACCACAAGTACTCAAGAAATACCACCGCTCCGCTCAAAACACTCGGGAATAACAAGCATCACTATCGACGATCCCATTGGTCTAACACAAGCACTCGAAGTACTTGAAGATCACAAGAAGTGAAGCACTCGTACCAACAATGAAGTCTACGAGTACCGACCGCGAAGCCTACGACAACCGATCGCAAAGCCTTTGACTAAACCCGAAGACAACGACAACAGTCTACAAAGTTTATGACTATGATGATAAGACTACGCCTATGATAGCAAGACTTTGAAGTCTACGACCATCTACCGCAAAGTATACGATCAGGCAAAAGTACTGTAGCTACGATTACCTTCAGTGGTCGTTCTATCGTGGTCGAAGTCGAACGTGATCGAAACCGGACGTAGTTGAAGTCAGTCGTGGTCGGAATGTCGTAGTTAAGTTGCCGTGGTTGAAGCCAGGTGTAGTCAAAAACAGTTGTGGTCATTCTTCTGTAGTTGTGATGTGGTGCTCGTATTTCTGTGGTCGAAAACCACAGTGGTTGAAGTCCGTTGTCGTCGAAGTTGAACGTGGTTGTAAACGACTCTGAGTGGTCGTAAACATTAGCTGGGCCATCACTCTTCTTGGTCGAAGCTAGCCGTGTAATCCTCCGATGCCAATTGAGTACCATCCGATATTCCAATGGCACTCGAAAGCCGTCCGATGCACCAGTGCTACTCAGACACCGTCCGATACTCCATTGCTACTGGAAAACTGTCCAATGCAACTCGGACCAATCGAAACGATGAAAACCACTCGGGCTACCAAAACCACTTGAAACCACTGCTTATAGAACACATCGCCGATGCTTAATGCTTATAAAACGCTGATTTGCTTGCCTGTGCTCAATGAAACTTTGGGAAGCTAGCTAACCAAACAGAAGAAACCGGCTCGAGCTAACTCATGAGCTACCCGATTTTGATCTATCTTTACTTTGACGAACTTGGCCTCGTCTCCTGCGGCAATAACAGTAAGTTCCTGAACGTCCCGAATGCAAGCTGCATGGCTCGAGCGCTCCATACCAGGGCGTTCGAAGGCAAGTCTGACAGTCAGATTCCATCACAATGGGCTTATGGAACAACTGCCTGGCAAGATGCAGCCCTTCTTTACAAGCTGCAAATTCACCATCTTCCGCAGAAGCACACAAAGAAACGCGCCTCCAGGCAGACAGGAATACCTCCCCTTGGTCATCACGAATAACCACTCCAGCTGAAGCTTGATCAGTTTGCTGGACGTAACTAGCATCTACATTTACCTTTAGAACGACGACGACTTTCACCAGCTATCTAGCACAAGTTGATGACGACCGAGATCCAAGCATTACAATATATTATAGCCAAGAATTTGGAACATAAAGCAATCAATTTCTTATTAATGCATGGTCACAACTCTCAACCTAAGTGAATCATCCCTTGCCTCAAAAAAATCATCCCTAGAAAATGGTGGGAACAAAGCTTATGTTTGACGTAGGCCATATTATTTTTGGTCCGCCGGTGGTCACAACTTCATCCCTTGCCTCAAAAAAGTCATCCATGGAAAATAAATATGTTTGACGATTTTTTTGGTTTTGACTCTAAACGATTTCTCCAATCTGCTTTCAACTCTAAAATCGTATGCACCATCCGAGTCAACGTCTTTGCTGTCCACCACCGTTTTGAAAAACGCAAACAAAAATCATTAGCCGCAATAAAAAATTATCAACCTGTATCCCAAAATATTAGGACTTATTCAGAATGCATGAATTTTGCCGGAAACAGAACTGATAATACAAAACCACTTTAAAAATATGGAGAGAAAATACCCCATATATTCTCGAAGTTGATAAGAAGAAACCATAATAAAGAACATACAAAGAAGATGAGAAAGATGAGATTGGCACACACGGCGGAGAGAGCAGCCGGAACGGTGTGCACCTCCAAAACCCCGGACATGACATGCGAGCATCTGGTGCGTCTCGAAGTGATGGTGAAGTAGTCGTGTCTTCTTCTAACTGAGAGGAATTATAAAACATAAGCTAAAAACGTCGAAAAGAATATAATTATAATCCATTTGATCAGATCTGACGCGGCGGCGCAATGTATGGACCTGATCAGCTGGTGATCGATGGATCGACGCGGACGGGTCGTCTTCTTCTCGTATCTTTTTCTGGTCAGACCACGCTCAGACCGCCGCACGGGTCGTCCCGGCGGTCAGACCACGGCGTACTGGAGTGTGTGTCACACCACACGGGCGGCTGCCACTGACCGGCCACCCGCGAGGTCTTGTGCGTATTAATCACTTGACCTTGGAAAATACCTTAAACCGCTTTACTTCAAACTTATACTCCTAGAAGATATCTATTGAGATGTATTTACTGCACTTGTAGAAGATGTAGGCAAATGCCGCACTCACATGGGCGTCAAGACGTACGGCTAGAACGTGTGCCCACGTAGAAGGACGCTGTGTTGTGTTAGCGGTAGTGGAGTGTGTACCGGTCTGTTAATATTGATTTTTTTTGCTTCTAGTTATTGAGTTAGAGAAGTCAAAAATTAATATAAATATATGGTATTTTAAAGGGTTTTGGTCACTGTTCTTGTTCTTATCTTGCTCCGAAAATAAGGTATGGGTCATGGATGCATTATATACCTTATTCCTCTAGCTCTTGTCCTACGCACGTATCTTTTTCTTATTTTTCCAACCACTCATGCTCTTATTTTAAAAGCTATTTTTCTGTTATTGTTATTTATTTTCAACCAAAAGCTAACCTCTGGTGTAGCATCTGCCGTCAATATGTACAGGCCCACGCCGTGAAGCCATGTCCAAGTGACAGAACCGTGCTGGCTACGGCCCATGTCCGTGTTCAAGGCCCAGAATTAGCAAACCCCTTTCACAACATTTTGGCAGCCCGGTAAGCCCAACCGTACTCTCTAAAGCCCAAACGCCCAAGCAAAACAGCAGCAGAAGCCCACCTCTACACTACACAACCCGACCCACGGCCACAGTCAGCTCCGCCTCACGTGACGTGACGGACTGACGGCACGTGCGTTGGCATCCGCGCGGAGACACAGACTGCGAGAGGAGATTGGGCTTCGCGCGAGCTCGCGGCGACCACCTGCGCCGTCACCACCGCGTCGCCGGAAAGGGTTACGAGGTGATCTCTCGCCGCCGCCTCTCCCTGGGACGCGATCCCGCGCAGCACGCTGTGCTGCTGCATCTGTCGCGTGCGGTAAAGGATCCGATCTGAGTGATAGGGAAACACCTCTATTGCAAATCAAATGGAGGAGCCGTACATTTAAGCTGCCAATGGTTTCAGAGGCTACTCATACCATATTCACACGACACCATGCAAGCTCTCCAATGCAGTAGTGCATGTTAGCCTTCCGCACTGAACTGCACTTGAGCAGTAAACTGACGGAATGTTCAGCTGCAGCTCCACGTTGCCCAACGCCTGCCGAACCCCCCTCAAAAATCGAGGTCCGGCACGACCTGCCCGCCCTCCACCTCCGCGTCCGTCAGCGTCAGCGCTCTCTGCAGCTTCCTGCTGCAGAACACCTCCACCTCGGCGGCGTACGTGGCGGTCACCGGGCGGTGGTCGGAGAGCCTGAGCTCCGACCTCCTATAGCTCAGGAGTCTCACGCCTTTCCCGAACGAGAGGATCCGGTCGCACCTAAGACGAGAGGCCAAAACAAAACAGGATGTTTTCACTCAGAATTCTGAAGGCCCTGGAACTGTTAAATAAATGAAACTGTAGCCTTTTTTTTTCTCAGATTTGTCCCCGAACAACTGTTTTGTTTTGTAAATCTAGTCTCCTTTTCAGACCTACCGAGCTCGGCAGGACACGGACCAACCACGCACGTCGTATTTAATACTCTCCGTTTAATTAGTGCATGTTCTTAATTAATGCTAATCATATTTAAATTAGTGCAAATCGTATTTAATTTGTGCTAAATCAATGCCGTTTAATTTGCTACTGTGGCCGGCGGCTTGTCAGCCCTTGCTGCCGCTATAGTGAGCTCTGCCAAGCTCTTATGGCGTTGCAGGCGATATGTATCGCCTGTCGCGGCTGCAGAGCTCAAGGAGAGAGCTAGATTTGCAAAAAGCGGATGTCCAGAGAACAAATTCGAAAAAAAAACTGGTAATTCTGCAGTGCGTGCTAGTGTAGTACGTACCACGCTGGAGTTCTTCTGCCACCTTTCAGGTCGTCGCCGATGTACTTCTCCGAGTTGACCTCGTACTTGTAGGTTGGGGCGAACTCTAGGATGCCTTCGGTCCACCCGTCGAAAGCGCGGCCCTTCTTCAGCTCGCGCTTTAGCTTCAGGAATCAGAACAACCAAAGCAGCATTGTCATAGATGAAAGAGCTTGGTCTAGTTGCAGCATATACATTCAGTCCAATGGTGACTCAGTTTCATGTGGTGATTAAATTGGATGCTGACCCTTCACTTACTTGATCCATCTCGGCTAACTGAGACCAATCCATGGTTGACATCAGCTCGTGCGCTCTCTCGTACGACACGTCGATACGGTAGTTCAGATCACCGAGCCAAAAAACTCTCCTGCAGAAATCACCAAGAGAAGAGCATCGGCACAATTATATGTCAGATTCCTGATGCACTTGATGCAGTGTGCTACAGCGAGTTCCTTCTTTTCAGAGCGCTAGCCAGAGTAGAATTAGAATGTACACTTACTCGTGATCATAGATGTCTCTAGGCAATCCAAGGTCACCGGGGGAGGTGAAATGCGTCCGCCGGTGGATCTCCTGAACGTCGGCGTTCCGTTTGCGGAGGTCGCCGGACTTCTCGCCGGCCGCTAGGTGGGTACACACAAAGCAAAACATTGTCTGGTATATGGACATGCTCACTGACACTGCCCCCTGTACCATGTCCGAACATTGCACGCAAAGCCAAAATCACTGAGTACTGTTGCTGAAACGGCAAAACTTGCAGCATTGAATTGCAGGGAAGAAACCGCTGAAACTTGAAGACCAACCAACCTTGTTACCAATGTAGCCCATGGCGCCGACGCCGACGGTCGAGACCTTGAGGTTCTGGATGCACTTCCTCAGGCCCCTCCTCACCCAGATCGTCAGGAAGATTCCCACCATCTGCTTGCTCACGATCCTGACGAACGAGGACCTGCACTTCTTGCGAACCGCGGCGTCGAGGTCGAGGTCAAGATCACGGATCATGGCGAGATCGTTCCGTGGATCATCGGCGACCCGGGACCCCCTGAACGACCTGTAGGCACTGAACGATCTTGATGACTTGAACGACGACGGCGGCGATGCGATGTTCAGTGGCTGCTCCGGCCAGGCTAGGCCGATCCTATCTGTTTTGCTCAGCGTCTTCAGAAGCGTCCTTTGCTGAGCACTCGGCTGCTGCTCATCTTGGTCGCCTTCTGAATCCTCCATAGCGCTGAAATGGTTCAGCCTCCTTGGGGTGGCGGCTTTGTACTGCTCGGGCTGCACCGGGAAGCTGAAGGCCGTGTCGTCGTCGGTGTCCGTGTCGATGCCCGGGAGGAGCTCATCGGAGCCGTCCGGCAGGTCGAACCGCGACGGCGTGGCGGGGTGACTGTAGTACCTGTACCTGGGCTTTGAGAACTGGGTCCGCCTCAGCGTGTCGCGGATCAGGTCCTCCCACGCCAGCGCCGGCCGGCCGTCCTCCGCGCCGAACACGTTGCCGGCGTTCAGCGGCACCACTTCTTGGAACCTGCGACGTCGTACAAGAGATGGGATTCATTCAGGCGTCAGTGAAAGATCTGCGCTTTGATTAGAACTGTAGCTTACAAGAGTATGGCAAGTTTGCTTTACCCGAGCACGTAGATGTCGGCCGGCTCGCCGCCGGTGGCGAGCCACTCGGCGATGTCGAGGTCTGCCGGCGGGGCCTTGCCGGCGGCGTTGTAAGTGCCAATGCAGATCCTGCGAGAATCGATCGGGATCGAGTCAAGAACTGCGAGAAATGTGTACATTGTGACCGTACTGAAACCACACAAAAATCGTAGCATAGCTTACACCGTACCTGAGTTCTTTGGTGTTGATGTACTGCGCGCGAAGCGTCTCCGAGTTTCGCCTCCGCGGTTTGTACGGCGCGGTCTCCAAATCGTCACCTGGTGATTGCAAACAGGCAAATGTCAAATCCAGAGAGACAACGCCGATTTCTGTGAAATGCACAGGCCAAACAACATAAATGACTGTGAACGGTGCCCCTTTTTTCTTATCAAAAACTGACTATGTTAAAGTCGCCTTCATTTCGGCTTAAGTTTTTAATTTCTAGTTTATTTTTTATTATTTCTAAATTTCTTTTTTTTTTTAACTTTTTAGCTTTTTTGAGCTTTTCTGCTGGTTTTTTTCCGTATTCGTTTGTATCGTTCGTGATAGTCTAATTTATTTTTCTATTTTTAAATTTTTAAAATTTAATTACATCATAAACTATCATTAATTAATTACAGTGAAATTTTAGACATAAGTCATTTATTTAGCCTAAATGAGCGGCATGTAAATTGGAGATTTTCACTCACAAAACACAATTATTGAAACTGTCAGTGAAACAGGCATCTTTTTGAGAAATTTAATTGTAGGAAAGCCATTTCTGTGGTTGGATTGGAGACGAGCGATGGAACCATGTAGGGATGGGCACTTTAAACCCGAGAACCGAACACCGAACCGAACCGAACCCGGATAGACCGAATTGTCGGTCTATTCGGGTTTCGGGGTTCGGGTTCGGTCAATATTTTGATTTAGTTCGGTCTTCGGGTTCGGGTTCGGTCTTTGGCCTACAAAACCCGAATAGACCAAATAACCCGAATTATTTGATATGTCTCTTGTCTCTTGAATAGCGAACGGGCCTCTAGCCTAGCGGTAGAGAGCTCTAGTAGCACCCCCAGGTCCTGGGTTCGACTCCCAGTGGGAGCGAATTTCAGGCTAGAGGGAAAAAATCCCCTCGCTTGCCCCATAAGACAAAGCACAGGTCTAAAGGCTGGCCTAGGTCGTTGGTCGTTGGTCGCAGGTTGAGTGCCGTTGCGCTCCTTTGGTCGCTCTCACATAGGCTGATGCCGCTGTGTCAGGGTGGGGCAAGGGTTCGGGGATTTTTCTCGATCTGTGTGAGAGGATCTTTTTCTTAAGCTTAAATGCCCGGGGGTTTCTTCCCCCCGCAGGTCGAGTTTTTTTCTCTTGTCTCTTGAATTCATGAACTTAATATGTGATGTATGTACTTATTTGATATGTCTATCATCTATTTACTGGCTGGCTACTCATTGCTTTATGCATGAATATTATTTGTTTTGTTTAGCTCATTACAATTTACAAAGATTTTGAGGGGTGACAAGGGTCCCCATCTTATTTCGGTCAATTCGATGGACCGAATAGACCGAACAAAAAATTCGGTCTATTTGGGTTCGATCCTTGTTTTTTTTCTGAGAAATTTGATCCTCATTTTTTAGAATCTGAATTTTTCAAAGACCGAATAGACCGAACCGAATAAACAGAAAAGACCGAATGCTCAGCCCTAGAACCACGGTGCAACGCACCAAACGCACTTAGTACTATCAGGTACCTTTCCCTGAAAAGGGCTAAACAGCCCAAAGCTGCACTTCCCCCCTAGCTTCTGCATCATCGGATAAGAACACCACATCCATGGAAATTCAGAGTAACGTCAATTCATCACGTAAACGGAAATAAACCTCACCGGTGATCTCATCGCCGTCGTCGACCAGCCTCGTCGCCTCGCCGTCATCACAGCCACAGTTTTCTGCAAAAGATCGAGACAGTACGAGCGGGGATATTGTGACTTTTGACCACCAAAACTTCCATGAAGGACCAAAAGATTCACAATTTGATAGAAGGAATTTTCAGGAAAGTGCGTACCTTGTTCGTCAATCTCGCTCCCGCCGTCGTCGCCCTCTTCGTCGTCGGCGTTGAATTCGAAATCCTTGCTCCTGAGGTTGAGCCATTTCTTCAGCACAACCTTGGGCCAAAACGCCTGCAAACAAACGCCAGAGCAGCCAACAATATATCCCAGCTAAGCTCCCAGCTGCAGCACCAAGAACATCACTACACGTGATGAATTTTACGCAGCATCTCTTAATTACCTGATCTCCTGGCTTCCTCTGCTTGTGCAAAACCATTTTTGCTTTCTTGCTCTTCTTGTTTTTTTGAAACGGGTCCTTGCTCTTCTTGTTTCTTGCCTCAAAACACACTAAATTTCAGAACAGATGGTACAGAAACGCTGCTACTTCTACTTTCTCCCCTCGATTTCCTGGATCTCTCTTCTCCTGATCCGTCTCTGCCTCTTGCGCTCTCCTCTCTTTCCTGAGCTCGTCAATGGCTTTAGCTGCCTGCGAGCTGAAGGCTCTTGTACGGGCTCCCGTGAGTTGTGTTGTTGTTAGGCACAGTAGCGGATCCAGAAAAATTTTTAGAGGTACTTCAGCCCCTCCTATATTATACATCTATAGTTAAAAATTTAGGGGGGCTCCAAGGGTCTGGTAACAATAGGAGGGCTCGAGCCCCCCGCTCTACCGCTGGATCCGCCACTGGTTAGGCAGGACAAGATCTGCTCATCTGCACATGGTGGTTTAAGTGCTGAAACGAAACGTATAGGAATCCGATGGCGCCAAGCGAGCTATATGTATGTATCCAATGGAAAATGTGGGCACCAGAGGACACATTGATCAGGATGCCTGTTTCCTGGGAATCATCTAGGCTACGCGTGTACGTAATGTATATTTTGACGACCCAACAAAACAGTGGTTCTACCGTGCAATTACGTTGACGTCTACCGAATCCGTTGCATAATACCACCGTTGATGCCTCTGTATAGTAGGAGGAATTGCAAAGTGTTACTTCGCGGTACGCTTTAGTGGTGATCATTTGGGCTTTTTTGTGATTTATGGCTGAAAAGTATTATAGCTGACAGAGGCTTATTTAGCATAATTAAAATTAAAAAATATGTTAGCCCATTACATATAATACAAACAAATACGGGAAAAAAGAACCGGCAAAAAAGCTCAACAAAAAGCCAAAAGTTCAGAAAAATACGAAATTTATGAATAACGAAAAATAAGTTGAAAGCTAAAAGTTGAAGTCAAAACGATCACAGTAGGCATGTAGGATTGATTGGTTCAAGTTGATTATCATTTGTAAGGGCATGGTTTGTTGACATTTGTTGGCATGTAGGATTGATTGGTTCAAGTTGATTATCATTTGTAGCCCAACTGGTAAGACGCCTTGCTCGTCTCAGGTGGAGATTGTTAAATCCCAACGTCAGCAAATTATAGGTTTATGTTATGTCTTGTGGGTGCATGGATTGTGCTATCATGGGGTTGGGTTTTTCGATCTATACATTTTTGAGTTAAACATCACAATCAATCGTTTCCATTAGTTCTACATAATTAACTAAAATTGTGTTGTGGCATGTGGTTATTCTATTCGAGTGATTGGGAGTTGGCTGTATTATGTGCAGAATACACTGCGTAAACGGCATAATTGATTGGATTGGACCTAACAATGGTGAAGCCATGACATTTTTTAGACTATTACATTGACACCTGTTGTCCTTGGGATTTTGTTTAGTAGTTTTCCAATGCCCTGCGTGTTTGACTTGCTTTGGTGGAGATCCGAGACGCATGCGTGTAATTTGGGCCCGCTCGGTTGAACTGAAAAATTGTGATTTATGATTGAAATTATACTGTATTTGATTGAAATTGTACTGTATCTAAAAGTGGCTTATTTGGCGTAATTAAATTAAAAAAATTAAAAACAGAAAAAAAAATATATTAGCTCATCACGGACAACGCAAACCAATACGGAAAAAAAGATCCGGCAAAAAAACTCAAAAAAAATCAAAAGTTCAAAAAAGACGAAATTTATGAATAGTGAAAAATAAGCCAGAAATCATAAACTCAAACTGAAATGAGTAGTACGTTAGAAGTATTTCTTTAGCCTAGGCTTATAACTTTTTCTATAATTTATTAATCTAATAAATAATAATTATTAAAAGAAATTAAAGTAAAAATCGACTGATAAATTAAAAAAATGAGACCTTTGTAGTTGGCGCCAACCTCTCAATCTATGCCGTCACGAGTAGGTCTTAGGTAGTTCATATGTTTTGTTGCACTTGCTGCCAAGATTTTCACTCCGTATGACAGCATTTCATGCTCATGCATGGAGCCACGGTTTTACCTGCAAGGCACTCAGCTGGTCATCTTGTGACGCCTTTAAGCCTAAATATACAGTTTGTGCGCTTCAACCTCTCCTTTTCTTGCGCTGTTTCTTGCAAATTTCCGGTAAGAAACCTTGCAAAATTCATGTAAAGGTGTTGCAGGTTCCTGCATTCCAAACATGTTCTATTGTGGTGCCATATAATCATATTCCTAAATCACATGGAACCCCTTCGGAATCACTAGCAGAATCGCTAAGAAATGATACCTGCAATCATTGTGCATAATTTTAGCTCTGACTTGATCAGCAGTAATTAACCTTTTTTTTTCTTTTGTTTCTTTACTACTCCTCTTCTCGTCCCTTCCTCGGTTCCTTGTTTGTTAAGCTACTTAATTAGTAGTACCAGTAC
This sequence comes from Dendrocalamus sinicus, assembly GCA_036346575.1. NCBI lineage: Eukaryota > Viridiplantae > Streptophyta > Magnoliopsida > Poales > Poaceae > Dendrocalamus > Dendrocalamus sinicus. Next base: position 4,136,315 of record CM070642.1, read on the forward strand.
TAAGGATCTGTTCTTTAAATTAAAACTGATAACTTTTAGCTTTTTTATAGTACTTAACTTTCAAACGGAATATTTTTTTAAGACGGGGCCTATGGTGGTGATCGGTTCGGCTGAAAAGCTCATGGCTTATGGTGAAAACATCAGAATGATCGAAAAAAAATCAGAATGGTGACAGAGGCTTATTTAGCATAATTAAATTTAAAATTTAAAAATATAAAAATATGTTAGCCCATTACGTATAATACAAACAAATACGGAAAAAAGAACCGCAAAAACTCAACAAAAGCCAAAAGTTCGAAAAGACGAAACTTATGAATAGTGAAAAATAAACCGAAGCCGGCGGCCGAGTTGACCAGGGCCTATAAGTTAAACGATTTGCACGTTAAAAGCCCAACATCTGAACCAGCCAAAATCGTAAGTGAGTATCTGTCTGTCTCTCCGTAATCTGTATCATAAACAATTAAAATTTAAAAATTTTAACCAAAAACTATAAAATACAACCGAAAAGAACAGACCGTAATTATACTATGTTTTCTTCTTGTTTGTGAAGACTTCCACAGTACTCACTGTTTTCAGAAACAACAGTAGTAGTAGTTTCTGAAAGAGATGCCTACTGTAAAGCTACAGCAGCACACGGATTTGGCAGTACAAACGTGTGGCTGTTTGGGATTAGTAGCACATGCATTGAGTGCGTACTGATGCATTACCGTTGCCACGGGGCCGCCCCAGCTGTTCTGATCACGGTCGTACGGTCACAGTTTCCATGCAGTGATAGAACTGTGCATATAAATGATAGTAGCATTTTTTTTAGATTTAGTGTTCGGTTTTGTAAATTTAACTCTTTTTTAACTTATTTGCCGTGTTACAGTAGCTTCATAAATTCAGCTGAGCTAGGAGAGCTAGATATATACCTATCGAGTATAAAGACAGAACTAGATTTACAAAAGACGAACATTCAAGAATTAAATTTTAAAAAATAGCTATAACACTAATGTGAATAGTTTACGGTGATATGCCTAACCCCATCATCCAAACGACGCAGTGTTCAATACGCCACGGAAGCGTTTCAGTGAGGACGCAGAATGAATATTACCAACACGGGTCAAGATTACACCACACCACACGTTTAACACGGTGAGGATTCAGCACGTGCATTAATTTCTTAGCTTAACACCGCGGCAAAATTTAGCTCACGTGACTGTTTTTTTTTTGGGTACAGAGTGGATTCCCCGTGTAACGCACGTGATTCCTCATGAGTGTAATTTAGGCGGCTGCTTTAGAACAAATTGTAATTAGGGGGTCGATTGAACGAAACGCGATTGTTCAATGGTGTAAAGTGCAGTTTTGCCATTAGTATACGATGAGCTCCCGTTTCAAACAATTTCAGTTTTTGACTTTTTAACTCCGTCTTTTTTGTTTTCTTCTTATTCCTTTATATTGTCTGTGATGATATAATTTTTTTATTTTTAAAATTTAATTACACAAAAAAGTAATAGCGGCTATAATACATTTTAGCCATAAGACTGGGTTTATAAGCCCGTTGAAGCACTACCATATATAGCACATGTATGTTCCGTAGATTCTTTTCAACTGCGGCTGATGATTTATAGCTGTGGCTGATGACTTTTGATTCTAAAATAAGTATTTATGCGAATGAACCAAATATCGATAATATGTATTTTGTATGCCTTCCTTTTCATCCTGAAACTGGCTAGCTAAATAAGCTAACCCTGACTGAAACGATTGTAGGAACAATATGCATTCATAAAGTGTTGCTGTGTCACATACATGTAGTGCACAGATGGCACCATAAATTTTCACGGTTTGGTTTAAATAATGTCATTGAATGGTCATTAAAAAATCATTGAATGATGTCTTAGTGCTAGACCGAATCCGCATAATGGATGAATGGGAAAAAAATAGAGAGACGCATGCCATATATTTTTTTGAGTCAGGAAGGGGGGCGTCAGGCGTGGCTATAGACCAGCCGTGCGTCGGTTGATTGTTCTGCATGTATTTCTACGCGTGCACCTTTTGGTTCGTCGGCACGCACGGCTCAGCGAGCCGTCGGAACGAGAGCAGGCCATAGGTGAGAATCGCCACAGCAAGAGACGCTTCCGTCGATTTTACGTCATCTTGTGGCTGCACGTGGCCAACAACGAGCTAGTCTCAGAGGGCTTCGTGGGTTCCAGGCTGCACAGGTGGTGGCATGGCCCTAATCAAACTCGGCTTCGATTTCTGGCTTCTGATTTATTTTTTACTATCATAAGTTCTGTCTTTTTTAAACTTTTGATTTTTGTTGAGCTTTTTTACTGGTTCTTTTTTCCCGTATTTGTTTGTATTATACGTAATGGGCTAACATATTTTTTATATTTTTAAATTTTTTTTAAATTTAATTATGCTAAATAAGCCTCTGTCAGCTACAGTATTTTTTTATCCATAAGCCATGAGCTTTTCAGCCGAACCGATCACCACCCTAGAATTGTTTTAAGGGGAGCTTCCCGCCTCCTTCCTCTTTTACACATCACGAGGTACCTTTTTGACCATTGAGTCTTTTGTTCATTGATTTCCTTATCTAAACCCTTGTTTTCTTTCTGTAAAGATAGGTAGTAGTACGTATGCTTGCATCATTTTAAATTAAGCATTATGTATGCTATACATATCGGGTTCGTGATGTTTTAAGATGTCAAGTGAAAAATGTTGCTGTAGGACTACTTTGCTACTTCTATACACCATAGGCAAAGCATCATACTTTGCTACTAGTATGCAGTACAAGAATTATATATGCTATACATTTGTACTACTTTGCTCTTAAACTTGAACTAATCTGCTCCTGAGTTGCGTTTGATTTGTTTGTAAAATTACACATATTTGAACAGATTTGCTCCTAAATTTGTACTAATCTGCTCCTCAAATTAACATATTTTCTCCCCAATTGCTCTGTAATTTTGATAGTGAATTTATGCACGTCTGTACAGATTTGCTCCCAAATATGCACCATCTTGCTCTATAAATTTGCACCAACTTGCTCTCAATTGCTCTTAGATTTGCTTTAGAAATTGTATAGATTTGACTCTAAGGCATTCTAACTTGTTTTTCAATTATCTAATTCTAATCTTTTTTTCCAAATTTTCTGATCTATATATAACAAAGAAATGTCATGAGGAGAAAAGAGAGCAAGATAGTCATGTCCTTGTCGTTTTGCTAAATATGGGTGTGCGCATGGAAATGTAGTCGTGCGCATAGGCAGAACATAGTCACATCCAAAGAGTTAAACAGTAAAATAAAAAGGGAGACGTATGATTTATAGCAGAAAATATCAAATAAAATATGCATATCTTACCATCCAATCCCCTTGTCATGTCAATTCCATACGTATCGTAGCTGGTTTCTTGTTGGCTGGACACTTCAAGAAGAGAGCAATCTCAGGATAATGATCAAAGCAAATCGGTATAAGTTTGAGAGCAAATCAGAATAATTCATAAAGCAAAATTCAAGATAAGTTTTAGAGCAAACCAACATAATTCTAAGAGTAAATTCAAGATATTTTCAAAAGCAAAACATAGGATAATTCCAAGAGCAAATTAAATATAAAATTCAAAAGCAAACTCGGGATAAGTTTGAGAGTAAATCAGCATAATTCCAAGAGCAAATTCAAGATAATTATTCCCTCTACTTTTTCCTACTGATTTGAGTAAAGGTATGCATTAATTTAGTAGGTGGTGAATCATGCGTGTTTACGCAGCAACCAATCAGGCGTTCTTGTGTCAAAGGAGCAAAAAGTAAAGAGGATTGGATAAAGCTAGCGTTCTTGTACCGAACAATGCATTGCTCTCGTGCGATGACGTGCTCCCTGATCCAACTGCGCTCGCATGCGTGTGGCGTGTGGAACCAATGCACGCACGTGCGGAAACAAGGATTTCCTATATTTGTTGGGCCTTGCTTTGGTATCCCCGGGAAAGGGGGTATGGAGCGGAGGCCATGAAATAGACCGATCCTTATAGGGGAAAATCCTTCCACCTCTTTCCAACTGAGTTAATTCATTGTTTTTTGTTTATACGCAGGTAGGCGAGCACACACTCCAATCATTCCATGGTCTTGTGAAATCTAGATGTGTGGAGATGCAGGTGTTAAAAGTGTGATTTGAGTTTATTATCGTGTCCATGTCAGACACTACACTAGATGGGGCGTCGAGCGGTGTATACGCTAAACCACGTTAGACGTGGCAATGGTTGGTGTATCTAACTCTAATTCAATTTCCTTCTCTGTTATAGACTCTTGTTTTCTCACTTATATATGTACCTTTGTAGTCGCACGGTTGATATATGTCAAAATTCTCTATGTTTCTAATTATCCACGTATAGTAAATTTCATCTTCGTGCATCCGTGGTTTTTCCTACAAGAGTTTTCATGTTAAATCATCATCTTATGTTCTTTTAATTATTTATTTTGTCATACATTTTATAACAAGTGGTATCAAAGTTTCAGATTCGAAGCATTAAACGCTGCGTCAGGAAGATCAATCTCCAAGAGGAGGCACCTACACATAGCATCCTTACAGCGGCACCTACGTGACGACTGACGACGACGTGAAGGCCTGGCATCGGGCGGCATCAAGTCGGTGACAAGACATCTCGTCATCATCCGCCCATGAATTGTGAGTGCTCAAGTATGAAGTGGACTCTAATGGGCTGCAGCCATTAGTTATTGAACCCACGTCTCGCAGTCTAAGGCCCCGTTCATTTCGGTTTGAGCTTCTGACTTATTTTTATTATTTCTAAATTTTGTCTTTTTCTGGTTTTTTTTACCTTTTTGCCACTTCCTTTTTGGCTGTATTCATTTGCGTTGTCTATGATGGGCTAACATATTTTTTTAATTTTTAATTTAGTTACTCCAATAAGCTACCATCAGCTACAATGTAATTTTAACCAACTACAGCTTGATTGATGAGACTTTAAAGGGAAAAAATAATGTCAAATGTGGAGACAACTGGATTTGGTTTTTATTCATCGTTTTGATATGTTACAATTTAGATTGCTGGCGCGATCATTATGGATGCTTTGGCAACAATCAATTTCAAAAGATTTGATGATATCCATATGGCAGTTAGCATGATACTCTTCGGAGTTCTACTATTTGAAAGTAAAGGTCTTGCTCTAATTTTAATTCGAGATGAAGTATTTAAGTGCAAGAAATTTGTTTCTGCATGAATACTACAACATTTGTTCTGTTGTCATAGTTTGATACGAGGGTCTACTATATTTTATACTCGATTGACGACATGCGAGTTTATTTCATCCTAACAGTTTTATAGGAACAATTTCAACTATGTTATAAAATTTAATTACCATCAAAATCGATAGTTCGACGTACGTGATGGTCACACGTGCAAGTTGCTCTTTCAATGAGTGTTGTTTGCCTAGTTTTGTGTTTCAGGTGGAGCATGTCAAATTCCATGATATGAGTTTTTCGCTATCTATCTAGCGACATGTGTGATGTTTTGGCTTATGCCGTTTGAGATTAAGCACTTGTTTTTGGAGGTTATTTGCACATACTTAGACTTTACTATAATTATGAACTATTAAAGACCCAGATTTGTTTATATGATTTGTTGATAGCTGTGTTTTTAGACCTATTAAAGACCCAGATTTGTTTATATGATTTTAAGCACTTGTTTCTATGTTTTTCTTAACAGTGATTTATATAATTTTTAAAATATAATAAATAATAAATAGATGGCACTTATCTTTTTATGTACTTTAAAATTAGAATTACTCTTGTTAAAGAGAAAAATCATAAAAACACTTCTCATAATGATAAAGTGTCCTTGCAATGACCAGTGAGAGAGATAAGGGACCAAATAACCAATGCCCAAGCTTTACCGATCAAAGACGCGATTAATTTTTTATTGAATTGACCAAGGACACGAATCTAGTGAGTGATCACACTAGTTCGCGCGTGTGTTGCACAATTAACCAACAAAATCTCGAGGGTTCTTCAAGTCAAATCTGAAGGTCCATGTCAAACCACAGTCTGCAGATATATTAAAAATTAACTAAATTAATGACATGCTTATCACTTTCTGCGAGAGAAATGTTCTTCATCACCTGGCTAACCATTCGCCAAAGTCGCTATCACGGGTCACCGATTATTAATGGTTTTCCCATGAGAAAAATGCTCTGCTACTGGATCGATCGAATTAGCCGGTTTAAAAAAAGAACTTGCTGCCTGTTTGACTGACATGGCGACACGCAAGCATCACGCTCATGTTCCTCGCCTTACCTTGCACTTCTTTCTGCAGGCGATTCGACCTTGGTTATCGAGTTATTCTCGACTCGACTCTTGTTGTGTTCGGGATCGCCACACGGAGCTCGGTTGGTTCGGCCTCGGCCGTGACTCACAGCGTCTCTGGGAGCTTGACTGGCTTCACCTTCCTTCCGCGCCACCATCGGCGCCGGTCTCTGCCTTACACTTCGTCTCACCGGCTCTTTCCAGCGGGCATCACCGTCTTGGCCATCTGTGTGGATCCGTCTATCGCCCTTAGTTCGCCGTGGTCTTCGGGTCATCTCGGGAGACGTGTCTTTAGATTGTCGGGGCTGTAAGTTAGGAAAACAGATTCAGCTTCCTTATCCTCATAGTGAGGCGTGTCTCGGCGTCCTTTGATCTTGTTCATTCGGATGTTTGGGGTCCGCCCTTCGTTTGAAAGGGGTCATCGTTATTATATTATTTTTATAGATGATTTCTCTCGCCACACTTGGATATATTTCATGTCTTCTCGTAGTGAGGTCTTACCTATCTATAAACAATTTGCCACTATGATACACACACGTTCTCCACTCCTATTCGTGTCTTTAGAGCTGATTCACTGGCGAGTACCTCTCTCGTCACTGCAGCTTCCTTGCTTTGGCGAGGCACTCTTGCTCGCTTCTCTTGTCCCGGTGCTCATGCTCGAATGGTGTCATTGGCGCAAGCATCATCACCTCCTTGAGACGGCTCGTGCTCGATGATCGCCGCTCTATTCCACCTCACTTTTGGCCGAGGTCGTTTCCATCGCCACCTATCTCGTCAACATACAGCCCTCTTCTCGCTCTTAAGGTGCGATCCTGTTGAGCGTCTCTGTGGTCTTCTTCACGACTACTCGCCTTCTGCGCTTTGGTTGTGTTTGCTACGTTCTCCTTGCCCTCGAGAACGCACCAAACCGACCGCCACCTGTTGAGTGTGTTTTTCGGGATATAGTGCCGAGCACAAGGGCTATCGGTCTGGGATCCTGTTGGTCGACGGATGCGGGTTTCGGGATGTGACTTTCGACGAGTCTCGTCCATTCTACCCACGCCCCGCCTCTCCTTCGCTTCCTCTCTGTGGAGCCTCTGTCTTTCTTGACCTTTCCGGATACACCTATATCTGTTTTGCCCCCGTCCACCTGTTCCACTGAGTCTCCACATATTCCCCCTGTGGCCTCTTCACCGTTGTCGCCGCCTGTGTCATCTCCTACGACTCCGCAGGTTCCTCCCACTACAGTTCCTTATCCCCTTATCGTCTACACTCGTCGACCTCGTATCGAGGACCTTCCAGATGAGCATTCTTCTTCTGATGTTCCATCTTCTTCTGATGCTCCATCGTTCCCTGATGGGTCATCTTCTCCTCGCTACGCTCTCCGCGATCGCCAGTCGATTCGGCCTCGTGCCCGTTTTTCCTTTGTTGGCGCAGCTACTCGTGAGCTTTGTCTCCTACGGGATCTTTATTACTCACCCTGAGTGGCAGCTTGCCATGGCCGAGGAGATTGCTGCCCTCGAGCGTACTGGTACTTGGGATCTTGTTCCTTTGCCATCTCATTCTCATCCCATCACATGTAAGTGGGTCTATAAGATTAAGACTCGCTCGATGGCTCTCTTGAGCGCTATAAGGCGCGTCTTGTTGCTCGTGTCTTCCAGCGGGGAGCATGGTGTTGACTACGACGAGACTTTTGCTCTGTGGCCCACATGACCACTGCCGCACTCTTCTTTCGGTGGCGTCCGCTGCGCCACCGTGTCTGCTTTTCGACTTGATGTCAAGAATGCCTTTCTTAATGGCGAGTTGCGTGAGGAGGTCTACATGCATCCGCCACCGGTATTCTTCTCGAGGGCATGGTTTGTCGCCTTCGTCGCTCTCTCTATGGCCTTAAACAAGCCCCTCGTGCTTGGTTTGGCGCTTCTCCTCTGTGGTCACTGCTGCTGGTTTTCAGCTAGTGATCATGATCCTGCGCTCTTTGTCCACACTTCGCCTCGTGGTGGACTCTTCTTCTCCTGTATGTTGATGATATGATCATTACGGAGATGATTCTGAGTACATTGCCTTTGTCAAGGCTCGTCTTAGTGAGCGATTCCTTATGTCGGATCTTGGTCCTCTTAGTCAGAGCTCCCACTCAGTCCACTCACCACCTTCTTCGAGTTCTGCGATCATCCTATTCGGATGCTAATCCTCCGCTTGGTGGTTCTCTTATTGCCTGGAAGACGAAGAAACAGATGCAGTGTCCCGCTTGAGTGCAGAGGCGAGTTGCGAGCTCTCTCTTGATGGTGGTTACTTGAGGATTTTGGTGTTCACTACACCGACAATCTTATTGGTGTGGATGCTTGAGGTCTTGTGTGCATGATCGGTGATTACTTTTCATATGTGCAGCTGGGGATTTCTTCACAAAGGCCCGACTGAGCACAGATAGCTTCTACCTCTCCAAACTCGGTGTTGTTGATCCACCATGAGTTTGAGGGGGTGTTAGAGATATATGTATAGTTTGTTATTCCCCATTGTTATAAGGGTTCTTTGCATATTTCCCACCTGTGGCCTCATATGAATACAAGCGCTATTCATAACAAGATACTCAGATCATCCAAGCTTCATGGGCGTTCACGACAATCTTGGGTTGGTTCCATGGGCTTACATGTGGCAGCCACTACCGGGGAGTACTCAAGATCAACGGATACCAGCATGAGCGAGCAGGAGAAAACCCTGTTCCTCTCCCGCGTGATACGGCCGTGGGGATCATCTTCGATGGGAAGGACCTCATTGCTATCACACTCACGTGGTTCTTCTGCATGATGCGCAAGCACCCACACGTTGAGGCGAGGATCCTCGAGTAGCTCAAGGGCCTGCAGAGCACCGCCTGGCCAGGGAACCTCTCTGTCTTCGTGCGACATGCTCTGGCCTCCAAGCTGCGCTCCTTGAGAGACCCAGGTGAGATATCTTTCACCCAGGTGAGATGGTGACAGATTACATCACCATGTAAAAGAATTGCACCATCAGCTGAGGTAGCTTGTCTGCAAAAGATTCAAGTCATTCATGAGTTAACTGCAGAATTCGGTGTGTTGATCTCTTTCACATACAATCAAAGTATAGGAAGTTATTATGTCAAAACCATAAACACCAGCAGCTGGACGCAGCCGAGGATACCATTCTATGCTTCAGAATGTTGGGATAGTTTTTCCTTCATAGGAACCGAAGAAAATAGGAACGGAAGCTTGTGAATCAAGGCACTGATTCATTGAAAGAAAAGGGAATATTGTTGCATAATAGTAAAGCACCTTCGCTTCATGGTGAATGATGCACTCCTGTCAACTGCAATGGCCTTCACTTCAGTTTTTCATAGGTGACTTTTCTTCATTTCTTTTATGGGTAGCCAGCGAGCGAAAGTTAAGAAGATAGCTGCTACTTAGTACTTAATTTTATAGTGAATGTAAAGCAGAACTATGTAACCAGCAGCTTAACTACCTCACCGTTGTGAGATGTCCTGTTGCCAACTTGTTAAATAGACTTGTCTGGATAGGTTGTCTACAAACTGTAGTACATGTAAAGAAGATACTGAAGTTAGCAAAGCGACACCCAAGTACAGGACCATTTTGCTGACATGAATTCGTGAAACTATTAAATTCAAAATACCTAAACAACAGGCATACCATCAACTTCACTTAAAAGAGTAGACAATGAAGAGAAGCACGTACTACAAAGTACAAACTACTACTTTCAGAAAGAAAAAAAAAGAACAAAAAGATACGAAAAAAAGAAATATGATGAGCAGAGCAGATGCCACGGACCACGACGGCCTAAATGAATTGTCGGATCTACTGCTACTTCAATTTGACAATAGAATGAATGACGCTATGTACCGTAATTATACAACAAATTAATAATTTTGATTAGAAAAAGGAAATAAACTATAAGTTGGTTTTTTGTGTACTAACCTCCAAATAACCATAGCGTTGTGATGTGACTAACCTCCAGAATCTCACATGCAGATGCAGATCCGCAGAATCGCAGTCCAGATTGATTTAGTGATGCTGGCCAAAAAAAAGAGGAAAAAGTCTCAGTACGTTAGATTACAGAAGAAAGGATAAAATAGGAATTGGTGCAGAGGCAGAGCACAGGTGTTACCTTGGGTTTGGGGTTATACAACATATAAATCTAGGTTTCTTTGTTTTAACTTCTCGGCTTGATACCTCAGATCGGCGGTGCAGGCCAATATATGTAGCCTTTTCAGTGAAGTGGGGAGGCCCTCCTTGGGCAGCGATCGGATTTGAGGGCATGCATAGATATTCAGTTCGTCGAGGGAAGAAAGGCAATGCAATCCTTCAGGGAGGGACTGCAGACTCGGGCAATCCTTCAGCGATAAATGTTGGAGGGAGGTGAGGAGCTGAAGCGCGTGCTCTTGCTCTTCCGTGAAGCTTTCCGCCCGCTGATCAGACCGGAAGCGTAAGGTGCGGAGGGTGGCGGAGAGGAGGCTGCAGATGGGAGAAACAGGCACCGCCGAGATGCTATCCACCACAAGTTCTTCCAATTGGGATAAACAAGCAGGTGTTGTTTTCGTCCTTGCCACCTCTGAGAGTAGATCCGCCGCTATAGAGCATTTCCAATTTCTTTCCCACTTGTAGTTATAAACCGTCAATTTCTTGAGGTTGACTGTGATGAGAGGATCGCACCCATCCATTGTTAAATTATCGCAATCCACTAGGCTTAGACCGGTGAGAGACGTGAGGTTTGAGAGCAGAGCCATTGACACCATGCTTGACTCCCCGGAAATGTCAAGTTCCCTGAGGGAAGGAGGGAGAGGCTTGATGTTCTGAGCTCCTCCAGCTTCTCCCATGGACCACCGAGAGAATAGCTTTCCGCAATTACGGATCACTAATGATTGGAGCGACGTGAGTTCCCGGAGTCCTGCCACATGCAGAATCAGGCTCTTACCGCCGCTTAACTCAAGCTTGCGCAGTGAGCTGGATGATGGGAACTGCAGTACATCATTTGGAGGCCACATGCGATGCACAGCTAATTCGGAAAGATTTGGGAGACAGTTGAACACCTTTGACAGCAATTTTCTGGTCGGATAACATCTCTCCAGATAGAGACTCTGAACTGAATGAAGCATGGCACCGTCATCCAGTTCTCCGGAGAACATGCTATCGCATCCTTCGACACTTAACCATCTTAGGTAGTTTAGCTTCTGGAGGTCTGTCAATGAAATGTGTGATGCATATTGGATTCCCATACCCTCTAATTTATCCAGATTGTGGAAGGCCAAAGCACCATTGTATCTGTTGATACGCAAATCCTTTTGACAATATGACAACTTAAACCCACCATATTCTTCCACAATAATATGTGTCAGTGTAGAATTGTGAGGCATGGGGGGTAATGACAACTTAGAGCAACTATCAATATAAAGACTACACAGATTGGGAAACCATATGGCATTTATGTCCTGTGTAGAAGGGCCAGAGCGCTCAGAGAAGGGCAGCGCGGAGAGATTGGGACAATTTCGGCAATGGATGCTTTCAAGCTTTGAAAACAAATGGCAATTATATCCCCCAATCCACTTGGCAAGTTCTGGCATATCTTCAAACTCAACTGTCTTCAAGTTCATGAAACTTTTATCTGTAGCGCCACCAAAGTCAGGTCCAAATTGATACATTCCAGCAATATTCTTCAAAATCAGTTTGGTCAGATGCGGTAGTTGCCCAAAAGGTGGAAGAGTGCCCCAAGACACCCCCTCTAGATAGAGAACCTCCAACATTTTTATGCATATGTGACGACATAACCAACTAGGACCAATGTCACCGCCATGATTTACAATGTGAAGCCACCTAAGATTAGGGTGTGGTTGAAGGCCATCAACAACATCAGATCCTGTGGTCTGTTGCTTGGTACCCCAAACTAATGTCAACCCTTTTAGATCCCTTTTCGACATCAATTTGGCATTATTAGCTTCTCCCTTGGTTGCCACGTTTTCAAGATCACATATGCTGAGTTCCCCTCCAAGCTCTGTCAATTTCCCCAATTCTCTCAGTTCAAATCCAACTCTCTCTTTTTTAACACAGAATTCTTTTAGCTCCTGTAAACACTTCATCTTTCCAACCTCAGGAACGTTGGAATGGAGTTCTTTGTAAGCAAGGAAATGGCGTAAATTCACAAGGCGGCTTATGTCTTTTGGCAAATTACCACCACCACGCCAACATTCTAGGTCCAAGAATTTCAAGTGATAAAATCTAGATAATGTGCTAGGTAAAGTAATAGAATTGTCAGCTAGTGATCCAATTTTTAGGAATTGGAGGTGGATAAGTTTTGAGAAGTTGTGTGGCAAAGACTCTGGGGAATTCATGAATATAAATAGAACACGGAGGCCGTTAATTTCTTTGAACATATCTTTTAAATTATTGTCAATGTCTGCACTTTTGCTTCCAAAAAACATCAAGGCCCGCAAATTACTAATGTCTAGTCTTCTCTTCAATCTACCCATTTCTCTCTCAAAATTTTCATCATATTTATCTTGTATGGTGATGGATAAGTGGTGAACAGATGGTGGGATATCATCAGCCCTGAAACTAGAACAACTGATATTGGCACATTCTTGTGCTGAAACATTTTGTGCTAGCTCATGAAATAAATCATGCATTACATAATAATGCCGACAACTGCCATCTACCTTCATTAGAAAACCATTGTCTACTAGTTCGTCCAAATACTTCAATCCGATATCTTCAATTTTATTGTTTTTACCACTGGAATCTATGATGCCTAGTGCAATCCAAAAACGAGTAATCTCTAAATTATCAAACCTATGATCCTCAGGGAAAAGGGCACAATACGAAAAACATTTTTTTAGATGGAAAGGAAGATATTCATAGCTAATTTTCAGCGCTGGCATAATGTCATCATCATTTGATTGGTTTTGCCACTCTTTCTTTTCAAGAGCTTCCACCCAATGTTCCTGAGAAAGGTTGTTCTTCAATAGTCGACCAACAGTTTTGGCTGCTAGTGGGGAACACTTCAATTTCTTTGCAATTTGTCTTCCAATGTTTGTTAAGTCATCTTCGTAGTGCTCAGGTTTGTTCTCACCAAATACACATGCTTCAAAAAATGTGAAGAAGTCATTAGGCTCCAAACCTTGTAGGTTTATTGGGTTAGTTGCTTTCATTATCATTTCTGCTACTTTTGGAAATCGAGTTGTGACAAGAACCATGTCGCCTTTGGCCTCCCCCTTTGTGAATGGAGCCAGTAGGTTCTCCCACTTACCCTCACTGCAGCATTTCCATATATCATCCAAGACAATTAAAAACCTCTTGGATTTCAATTTCTGTGCAATGGACATCTGAAGCTGGTTTAAATTGGTTGTATCATTTGCCATGATTCTTTCCTCGTTTTCAGTTGCAGGTATGCACTTGAGAATCTCCTGGGTGAGCCTGAGCACATCAAAACCAGTTGATACGCACACCCACACCCTAACGGAGAAGTATGCTTCTGTTCTTTTGTCATTGTAGAGGTGCTGGGCGAAAGTTGTCTTTCCAATGCCCCCCGGGCCAGCTATAGGAAGAACGGACAGGGTTGCACCATGATATGTGCCGCTGGTGATGGCTTTTACAGTTTGGTCAAAAATGGCGTCCCTCCCATACAACTTGTCTTGTGTGATTACTGAGCTGGTGGGAGGCCGCTTCAGGGAGGCAGACCTGCCTGCTGTGTGGTTTATTTTGAGCAAGTCAGAGACAGGAGCACATAGGGAGTGTATTCCCTCTATCACTGACTTGATTTTGTTGGACATGGCCACTCTGCCGAATGGCAACTTGTCGACATGGCCACCATTTTCATTATCAAATTTGGCCCTTTTTGCATTGCGTGGGTTGTTGTCAACAGCAACATCAGTGTCATCATGTTTAGTACGCCAAAAGAAGAGGCCAGAAAACCAGTTACCAGTAGCATGGCGACCATGGAGAGCACGACCGCGGAGGCCGCCGGCCACCTCCGGGGCAGCCTCATGGGTACCGTCAAGCTGGTCCTGGATGATGAAGTAGTGGAGCTCGTCCAGCGCGTCCTCGGCCTCGTTGGCCTTCTTGCTCAGGTCCTCCAGCAACCCCTGCAGGCCGGGGTTGTTTCTGACGTCCCTCTCCAGGGCCGCGTGCAGCAGCCCTTGCGTGTAATTCAGCTGAGTTTTGATCTGCTCGTAGTTGAGACTTGAGGCCGAGCTCGGAGCTGGCCACATACGCGGCCACCAAGTCATCCGACAACTTCTGCAGCACCTTGCCGAGGAGCCAGTTCGCCGCGCCGAGGGCCGTCTCCATCTCCTCCGGCGGTCGGGATGGTGCCGGCCGCGAGGGAAATTGGTTTGTGTGGTGGAAGTTTGGTTGGTGTAACAGGCGGCTGGGAGGGAGTACGAGAGTGAAATTAAGGATATTATGTTTACGCACTTGAGAAGAAGCCTGACGCTTATTTTATAGTATCATATCCCACAACAGTAGGTATTGAATATCCTTTTCTCTCTGAAAATATAGAACTAAGAAAGCTAAAAAGAGAGAATTGATGAGTATAATGAATAGATCTGCCTATCTTTTACCTCTTTGGGTTATATATATGAATGGAAATTCTCATTCTACCCTTTAATAATTATAAAAAAAAAGGATAAACTAATATATTTTCTTACACATATAATACTATGCTTTTGAACTTACCTTAACACCCAGCTTAAGGGTTGGACACCTCTACATCAGTAGCTGTCTGTGATCGTCGACTGGCATCTTCGAGCCACGTTTTGTGTCCACACATGCTTCGTGCGCTCGGTCTTCATGAGTAGGTGCTAGCTCTAGACTCTACTCATTTAGGGTTTTTTTTGGCGTATGCCTTATTCTTTATTGTCGGTACTATAGTTGATTTATTTCGCATTGTAGTTATTGGTGGTTTTTTAACGTAATTAAATTTAAAAATTTTAAAAATAAAAAATTAGACTATCACTGATAATACAAAGAAATATAAAAAAGATAAAAAGCTCAAAAATAAAAAACAGAAAAAAAACGAAATTAAAACTAGAAATTAGAAAACAAATACCCAACGAAAAAACCAAAATGACTAGGCCTATTCGCATGCAAGTTTGAGTGGTTCCCAGGCCAATTAGTGCGCACATGCTGTGCTGGTGTAGTGCACCGTGGGATCATTTAATGCTGCGCGTGTGCTGGCAGACTCACAACCATGTTTTATTCCGTATGTACTTTCGTGATTTTTTTGACAGGCGTTGTCTCTGACGCTTTTGTCGCTATTTACTTCAGCTTCTGGCTTCAATTTATTTTTCACTATTTATAAATTTCATCTTTTTTTGAATTTTTGATTTTTTTTTAGTTTTTTTACCGGTTCTTTTTTCCTCGTATTTGTTTACATTATACGTGATGGGCTAATATATTTTTTCTATTTTTAAATTTTTTTAAATTTAATTATGGTAAATAAGCTTCATCATTCTGATCTTTTTTTTCCAAATCTGATGTTTTCAGCCATAAGCCGTGAGACTTTCAGCCGAACCGATCACCACCTTAGCCTTTCTTTTATGCTGGATTTTCCTCCTCTTTACGTAGATTGTAACGTACAGTCTGGCGTTTCGGTGTACTCTATAAAATATAAAATAAATGTCGAAAGTTTTGCACGTCTTAGATACTACTCGATTGAACTGAAATAAGTTAAATTATAACTGAAATTATATTGTAGTTAGCTAAAATTATACTGCACTGATGATAGCTTATTTGGCGTAACTAAATTTAAAAAATTTTAAAATGGGGAAACAGGTTAGGCCTTTACGGACAGTGCAAATGAATATAGAAAAAAGATCTGGCAAAAAAGCTCAAAAAATAAAAAAAACACGAAATTTATGAATAGTAAAAAATAAGCTAGAAACTAGAAACTCAAGTCAAAATAAGTGAAACCTTAGCTCAGTCCAGCGAACTCTAAACAAACCGTTTAACGACTTGGACAGGCCTAATTGATATGGCCCCTCCAAACAACATTTTTAAATAGCTACATATAGACTTAATATTCGCCACCACTTTCTCCGTTTAAATTTATAAAACGTATCTTTAAATAGATAAACATAAAACGTATTTTATATTCTAATATAAAATTAGTGTGATATTTTTTATATCCCTAATAAATATACAGATTTATTTGCTATTCTTTATATACATATTTTGAATATAGTGTTTAGATAATAATTAGAGGTAATCTAGTAGACGGAGAGTTACATAATATCAGGGCAGGCTTGACTAATTGCCGGATTAATGAAACCGTCGCGTACGCACGACCGAAGGATTCCATTATCGGCTGCATGCATGACCTGACTTGTATGACTGGAAAGTCGATTGGCCAAGGAGCACGGCCCATGACAACGGCGAGCACAACACGTGGCCATCGTCCATGGAAAATACCCAAGTCCTATTCGCGTAAGGTTGAACCCTTCTCAAGCGCATGAAATTCTTTCCGCGGTGTACGCGCACGCATGATCAGCCAGGAATGAAATTAGTCTAAACTAAGTGACACAAAATTAGTTAATTACTCTTATAAAATTTCAAATTCATATAAAAATTATAAATTAGATGAAGACAAAAATGAAAATAGAGAAATAGAAAGTAGATACCTCGATAATAGAGAGATCCGTGAGCGCAAAGTAGCGATAAGTCACCTATATATAAAACGTATCAAAATTAGTGATATAATAGAAAATTATGGATGACAATAAAAATTTAGATCATATGAAACATACCAGAATTAAGCTAATTTGAATCACGAGATAATAAAAACAAAAGGTGGCATCTTTTTTCACACTATCCAATATTCTTATCATTTTCACGGCGGGGGCTCGGCGGCGCCTTCGGGCACGTGCAGGACCACATCATCGCGGAGCGGCAATGGAGGGAGAAGATCAAACAGAGGTTCATCGAGCTCTCCACCGCCATCCCAGGACTAGAAGGTTTATATATATTTCACTTTCTTTCTTCTTTTTTCTTTAATTGATTATCTCTTCTTTAATTTTATAATTTTCACTCCTCCTCCTCCTCCTCCTCCTCTTCTTCTTTAATTTTATGATTTACATATATTATTTCACTTTCTTTCTTTGATTGATTGATTAGCTCTTCTTTAATTTTATGATTTTCACTTCTCCTCCTCCTCTTTGTCGTTGTCTTCTTTAATTTCATGTTTGCTGTTAACTTTTCCATCAAGAAGAGCTAGCTTCTCTTTATGTTTGTTAATCTCTCTCTTTCTCTCTCTATTTTTACTATATACAAAATTACCATCGGAGGAGGTGAGGTTCAAGCCTCACTAATCTCTCCTTAAACGATCGAGAGTACGGTAGAAATCTCCATCCATATAGAAAATAGAAACACATCACTTGCTGTAATACAAGTTAACCCACAGCTAGGTGCCAGTACAATACATATGTATGTCTTCCATTATGACGACCCATCGCGATCCAGTACTGCTGCTGCTGCAAATCCAACTGGTAGTCGTGTGCTCGCTTATCCCCCCCTTCGGCTGCCGGCGCATACACCAAGAGCAGCAGCTACACCGCCGTACCGCGCGCGCCGCCAGTTCCATGCCTGCCCAACCAGGCGTCGGCGCTGCTTCAGCTGAAGCGGTCTTTCTCCACCACCAACGAGTCCACCGCCACCTTTCGGTCGTGGAGGGCCGGCACGAACTGCTGCCGCTGGCATGGCGTCCGCTGCGGCGATGGCAACGGCCGCGTCACCTCCCTGGACCTGGGTGGGTGTAGGTTGAAGAGCGGCGCTCTCCACCCTGCGCTTTTCAGCCTGACCTCCCTCCGGTATCTCAACCTCGCCCGCAACGACTTCAACGGGTCCCAACTCCCGTCCGCTGGGTTCGAGCGGCTCACCGAGCTCACCCATCTCAACCTCTCCAGCTCTAGCTTTTCAGGCCAGGTTCCAACCGGCATCCGCCACCTCACGAATTTGGTCTCTCTTGACCTCTCCACCGGTTTCCATATCGTTGACATGATCCGTGATGGCTACTTTCCGAGCTTTGATTCTAGCGCTGATTCATGGCTCATAGAGCCGAATTTTGATGCCTTAATAGCGAACCTTAGCGAGCTAAGGGAGCTCTACCTCGGCCTCATGGACTTGTCTAGCATTAGCAATGGAGCGCGCTGGTGCAATGCCCTCGCCAAGTCCTCTCCTAAGCTTCGGGTTCTTAGCTTACCATATTGTTGGATCTCTGGTACTATTTGTGGTTCACTTTCTAGCCTGCACTCTCTTGCTATTATTGACCTGTCTTACAACCGTTTGTCTGGTCCGATTCCAGACTTCTTGACAAACTTCTCCAGATTGAGTGTTCTCCAACTAAGACACAATCATCTTGAAGGATGGGTTTCTCCGATAATCTTTCAACACAAGAAATTAGTTACAATTGATCTTTACAATAACCTTGAAATCTCTGGTTACTTGCCAAATTTCTCAGCTGGTAGCAGTTTGGAGAATTTGTTTGTTGGCAGAACCAATTTCTCCGGCATAATACCAAGTTCCATTTCTAATCTCAAATCTTTGAAGAAGCTAGGCCTAGGTGCAAGTGGTTTTTCCGGAGAGCTGCCCTCGTCAGTTGGTAAGCTCAAATCCTTAAAATTTTTAGAGATTGCCGGACTTGGAATAGTAGGATCCATACCACCGTGGGTTGCAAACCTAACCTCTTTGACGACCCTCCGGTTCTTTGATTGTGGTTTATCCGGATCAGTACCTTCTTTTGTAGGCGATTTGAGAAAATTAAGAGAATTAGCGTTGTGTAACTGCAGCTTTTCAGGAAAAATTCCTCCACAGATCTCAAACATAACTCAGTTGCAAATGCTCTTGCTTTCTTCGAACAATTTCTTCGGCGCAATAGAACTTGCCTCTTTCTGGAAACTACAACACCTCCATTACTTGGATATCTCTAATAATAATCTAGACGTGGTTGATGGGGAAGATAATTCTTCATTGGTACCCGTCCCAAAATTAGCACTCTTAGGTTTATCAGGTTGCAACTTGTCTAGATTCCCTAATTTCCTGAGGGACCAAGATGAAATCAATTTTCTCGACCTTTCAAATAACTATATCCATGGGGCTATACCACAGTGGACATGGGAGACTTGGAGGAATGGAATTTCCGTTTTGAGTCTAGCCAACAATAGTTTTACTAGTGTTGGCTATGGCCCTTTCCTTCCTTTTAACATAGATGTGCTTGATCTTAGTCTCAACATGTTTGAGGGGACCATACCTATACCTAAAGGCACTGCAAGGTTGCTCGACTACTCAAGCAACAGGTTCTCAACTATACCCTTTAATTTCACTACTCATCTTAGTGATGTTTCTGTTGGAAATAATCAAAACTTTGCCGGATGACCAGCTGCTATACAGAGAAAAAGTCAGCACGCCTGCCCAAACCTGCGTGAATATGAGGTCACAAGCTGCACTCGGTCAGACTGCAGTTGAGATCTGCATGTCCGAAGTACTTGGATCAAGGCTTGATTTTTTCGTTTGACATTTCCTGCATGTAACAGTCTATTTTTAGTGATTAATAAGAGTACAAAAGGAGGACCTGGGCAGAGCTGAAAATAGCGCTCAGGTTCATTCTATTCATCTCTGAATGTTCCTTGTTTTTCCATTCTCTTTGAGTTAAGTAGTACAGGACAATAGTGAGTGCATGTATCCTCTCTGAAGTACTCTAGGCTTGCTCTTGTATGTGTGCGTGTTCTTGTAATTTCAGTGTCCTTAGGTGAGTAATTCCTGGTGTGATTCCAACATTTGGTATCAGAGCGAGGTTGAGTTCTTGAGCGGTGTATGCCCAAGTACCTGCGGCTTGAGAAGATGTCGATCGTTGAGACGGCGCCGGCGGCAAGCAAGGAGGGAGGAATGTCTCTCCAGTACCCGGTGTTGAACAAGACGAACTACACAGCTTGGGCAACGAGGATGAAATTCCTCATGAAGGCGCAAGGCGTGTGGGAAGCAATTGAGCCCACGGGGAATGTTGCTGTTGATGTGAAGAAAGAAGAGAAGGCCATGGCTATCATCTCCCAGGCGTTGAGCGATGTGACGCTCATGCAAGTTGCGGCCAAGAACACTGCCTTGGAGGTGTGGACAGCTCTCCGCACCATGCATATGGGGGCTGATCGAGTCAAGGAAGTGAAGATCCAGACGCTGCGCTGGGAGTTTGAAAATCTCAGCATGGGCGATGCAGAATCGGTGGACGATTTTGCGACAAAGGTAACCTTGCTTGTTGGCGGATGCAGAGCACTTGGAGAGAAAATAGAAGAGAAGAATGTCGTCAAGAGGTTTCTACGAGCCGTCTCCGACAAGTTCATCCATATTGCAACGACGATCGAGTATTTTGGCGACGTCAACAACATAGCTCTTGAGGAGGTCGTTGGCTCCCTCAAGGCGTATGAGGAGCGCACCCAACACCGTCATCGCAGCAACGGGAATGAAGAGCATCTCCTTCTCACGAAAGCCCAGTGGGAAGCTCGATCATCAAGACAAGGCGGTGGTCGCGATTCCAAGACGAAGCGCGACAAGAGCCACATCAAGTGTTTCAATTGCAGTGACTACGGGCACTATGCATCCGAGTGCCGCAAGCCAAAGCGTGACCGTGGGGATCAGGTGAACCTCATGTGTGCACAGAAGATGAACCGCTTTGCTTTAGTTGAGTCTAGAGTAGAAGGAATGTTAGCAAATAATTGAGTCTAGACTTAGTTTTTATTATATTTGCATGTGTGTATGGTGCAACGGTGGTGTGCTGAGATTGTACCAAGTAGTATCGCACGGAGTTATTCTAGGTGCGGGAGAACCGGAGAGTCCGGAGTAGCGGGAGCCACTTGAACTGCGGATTGATCCTAGATAACAGTGCAGAAAATAATTACCGATGGCGAGTAGCCAGGATGGCCGGGTCATCAGTCATGAGTAGGAGTGAAAGATTTGGCATGGCAAAGTCTTGATTAGGAGGGAGATTGTTGGAAATAATCAAAACTTTGCCGGATGACCAGCTGCTATACAGAGAAAAAGTCAGCACGCCTGCCCAAACCTGCGTGAATATGAGGTCACAAGCTGCACTCGGTCAGACTGCAGTTGAGATCTGCATGTCCGAAGTACTTGGATCAAGGCTTGATTTTTTCGTTTGACATTTCCTGCATGTAACAGTCTATTTTTAGTGATTAATAAGAGTACAAAGGAGGACCTGGGCAGAGCTGAAAATAGCGCTCAGGTTCATTCTATTCATCTCTGAATGTTCCTTGTTTTTCCATTCTCTTTGAGTTAAGTAGTACAGGACAATAGTGAGTGCATGTATCCTCTCTGAAGTACTCTAGGCTTGCTCTTGTATGTGTGCGTGTTCTTGTAATTTCAGTGTCCTTAGGTGAGTAATTCCTGGTGTGATTCCAACAGTTTCCCTTTTCAATGCCCATGGCAACAACTTCTCTGGAGACATTCCACTATCTTTCTGTAGTGAAACGACTATACTAATCCTAGATCTCTCTTACAACAACTTCAATGGCTCAATCCCTTCTTGTTTGATGGAGAACGTTAATGGATTGCAAGGATTAAACCTGGAAGGAAATCAACTTCATGGGGAGTTCCCAGACAACATCAACGAAGGCTGCTCATTTGAGGCATTAAATTTTGGTGGCAACTGGATTGAAGGAAAGTTGCCCAGATCTTTGGTTGCTTGCAAAAACTTGGAGGTTCTTGACGTTGGAAACAATCAAATAAGTGACTCTTTTCCTTGTTGGCTGAGTACGCTTCAAAGACTCCAAGTCATTGTCCTGAAATCCAACAAGTTCTTTGGACAGGTCGTGCAGTCTCTTGCAGAAGAGAAAAGCACTTGTGAATTTGCAAGTGCAAGAATTATTGATCTATCCTCAAACAATCTCTCTGGCCCAATGCCCCAAGGCCAATGGCTCAAGAAGTTGAAGTCAATGATATTAAGAGATTCAAATGAGTCATTGGTCATGGATCAAGACGTGCCAGATTCAGGAAAAACATATAAATATACTGTTGCCATCACATACAAAGGGTTTAACATGGCATTTACTAAGATATTAAGAACCCTTGTATTCATCGATTTCTTGAACAATGCATTCCATGGTAGCATCCCTGAAGCTATTGGGGAACTTGTTTTGCTAAATGTGCTCAACATGTCGCACAACTCCCTCACGGGGCCGATTCCATCTCAGCGGTCGTTTGGGCCAACTGGAGTCTTTGGACTTGTCCTCGAACGAGCTTTCAGGAGAGATTCCACGGGAGTTAGCATCTCTTGACTTCCTTTCGACATTGAACCTATCCTACAACAGGCTGGAAGGAAGGATACCGGAATCGCCTCATTTCTTGACATTCTCCGATAGTTCATTTCTGGGAAACGGTGGTTTGTGCGGGCCTCCATTGTCGCAAGAATGCAGCAACATAACAACGGCGAATGCGGTGACGAAGAAGAAATCGGCAGACATTATGCTATTCCTCTTCTCTGGACTGGGATTTGGTTTAGGGTTTGCAATTGCAATTGTAGTGAGATGGGGACTCATGTTTAGTAAAACATCTTAAGCGACAGCTCTTATGTATCCGAAGTTGGAACACAGCTTTCTGTGCTGCCTATTCCCGGGAGATTTATGCTGTAGTTCCCTCATTGTAATCGTTGTGTTGTCGTTTATTTTCGTTCCTATGGTAGTAGGTGCTATATTTACTGGAGAATAGGCTTTTGTTTCTAGCAGGTGGCATGTAATCTTTGTCAATAGAATGATACACAGAGCTCCTGCGTATTCTCGGAAACAATAACAAGTTTCTGTATGAATATCACTTGTCAGTACTCTTCAAAATGTCCTCCGTCCTAGTAACTAAGTCTGTTTTGTCATCGATGCCATTTTTAAATTTTTAAATTTAATTATGGCATCTATCACCATGTGTTTTTTCAACGACGCAACTGGTGCCGTACGTTGAACCTTGAAATTTGAGCAGTGCTTGTAGATGCTTCCGTGTCAGTCGAGAAATTGTTTGCCAAGATCCGAAGACGGGCTTCATGAATCTACTGGGTTAATAGAACTTTAAACATTTTTTTAGAGGTAGTAGTAAATATACGTCGTGTCAGCTTGTTCCGAGAGATAGATAGAAAGAAACAAAGAAGAGGAAAACTTAGTGAGTGATTGGTTGGATAAACTGTTATGATAAAAAAACTCTAACTACTAAATGTCACTAATCTTGGTATTAGTTTCACTATATATCACTACCATTAGTTGACCGTTATCTTCTAAAAAAGACTAAAATACTCCTCCAAAAGATCGAAGACTCAATTTATTTAAAATAGCAAACAACCTCCAAAAATTATGAAATTTCATATGAGTGTTATTCAATATGTCAGTGAGCTAAAAAAAAATTCAAGGAACTGTTCAAAGAAAATTTTCAGATTTTAAATTTAAATGATAATAAAAGCTACTATTTACAAACAGAGACTAAATGATGTCTAAAAATTCTGGAAAAACTCTCACATTCTCCTAAGATATCACATAGCTCCCGAAAAATATTATTTTCCATTTTTATACAGTGAATTTGTCCCAGTTTAAAAAATATCTCAAATAGGCTAATTTTGTATTTGAATTTCAAAAATAGAATAAATGGAAGATTCAGTTCACGAAATTTTATATTTGAGTTGTATACTACCCCAATGATCCACAAAAAAATTTAGTATTTTTGTCTAAGCCAATTTACCCTATATTTAATTTGTATAATAGGGACAGATTTGAAGTAATGGCAAAATAGTCATTTTTAAGGGCAAATATAATGGCATATAAAAAAGAATTTCTGTTGAACTGAATAGTATATAGTAGTTAGGCCCTTCACCGATAGCAGTTTATCGAATGACAATTCCCAATGGCATAGAATCTATTATCTCAAAAAAAAAACTTCGGGCAAGACTCAATCAGGAGCAGCAGCAGCTCACCACGCCGCTGCCATTGGTTCCGTCGCCTGCTGCTTGCAGGCATGCGCCGGGCCCGGGTCGGCAGCGGCGCGCGCGGCCGGCGATAGTTTTGTGTTATGCATCAACGATTATTCGGAGCTTGTGCAGTTACTTGAACAATGGTATCAAATTGATTCGATTGTGCGCATAAACTCAATACACGTACTTTTTCCATTGCGTACATGTACGATATGTATTGCGATTTGCAAGTCCTGTGCGTAGGCATTAATTATGACCGTCATATGTATGATTTGAGAGGCTGATTACGTGAGGAAATTAAGCAAGCAAAGGTTCGGCACTGATCGATGATCGAAAGATGACTTGAGAGGACAAGACGTAATTCTCATACGTCAAATTTAACGTAGAAGCGAGACTCAAAAGCTTAGATGAGTTCACAAACTTATACGCTCACCATTGCACCCTATGACAGTTCTCCTTTTGCGCAAATCTTGTAAGGTTGTCAAGATCGGGATTCTAGTAGCCTCGTAGCTCCAGTCAGGTCAGGATCAAGCTATGATGGTAGCCAGAAAACCATTAGCCTGGAGATTATAAGATCTAAAGCATTATTTTCCATGGTGCTACCACCTTGCTGCAACATGCGAAATTCGCCGCACGCTACGGCTGGTGAGTAAAAATGGTCTATGACTGCTCGTAAAAAATACGCCGAGCTCAGAGTTAGTGCTGGAGTAATAGTGAACAACAGCAGAATAATGTTTCCATCAGGAACTTGTACATGTGATGATTTGACTACGTGATGGATTAGAAAGATCTGCTACCACTAACATTACAAGTTCCTTCTGAATGCTTCATGTACCAATCAAGGATCCTCCAGCCCTGTTATCCCTTCTTCAGAAATCACTTGTATACACAGATTATCAGTATCACGGAGAGGGTAATAACAGTCAAGATTGTGAAGATGACTGCCTGCACGTACCAAACATATCGAAACATGAGTTAGGAAGAGAACTCACTGTAACCAACCTATTCGAGCAAGTTTGTCAGAACAGAGTGCAAACAACTGCGTGGAGTAGCTGGCGTATCCACTGTTTAATTATCTAGCTTTGGGATTTCCGTGCATAATCTACACAATGATACACAAACAGCAAAATACAACCTACAGATGAGGCTCCTGTCGGACATATATGGGCCTTCAGATAAAATAGGAGTGAGCAAACGGGCTTAAGACCCAGCTTCACTACAAAACAATCTGGCACATCTGCTATCGGGGAGTGTGATGTTTTATAGACATGAACAATTGACTTTCTGCAGGAGAACACTTTGCTTCCTGTAGCTAGATACGGCTTATCTATTATACTAGTGTCTCTACTAATTGTTTTCAAGCTTAAGTAATTATAGTAACATGTCCATGGTTTATTGTAAAAGGAAGACTAACCGCAACAGCAGAGGCAGCAAGACCCGGGCGCTCTCGGGGATCCCTATTGTAGTACTTGCAGCAGTAAAGAGTAGCCGCAGTGTACCAAATCAATGGACACAAGAAACCTAAAAGAAAACTGCAAAACGAACATGTTTGATACTGCCAGATGCAGAATTTTGAAATTTGAACTGAAGTTGATGCGGTCGGTAAAGGATTCTTACGAGGACCATCCTATTCCACAACCAAAGAAAGGAAGTCGTCTCTCAAACATTGCCAACCGTGGGTTTTCTTCATCTCTGAGAAGTGTGTACTTGCCAAGACAACCCTGACAGTGGCACAATTGATCCGAGCTTGCTGTGCAATGCTAAGTATGAATTAGATTAAGCTGATGTTTATACACTACAAGTACGCCAGCATCCTGTAATAAACTGTCACTGGGGAACAGATTTTCACAATGACCGACCAAGGATTCTATGTATGGCGTTACAGTTGTAAATTTCCCAACATATCTTAAAAGATCTAGTCGCAAAGGAAAAGTGGCGAAGCAAAAGTTGAGTCTAACTCAAAAGATGAGACTTAAAGTTGGAAAAACAGTCACCTTCTCCCATATATTCGAGAGCTTGTTCAGCAAAGAAGTAGCCAGTGACCTTAACACCAATAACTGCCTTGCAGATTACTCCTTGCCGTAATTAACTCAACAAGTTTGGTCCCAAGAATTAGTCATAGCAGCAAGCAGCTCGACATATCAATCATGAAAGTTTGCCAGAATGGTCATGTTGCTGCATCGGAGAGCAAAATTACATATAAGATTTCTGTTCAAACACACATACGACTCTAGTTGATAGGAACAAATGATGTGAGCGATTGCAAGAATTCCTTCATAAATCATAACAGACA
The DNA here is from genome assembly GCA_036346575.1 of Dendrocalamus sinicus. Classification (NCBI taxonomy): domain Eukaryota; kingdom Viridiplantae; phylum Streptophyta; class Magnoliopsida; order Poales; family Poaceae; genus Dendrocalamus; species Dendrocalamus sinicus. The sequence continues at coordinate 4,162,833 of CM070642.1, forward strand.
GAAGATAGTAACCAGCAGGTGCCATGTCTAAATTTTCTAACATTAACACACAAAAGATTAATAGGATATGAACAACCAAATCTATCGCGAGTCAGTGGTGTCACCAACTATCATATAACATGAGAATCAGTAGCATAATATATCATGTGAACTCCTCATAGAAACATATGTTTTCCCTGCCTTTATAAGATAGACCAGTTCGAATTCATGTACCATTGCATAGTCAGAACACATTCAGGCAGCGTTTCCAATCATTACACTAGAATTAGTAGTTTTGGGCTTTCGGCCAAGATGACGAATAAATGTCAGACTAAATTCAAGTGGTAAGTAGAATATGAGGAAGAAAATACATGATGCCTCATGAGCTAGTCTTCATCAGGATAAAAAGTTTATAATAAACCCACCATTCTGCATGCAAGATACAGATGCCAAACAGGAAAAAAATATCCTCCCATCATAGTTCAGAAGCAAGACAGTGACATACTCATTCCCTTGTCCTGTCCTCAGCTTGCAGAAAAACCAAGACCAATAACAACCTAATCTGGAGCCTTTAAGCAGCAAATTCTGATCCTTGCAGTATTAACTCAGATAACTTGAGTCGGTAATTTCATCGAACACACTGAGCTCATGCTCATCACACTTACTACTCAGCGCCATCCCATTGGGGCTAAGAACAAAGAACTGTCCATCCGACATAAAACCCACCCACCCGCAAAAGTAAGCCCTCCAGATTCGATCATTGGACCCATCACACCAAGATTCCTCGATCAAAACCCACATCCCCAATCTAACCAAGCTCCGCACAAGAAAGCAACCAGGAACTGGGACGATCCGGGGCGCTTACTGCCCCCAACCAAAGATCCAAGAAACCCACACCTTGTAAAAGACAAGCAACGAAATTAACATGCACTGGAGTAGAACGAAGCTACGAACTTACCAGAACAAGAATCTGAAGCACACGCGGCCGCCGATCGAAACGAAGAAAAAATTGTAGAATCTGTGGGGATATGGAGTATTTTCTTGGATGCCCAGCCCTCCTTGCGCTGGGGTTCGATTTGAGTGGAAGGAACGGGAGAAAGCGCGAGGGCTTTTTGTCCGCTTGCTTCCCTTCCCGTGGACGAGTCGAGATCAGACAGTTCAGACCATGAGACAACTCCAGTGGTTGCGGGCTGCTGGCCTCCTCTCCGCAATTTTTTTCACTTGCTTTCTTGCTTGCTTACCTTCCAAGGGGAGGTTTCGCCGATTTCCTCCTGTTTATTTCCCTTTATTTTTTCCTTATTTTTTTATAATTTTTTCTTATAAAAAATACTTCTCGCTTTTTATGTCTGAGACTTTTGCCTTCTTTTTTTTCTTTTTGTTGTTTACTGTGTGATTCATGCATCCTTCTGGCTTCTAACTTCTTAATTTTATCATTTTTACTTTTTAGCTTATTTTTGAGTATTTTGTTTTTCTCTTTTTTTGCATTGTTCGTAACAATATAACTATTTTTCTTTTTATTTTAAAAATTTTAATTACGCTGAAAAACTATTAGTTACAGTAAAAAAACTAAAAACTTGAGTTTCACACTGTACAAGCCATCCGGATAAGATTGTTTTATGCTTACCTTGTCGATGTCAAATTCTGATGTATAATCCAACGAGTTCGATCCAGGGGCGGAATTGGAGAAATTCCTATTGTGCACCTGAAGAAACCGAAACACAGAAAACGATTGTTATTCCAATTTCCTATTTACTTGACTGCTGCCAGGATTTTTTTTTTTGAAATTTTAGCAAAATTTGTTGTAAAAATAGCGATATAAGCATATATGTAGATTTAATTTCAACATAATTAAGCATTATTAAAACACATTTTAAGTAGTATATAAATGACATAAATTGCACACAAACATGTAATTCTCCTATGCCATTTATATCATAACATATATTCATCATATGAACCAACAATACTGCTGAACTAATCAGGTAAAGCATTTCTAGGAACCAAGGAATGACTAAAACTAGCATAAAGCTCAAGTTTTAATTATTGATTAACGCTCTCAGATATAGGGTTACACAAGATTTAATCTTGGTTGTCCTGCTACTATGGTCTTATACTCTTCATTAATTGAATATGCCAAATGAGATTCAAACTTTAAGCTCTAAACAAAAATTCGACCAGACTTAACTTCCAGTCTATCTACAAAATACTTACGGCTAGCAAACAACACAATTCAGGGTGACCATTAGATAGCTCTGAAATTAGCGAACTAACTTGATATACTCCAGTTATAGACTCATAAATAAACAGGTTATGCAGCAAACCCAAATGCCTAACAGAGGTGAAGGCAATATGGGAACAGTGATCACAAACTGCATATATGTTTCAAAAGTATCTAACTGTAGGAATAAGACAGAAATAGCTATGTCAAACCTTGAGCTCTAAACAAAAATTCTGCTAGACTTAACTTCCAGTCTATCTACAAAATACTTACGGCCAGCAGACAACACAATTCAGGGTGACCACCAGATAGCCCTAAAATTAACCAACTAACTTGACATACTCAAGAGTATAGACTCACAAATAAACAAGTTATGCAGCAAACCGAAATGGCTAACAGAGGTGAAGGCAATATGGGAACAGTGATCATAGACTACATATATGTTTAAAAGTAACTAACTCTAGGAATAAGACAGAAATAGCAAAGATTAAGAGTTCAAGCTTAAACATTCAATTTCAGCACAAGACCAATATCCTCATTGAGCTAACAATCGAACCCACATGCATCTCTTTGCAATAATCAATCAGTGACAAATAACAAATATATGAAACAGATCACAGATTGCAAAGAGTTGACAGCCGATATACTCACAAAGCCAATGATACTCGAAATCACCGAGAAGAAGCCAAACAGGCCAAGGCACGCACATTGCGCTGTCCTACAAAACCAAGCACCCAGCTGCGACAAGCAAGGAGATGATGGCAATTGAAGATACAATGCCACACTTCCACCCGACTAGAAGTCAAAGTAGAAACCGAGGGTCGGGTGGACATCGCACAAGACCGATGAGAGCTCCAGCTGAGAACGCTCGTGAACACCAAGAACAAGTCACAAAATCTCCTTCAAACACTTAGCACAAGTCCGAGCTAAATCAACCTCTAGAGGCAAATCCCCAACCTTTCCTCACGGCCAGATCTAAAAGAAAATGCACAAGGAAACTTCACGGGAAAGAATCTTAGAACGGTGATTCGTGTTGCTCAGCCAACAGCGACAGGAAAGAACCCGTCGGCGACTCTCAAGACTCAAGATTTGAGAACTACCGAGGGAGATCGGAGATCAGAGAGGGAATGAGTGAACTCACTGCTTCTTCGGGTCACCAAACGAGAAGGGAAATTCGCCATTTGTAGGGGAGCGGGGCAGAGGCCGGCGGGCTGTAGCCACGGCCGGCACCGAAGCACCCACACCGATGACGCCTCCATAGCCACCGCCGTCGCCACTTGACTCGGCCGCCCCCAGGCGAAGCGATCGAAGCCACCCCGCCTGCATGCGAGAGATAAGGTGTGCCTTAACTCCTCTTCCGTCGTCCCACCGACAGGTGGGACCACTCCTCTTTCTTTTTTCTTTCAAATTTGGAAATTACCGAAATACCCTCAGGAGTTCAACAAAATTATTTCGAATTTTGCCAAATTACCATAAAGAGCTTCGGAATTTTCCCAAAAGAGTGAGGTGAGGAGATTGCTGATTTGAGTGTGAGTTGATGACGGGGATATGATGCCTATTTATAGGGAAAATTCAGAATTTTTGAAAAAATCGTATTTTTAAGGCTCAAACGGTTGCTTTAAAAGTTATTGTTAGTCGTGCTAAATGGGCTAAACATGCTGAATAAGTTATGCTCTTCAGAGTGTGCACGTGCCCATCATGGCGATCGTTGCCGACGAGCTGAATGGGCCATGACGTGCCACCGTCGTACCGGTATGGTGGGCTGAGGCTCTGGCCCAGGCATGGCCCATGGTCTTGTGCCGTGCCGTCCGGCTCACTGGAGACAGTATCATACCATGGGCCAGCTAGTTTGGCACAGCCTATTTGACCATCTTTAAAGCATCATATACCCTCCTCATAGATGGAAATTCCCCTCGATCGTGTTGAATGATGACCCCACATGTCATTGACTACCTCTTTATACATACGTTCTGGACCATCAGCACCTGAACAATCAGACGGCTGGGATTTGCTGCAGTTGCTGTTGCAATTTGCAAACGTTCCCGATCGCTCAATTGTTGTCAGGAGTGGTCTCTAGTCTCTACAGGTTTTAGTTTTTGAGCTGAATCCTGCACAGAAACCATGTGTATTTTGCCGTGTCTGAGCTGTACTCTTTAGGCAACAATTGCCTTGGAGAAATCGATATAAACTAAATTGAACAAATGGCAGCGCATCGAAATTGGCCTAATTTCATACAAATGTATATATTTGTATAACATTGTGTTTAATGGAACATGGTGCGCAGAAGAGCACGTTATTGGTCGTCGTCCAAGTTGCCCGTTGAGAGGGACAAAGGCCAGATTATTAGCACACAAAACAATAAGAAACCAAGACATGTTGATGCTTGCCAGCAACTACGCATGTATCTCACGGCTAAGATAAGTTATTATTGGTTCATATGGATCACTTGACTATATTCCTTGAGATATCGATATCTTTTCTGATATTTTTTAACCTTTACTTTAAGAACATGTAGATGCAAAATGATAAGCACATCTCCTGTGTATTCTCGAAGGGGAGAGAGAGAGAGAGAGAGAGGGCAAGCATTTGGATGGCTTATTTGTGGCTACATGGACCGAGAGACCGTTGTTTTGGGCTCATTCATTGTCTTATGGGCTGTGATGCTTGCTTTACTTAGCAAAATTTTAATAGAATTATACAGTTTGAAAGGCGGTAATTCCACACCAATTTTAATAGAATTATACAGTTTCTTGCAAAATTTTATGTTCTAAACAAGCTTTAGGACTCCCAGACTGAGCTGAACGCGGAAAATTGAGATTGTGAGTGATCTTAAGATGAATATTTTGATTCTTTAATCTTCTGCTATGGTCATTAGATCATCTAACAAAGCTGCTCACTGTCTGCACGACTCCACATGGAGATGAAGGTTTGGTATCATAACCGATTACTTTCGTTACTAACTAAACACTGAAGCAAGCATAACTGATGAAGGTTTGGTATCATAACTGATTACTGCTATGGTCATTTCGGCATTATGCTTAGATCATGGGATCGACGAACAATGCGAGGGGAAAAGCTAACTTTTTTTAGATAAAGGATAGTTATATCCGGCTTCATCTATCAACCGATAGAATCAGACCAATTATTACAAAAGGTAGCTGTAAAAGGTTCCAACTTTACAGCTAAACAAATGGATAAACAAAACACATGCATAGTTTTGACTAATAAAGACCAATAAATCTTGTTGATAACCATCCATTGGAACCGAAGAATTGCAAAGCTGACGTCTCAAGATGTTGCCCAGCTAAGACCAAGTGATCTCGTAGATCATCACGCCGCTGCAACTTTGCCCACTGTCGGAGCCAGTGAGTTCCCCGAATAGTACCGCAAAAAGATTTTGGTCTACATTTGTCAAAAACCACCTCGTTCTTGTTATCCAAACGCCCAACAAAGTGCCGATGTCTTGTCAATAACAATGCGTTTTGTTTCTTATTACCCTTCTTTGACCACCCATTAAAAGGTCATGTATACTCAGTGGAGGTGTTAGACCGAACAGTAAATGTACCGCTTCGCCACAAAAACTTGGCATAAAACAGTCCGAGAAAAAGGTGTTGAATAGTTTCTAGAGAATGATGAGCGAAGACTTCGTGTCACCGTTCCAGTTACGCCTAACTAGGTTATCCTTAGTTAAAGTCACCCCCTTTTTAAGGTACCACAAAAAAATTTTATTTTTGAAGGAACCTTAATTTGCCAAATATCTTGTGACACTCGCACTCCATTGTTAATTAACGCAGCATACATAGATTTGACAGAGAAAATTCCTGATGAATGTAACGCCCACACAAAAACATCCCTTTCTTCACTTAAGTTCACATCTTGTAAAGAGGCAACAATTCTGTGCCAATCCCTTAGGTTTGTTCCCACTAAATTACGGCGGAATGAAATATTTAGTGTGGATGAACTAAGGATTTGTGCCACAGTGTCTTGTTTCCTTCTTACGATATTGAACAACGAAGGAAATAAATCTTTTAGTGGTGTGCTCCCCAACCAAGTGTCAAACCAGAATCGGACTTGCGACCCATCTTTCACTTTGAAGGAACCAAAACCCATGAAGGTGTCTTTTACCTTCATCAAGCTTTTCCAAAAATGAGAATCTGTTGGTTTTTTAACGCAGCTCCCTAGTGTCTTATCTTTTATGTATTTATTCCTCAAAAGTTCTTGCCACATGCCATCCTCATTTAACAATTTAAATAGCCATTTACTCAACAAGCATTTGTTCTGAATGTCCAAATTTTGTATGCCTAATCCACCTTGCATTTTCGGTTGGCACAAGATTTCCCATTTGGCTAGTCTATATTTTCTCTTGTGTTGGTCGTTTTGCCAATAAAATTTTGATCTAAAACAATCTATTTTTCTAACACTCCCTTGGGACCTCAAAAAGACATCATAAACATCGGTAAACTAGAGAGCACCGAGTTTATTAAGACCAATCGACCCCCAACCGAAAGCATTTTACCTTTCCACCCGCTGAGCCTCTTTTCAACTCGGTTTTCAATCATTTGCCGATCTTTATTGTTCAGTTTCCTAGTATTCATTGGTAGACCAAGATAGCGAAAGGGGTACTTCCCCACTTTACAACCAAACAACTGCGAATAGTACACTACATGATCTTGTGCTTTCCCAAAACAAAAGATCTCACTTTTATGAAAGTTTATTTTGAGCCCTGATAATTGTTCAAAAGTACTAAGTATTAATTTCATATTTATCGCTTTCTCAACATCATGACTCATAAAAATCACCGTGTCATCCGCATATTGGAGAATAGATAATCCATCTTGAATAAGATGAGGAATAACCCCTTCAACTCGCCCTGCTTCCTTGGCTCTAGCAATCAGTATGGCCAGCATGTCAGCCACTATATTAAATAGTATTGGCGACAATGGGTCACCCTGCCTTAAGCCTTTTCTTGTTTGGAAGTATGAACCTAGTTGGTCATTAACCTTAATATTAACATTTCCTCCTTGCATGAACTTCTCCACCCATTTACACCATTTTTGTGAAAACCCTTTCATCCTTAGTGTTTGTTGTAAAAAACTCCACTTTACCTTGTCGTATGCCTTTTCAAAATCAATTTTGAAAATAACCCCATCCTGCTTCTTCGAGTGAAGTTCATGTATCGTCTCATGGAGTATTACCGCACCCTCCATGATATTTCTGCCAGGAAGAAAGGCTGTTTGTGTTGGTCTAATAATCTTTTGGGCTACGGTAGATAATCTATTAGTTGCCACCTTGGTGAAAATTTTAAAAGAGACATTCAACAGACATATTGGTCTGTACTGTTGAATCACTTTCGCATCCTTCTGCTTAGGTAGCAAAATTATTGTTCCGAAGTTAAGACTATTTAGTGGCAAGGATCCCTGATGGAAATCCGTAAATGAGAGCCATCGATCATCCTTAATTAAAGTCCAAAAGACTGATAAAACTCGGAGGAAACCATCCGGTCCCGGTGCCTTATTATGTTCCATTTGGAAGATTGCACTCTTACTTCATCTTCTGTAATGTTAGCTGTTAAAAACTCATTTTCCAGTGCAGAAACTTGGGGAATATCCTCGGTTTGTAACTCATCCAAAGAGATGGTAGAGTTATCCGATGGGCCAAATAGAGTTTTATAATAATTGGTAATATGCTTTTTAAGTTGAGCATCACCGCTTATTATAACATTCCCATCTTCTAACTGAAAATTCGAGGTTTCTATGCCGACCATTTGCCAACAAATGATAGTATTTCGTATTTGCATCACCCTCTAATAGATGTTTCACCTTAGCCCTTTGGTACCATTTTAGTTCCTCTTCACGAAGTAATTCCGCTAGCCTTTCATTTAGCACATGTTTTAAGTTCAATTCCATTTCATTGAGCATTGAGCTCTCTGCCTTCTTGTCCAGTTCGTCTAGATTATTTAAAATTGTCATTTTTTCTTTCTTATAAGCACCACTCACGTTTTTTGCCCAACCTCTGAGATATTGGCGTAGCCTTCTGATTTTAGCCTGCCACCTCTCTAAGGGAGTGCCTTCAAGATGTACGCTCGCCACACATCTCTTACTATGTCACGAAACCATCTCTCATCACCAACCCAATTCAAATTTAAATTGGGGATGATAAGATGAGGATGCACTGTTTGTGCAACATAACAACGGAGTGTGGTCAGAAATCTCTCTAGACAGTGCAATTACAGCGGTATGTGAATATTTGGACTCAAAATCCGTACAGACCAGAATCCTATCCAACTTTTCGAAGGTTTGGTTTTGCAAACGATTAGCCCAAGTAAATTTTCTTCCCGACAATTTTAATTCTCTAAGATTTAAAGTATCAATCACTTCATTAAACATGAAAGGCCATCTGTCATTATAGTTGTCATTACTTTTCTCATCAGGGCTACGAATAATGTTAAAATCGCCACCTATAATAATAGGTAAAGCTTCTTTTGAGCATACTCGCACTACTTCTGATAAGAAATTTGATTTCTGATCTACCTGAGCCGGCCCATAAACTGAAATCAAATTAAACTTAAACTCATCTTCCTTATGACGAACTTTAAAACGAATAAAAAAATCCCCTTCTTCAATCTCACCAATGTCAAAAGTTGACAAGTTTATACCTAGGATCATGCCACTGCCCCTCAGTGGAGCCATGCAATGCCAAAGAAAATCTCTGCCAGCGCAGATATTATTCAAAGTCGATTGCGGAAAATTGGCTCTACCCGTCTCTGATAAGGCAATAAAATCTAGGTTCTTTTCTTTTGTTAGGTCAGATAGGAATCTATATTTTTTAGGGTCAGCAAACCCATTGCAATTCCAAAAAATACCTTTCATGTAAACCGATTTTCTTTATTTTTCTTGTTCTTAGAACGTGACCTTTTGCTTTGTGATAAAGGAGTCTGTAGACACAAAGGGTCACAACCCCCATCACCAAGGCCTTCTGAGATTTCTGAACAAATAAGATTCAAAGCTTCTAAATCTATATTATCTTCTATTGAACAAACAGTAGATGCATCATCTAACTTGTCCTCTTCTACCCTAACAATTTCATTCACCTTGTGAGCTTCTATAGCTTTTAACGAATTTAAAGAAAGCGACACTGTTTGTTCATTATTCCCAAGAATAACCCCTATAGAATTAGTTGTAGCTAACAAAGAGGAATCATTTAAAGTATGAAATGAGCTTGGATGAGTTCCAATACCTTTGTCTGAAGAGGAGTCAAGATTTTTGCGAGCTTTCAATTTCGACGCCTTCTCCAAAGAGTCCTGAACTGAAATCGCCGCATGTCTTTTACTGGATCTTATAGGAGACACTGTCCCACCATTATGCACACTCATTTTATTGGATAAGCCAGAGTCATTTTGGGAAGCCATCAAACTGGCCTTCCATTGGCCAGTTCCATCTGCTGTTAACCCTTGAGTAAGCACTACCACTGGTTTGTTGTTCACTTTAACGCCTGCTGGTGTAGGCTTCGCACCAGCCTCCTTGTTCTGTTGAATCCCAGGATCAGCACCCATATCCTCCTGCTGGACTGCACCACCATTGTGCTTTCCAGAACCGGGTATGTGGACACCATTTGCATTATCCTTTGCTAACTCCTCTTCTTTTTTACCATCCTCATCCATAGGATCACCCTTTTTTTCCCCATTTTTTTTATCTTCATCTATGGTAGAGTCCATATCAATGACCTGAGGCTCACCATCAGATATATCATGCTCTACACAGAACTGTAGCTCATAAACAAAATCCCCAATCACTATATCTACCAGGTTCGGGATAAGATTGGGATCTAGCACGGCTACCTTCATCCTGGCACGACCAAAATTTTTTGTGAACTTTGTGTCTACAGCTCTGGGAACACCCAAAATGGAACCAATTGCCCAAATAATAGGAAATTCCCGAAACTCCTTTGGTAGACCACGGAACTGAACCCAAACTTTATCAATCTCATACTTATATACCTCATTCTCAACCCCTTTCTCAAAACGAATTTTACCTTTCACTGACTTTGTGTCCATAGGACCCCAGTTCACCACCCAATCCAGGAGTTCAGAGGATGGGAAATTAGTGATAAAGGCATCTGTACCTTTCTCCTCAATCACCCACTTGTTTTTTCCAGGTAGTAGTTTGTCAAGTTCCACTGCTAACTGATCAGCAGTAAGAGAACCCTCCAAAACACGTACCACAGCTGATTTTTCCTCTAAATTCACCTTGGGATTTTCAGCTACTGGAATAAAATAAAAGCCCAAGCCTTCTACCGCATAACCACAAGGAATAGCAGTAACATTCATTTTTTTTATATTTGGGCAAATTTTTGTCACATGATCCCCATAACAAATTTCACAACACAAAATCACAGTGCACTCTGCCATAGTATGACCTTTAGTGTGACAGCGATAACAAAATGGTTTACCCTTGGTTTTCGGCTTTCCTTGGTGAGATGACTCTGGCGTTGCATTTGTCACAATTGAGGCATTGGTGTTTGGTAAGACAGCGCTCTTGGGGGCCTCGGATCTCGCCGGTCTGCCATCAAAGTCGTAGATGCTGCGGACCACCCAAGACCTCCATTTCCCACGCCCGCTTCACCATCGCCGGCCCGATTGCGTCTGCGCGCCAATCCTTGCCATCGCTGCGCGGCGCGCCACCGCATCCAGCCGCTTGTGACCCACCGACATGAGTTGACGGGATCGCGGCCATCTCAGCCCCGAACGTGCCACTCGCCTCTCCTTGTCCCGGAGCCGAGGACGGCTGGTAGTATGGCCGGCCATGGTTTTGCCAGTTACCACGGCCACGCCCTCCTCCATATGCCCCGCCGTAGGGTCGACCACCACGGCCACCGCCGTTGTATCCGTTGTTGTAGCCATTGAAGCCCGGACCGCCGTATCCTCTTTGGCCGCGACCGCGACCACGGGAAGGGAGTAAGTTGCGGCCCCTGCCCCGTCCCCCGTGTCCCAGATTGAATCCCGGGTGGAAGCCAGGGTCGTAGCCCGCCGCCCTTCCCCCTCCTCCGCGGCCAAAATTCCCGCCCGAGCCTTGAGCCGCCATGGTCGCCCTAACCCGCACCACTTCCACGTATGAATGCGATGGCGCAATGGAAGACGACGATGAGGCGATTGATGGCTTGGACGGCGGCTTGGATAGGGTTTTTGTGATTTTCCTGGTTCCTGTCCTTGTGAATAGAGCACAAAGGCCTTTGGTGGGCCGGAAAAATTTACCAGGCCCAATGATCTTCAGAGAAGCTCGAACCGAACTCCCCGTGTGAACGCACGCGGTCAAGACGACCGGTAGCTTCGCGGGTGACAACGAAGGAAATTCCGGATCGCAGCACTTAAGATTGAGATTTTCAAAATTTTTTGAATTCTGTTCGACACTTGCCGTTAGTGACCTCGCCAGCGATGGTCGATCCGCGAACAATGATGCGACTCCTTCGTCTTTGTTCACGGCGATCTTGGCCGTCCAGACGATGCCAAGGAGCCACGAGAGCCAGCACTGATATTTCTTGCCTTTGCAACACAATCGCCGAGAGTCCTCGGAGGAGAAACTCTAGGAGATGGCAAGGGCCCTTGCCATGGCGCCCCGGCCAATTTTCCTTGAACTAACTTAGCGACAATTGAAAAAGGAAGGAGACGATCTGCGGAGGATTGAACGTTACCTGGCGCTAGAGCTTTCTCGGCTCTAGCCAATTGATCCACCGTGAACCCTGCGTCCAAGGCCTCCACGATGAACTCCGACGTCGATGGGCTCTTCATCTCCACCAGTGCTTCATCGTCAGAGTCATCATCCGCACCTTGTGCCCAGAATTTCATGGGCATGCCTCCTGAACAATCGCTGGAGCAAATGCTTCATGAACTCGCCGATCCACCTGGGTGGCGCGGACGGCCGACCAAGCTATTGGTTTGAATTAGTAATTGGCGGTGCAGATCAAGGTGAGATTTGATGTGCCGTGCAGATAAGGTGTTTGCAACATAAACAACATGGAATAAATTGGCATACTGATGTGTGTGACAACTAACAGCCGAAAAGCTAACTAGAGTATATTTCTCAAACTCTGTTGCCCAAAAACAATCTAAAAACTAAGCATAAACAACCCCACTTTTCCTGACTTTAAAAAACAGTGAAATTACATAACTTCATGCTAAAATAAACAAGAAAGACAAATTAAACCTCCAAACCATAAAATTTTCCCACTAGAACTCTAAAATGGCACTTCTTTCAGTTCAGAAATGGATTATGGTTTTCACTGTAGCAGATTTATTTTTCACTGTAGCTAAAGTATATTATTTAGCATAATTAAATTTAAAAAAATAAAAATAGAAAAAATAGATTAGACCATCAAGGACAATATGAAAAAATACAGAGGAAAATACAAAGCTAAAAAATAGAAAAAGATAAAATTAAAAAATAGTGAATTAAAAACAGAAGTTAGAAGATTTCGCTGAACCGAGCGGAGCCTTATACCTTGCACGAGGCAGAAAATAAAACTAGACCAATAACAAGAAAGTAAAACTAGACCAATAACACATCCTAATTAACATTAAGATGCAAATCTTCACAACTCCAAAGCAATTGATTGCCTTGTTCTTCTCTTCCATATCATTCCTGTCCTCTTGACACAATCTTGTACTTGCCCGTCAGTTGTTCCTGCACCAACAAATACAGAAATCCAATCAAAAGTTTACCTTCTCCAGATGCAATCAAAAGTTCTTCAAATCACATTACTAAATTTAGTTTATGCATAACTAATTCAATCTTACAAGATTGTGACAATGCAAGATTTTACCTTCTCCCAGAGCTTCGTGTGCTCCCTGCAGAAGCCGGCGACGACTGCGCCGCCCTTCGCCTCGCGGTACTCGATGCACAGGCCGCCGTCGAGGCCGCAGGAGACGTGGAACCCGAGGCCGCACTTGGGCTGGGAGCACTCGAGCGCGCATCCCCTGCTGCTCTCGCAGATGTAGCACTCCTTGGCGAACCGGTGGCCGGGCACGCGGGAGCAGTCGATGCCGTCGCGGCCGTCGGGGTCCCGGAAGAACACCTCCGGCACGAGCAGCGCGCACGCGATGTGCGCCCACCGCCCGTCCGTGGTGCGTTTCATCGCGCCGCCTCTCGTCGGGCAGAGGCAGCAGCCTGACCGGGCCGGCTTGCCCTCCTTTGCCTCGGCAGAGCAGAGCGAGCAGAACCAGTCGCCGTCGGGGATGGACTGGGCCAGTGGGTTGCCGTAGCAGGAGGCGTGCACCATGAGGTCGCACCCGTCGCAGAACACGATGGGGTCCGACGGGTCGCCGTCGGTGCTCCCGCACACCGAGCAGAGCACGCCGTCCTCCTCCTCCACGGCCCCTTGCTTTCGCTCTCGCCCCACATCTTCAGCTTCCTTCCTAGACTCTTCTTCACGTGCTGCTTCTTTAGGATCAATCGCTTCCTCTTCTTTCTTCAACACTTCAACTTGAACTTCAGATTGTTTGCAATTGACAACATTGCAGGATTTCTTGCACTCTAGATCTTTGGCTCGTTTTGTAGCGTTAGCTCCGCCGGATTTCATGGACACTTGCTCCTTGACTTCTTTAGGCCTAATGGGCTTGTCGGAAATCTTGGACGCTTCAGCTCTCGCATAATCTCCGGCGCCATTTGCCACTCTAGGACTGGTGGTGCCGACACGTTCATTGTATCCTTGAGGCCTGGCTTCTCTGACGGCGGCGACGCGAGCCCCATCTGACTCAATTGATGGAGAGGACGAGGGCGGGATAAACGGCGGCCTCACGCGCTTATTGGCCGGCAGGCAAACCGGGACCGAATAGGCAGCGTCCTCCGGGGGCGGCGGCGCCTGGACGCGCTCCTTGGCCGGGATGCAGGGAGAAGCAGCGGCGTTTTCGGGCTGCGGCGGAGGGTGAACTAGCTTCTTGGCCGGGACGCAGGGAGAAGCATCCGTATCCCGCGGCAGGGGCGGCGCGCACGCGCGCTTCTTGGCCGGAAGACACGCCAGAACGGCGGCATCCAGCGGTGGTGCGCGCGCGCGCTTCTTGGCGAGGAGGCACACCGGGACGGTGCCCTCGGCCACCGCCGCCGACGTATAGGCGCGCTTCTTGGCCGGGAGGCAAACGGGGACGGCCGCCGTCTCCGACACCGGCAGGCATGGAGTTGATCCCAGGTAGGAACCGACGTACTTGAACCGCTTGGAAGGCGGCAAATCACGGATGCTACAGCCACCGCTCGCGACGGCGCTCTCGGCGATCTCCATGGGCGGGACGCACGAGCTCAAGATGGGAGGAGATTCGACGAGAGGGAGGCTCGGGGCGCGTGATTTGGGAGCGGAAGGAGGGAAGAAGGGTTAAAAGATCGCGCTAAGACTAAATTTTTTTTCGGGGTTGGATGGAGAGCGCGCCAGCGCGGAAGACTTCGACGAAGTTTTTGGCTCCGTGGGAAGCGAAATGGAGTGGGAGTATGGATATTGTTTCCTTTTTTGTTTGAATTTTCGAATCAGGGAGGGCGTGTTTCGGTTTCGCCGCGAACAGTGCGCGGTTTGCTGGAAATTTTCTATTTCGTTTGCAAATCGTAGCGGCGTGGCGCCATTTGCATTCTTTCAAGTTTCAACTGGGCTGAACGAAAGAAACTGCTTTTGGTTTGGGAGATTTGATCTTTTGCCCTATCTTACATTGTATTTAATAAAATATTTTTCTATGTGTCACTTACATACTGGTCTTGGACCCACACGTAAGTGAGGTATCATAGAGCATTCTATCAAATGCATATGAAAGATATGGCAAATGATCAAATTTTTCTTTTGGTTTCATGAAAAGTAGTTGTAGCTGATATTGCAGTCACGTCTAAAAGGTTGTTTAATCGTCTAGTTTTTTTAGCTGGCTGGCTGTTTTAGCTACAGACAAAGGTTGAAATGTCTTAAATAACTTTTAAGGGTTGTCAACGGTCCATTTATATTAGTTTCTACTTCAGACTTAGCAGAAGCTAATACGAACGGTTCAATTTTTGTAAGTCATTTCTATCGATCACTACTATTCGTCAGCTACTACTTTTCACTTTTACATATTGTAACGTACTTTATATTTTATTACATCATAATTTCATAAGTCGTATGGTGGTCCAAATATTACAGAGCCTTTCATTGTACTATATTTCGTACATAATGCACTACTATTTATCAACCATTACTATTCATCAGTAGCTTCTATCAGCCACTACTATTCATTAGCCGCAACTAAAAACCATCAGTAAAAACTAATATGAACAGACCCTTACACATACATGATGACTTTCGTTTTTTAGAAAAATGGATTAAACTTTGTAATTGTACCAAGTCATTAGTGTACCATCACAAGATTACGTATGAAGCATTATACAGAGAGAGAAATAATTTAGTTCAGATAATCTTGTTGGTATATGGGTAGGTTATACTAGCGCAAATTAAAATTTCTACCATATAAATCAAGAAGCTACACGAGCAAGAGATCACAAATCGTTACCACAAGACACATAGTGCAACATAAGGAGAGTTGAAGTACCCCATTCAACGTAGTGTGCATTGATGTAGTGTAAGTAGTCGATAGTTTAGCATCTTTGAAAAGTGGTTCTCAGGAGTCGATCACCCTCTGGCGGTAGTCGATCTCTACAAATCAATTGTCTTCTCTCGAGTCGTCCCGATCAATGCTAGAGCTACGGCAACGTCTCTATCGAAATCCTCATGTCCAGGATAGAACGTCGTGTGTCGATGTGCTAATACCAATATGTACAGCAAGGCCTTCGAAATGAGGCGGCTAAGGTTTCGGTGGGTGGTGCCGGTGCGCCCCGTTCCGAGCGCGTGGACACGCGCATTCGCAACTATTCACGCATGAACAGTTATGGAATGTCGCGCAAGAGTATACCATCGCATGCTTACAACAAAAGACCAGCATATATTTTACATAAGGATTAACATCCATTTTTCGCAATGGGCGTGCAAGCCCAAAGTATACTTACATCACAAAAACTCCAAGATCCGCTCGGCGCGCCAAGACCTAAAGCCACGGGTCCTCGTCGAAGAAGAGACCTTCCGGGCTTCCTCAACGGAGACCTTCACCTTCGTCTTGATCCTCTAAAGAAGGGCAAAAGCAAGCCATGAGCCAAACAACTGGCTCAAGAAGTCCCAAAGGACCCTAACTTATTACATGCACGAACATCAAAGGAAGGGAGTATACTTGGTTTATTAATTTGAGTGGATGCGCTTTTATTTGCAAACATTTTATACAAGGGACCCAAAACTACTTCTCAAGATCTCAGGGGTTTTCACAAAGAATTCTTTAACCAACTAGTCAAGTTCAAACATGTACAAAACTACTTAAGCTTTGCTGCTGGAATCACCCAAGTGACACAGCTCCAATAACCGGGAGCACGGCGTATTCGAATACCATTTATTTGACTCTGCAGAGTTTACTCAGCTTTACCCACACGTATCCTTAACCCTCATGACTGAGTTAAGGAACCGGGTCTTTTCGCTGCTCAACCCTTGGTATACACTCCACCCGATAGGCGAGGAAACCCGCACATCCTCGGGTATCCACGACCCTCGCGAACAGCCGACCCGAGTTGTGGAGGCCTATCGTTGTCTTGCTCCGACTCCCAATGTGGGGTTTCACTTAAGTTGAGCAGGTACTAAACCAGGGTTGACAAGTCAACACCTGTGGTTGAGCGATCACTATGACATTTGCTCAGCGTAAGGGTTTTAGTCCTTAAATTTTCACATGGTCCGCAACCTTATCAGGCTCGCGACCCAACCTAGGGTAAGAGTTGGGTGAATAATCATAATCATCTAGCGATGCACCACAACCCCCCCTTCCTTCAATCCTAGGGTAAGAGATGGGTGAATAATCATCTTGCGATGCACCACAAACCCCCCCTTACCCTACCTTGTGCACGCCGGCACTCTCCGCTCTAAGATACGGTGTCCCATACCACCCTACCTTAGAGTCGGGTTTTATAAATTCTGTTGGCTCGCTGCCACGACCTTATTAGTATAAGACTTTTGAGTGATAATAATATCTTACAGTTATCTAGATTAACAGATAATTAATTCTAGGGTTTCAATGGCATGGCTACAAATTAAACATGGCATTTAGCGGTGGTAGGACTAACTATATCACAAGTCATTCTAAACATTTTATTTTTATTTTCGAACTAACATTTCAGAACTAGCTCAATGAAAATAACATACTAACATATTTAAACTTTATGGGATACAATATGATCAAACGATTTGGGACTTGCCGTCAATCCGGATGATCTCAACTAGCTCGAACGTAGAAGCTCACGGATCCTGCGCGATCGCACTTGAGCTTCCGGATCTCCGACACTAGCGCAAACATAGAAAATAACATAAATCCGGCAGAGCCTAATCAAGCGAGGAAAAATAATCTATTTAAAAAGGAGTAAAATGCATAAACCCTTCAAATAGAATTTTAGGAATTTATCTGGGATGAATCTGGAGGAATGGAGGTCAAAAATGGGTCAAGAATATTATTTGGAGCAAAGTGGTGAAATTTGGTAATTTTCTGTGATTTTCTAGGAATTAATTGAATTTTCTGGGATTTAATAATTGGAAAAGTCTCGGGAAAAGATGTGAATAGTGCAAAGCCGCCCGGGCTCTGATGCAGCCCAGCCCACTCGGCGGAATCAAACCGCGCACCAGCCGCCATACAGCATGCAAGGAGGGGGGCGAGCGGAGGCGCCAGCGCGAATGCGCGCTCAAGACGGGCGGATGCCTGCCGCGTGGCGGGATGAACGGCAGGGACGGAGCGGCGGAGCGGTCCAAATGGAGGCGGGAAGAAGATCGGATGGCCGGGATTAAACGGAGGCGGCAGTGCAGCGGTGGATCGGACGGAGGGGAGACGGAGTTTAAGGAGATCCAACGGAGGCGGAGGAGCCACGTAGCGGGGAGGGGGTCTTCTTCCTCCTCTCGCCCTTCTGATGCTCGGGCGCGGACGGTGTGGCGGCGGCGCCGGCGCCAGGGGCTCGCCGGCGGCGACCAAGGGCACCGGCGGTACCTTTCGCGAGGCGGTTCCATTTGGGCGCTTGGGAACTGGGAGACCAAAGGGGGAGACAGGAGAGGAAAAGGGGAAAGCTCGGTCTCCGGCGATGAAGGAGGTCGCCGGGCCGATTGGGGTCGATCGGGCGCTACACCATCTGGGAAGATGGCACTCACAAGGAGGTGGCGGCGGAGCGGGAAGCTTCGGTAAGTCCGGCCACGGAGGGTGGATTGGCCGCGGGAGGCTTGACGGCGGCGCCCACGCACGAGCACCTGTCCAAAAAGGTCCACCATTGTGGTTAGTTCACTGAGGAGAAGCTCTGGTGAGAAGCAATTGGAGAATGGGGAAGGGGAGCGGGAGATCGGGCTACGGGGGTCGCCGGCGCAGGGGAGAGAAATGGCGGCGCTCGGAGTGGAGATATTCCAATCGGCCGCGAGAGGGGTACTCCGAGTGGCGGGAGGCGTGAGGATGGTGGAGAGGCTTGGGAAGCAAAGGAGGAAGAGGGAGCCGAGGAGGGCTTTATGCCCGAGCGGAGGAGCGAGGCCGGGAGAAGGCAACGGCGGGCGCGAGTCAACCGGAGGGGACGGGAGTTGGTGGCGAGTCTTCTTCGCGCAATGGGGGTGACGCCAAAGATCGCACGGAGATCGCGACGCGACGGGAGCAGTGGAGTTGCGGGCATGGCGGCGGCGTCGCGTCGGAGAGGAGGAGGCGCTCGGCGGGAGGGACCGAGCGAGGCGGGCGACGTGGCGCGAGGGCGCCCGCTTCTTGGGCCGAGGTCGTCGGGTGCGCGGCGCGAGGTGAGCAGAGGCGGTCTTGGCGGGCGCGGCGCGTGCGCTGCACGCGCGGCGCGGAGAAGGCGGAGCGGCGCAGCGCCACGCGAGGAAGCGAGAGAAGCGCCACCACACGAGGAAAGGGCGCGCGCGCCGGGGCGGCGAAGCGGAAAAGACGGGCGCCAACGGAGAGGAGAAGCGCCACTAAAAGGGAAAGCGGAACGGGAAGACTTTCCCAAAAGGAAAGTTTTCAAAACACTCAAAAATTCAGGAAAAGGCTCAAAAATTTTGAAATTTTTAGGGGCTTTTCAACCTACCCCCCTTAAAAGGATCTCGACCCCGAGATCAACTTGGACCAGGGAGTAAGTTGGGGAAATCCCGCTGCAAGTCTGATTCTCGCTCCCAAGTGGACTCATCCGCTGTATGGTTCTTCCACTGCACTCTGCAAAACTTGACATTCTTGTTTCTGAACTGTCTCTCTGATGTTTCAAGTATTTGTAGTGGTTCTTCAGCATATGTACAGTCGTCCTGTAATTCAATATCTGACAAAGGTATTTCATCTGTTAGCTGTCGTAGACACTTTCGAAGCTGAGATACATGGAACACATTGTGTATTCTTAACAAGTTGGGTGGAAGCTGCACTTGATAAGCTACTTCTCCAATTCTTCCAATGACTTGAAACGGTCCCACATACCTTGGTGCTAATTTGCCCTTGACTTGAAACCTCTTGACTATCTTGAATGGTGTGACCTTGATGTAGACGAAATCTCCAACTTCGAAACTCAAATCCTTTCTGCGGTTATCTGCATAACTCTTTTGTCGGTCTTGAGCAATCTTGAGTCTCTTTCTGATAATCCTAACATGTGCTTCTGCATCTTGAGCAATCTGAGGGCCAATCAATTGTCGTTCACCTGTTTCTGACCAATTCAGTGGGGTTCTGCATTTTCTGCCATATAGAGCTTCAAATGGTGCCATTTGGATGCTAGCTTGGTAACTATTGTTATATGAGAACTGAGCAAACGGGAGGCAAGTATTCCACGCTGCTCAATACACAATAGCACAAGCTCTTAGCATATCTTCTAGGATCTGGTTGGTTCTTTCTGTTTGTCCATCTGTTTGAGGGTGATATGCTGAACTGAAATTCAAATCAGTGCCCATAGCTTCATGTAATTTTTCCCAGAACTTGGATGTAAACTGTGCTCCTCTATCTGAAACAATTTTCTTTGGAACTCCATGCAATGTCACTATCCTTGTCAAATATAGTTCGGCAAGCTTGTCTTTCCTGTAAGTTTGTTTGATCGGAAGGAAATGAGCCACCTTGGTCAATCTATCAACAATGACCCAGATAGCGTCATAACCCTCACGAGTCTTAGGAAGTCCTGTAATGAAGTCCATGCCGATACTATCCCATTTCCATTCGGAATTGGCAAAGGCCGCAACAATCCCGATGGTTTCGGTGGTCTATCTTGATCCGTTGGCAAACGCCACATTTCGCTACATACTCGCCACTTCTTTCTTCATCTGGTTCCACCAATACCTCTTCTTCAAATCTTGATACATCTTTGTGCCTCCTGGATGAATTGAGAATTGAGAGGAGTGGGCTTCAGTCAAGATCAACTCTCTCAACTCCTTCTTGTCGGGTATGCAATAGCGACCACGGAAGGTAAGGATTCCATGCTCGTCTATCGAATACTCTGATGAACTTTCTTCTTGAATATCCTTTTTCAGTTTTTGAATCTCTTCTTCTTCATCTTGTGCTGCTTTGATCTGATATGTCAATAAGGGTTGAAGCTCTAATGCTGCCATACTGCCTTGTTCTGTGATCACCAAGTTCAGTCATAGGATATCTCTTGGCAGCTCTGGTGGGTACTCTGTCGTGCTGACTTTGCTTGGGCGAGCTTTTCGGCTAAGGGCATCAGCAACTATATTTGCTTTGCCCGGGTGATACTGAAGCTCAACATCATAATCTTTTGTTAACTCTAGCCATCTTCGTTGTCTCATATTCAACTCTGATTGTGTGAACAGGTACTTTACACTCTTGTGGTCTGAGAATATCTCACAACGATTCCCTAGCAGGTAGTGCCGCCAAATTTTGAGAGCATGCACCACGGCTGCTAGTTCTAAATTGTGTGTTGGGTAGTTCTCCTCATGCGGCTTCAACTGTCTTGATGCATAGGCAACAACTTTTCCGTCTTGCATAAGCACACAACCCAAACCTTGCTTTGAGGCATCGCAGTAAATCTGAAACTCCTTCTCTGGATTGGGTAAACTCAGTACTGGTGTTGTTGTCAACTTGGTCTTTAACATCTGAAAGCTTTCCTCGCATGCATCAGTCCACGTGAATGGTTTGTCTTTCTTCAACAATTGAGTGAGTGGGCGAGATCTTCTTGAGAAACCTTCTATGAATCGGCGATAATAACCCGCCAATCCTAGGAAGCTTCTCACTTCCGTCACTGTCTTAGGTTGTTTCCATTCCATCACTGCTGAAATCTTTTCTGGATCGACCTTCACTCCATCTTCAGATATAATATGACCCAAGAAAGCGACTTCTCTCAACCAAAAACTGCATTTATCAAATTTTGCATATAACTTATGCTCTCTCAATCTGGTCAAAACCATATGCAAATGCTGCTTGTGCTCTTCTTCACTCTTGGAATATATCAGAATATCATCAATGAATACAATCACAAATCGATCCAATTGGTCCATATGCACCAGGTTCATGAGATTCATGAAATACGCTGGCGCATTGGTCAAACCAAAAGGTACGACCGTGAATTCAAACAATCCATATCTGGTAATGAAGGATGTCTTCTCTCGATCTTGCTCTCGGATCTTGAGCTGATGATAACCCGAGCGCAAGTCGATCTTGGAGAACACTTTGGCTCCTTTAAGTTGATCAAATAGGTCATCAATTCTTGGGAGGGGATACTTGTTCTTGATGGTGACAGCATTCAAACCTCTGTAATCTACACACATTCTCAATTCGCCATTCTTCTTTTTCACAAACAATATCAATGACCATGGTGAAGTACTTGGCCGAATGAATTCTTTCTCTTGCAGTTCATCTAGCTGTTTCTTCAGTTCTTTCAACTCGCTAGCTGACATTCTGTACTGGTGCTTGGCAATTGGCTTGGTACCAGGTACCAATTCTATTGCAAGTTCTACTTGCCTGTCAGGGGGTCTTCCTGGTAATTCTTCTGGGAACACATCAGGGTATTCTTGTACTACTGGTACTTGATCAGGTGTGGCTGCTATCATGTTGATCATATGCTTTCTGGCACCTTTCAGTACTTCTCGATCTGTTTTCACTATCACTCTCTGACCTTCAGGATTCACCAAGAATACTGTCTTGATCTCACAATCTACCTTGCCTTTGTCCTTGGCTAACCAATTCATGCCTAGAATGGTATCTAATCCTGACATGTCTAACTGCAACAATTCTGCTCTGAAGTCTACCCCTTGGATTTTTATTTTAAGCCCACTACACCCACTGTGGGACTCCATTCTAATCCCAGGGGTTTCAACCACGTTTTGGCAATGAAACAGAAGGCAACTGATTTCTTGAAGCAAAACTCTTCGAAATAAACGAATGCATTGCACCAGGATCAAATAGAATCAATGTAGGTATGGTGTTGATTTTGGGAACATACCGGCAATGATGTCACTAGTCTCAGCTGCATCTTCTGCGGACACAAGATTTACTCTTGTATAGAATGTGGGTCTGGTACGGCCTTTGCTTCTGCCTGCAGATGTGAAATTGGCTATGCCTGCGGGTGATTGAGGTCCGGTTGCTTTGATCTGCAGAGAGCCTCCTTCGGGGGTGCCAGAGCCTGACTGTGACTTTGTTTCCTGCTGCTGCTGGTTTTGGAATTGGAGTTTAGCTGCATCTGATTTCAAACTCCTCCTGGGACACTGATGCTTATAGTGTCCAGTCTCCCCACAATGGAAGCATGCATCTGTCCTTCGTGGACAGCTGCTAGCAAGATGCTTGCCATTGCAGGTGGGGCACTTGATGGCGAAAGGTAAAGGAGAAATGTACTGTTGAGATTGTCCAGACTGGTTCTTCGGTAGCTTCACAAACTGACGTGAGGGTTGGGATTGGACTGAGAATGATCCTGAGGTTTTGCTTCGCTGTGCACTATGCGAAGAAGACTGAGATTTGTGTACTGCCTTGCGCTTCCTGTAATCTTCCATTTCACCTCTAGCCTCTTCTGAAGTAATCAGGTTGTTCACCATATCGTGCAGGTCTTTGAACTTCATGGATGAGATATGGAACTTCAATGATCATTGCGATCTGCTCGCCAAACTTGCTCATTTTCTTATCCTCATTGTCAACATCCTCCGAGCAAACCTGGACAAGTGGTTAAATTGATGCAAGTATTCCATAACAGTGCGTCCACCTTGTTTAAGCGCTAGGAATTCCCGGCGCTTAGCCTCCATGATGCCATCCGGTATATGAGCCTTGCGAAAGGCATTGGAAAACTCTTCCCAACTAATCTCTCTGTTCTGCAGTGTGTGTTGGTAGTTGATCCACCATGTTGCTGCAGCGCCCTGCAACTGATGGGATGCATACAACACCTTTTCTTTATCATCACATCGAACAGTGTCAAGTTTCCTTTCCACGTCCACGAGCCAATCCTCAGCTACTATGGGGTCAGTTGAGGTGAAAAAGACTGGTGGACGTGTTTTCATAAAGTCTGCCCATCGGGTGGAAATTGGTGCACCATCCCGAGGAACATTGCTTCCATCTTGAATTCCGGAGATCCGCCGCTATCTGTTCAAGAAGTCTGGCATGCTGGTCTAACATTTGTAAGATGTTCTGTTCTCCCTGGTATCGGTTCTGCTCCAACATTGCTATCACACTGGCGAGTGTCGCTTGATCGGTGGCAGGTGCACCCTGCCTGTTGGTCTGACCACTCTGCTCTGCTGGATCCATCTGTTGATTGGGAACTTGAAATCAGCTTTGCAGCGGCTTTTGGAGAATAAGAGGGGATAAGTAAGACTTTGAATTTCAAGGTAAGTATAGGGCGAATAGGGTAAGAACGAGAGCGAAAGGGACAGGAGAAAACTTTGAACACAGGGGGATTACTGATAATTAAGCAAACAACATACAAGGATAATAAATATAGATTTATAAAATGCAAGTGGTACACAAACCACTTAGGGTTCATGCCTACACCTGCTTTACATTACAAAAGCACTACTACAACTCAGGGTCAGTCTAGTCTAGCGAACAACGGCTACTCCTCCAGCTGCTGAGAAGCGAAAATTTTGAAGCTAGACAAGAGGGCAATAAACATTTTGCAAACGTAAAACTTAAGCGGAAGTAAACTAAGATAGATAAGGTAGCAACAAGGGAGGAAAAAGACAGCAGTAATACTTATGTTTTTCGTAAACCCTTTTTATGGCTTAAATTAAGTTTTGCGATAAAATCGCTTCCTAGTTTGCCTTAGGTCTCAACCTACGGTCAAGAGCCTGCTCTGATACCACTTCTTGTAACGCCCGCTTTCGGTAGCGTCTGGACACGGCATTCCGCAACTATTCACGCATGAACGATTTATGGAATGTCGCGCAAGAGTATACCATCGCATGCTTACAACAAAAGACCAGCATATATTTTACATAAGGATTAACATCCATTTTTCTGAAAGGCGTGCAAGCCCAAAGTATACTTACATCACAAAAACTCCAGATCCGCTCGAGCGCGCCAAGACCTAAAGCCACGGGTCCTCGTCGAAGAAGAGACCTTCCGGCTTCCTCAACTGGAGACCTTCACCTTCGCCTTGATCCTCTAAAGAAGGGCAAAAGCAAGCCATGAGCCAAACAACCGGCTCAAGAAGTCCCAAAGGGACCCTAACTTATTACATGCACTAACATCAAAGGAAGGGAGTATACTTGGTTTATTAATTTGAGTGGATGCGCTTTTATTGCAAACATTTTATACAAGGGACCCAAAACTACTTCTCAAGATCTCGGGGTTTTCACAAAGAATTCTTTAACCAACTAGTCAAGTTCAAACATGTACAAAACTACTTAAGCTTTGCTGCTGGAATCACCCAAGTGACACAGCTCCAATAACCGGGAGCACGGCGTATTCGAATACCATTTATTTGACTCTGCAGAGTTTACTCAGCTTTACCCACACGTATCCTTAACCCTCATGACTGAGTTAAGGAACCGGGTCTTTTCGCTGCTCAACCCTTGGTATACACTCCACCCGATAGGCGAGGAAACCCGCACATCCTCGGGTATCCGCTGACCCTCGCGGAACGCCGGACCCGAGTTGTGGAGGCCTATCGTTGTCTTGCTCCGACTCCCAATGTGGGGTTTCACTTAAGTTGAGCAGGTACTAAACCAGGGTTGACAAGTCAACACCTGTGGTTGAGCGATCACTATGACATTTGCTCAGCGTAAGGGTTTTAGTCCTTAAATTTTCACATGGTCCGCAACCTTATCGTGCTCGCGACCCAACCTAGGGTAAGAGTTGGGTGAATAATCATAATCATCTAGCGATGCACCACAACCCCCCCCCCCCCTTCCTTCAATCCTAGGGTAAGAGATGGGTGAATAATCATCTTGCGATGCACCACAAACCCCCTTACCCTACCTTGTACACGCCAAGCACTCTCCGCTCTAAGATACGGTGTCCCATACCACCCTACCTTAGAGTCGGGTTTATAAATTCTGTTGGCTCATTGCCACGACCTTATTAGTATAAGACTTTTGAGTGATAATAATATCTTACAGTTATCTAGATTAACAGATAATTAATTCTAGGGTTTCAATGGCATGGCTACAAATTAAACATGGCATTTAGCGGTGGTAGGACTAACTATATCACAAGTCATTCTAAACATTTTATTTTTATTTTCGAACTAACATTTCAGAACTAGCTCAATGAAAATAACATACTAACATATTTAAACTTTATGGGATACAATATGATCAAACGATTTGGGACTTGCCGTCAATCCGGATGATCTCAGCTAGCTCGAACGTAGAAGCTCCTGGATCCTGCGACTGCACTTGAGCTTCCGGGATCTCCGACACTAGCGCAAACATAGAAAATACCATAAATCCGGCTTGAGCCTAATCAAGCAAGGAAAAATAATCTATTTAAAAAGGAGTAAAATGCATAAACCCTTCAAATAGAATTTTAGGAATTTATCTGGGATGAATCTGGAGGAATGGAGGTCAAAAATGGGTCAAGAATATTATTTGGAGCAAAGTGGTGAAATTTGGTAATTTTCTGTGATTTTCTAGGAATTAATTGAATTTTCTGGGATTTAATAATTGGAAAAGTCTCGGGAAAAGATGTGAATAGCAAAGCCGGCCCGGGCTCTGATGCAGCCCAGCCACTCGGCCGGAATCAAACCGCGCCACCAGCCGCAAGACGCTAGCGGCGGGAGAGGGGCGGGCGGCGGAGCGGCCAGCGCGAATGCGCAAGACGGGCGGATGCTGCGCGTGGCGGGATGAACAGCAGCGGACGGAGCGCGGAGCGGTCCAAATGGAGGCGGGAAGAAGATCGGATGGCCAGATTAAACGGAGGCGAACGGTGCGCGGTGGATCGGACGGAGGGAGACGGGAGTTTAAGGAGATCCGACGGAGGCGGAGGAGCCACGTAGCGGGAGAGGGTCTTCTTCCTCCTCTCGCCGCTCTGATGCTCGGGCGCGCGATGATGGCGGCGGCGCCGGCGCCGAGGCTCGCCGGCGGCGACCAAGGGCACCGGCGGTACCTTTCGGCGAGGCGGTTCCATTTTGGGCGCTTGGGAACTGGGAGACCAAAGGGGAGACAGAGAGAGAAAAGGGAAAGCTCGGTCTCGGCGATGAAGGAGGTCGCCGGGGCCGATTGGGGTCGATCGGGGGCGGCTACACCATCTGGGGAAGATGGCACTCACAAGGGAGGTGGCGGCGGGAGCTGGGAAGCTTCGAGTAAGTCTGGCCACGGAGGGGGTGGATTGGCCGGCGGGGAGGCTTGACGGCGGCGCTCCACAGACGAGCACCTGTCCAAAAAGGTCCACCATAGTGGTTAGTTCACTGAGGAGAAGCTCTGGTGAGAAGCAATTGGAGAATGGGGAAGGGGAGCGGGAGATCGGGCTACGGGGGTCGCCGGCGCAGGGGAGAGAAATGGCGGCGCTCGGAGTGGAGATATTCCAATCGGCTGCGCGAGGGGGTACTCCGGAGTGGCAGGAGGGCAGTGAGGATGGTGGAGAGGCTTGGGAAGCAAAGGAGGAAGAGGGAGCCGAGGGAGGGGCTTTATGCCCGAGCGGAGGGGAGCGGAGGCTTCGGGGAGAAGGCAACGGCGGGGCGCGGAGTCAACCGGAGGGGACGGGGAGTTGGTGGAGAGTCTTCTCCGCGCAATGGGGTGACGCCAAGATCGCACGGAGACCGCGACGCGACGGAGCGAGTGGAGTTGCGGGCATGGCGGCAGCGTCGCGTGGAGAGGGAGGAGGCGGCCTCGGCGGGAGAGGACCGGAGCAGGCGGGCGACGTGGCGCGAGCGTCCGCTTCTGACCGAGGCTGCTGGGTGTGCGTGGCGCGAGGTGAGCAGAGGCGGCTGGCGGGCGCGCAGCGCGCGCTTAGCAGCGTCTTGTGCGCGGAGAGGCGAGCGGCGCAGCGCCACGGAGGAAGCGGAGAAGGCGCCGGCCACAGGGAAGGGCGGGCGCTGGGCGGCGCGAGGCGGAAAAGACGGGCGCCAACGGAGGAGAAGCGCCTGCCGAAAAGGGAAAGCGGAAACGGGGAAGACTTTCCCAAAAAGGAAAGTTTCCGAAAACACTCAAAAATTCAGGGAAAAGGCTCAAAAATTTTGAAATTTTTAGGGGCTTTTCAGGTGCGATGGCCCAATCTTTGTCTCACCTCTCAACCTATAGCCACAAATAATCCCCTTTATATAGAGCCTTCAACCAAATCATTGGTCCTTTTCAAAAATATTGTGGCTTTTGATTGTAGCTTTCGGCTGATTGTGAGAGATTGAGGAGTAAGGGACACTCACATTGAAAAGCTATTCCGTTCAAAGTGGCTCCTATAATGACTCCTACAAATGGCTTATAGAAACCACCTTAAGAAGTCACTCTATTCAAAAGTCGGCTTCTGAAAGCCAAAAGCCATAAACTATTTGGAACGAAGTTATTATCCAACACGAGTAGAAATTGTATCCCACTCTGAGAGTCTCCTACCGGATCCTTATCCAATATGAGTAGATGTCATATTCCACTTGGAAAGATTTCCAGCCAGATCCTTATCCAAAACAAGTAGATGTCGTATTTCATTTGGAAAGCTTTTGACTAGATCTTTTAATGTTCCAACCCATTAAGTATGTGCCCATGTAAGTTTATGTATACTTGGTTGTGATCGGAAAACACCTTTTCTATCACTAGTCGATACGGTCTGTAGCAGAACATATCGACCCTAAAATATACATAAAGATCAATCTAAACGAACCTTATACAATATGATCTGTAACCAGGTCTTAGTTACTCACGATCAATCCATAACTTCTTACGACTAGATCGTATCTAGTTACAACCAGTTTGTGATATATCTGACCAGCTCACAACTAGTCAGTGTACACATATGATCGATTCATATCAGGTCGGACTGAATGACTTGTTTGTGTATTCTCCTTTTGCCTCACGATACCTGATCGAACTCTAAGTGAGAAATGTATAGTCTTTTCCCGATCTAGTAATGGATTTCTTCATATGATCAATTATTTGACCATTTGTGATATAGCCATGCACTTTCTTTATCCAACTACATCGATGGGCCTAAAGATACCTCTCCTATTATGTTGGAGGGGCAAATTCCATATCCGACAAGTCACATTGTTCTGCATGTTTCATAGCATGCCCGAAAGCTACCTTTATAACTATCCAGTTAAAGAGTAGCATTTGGTAACCTCTAAGTGCACTATTACATATGTAGAAAACTATACTAATATCAGGTATAAGGATTATACATCATATGTGCTTAAGACCAACTTATGACACATAAAAAACATAACAATCTTAATAGTGTTTTCACGTGGGCTAATTCAACATCATGTTCTCTAACATATGTCTATATTATTGATTTGATATCCCTATAGCTATGATCGTAAAACGTGGTCATTAATCAATACATGTGTTGGTATATAAGTCACTAGTATCCCGACCAATAACATCGGATCAAGAATATTTCATAATGATATCATATAACAAATAAAAAACTTCACCAACAAGTTACAAACTTGGGAGTCCATGGAGGCCTTGGAGTCTGGAGAGCATGCTTATGGCCATGGCTGTCGAAGTTCCCCCAAGGTCGCACGGGCCTGAGGACCTGATGAGCAGCATCCGGTGGCTACGCGTTGCTTCAACAATTTTCGCTGTGCGTGGCTCGGGTGTACAACAACCATTGCTCATAGGCTGCAGCACATATTCTTTTGGGGTCATTGCATGTCCGCGGGTGCCGGCATGTAGGCGACATGGTGGACCTACTACTCGATTTTCCCTTGGGCTAGACGACGATGTTGTATGCTCTTCATGTGATGAGGAAGTCCATCTGCACCTTTCATGAGCAGCTCTGGGGTACCTCGGCAAACAAGCAGTGAAGGTGTTGTTGCGGTGCACTCTTAGCACGACGATGGAGCTAGAGGCATGGCTTGAAAGAGTGCACTGATGAACCACTCCTAACACAGGTAACGCGGAGGCCCAGATCATCAATCGCCATGTGTGAAGCCGTCGAACCCCTCTTTATGCTTGTCCTCTCGCATAGGTTATGGTGTACCCCTGCCCCACTCCTGTGTTTTTTGGATAGCGGCGGATGTCCTCCGTGTTTGTAGCGAAACAACATTTTGGGGTTTTGTGTTATCATTTGTTTGATTCGCATGTATGTTTCACTAGGCATTTTGGTTACTATGTCTTATCTGGGCAGGTGCTAGATGTAGACCAGCTTTTTGTTGCGGATTGCCTTCTCCACTGTGGGCTTCACCCCTTGGATTGGGAAGAGGAGTTGGTGCACTTCTGGGAAACTTTCTCAGCCCCGACCGCGTGTTCATCCCATGGATTTTATAAATATCGAGAGTTCAGACAAGGGAGATTAGCCTTCTTCCCCATGTTTGACAACTTACCTTGCGATTTATATTTTGTGTTTGCCACGGGCTTTGCGCCTGCAAGGATACTTTATAACTTTGTGGGGTTCATGCATGATCCATCACGCGCGCTCCGTCCCCCACCTCTCAAACAAGCACCGATGAAGTCAGTGGTAGAACAAGTGGGCTCGTGCATACTTTGTCTCCCACCCTTTGAACGAGCATTAAAAAGTCAAACGAGTAAACTCATGCAATCTCTATCGCCTACCCTTTGAACAAGTATCGATAAAGTTGGCATTAGAACGAGTAGGCTCACGCGCGCCTGGTCCTACCCTTGGAATGAGTGTCAACGAAGTCGGTGGTAGAACGAGAGTGGGCTCGCGCGTGCCTCATCTGCCACCCTTTGAACAAGTATCTATGAAGTCGGCGGTGAAATGAGACTGGGCTCAGACCCCACCCTTCGAATAAGCTTTGATAAAGTCGGCAGTAGAACAAGTAGGCTCACGCACACCCCGTCCCCCACCCTTCGAACAAGCGTCGACGAAGTCGGTGGTGGAACGAGAGCGGGCTTGTGCACGCCCCGTCCCCCATCCTTTGAATGAGCATCGATGCAACACACGGGAGGGCTTCGTCTGCTCCTGTGGCACCACCGAGGAAGTTAGGACTTCGAAAAATGCACTGGAGGGTGGCTCGCGTCCTGTCAGACCCAGATTTTGCAATCCGGAATCTACTGTGTTGACTGCACTATTCCCTGGATCAGTAGATAGTGCACACAGTTACAGTTCTGAATATCAAAGTACATATCATGCGGAAACATAATTAAAATAATAAACTTACTCATGGGCCGATTAGGCGAAATCGATAAATTGCAAGGAAGAAGAACGCACACAGGTGGGACCTTGAGACATGCCCACAGCACCCAACCGGAGGTTCGCGACCTAGTTCTCGACATCTTCATCTTCTTTGCCATCGTGATCCAAAAGTATTATTGAAGCGTAGCGATCCTGTTCTAACTTCGAATTTGCGCAAAGCGGCGTGAGCACTCCGACCCGTGCTCGGCGAATCAACACACGAATCACATTATATAACATGTATGGCTAATCAAGGATGGCTTAAGTTTATTTTCTTTTGCGAAGAGTGCTTTTGAATACAATTACTTAAAAATTCCTGAGACCTAGCATTTTGAACAAAAGCATATTGTTCAAGAACATGCAATAATAATAGCGATCCAGATTCCATCCACCGTTACATGGCATCTGCACCATATAACAATTCTTCAGCGTTATAGCCGCTTAACTTACCACTGGGACGACACCCAGGACAATTCCAAGCTAGGGCCTTACACTGCCCTCCACTTTTCCATTCCCATCCACAAAGCATTTTGAAATAGAACTATATCTGGTTAAGTTCCCATGTCCGCCCTTGACCGTGGGCACGGCTATTCGAATAGTTTTAGACTCTGCAGAGTTTGTACACTTTCACCACAAGAGACAATCAACTCGTTGCCCACACGATTCCTTAGACGTGTGGTTGAGCGGACCATCACGGTGACTTTTCAAATTATCGAGTCCCTTTTCTCATTTCACTTTTATGGGAGATCGCCACTTGCGGTGGGTCCCATCTGTGCACGGATGTTTCCCACACCACTACGCAGCCGGACCTTCTCTCTTTCCGCAACGTAGGACACCGGGAAACTTCACCCCACTGTGTCCCTTCAGCCCCTTGCCATAGCATAATCCCTTCGAACCCCAACCAGTGAGATGAGTCCGGAGTTTCGATAAATTTACTTAGCCAAGTCGTACTTTACGGACTTGTGGTTGTACTGTTTTACACGGGGTGACATGACAAGATTCAGTCCTTAGTAGCATCTGGGCGGGCTTATCACTAACCCACGTTGTGCATCCACTGCACCATACTGTGCATCCACTGCACCACACTGTGCATTCACTGCACCACATTCTCATTACACATACACACCCTCGAACCAATCCGCCCAGATATTAAAGCAAGTTGGGAATTTTGGGACATAAAATAATACTACCAAAATATACCAGCCATTTTCACTATGACTGCCCAACCAGTTTCTCTTGATTAAAAGTGATGATGATGTTCGGGGGTATTTCTACACCCCTGAGTACTTATGCAGTATTGAGCGTAGCATATCATTAGGGACTTATTTTCGAAATGCTATTATTATAATTTTACTAGGGCGACAAGGTTCGTTTATTCAAACATTTCAACAGAGGGTGTAATATTATTCAAGGTAAACAATAGGCATGTAACTAGAATCTTAAATTAACATGTATTTGCATATAACATAACAGCATGCAATTTGATAATTTAAACCAAAATAATTTGCAGAAAATGTAGGTTCAACATGATCAAAGTATTGACTCGCCTGGCGCGGTTTACCGCGGTCTTGAGCTCACACAATGCTTTCTCTTGCTCTTTTGGTCTCTCTCTTCACTTTGGACTTGATCTCGCTTGATCCGTTAATCTTCACGACTTCCAATTTCTAATTACGCAACAACGACTGAATCCAAATGAAAGCAAATGACTCAAAAGATCCAAATAAATCCGAATAAATTCAACTTTGGTTTTATTATGAGTTAATGGGTGTTTTGAGTGATTTAAGGCGAGGCCGGTGGTAGAAAACGTTGACTCGATCTTTTTATTAGTAATATCTCTTTTATTATTTTGTATTTATCAAGGAAGTTCCATGAGTTAAGTTAGACCTAGGATGCGGTGTACGAGCTTTAGATGAGCTTTGTTTTTGGTTGATCGTTAATCTTCAAGGCACTTGTTATAGTGGTGTATATAATTTTTGGGTTTGCCAAATATTAGAGCCCGATGTTATAGCATTTTATGGCTCAACATTTTATGTATCCTTAGTTATTATTAGGCTTAGTTTAATTTGAATTAGAATTTATTTATACGGGTCGTAGCTTGTTATACTCAATCATGCTTGACATTATTATTATTTTTAAAATATGATATCTAATATCTTTTATGAATTTTTGGCTAATTAACCAAAGTCATCTTTTATTAATACCTGTAAAATCACTAATTAGCTTTGGGACTAAATAACAAGGACACCTTAACTTTTCATATGTGATAATTACTTATCTGAGATTGCAGTAACCAACTTAATAAATCATTATGTTAACGACTTAAGTAAATGATGGGGTTGGCCATCTTAGTCCAGTTGTTATTTTATACCTTAGCATTTATAAGTTAAATGTGGAAGTCTTTATTATGGTTAGTTTAGGCACTTTTGAAATGGTAGTTTTCCTAATATTAGAGATTAAGCAATTTATAGTTAATATTTTTTGCGACTCGGACTTGCTAAATTAATTCACATAGTTTGTACTAATAGATTTAGGTCGAGATATGGAACATATCTTTCGAACCACTCGAGCTCCTAGGTTTTATTCGAGTTTCCAGAGTAATATCTGAAATTATTAGGATTATCTTTATAAGGCTTCAAAATGCATTTTTAGTTATTGGGGTTAAGTCTCTAGCTCTTTTGATGAATAAAAGAGAATCCTTTTAAGTTGTTCCATATGAAGATTATTATTTTTATTTCGTTTGTCATGAAGTTTACTTAAGATAAGTTTTGAATTACAAAAGCCTCTATTATAATCTTACAATTAATTCCTTATTTCCCTCTTTATTTACAAATTATATTTCATTAGCTTCAAATAAGAAAATCTTAGATAGAAATTTTAGGATCATAGAGGTAGAGTGGAAAGATACCTTCATGCACATGAGTTCGGATCAAGCTTCCAAGGGGCCCACTGTCATGCAAGAGAGAGGGAGAGACGCGCCATCGGTGGGAACTGGAACAGCAGAGACCGCACGGGAGGGAGACGCTACGAATGGGTGGCGGCGTCGCCGGCGGCGGCCGGGGAGGCAAGGTGACCAAGAAATGGAAAGCCCTATCGACGAAGGCTCTCGGTGGCGAGGCTTCGCCGGGTGGCGCCAAGGCGGGTGGCGCGGCCTAGGCGGCGGCGGTGAGGTGGAAGTGAGCGCCGGCCGGAGAGAAAGGGAAAGAACGGTGCGCGCATGAGCTCCGGTGAAGTGCCGGGACTTACTTGAGTAGGCGAGGCGGCCGGAGGAGGCCAAGGCGGCCGGGCGGCGGAGCTCCATGGCGGCGGGCATGTGCCGCGGCGCCGGCTAGGCTGGGTGGGAGGAGCTCCGCGATGGTCGGCGGAGGTCCAGGCGCGAGGAGTCGCTCCCACCGCGAGGAATCGGGAAGCTTCGATGTATGCGGGATGGCGGCGGTGGAGGCACGCTCGGCGGTGGGGAAACCGGCCGTCGGTGAGTGGCCGAAGGAATCCAATCGGCGGCGGTGGAGGTTCCTAGGAAGGGAGGCGTTGCCAGACGCGGTCGGCCGTGGAAACCGTCGCCGGAGTGGCCGAGCGCGCGGTGGCGGCGTGGGAGCACACACGGCGATGGGAAGAAGAGGTGATGGGAGGGTGCGGGGAGGCAGAGACGAGGTCACGCTACTTATAGCCGTGGGGAGGGTGTTACTGCGGAGGCCATGTCGCCGTTGACGGAAGAACAGGGAGCGGCATGGTCCGGTGAGGCAGGGTGACGCGAGCCGCACGGCGCGCGTGGGCGCACCCGGGATTTGCGCGGCGTGCAGGCGGGGTGTAGTGACAGCGGCGTGGTGGCGGCGGTGTGGCGCCGATGGGCGGCGACGCGCGCGAGACGTGGCGCCGTCGCGGTGATGGCGGCCGGGCGTGACGCGAGCTCCACGAGGCAGCGGCGTGCGGTGACGCAGGCGGCGCGCACGAGAGAGAGCGGCGTGGAGTTAACACAGCGAGAGGAGGAAAATGGGGGCAAGAAAATAAAGAAGGAGCGGCAGGGGTCGGGCCCATTCGGCGATGGAAGAAGGAAGGGAAAAGAGAGGAAGGGAAAATAGAAAATGGTGACCCACATGGCATAGAGGGAAGGGAGGAGAAATGCCCATCAATCTAAAGTTTGGAGTTTTGCTAAATTCAATATCTAAATTTAGATTTTAATGTGAAATCAAGGCTCAACTTAAATCATTTGAACGGTGATTTAAATATTGATCCGATTTTATTTTAAAATTATTTTGATCCTCGCCGGGTTTACATTTTTAAATTTTAGTTTGGATTTAAGTGCTACATAGAATTAGTTTAGAATTTTCAATTCATTGTATTAGATTATTCCCATATCTTTTATTGACTTTACTATTGTCTGTATTTGGGTATTATTTCCACTATTTTCTTTCCTCTAGTCTTTAAGTTTGGCTTTGACGTAATGAATTTAATCGAACTTAAGTTATCCGAGGTTAAACCCCATTTTAACTTATTTTGTATTTTATTATTATTGGTCTAATCATTTGGAGACACATTCTAATATTCTTTTGTCTTAAATTCAAGCTTAAGATTTTGGTAATTTTAAATTCATGCTCTGTAACGACATCTTTTTATTTTTATAATCTATAACGTTATTATTTATATTTAGGAGTTCTCTTTATCATTAATTTGTAGGGCACAAAACTCAGGAAAACTCAGATAAATTGTGGAACCAAAATTCGAATGTCAGTAAGTTCGAAATAAAAATTTTGAATTGCTCAAAATTTCAAACATCCGAAATTCGGGATGTTACACGTCCTTAGCTAGTAGCCTTTGCCAAGGCATGTGCTTTTGCATTGTTGACTTGTGGTATTGGTTTGATGGTGACCCCTAAAAAGTGCCACTCCTTTGCCCTAACAGTGGTGAGGTATTTGGTGAGGTCAAAGTCCTTGGTTTGATAGGACTTATCAATGTGTGCCACGAGCAAGTGAGAATCAGTGTGCACTTGGACCCTTCTAGCTCTGAGTGCTTTTACCTCATGTAGGCCAAACAGTCGTACTACGTACTCTGCTGTGTTGTTAGTCGATGGAAAGTCAAGGCGTGCTACATACACTAGGCTTCAACCCTCGGGGTTGTGATGACTGCTCCGCCTTGCACCCGCTACGTTGTATGCTCCATCTGTATGTAGGGCCCATAGCGCCTCGGGAGGTGGTTGAAAGCCTGGTTAGTTGTGGGAGTCCATTTAGCGATGAAGTCTGCTAGTATTTGCAACTTTATAGCGGTCCAGGAAATAATGTCACAACTTACACGAAGCCATGAGAAAAGCAACACCAAAATTTTCAGCTCGGTATATCACATCTTGGCGCCCTATAGGGCTTCGGTGACGTAGTACACTGGTTGCTGGATGGAGCCTTCTTCCAACACGAGGACTATGCTGACCGTGTGTGGAGTTGTTGCAAGGCATAGCAAGAGCGAAGCCTCTGGTGCTGGGCACACAAGCTTGGGGATTTTAGCGAGGTAGTCTTTCAAGTCTTGGAAGGCCTGTGCTCACTCGCCGGTTCATTAAAAGTCACTATAGCTGTGGAGTGTTTTGAAGAAGGGTAGCACTCGCTTCACCGATCTTAATAGGAAATGGCTGAGGGCGGCCAAGCGTTCCGCCAACTCTCTAGACCTTCTTGATGGTTTGGAGGGCTCCATAGACAAAATGGCATCAATCTTGTTAGGGTTAGCCTTAATTCCTCTATCAGACACCAAGAAGTCGGGTGGCTTACTACCCAAACTCCAAAGACGTATTTTTCTAGATTGAGCTTTATTCTGGCCAACCGAAGGTTGTCAAACGTTTCCTGAAGATCTGCACCATGGGATGTTGCTCGTCTGCTTTTGACAACCATGTCATCATGTAGGGTTCAATGTTCTAGCCCAGCTGAAAAGTGAGGACAAGGGTGATGAGCCTGGTGAAGGTTGCTCCGGCGTCCTTTAGCCCGAAGGACACCCTGACGAAATAACCTGGTTTATATCTTTTATTTGCACTATAGCTGCTGATGACTTTTTTTATCGTAATTAAATTTAACAATTTATAAAATAGAAAAAATATATTAACTTATCACAGACAATATAAACAAATACAAGAAAAAGAAAAGATAAGAGTTCTAAAAAACATAAAATTAAAAAGTAGTAAACTGGAAACGAGAAGAAACAACAGTGCTTGCTAACACTCGTATTTGCAGTATGGCCGTGGGTGTACTAAAAATATCATATGCTAAAAAACACTAGCCTGAGAACAACACAAAACCATCGGACACGCAAGCGATCGAATCTACTGTACATAGTACTTGTCAAAGTCACTCGGCCGCTTCGCTGGAGACCAACCTCCAATCCCAGGCTTTCTCCGTGGCGCCACCCGCAATTCCCCTAGAAATCCCCACCTCCTCTTCGGTCCGATCTACCCCGAATCCGAGGGAAATATCTGATCGATCACGGCGGAGAGGTGAGGTCCCATGTCCTCCTCCGATTTCTTGGTTGTGCGTGCTGTGTTTACGGTTTGATCGGTCGATTTCGAGTCCTTTTGGGGAGTTTTTCATTCGTTTTGGGGGTTTAGGGTTTCTTGGTTATCGAAGGCTCGATCCGATGCCGTGTGGTGCCGATCAGTGGTTTGGGTGGCGCGGGCGGGGTGTTCGATTGGGGGTTTTGGTAGGGTTTGGGGCTGGGGATTTTGACGTTCTTGATCTTGCGGTTCCATGGCCGTTCCAAAGGTTACCATGCATGTATTTGCTATTGTTAGTGCCGCGATGCTCGTAAAATTGAATCTTTTCTTACCTCTAAGAGAAGCACAGGATCTTACAAACATGCCAATACGTAGTAATATGTGTAATCGGTTATCTTATGGTCGTTCCAGAGGATTGGATTGATGTATTCGTGATTCTTGTCAGGATGCCCCCCCCCCCCCCCCAAAAAAAAAATCTGTTCTTCTGTAAGTCCCAATGAAGAGTGCAGTCTAAACATAGAAGACAGCTTATGCTTATCATCATCTTTATGGGAAAATTTTTATCTTTAGCAACTTGTTCGCTTTTCCTGTGGTGCACTCTTCATCCGAGTAATTGAAGAGACACTTCTCACCTGTAAGACTGTAACTCTTAATAATTGAGTATGCATGTTCTGTCACTTTGACCTTGTACACTCCAGCATGTGTGCTGTTAAAAACGAGGTAAATGATTTGGCAATTGATATTGTTACCAAGTAATGTTGCACGGCTGCATTTGCATATGTACATGTGCATTCTCTTCGAGTGTATTTGCAGGAAATACGGTGCATGTAGGCTATCTACGGTTGGTGATTTGAGTTTTCACTGCTAATAGAGTTCAACCTAAATTTATGTTAAACCTTACAATTACAGAATTACTCGTCCTGTTTAATCTTTTTGATGTCTTCACTTATGCTGCAAGGTGATAGGGCATGTTCTTTCTTCATCAATCTGATGATGTTTCAAAGTATTATGTTTCCACTATAGTCGAGTTTGGATTTCTACAGCAGCTGAATTGGTAGTAAGTGCCATGTCTGCAAAGGTGCCAAGGTACTATTATCAATCTCGACGAGTATATTTACTTAGTTAAATTATGTATGAAGTTTTATAGTCATCTTGACATGATTATGGGATATTCATGTTTTCATTCAGACTCTACTTTTGTATGCCCTGGCCGGTTAGATATTCTGTTGAAAGCTTGTAGGACATCATCTAACTTGTTTCACCATTTCAACTATAATGGTTAAGGCTTTTCATTATTAAACTTGGTTGTCTCTCTAACTTTCTGTTCCTTCAATCACAACCCAGCATTAAATGAGTGTGGCATCTCATATGATTTCCACCAGATGGCCTCATATATTGCTTTTCTAGCTGTACCTATCTATCAGAAACATGCTATGCAAATTCCACTTGGTCTGAATGCATTGGTCAGTG
The DNA here is from genome assembly GCA_036346575.1 of Dendrocalamus sinicus. Taxonomy (NCBI): domain Eukaryota; kingdom Viridiplantae; phylum Streptophyta; class Magnoliopsida; order Poales; family Poaceae; genus Dendrocalamus; species Dendrocalamus sinicus. Next base: position 4,201,692 of record CM070642.1, read on the forward strand.
ATAACCCCATGGAATTCCTAACCACATAACGCTATTTAAATCATTTCACAAACTTGCTGCTAGAACTTGATGTCTTTACTATTTTGTTTCAGTTATGCATAATGTCCACTAATACAAGTTTTTTTTTCAGGTTCCTAGAAGTAAATTCCATTGGAATGGCAGATTGGGCTAGTCTTCAGACTGATATTGTTGGTATGATTATAAAGAAGCTTGCCATCCCTGACTATCTCAGATTCCGTGCTGTATGCACCTCATGGAACCGTGTCTGCACTGATGTATCGAACTGTCCAAGGGTAGACCCATGGCTGATGCTCCCCCCAAATCCGCTCGATGGTGCCAAATTTTTTAGTATACCTGAAAGGAAAAATCAAATCATCCATATGCCGAGCACTGCTACAATCTTTGGCTCCATTTGGGCTCCGATTGGTTCTTCCTATGGTTGGATTATCTACTTCAGCCCATCTCAGGGAATCATACAGCTAGTTAATCCCATCAGCGGCGCACAGATCCAACTCCCGCCAATCGGACGCAGGCACTTCTCCAAGGCCAGGTTGCTTGACATGAATGAGAGCAACTACACCGTTGCTGTCATCTGTAGTGACCAGAAAGGGTATAAAGTAACGCGTAAAGGAAGCAACAGCTGGTCATCAGTGGAATCAAAACACACTTTGTTGGATGTCTTCAAGCACAGAAGGCAGCTGTACACCATTGATATATACGGTACGGTCGAGGTATGGGCAGAGCCTCCCCGTGCATGGCCTGACGAGGATGGCCCGCAGGTGAATCATATGCATCACAACCTTGTTCACTATCCTCATCAGTGGAAGTTCAACTGTCTGGTGGAGACCCCAGCTGGTGATCTGATAAGGGTCAAGCGCCAATCTCAGAATAAGTTTGCTGTTTGGATCTTGGACAAGGGGGCCTTTTCCTGGGTGCAGATTGATAACATTGGAGAATGCGCGCTGTTTGTGAGCTACTACAGCACGGTCTGTTTTCCGGCCAAGGGCCATCCAAGCCTGAAAGCGAATTGCGTCTACTTCATCGACGTCCACAGCAACCTGTGCGCATTCAACCTCGAGCACGGGACCAAGGAGCTCGTAGAAGCCCTTGGAACTGCCCGCCCCCAGCGTCAGCCAGATGCGCACTCCATCCGGCGCCAGCCAGAAGAGCAACGGTACCTATGGTTCATCCCTTCACTGAAATAAATAAATAAATAGGTGAGAGGTGAAAGTTGCCCGCCTCTTTATCCCAGAACTCCCTACGCAATAGTAGTAAACTGCTATGTCCCTGAAATTTTCTAACTTTTGGACGTGTTCGTGGTACTTTTGTGGCAAAACCCTGATGTCTGAACTTTGAACAAGTCGCAGTTGCGTGTATTATGTTATGTATATATGCAGTCGAAGCGTGCTTTCAAACTGATCTGATTTAAGGTGGTGATCGGTTCGGCTGAAAAACTCATGGTTTATAGCTGAAAACACTGTAGCTAGCTGAAAAAAGCACTGTAGCTGACAGAGGCTTATTTAGCATAATTAAATTTAAAAATATAAAAAATATGTTAGCCCATTACGTATAATACAAACAAATACGGGAAAAAAGAACCGGTAAAAAAGCTCAACAAAAAGCCAAAAGTTCAAAAAAGACGAAACTTATGAATAGCGGAAAATAAACTAGAAGTCAGAAGTCAAAGCCGAAGCCGAGTTGATCAGGGCCGAATTGTTTATCACTCGGTCAGGAGTAGAAGCATGACCGTGTTGTATGAGGGAGAGGGACGCGGGGAAACGTCTGACGCGCTTGTTAGATTTGCCCTGAACAGGCCTCGACTGCGAGCGTGAGGACGGACGCAACCGAGCTGCTTCGCTGCACCTTCCGTGCAGCAACCTCTTCGTTTGCCCGGTTCGCCACTCGGTTCTGCTATATGTGAGGCGCGCGCGGGTGCTTGGGTCGAGCTCAAGGCAACAACGAAACACCTAAGCGCTTTGACTTGCACCGGTCGGCAACACCGCGCCCACGCTCGCTCGCAGCTTCAGCTCCTCAAGCTCCGCTGCCGTCTTCGTCCGTCCGCCTACATTCGCCGTACGTGCATGGAGCCCGCGAGAGCCGCCACCGTCGGTCCTGCTCAGCTAGGAGCGCCGCAGCAGCAGCCGCACCGGCTGGGCGAAATAAGGCAGTGCCGGGGTGCCTGGCGCGGGTGGGCAAGCTGCGCGCTCCCTCTGGTCCTCTTCCTCGTCGTCACCGCTAGCTTCGCGGGCGCGGTTTACCGTGCGCGCCACCGCCCGCGCGACCTCGCGTTCGTGATCACCGCCTACTACCTCCTGGCCCTGCTCCTGTGCTGCGTCAGGAAGCTCGAGCTCCTGCAGCTCGACCCGGCCGCCGGGGCGGCCGAGAGCCGGCGGGTCAGCCGTCAGGCTCGCCGTGTGGGCGGTCACGGTGGCTCTGGCCAACACGTTCGCGTGGCGCGTGGCGGAGGCGATGCCCTACCTTGCTCTGAAGCTGGCCGTGTGGGGGCTCACCATGGTGGTCCTCGGTCTCGCATTCTATTTGATTTTCCGTCGCAAAGACGGGGAGGAGTGCTGCAACGCAGAGAATGGCCATGGCCAACCTGACGCCGGTCGCCGGCCGGAGAAGGCTTTCCACGAGCTTTCCCCGGAGGAGAAGGTCTAAACTACGTACATGGAAGGACGTGGAACTAGGTAGCCATTGTTTGACTGTTTGTGCACCACTGGAGTATGCTGAATGTTGGATCCATCATCCATGTACATTGTTTCGTGTATGTCCGTCTGTCCTTGTCAGTTTGTCACAGAAAGAAACGAACCAATCGCTGTGCCATTTCTGTAAGTTTCGACTGACTGTATATATACGTGTTTGTCGTATTTTATCTGTTCGAATAAAATTCAGTCAGAGTTGGGAAAAGAAAAATCAACAGTTGTTTTGCAATGTTGATCGTGTACTAGCTAGTACTACTCTATATATATGACCGATTATTATGCGCTATATGTTGCCTTCCCCCATATTGTTGCAAACATTTTTGCAGTTTGAACTTTCCACTTGTCCTGTGCACTATTCTCCTTTTCCCGTGTTCACTCGATGTATCTTTACTAATTTCCGTTTTGTTGTTGTAAGCGAGCTCGCTCATGTTAGGGTCAGTTTGCACTATTCAGTATTATGCCTTGAAAGAATATGCTTCAAATTAACTAATTGTTAGTTATATCCAAAAGTAGTAGAAGAAGAAACAAGTGTTTTTTTAAATAAAAAAAACAACTGCAATACCAATCGGATCCTCAACCTTGTTTAGTGATTGAACAAGCACCTGATTAGGGGTGGAAAAAACTCGTTATTGGGGTCATAGGCTCGGTTCAAAATTACTTTAATTACACTCGTTAATTGGTTAAATATTGAATGAGTTGATTTAGGATGAAATTAAATTTTGCTTTGGCTCGACTCGTCTCATTAACTCAATTATAAAACTACTTTCCAGACTACCAATAAAACAATATTAATTTAAACAACGTTATTTTCGAAACAAACTTAATAAGACGAGGAGAACCATTTAAACAGTGGCCACAACTGTGGCACAATATGGTTAGGAATTGTTTCTATGACAAATCGAGCACTAGACTAAGATTTCAGGGTGCTCAAAAGGGCTTTTTTTGAATGGTTTATAGTTGAAAAGTACAGTAGCCGGATGAAATTGTACTGTAGCTGATGGTGCCTTATTTAACGTAATTAAATTTAAAAATTTAAAATAAAAAAATAGGTTAATTCATTACGGGCAGTACAAACGAATACGAAAAAACCATAAAAAAGCTCCAAAAAAGCCAAAAACTAAAAAAAATGAAATTATTAAATAGTAAAAAAAAGCAAAAAGTAGAAGTCTAAGCTATTTTAAGCGGGATCAAATTTGTGGTATGTCAAAAATATGGAATTGAACCAAACAACAGGCTAAGAAAGTCAAACATGATTAAGTGGGTTGTGGTATATTGTAACAACGAACCAAACATGCCTTTAGATTGATAACCAAGGCTCGACATGAATAGGCGGTTCTAGTGCACGACGATGAACAAAGTTTCTCGCTTGCCCGTTGGAGAAACAGTTGGACCTATACTGTACGTACACTCTGGATGGAAGTGGACCCGAGCAAATTCTCTGGGCCGCACCTGGTCCAGTCAGTATGTACCAGTGGGCCGGGTAGGGCCTCGAGTTTAGTAGTATCTTCGGCCGTGGAAGCCCAGATGAGCAGCCCACCCTGTCTCTTGGTTGACCCGTCCCGCGTGGACGTGGCCTCCACAAATCCGTCCAGGTCCTGGACTTCACGAGTTGTGAATTGCAGCTGCATTGTCGTTGCGGTTGCTTCCAGTCTACGAACATATATATACTCTGCTCAGGTTTCAAGGCATGAATATGGTACACGTATGTTGTGTAGGTTTTTTTGGCTGTTACTGATGGTTTATAGTTATACCTGATGGCTTTTAGTTTTAATGTGAGTGTTTGTGAGAACGAATCGAATATCGATAAGTGATAAGTCATTTTAAAAGGCTGTCTCGATAAGCTACTTCCGTAGCAAGGCGCGGAGCATCTTCCGGTCTAGTAACTTGTCCATTGAGGAGAAATGGTCGCTGAACATTCGGCTGGGCCTCACCTGGCCGAACAGCCCGGGTGTACCCCGAGTCTGAAGATCGTTGACTCTGGAAGGCCAACTGGGTCAGCCCACCCTGCCCGCCTCTCCGTGCGCGGGTCCGATGCAACCGGGAGTTTTGCCGGCCCAGCCCAACTTAATTTTGACCAGTCACGCTGAGTGGTCACGCGGCAACGTCTCTTTCTCGTCTCTCCGCGCGCACTGTCCACGCAAACTCGCAGATGCAGATGAGACGAGATGCCCCAGAAACAGAAGTTGCATTGCCGCTGCTCTAACTGAGACGGCCGTTTCCCATGTGTTATAGCCGCTCACAGTAGCACAGGACATGTTCCTTGGCCCGCGGGTAAAGCCCGGCACACGGTCAGGTTCATCGATGACCGACACAACAATCTTATATGGAGGATAAACATCCGTGTTAGTTAACGCCTTCTTCTCTTTTCAACTGTTGTTTTACGACTAGATTAGTCATCCGCTCGTGCGTTGCAATAAAATTTATTGAATATATAGAGAATCATACTATGAAAGAGAGCTTTTCTGATCAGTTGAAAAGTGAAAAGTGATAAGAAGTTGAAAAATAAGACGGTTAGAGAAGAAGGGATATACGACCACCAAATTATTCTTTTATAATATAATAGTAATGATTTGCTCGGCCAGCCTATGCTTTCTGCTAAACATCAAGTAATTAACCGTCCCTTGGAGAACAGAACGATAAGCATTCGTTCGCTCACGCGCAACTTCGGCGAAGTTGTCGCTACGTACGTTCCACGGGTGCCAGTATTAAGCACTATGGATCAAAGATGATATATATAAACCCACAGAGACATACCCTGCCATACTGTGTAAGGAACAGGGAGCACACCACCGAAGCACACCGATCATATCTACATATCCAATGGGAGATGGCCTGGGCAAAGGAAGCACCATTGGCGACGTCTCCTCCATGAAACATCCACCACCACCACCACCACAGCAGCCGCAACAAGAGCATAGAAACAGCGTGCTGAGCATGGCGTGCCGCCTGCTCCCCTACGCCGCCTGCTTCCTTGTCGCCGTCAACTTCGCGCAGACCGCGTACCGAGTGCTGCACGACCCGCGGGACCTGGCCTTCGTGCTGGCCTCCTACGCCATGCCTGCGCTGCTCTTCTATCGCATCCGCAGGTTCGAGGCGCTCGTCGCCGCCGAGTTCCCCCGCCGAGAGTCGAACGAGGAGCGGCTCAAGCTGTCCGTGTGGGCGCTGTCGACGGCGCTGACCGCCGTCTTGTCGCTCCCGCCCGTTTCGCCGTTGAGCCTACTCATCATCTGGGTGATGACCCTGTTCATCGCCATTGGCGGGCTCTGTTTGCTGTTTGTTTCGGATGGCGGGGGCTTCGGCAGCAGCTTGGAGAAATGGAACGACGAGGCTTCTAAAATTGAGGAGTAAGTGTGATCAATTAATGGAAATTGCGAAGGAGTGCTCGGCGTTTTTTCACCTTAGGGGTACTTGAATTTGGTCGGCAAAGTTGTGATCCAGCGTGTAACTATGTAAGTTGAATAAGCACTTGTATCATGCGTGTAAGCACCAGAAAATCCTTCAAGTTAGTAGTCTGCGCACAGTCATCTAGTTTGGTCATCTCCACCTGCTTTTGTCTTTTTTACCTTTTTTTATGTGAACCTTAGGAACCATATTTGATCTTCTTTTCGCTAAGAAAAAGGAAGGAAAACAGAAAAGAAAAAAACACAGCTACGCAGGTTATCCCTTTTCAGGTAGATAGGAGTGGTCTAATATATAGACAAGATCAACTTGAGTTAATAGGGAGAGGGAAAAAAACAACCCGGAATGTGTTTGGATGAGGAAGAGTTCGTTGGGAATTTTTGGGATTTCCTACAAATTCAAATACAAATCCAAATCGGCCTTCAGGAGTGAAAAAGATAGAAACTTACATACATTTAGGCGTCCCCTTTAAAAACTGTATAAGATGACTTTTTATTTATTAAATTATCTGAAAAAATTGATCAAGATTAGAATTTTTTTTGAAGCGCAATCAAAATTAGAATAGACACTAGTATCTCAAAGCTAATCTAAAAACCAATTAAAAGAATATCTTAGACTTAACAAAAAAAACATGCAACTTACACATAGTATAAAACCATAAAAGAAATACGAGATGTGTATTTTTAAGGTGACTTGTGCTGTCTTTAACTGTAAGTCAAAGTTCTGAACCACTGGATCAAAATCAGAATAAAAAACACGAACATATCAAAGTCAATAAAACGCTAGGATAATCAATACTTGGAGTAAAAATAGATCGGACAGCTAGCTTGCGCGGCAGCAGATGAGAGATGATTATGATGTACATTTGGGGATCCTAGGGTTTAGATCTAGAGGGATCTATACGGGTTCGTGTGATACACGGAGAGAGAGAGAGCAGAGAGGGAGAGGTACTAACCGTCCGACGGCGTGGAGGAGGAGGTGGCCATGTCGGGTTCGTCGGTGGAGTCTGCGCACGGGCAGCGACGGTCGGGGAAGAGGTGCGGGGCTCCTCGGTGGCGGCCTTGGCGGCGGCGGCGACCTCCTGGCGGCGGCGTTGAACGGCGGTGGTACTTCCCGTCGCTTGAGCGCCCCCCTCTTAGATCGGTTAGGGTTTGTTGGTGGGGAAGGTGGCGGCACGGTGAACCTCGTCGTGCGTGCCGCCCGGCCCCCACCTCTTTATTTATAAGCGGCGGCGACAGGGCCCACCACCATAATGGGGGCGCCCCGATCGTATGCGCGAGCAGGTGCCATATGGCGTTGGGCCATATGGGCGAGATCAATCTAACATTCTCCCCTTGATCTCAATCTATACTTTATCTTTAATTACTTTTGACTTTACTCATTCCATCACAGATTAGTGCATAGAACATGTCTCATCGTCACGGTCAATCGCCGATAGATTCAACGATTCTGACACCTCTGCTTCAAACAGCGATTACTTTAATCTTTGGGCCATCTTTTAGTCCAGGATCATAGGCTTTCCCTTAAACCCATGCCGGCTACATGTTCTCTGAACACGTTGGGTGGTAAGCCTTTGGTAAGCGGATCCGCTAACATCTTTGCGGTACTTATGTGCTCAAGACTTATAATTTGATCCCGAACTTTATCTTTCACAACATAGTACTTTATGTCAATATGTTTGGCAGCACCACTTGACTTATTGTTGTGGGCATACGTTACTGCGGGTTCATTATCGCAGACAACTTAAGTGGTCTATTGATGTCGTCAACCACTTTTAAACCGGTATGAACTTCTTTGCCGCTCACCTGCCGTAGCCTCATAACATGCTACAAACTCGGCATACATTGTGGACGATGTAGTGACGATTTGTTTTGAGCTTTTCCACGATATAGCTCCTTTAGCGAGTGAATACATATCCGGATGTAGACTTTCTATCATCTCCGCAAAATCGAATCAGTATACCCCACTATATGGAGTGAATCGATCTTCAGTATGTCATCATGAGGCCTTTTGTTCCTTGCAAATAACGCAAGACTTTCTTTATCAATTTCAATGTTCTATTCCAGATTGCTCGAATCGCCAAGTAACCCAGTAACAAATGCTAAGTCGTGCGTGTGCACACTTGAGCATCTTGTAAGCTTCCGACAGTGAAGCATATGAAACCGCTTTCATTTGATCGATCTCATATCGGTTCCTAGGGCATTGAAAATCCCCATATCTCGCCGCCTTGACTATAGGTGCAGTGATGGACTACATTTATGCATACCAAATTTCTTTAAGACTTTCTCTATGTATGCCTTTTGTGACAGTCCCAATACCCTTTGTTTCTATCTCGGTGAATTTCGATCCCTAAAACGAATGAAGCTTCACCAAGATCTTTCATATCAAAGTTTGAGGACAAAACTTCTTTGTCTCCAATGAGTGCACTAACATCACTACTAGCTAGCGAGATATCATCCACATACGTGATTAGGAAGATAAACTTCCCATCTTTAAGATTTGCATAAACACAGCTTGTCCTCTACATTCTCTTTAAACCCAAATTTTCTTATTGTACTGTCAAACTTCAAATACCACTGTCTTGAAGCTTGCTTTAACCCATATATTGATTTCTTTAGGCGGCATCCCATTCTTTCATTTCCTTCCACAACAAAACCTTTCGGTTGTGCCATGTAAACATTTTCCTCCAAATCCCCATTAAGAAATGCCGTCTTTACATCCATCTGATGTAACTCTAAATCATAATGTGCTACTAATGCCATTATGATTCTGAAGGAATCTTTACATGAGACTGGAGAAAAGGTCTCATTGTAATCAATCCCTTCTCTTTGCGTAAAGCCTTTTGCCACAAGTCGCGCTTTGTATCTTTCTATATTCCCTTGGGAGTCATGCTTTGTCTTGTAGACCCATTTACAGCCTACTGTTTTGGCTCCTTTAGGAATAATTTCCAAGTCCCACTTTATTAGTCTTCATGGACCTCATTTCCTCTTGCATGGCCTCAAGCCATTTTGAGGAATTTTCGCTTCATGGCTTCTTCAAATGAGGTGGGATCATCCTCCATTTGAAATTCCTCTCAGTATGATAAATCTGATAATCATCGAAATAGCCGATCTTCTTACTCTTTGAGACCTCCTGGGGCCTCCTCAATTGATACATTTTCTGCTTGAGGTCATTGTTGCTCCCCTCATTTGTGGCAATAGGTTCTATAGGATCCTGAAGACAGGTTCCTCATTCTCACTCATTGTTGCCACAGGAGGAACAATAACAGCTTGGCACCACGTTGTCTTGCACCGTCGGTGCAAATGGCAATGCAGTAGTGTGAAGAATGGCTCTTGAATCATCTGAGTGGGCGCATACACCGCTTCTCTTCAAGGTCAATCTCACGAGCTACCATGCTCCCCTCATCATTTCATCCTCTAAGAAGACAGCGTGTCTCGTTTCTACAAACTTTGTATATCCATGCGGGACAAGAGAAACGATAACCTTTTGACTTTTCAGGTAGCCAATGAAATGGTAACTTCTGCTTTGGGATCAAGTTTCCCAAGGTTTGGGTTAAATACTTTAGCCTCAGCAGACTCCCCACACACGTAAGTGGTTTAGTGAGGAACTCTTCCTGTCCACAACTCGCATTTGGTGTTTTGGGCACCGACTTACTAGGCACTCTGTTGAGAATATGAATGGCGGTTTTCAACGCCCCATCCATAAACTCAATGGCGGTGTGGAATAGCTCATCATGCTTTGCACCATATCCATCGAGTGCAGTTGCGTCTTTCACTACTCCATTTTCTTGAGGTTCGCCTTGGCATAGAATATGGGCCACTATACCATTTTCTGTAAAAACCTTGCAAAGGTCTAGGAACTTGTCCATATGGGGTATGTCGATCGTAGTACTCCCCACGATCCGATCGGACTATCTTAATCTTTAAATCGTGTTGGTTTTCAATTTCAGCCTTAAATATCTTGAATTTATCCAAGGCTTCATTTCTTTCTTTAATTGGATAAATATATCCATAACGGAGTAATCATCAGTGAATGTTATGAACGAGTCATATCCATCCACACTTTTCACAGAAAAGGACCACAAATATCTGTGTGAATAATTTGTAGAACTCCTGTGATTCTTTTAGCGTCTTTTTTTATTTTCTTTACATATTTTCCTTTAATGCATTCTCTGCATTGTTCTAAGTCTGAGAACTCTAATAGAGGAAGAATATCATTCTTTACTAGTCTTTCTATTCTCCCCCTCGAAATATGGCCTAAACGACAGTGCCATAATTTCGACGACTCATCTAGAGTTCTCTTTCGTTTTCTGTTTACATTCGTAGACGAGGATTCAATCACTTTCTCGCACGCAACGTTCTCATTATCGCATACGACATTCACATCATTGTTCTCACTTTTCTTTGCCATTATCATCTTTAAGTAATCGTGACAGTTCTTCTTGTAGTGTCCGTCTTTTAACAAAGGAAGACACCGATCTTTGTCTCATCGCAAACTTATTCTCGTTGAGGTGATGTACAGAGGCTTTGCCCTTGTCTTTGAGAAGGGGTTACTGTTGTAATTCCTTTTCTTGTTATCCCTCACAAAGTTGATAGAACCACCATATGAGGATTTGATTCTTTCCTCCTCTTGCACGCACATAACTATGCACTTTTCCATGTCCCATTTCTCGGGCTGCATATTATAGTTGACAACAAAAGTGTCAAACTCTTTTGGCAAAGAAGCAAAAACCAAATGAATAAGGAACTCATCCTTGAGAGCCAAATCCATCGGTTTAAGTTTAGATGCCAAGTTGCTCATTCTAAGAATGTGCTCTCTTATGCCACTGCCACCACCAGAGTACCTTTCTTTCACAAGCTGCTTAATCAGCTGTGTAGTATAAGTCTTTGAAGAGCCAATAAACTAACTCTTTATTTTTTCAAAGTACTCTGTGACAGTGTCACACTCTGTGATTGAGCCCACAATTGCAGGCTCAATCGTGTTCTTTATCACAGCCAAACATTTCTTGTTGGCAGTGACCCACTTTTTATGATCAAGATCATATGACATTTTTATGGGAGCATTGTCCCTCTGTCTGGTCTGCCAAAACAGCATCAGCCTCATTTTCATCCCTCACCGGTGCCACAGTCTCTGTGGGACACGGTGTGGTGACACAATTCATATACAATGAGAACAATTAAACATAATAACAACAACTGCATGCATTGGTTTCAACGTTGGTTAAAATTAAAACATACAGTTGTTTACACATTAAATCTACATCACCGTTGGCCAGAAATAGAAATAATGCATAAAAACATCAATTGAAACTATAATGTCATAATACAGCAGTCGTCTTGTAGTGAGGACCCAAATCCACCTCAACCAAGATTAACGCTAAGTCTATCTTTTCTTCCACTCTCCATAATTATCACCTTTGAGAGTGGGATTTCTCTAATACAACTCATCAAGTTGTATCCTCCTTCAAAAATATTTCAAAACAAAGTGAGAACGTAACATCAAAATTATATGCCTTATTTCCAACGTTGGTCAAAAATACGACATACAATTTAAATCAATTTTATTTACACATTAAATCTACATCACCGCTGGGCGAAATAGAAATAATGCATAAAACATCAATTAAAATTATAATCTTGTTATTATCAACGCTGGTGAAAATAACAATATCATAATTATCTCGATTTATATCTATTTTTCCAAAATTAAATTCTCCGTTGGTTCGAATTTAATAATGAAAATCAATCAATATTAACTTTTGCAATGAAACTGTAATTATTCTAAAATAATTCATTATTCGAAGCATCATAATCAGATTTTTTAATCTCTCGGAAATTTAACACGTTGGTGCAAAAATTTACAGAGATTTTGGTTCAAATTTCAATCAAATTCACTCATAAAAGCTTCAAAATCAATAAAATTCATTTATCAGCAATATGGCCATTTGGCCCATTCCTTCGGCCGCGCCCAGCCAGCCGCTTCAGCCGCCAATAGGCCGAGCGCACGCCATGGCCTACATCGCCCATTAGCGACGCACCGTCCGATCCAATCGGACGGCCGAGCGCGCGTGGCGGGACAAAACCCCGCAACCCTAACCCTAGCCCCATTTCTCGCCAACTCCTCCGAAAACACGCGCGGCGGCTCCGGAGGCGATGGCGTTAGCCCCAGCGGCCAGCGAGCGCTGGCTGCTTCCGAAGCGAGCGCGGTGGCACGCGCGTGGAGCAAGCGGCGCCGACGGCGCCTCCGCGACGCCGCCGGGCTGCGCGTCACCTCGAGCGGCGCCGGCTCCCGTGGCGCGGTGCGCTGGCGGCGCGCGAGGCGGCGCGCGCCACCATGGCGTCGGCGCGGCTCCGCTCCGCGCAGCAAGGCGACAGCGAGCGAGCGGCGCCCCGAGCGCGAGCGCCGACGGCGGCCGAGCACGGCGCGACGGCCGGGCGCGGCGCGACGCGACGGCGATGCCGACGGCGCGCCAACCCGTGACGTCCCCCCCTCTCTTTTTCTTTTCTTTTTCCGATTTGCACCGATCGAGATTGGGTTTCAATTTGGGATTTCAATCAAGGCTCGATACCATTGATGTACATTTGGGGATCCTAGGGTTTAGATCTAGAGGATCTATACGGGTTCGTGTGATACACGGAGAGAGAGAGCGAGAGGAGAGGTACTAACCGTCCGACGGCGTGGAGGAGGAGGTGGCCATGTCGGGTTCGTCGGTGGAGTCTGCGCACGGCAGCGACGGTCGGGAAGAGGTGCGGGCTCCTCGGTGGCGGCGCGCGGCGGCGGCGACCTCCTGGCGGCGGCGTTGAACGGCGGTGGTACTTCCGTCGCCTGCGCCCCCTCTTAGATCGGTTAGGGTTTGTTGGTGGGAAGGTGGCGGCGGGTGAACCTCGCGTCGCGCGTGCCGCCTGCCCCACCTCTTTATTTATAGCGGCGGCGAGGGCCCACCACCATAATGGTGGGCGCCCGATCGTAGCGCGAGCAAGGGGGTGCCATATGGCCGTTGGGCCATATGGACGAGATCAATCTAACAGATTAGGCGATGTGTGGGGGGGCCTAATCACCATGGATCATGGGGCTCATCAGGGCCAAAACCTCGGAGCTGCACCACCGCCGGAGCCCGTACGTGGAGAGCGTCGTCAGTGCTGCGCGCGCTGCCGATATCGGTGGAGCCCGTCCTCGGTGATCGCCTCCGGTGCTGCATGCGCGTCGAGGGCATGATGCTGCCGCGTACGCCGGAGTGGCTGCGCGCGGCAGCTGCTGGAGCTTGCCTGCCACTGCCAAGTACGCCGAACCAAAGAAAAAAGGGGGCTGTTCCTGAAAGAAAGAAAGAAAGAAAGAAAGAAGGGCTGGGAGGGGAAGGAACGGGAGATAAGAGCGAAACACGACCACGTATATGGCCATATGAAGCCGATGAGTCTTCACGGTATGGAAACTACACGGCCTTTACTAGGTCAAAGTCCGGCGCTGGCCCGCTGCTCTGGCCAATGGTATGGCCTAGCTAAGACGCACACCGTCGCGCACGCTACTCGCCTTGAAAGAGTCACGGTCTAAAGATTACCCCTCCTGTTCCTAATCAATTATACCCAGGATCACGTTGCCTTCCTTTATTCGGTCACCTATTACACCTATTACTTTTGGATGATGTGTTACTCTAATCTATAGTAGTAAATGATCTTGAAAATATACATAAATAATGAAAGTGAGATGTATGCAAAGAAAACAAAGGGTAATGTTATCTCAAAATAGTATAATAACATGCGCTACTCTCTTCCATATACATACACACATATGTATGTGTGTGTATGTATATGTCTATAATAATAATAATAATAATAATTATTAACTGGGACACTATAGTGTCTGGACACCATGATCTAAAATAATTATTTCCCTACGTATTGTGTGCGAAAAATTTTAAATTTTTTTATATCGAATTAACTAGTTTAAACAAGTTTGATATATATATATATATATATATATATATATATATATATATATATATATATATATATATATATATATATATATATATATATATATATATATATATATAATTATAGCCATACGATATGTTAGATGGTTTCATATGGCAGCTATTGCAGTATGCATTTTAATCCCCCTCTTCCTTACTGCTCTCGGATGTTGCTCAGAATTCCCGTAGCAAGGCGCGGAGCATCTTCCGGCCTAGTAACATCCGGAAATGGTCGCCGAATATACGGCTGAGCAGCCCGGGTAGACCCCGAGTCTGAAGATCTTTGACTCTGGAAGGCCAACTGGGTCAGCCCACCCAGCCTGCCTCTCCGTGCGCGGGTCCGATGCAACCGGGAGTTTTGCCGGCCCAGCCCAACTTAGTTTTGACCAGTCTCGCTGAGTGGTCACGCACGCGGCAACGTCTCTCCCTCGTTCTCTCCGCGCAAACTCGCAGAGGCAGATGAGAAGAGATGCCCCAGAAACTGCAGTTGCATTGCCGCTGCTCTCACCGAGACGACCGTTTCCCTTGTGTTATAGCCGCTCACAGAAGCACAGGACATGTTCCTTGGCCCGCGGGTAAAGACCGGCACACGGTCAGGTTCATCGATGACCGACACAACAATCTTATATCTAGTATAAACATCCGTGTTAGTTAAGGCCTTCTAACTTCTCTTTTCAACTGTTGTTTTACGACTAGATTTGCTTGCTCGGTCAGCCTATGCTTTCTGATAAACATCAAGTAATTAACCGTCCCTTGGAGAACAGAACGATAAGCATTCGTTCGCTCACGCACAACTTCGGTGAAGTTGTCGTTACGTTACGTACGTTCCACGGGTGCCAGAATATAAGCATTATATATGGATCAAAGATGATACATATAAACCCACAGAGACATTCCCTGCCATACTGTGTAAGGAACAGGGAGCACAGCACCGAAGCACACCGATCATATCTACGTACACAATGGGGGATGGCCTGGGCAAAGGAAGCGCCACTGGCGACGTCTCCTCCATGAAACATCAACCTCCACCACAGCAGCCGCAGCAAGAGCATAGAAACAGCGTGCTGAGCATGGCGTGCCGCCTGCTCCCCTACGCCGCCTGCTTCCTTGTCGCCGTCAACTTCGCGCAGACCACGTACCGCGTGCTGCACGACCCGCGGGACCTGGCCTTCGTGCTGGCCGCCTACGCCTTGCTTGCGCTGCTCTTCTATTGCATCCGCAGGTTCGAGGCGCTCGTCGCCGCCGAGTTCCCCCGCCGAGAGTCGGAGGAGGAGCGGCTCAAGCTGTCCGTGTGGGCGCTGTCGACGGCGCTGACCGCCATGTTCGCGTGCCGCGTGTCGCCGCTGATGCCGCCGCCGCTGAACCTGCTAGTCTGGGGGATGGCTCTGCTCGTCACCGTCGGTGGGTTCTGCTTGCTGTTTGTCTGTCACGCTGGTGGTCACGGCAAAAGCTTGGACTTGGAGAGCGGGAACGAGGCATCTCCATCTCAGGATGACAAGGTCTGAATACCATCATTTTTTCGAAAAAGAAAGAAAGAAATAAAGTGTGACGGCCATAGACAGTCATAGTACTAACTTAGTGGTGTAAATCATACTACTGGCTTGGGTAATTTAAGCTACATAGATCATATGTAAGATTTTTAGTTTCTCTGTGTGAGTTTGTAACACAAAAGATACTGTATGCTGATGCATGGATAATTGTTTCAATACACAGGCTTCATCATTTTCAGACTTGGCCCGCGTGTTTGTTTGTGTATCCATCAGTTTTCGATACACCACCTGATGAGTGTGACATCCATGTGTTTGTTTGTGTATCCATCCATGCTGCTGCTGGCTGCATACATGTTTCCGTTATATCATGTATGGGTCTGTTTTTTTTACTTTGATTTATAGCATATGGTGTATAAATTTTAACGGTTCGTAAGAGAGATTATAGAGACACAAATAACTCACGTATGATTTTAGCCGATATAAATAAATTCGTTACATTATGTATTACAGCTAAATTATACAACCTAACTTGAAAATCCACTTTGTTTAAAAGCTAGTTACTGTAAAAAAATAAAAAAGCAATTTTTAGTAGCTAAAAAGAAAAATACCTTGAGAGGCCTCTCCCATCAGAATGCAGACGCGAAGGGGTTTCTGTTTCTCGTCGGGGATCGATCGAGCTCAGCTGAAATCCTGATAGACTCCCGGACGTGAGCTTAATTACAGCCTACAGATGATTGATGTCTGATGTCATGTGGCCTTCGTCAGAGATGTTTTAGTACACAGAGATAGAGTTGTTCCACCTAAAGGCTAAAAAACTTTAGACTGGAGGTTCGCCGCAAGCCACAGCGGTGGCCTTACCAAGGTTCCAAAAATTGGAACCGGAAGAAATCCCGGTCGGCGGCCGGTAATCGGCCGGTTATCGGAAAAATCGGTCACAATTTGAAAATTAAAATTTGAATTTTGAGATATTTTGAAACCGGTAACCGGAAAAACCGGCCTGTAACCGGAAAACCAGGAAAAAACCGCCAAAATTCCAAAAATCAAAAATTCATACCGGCCAGTTTTTTGTTTACCGGTCTCTACCGGTAACCGACGGTTACCGCCGGGATTTTGAACCATGGGCCTTACCAACATACCATTGACCTGCTGCTGCAACCAAAGTGCTTTTGGAACTTATACACCATTGGGTGTTCGTTGGAAATATATATAAAGGGCATGTTTGGCAACGGCTGTGGCTTATGGCTTTTGGCTGAAATTTTTGAATTTTAGTTGTTTACGGTACAGATTACGGAGAGATAGATACCCATTTGCGATTTTAGATGGTACAGATGTTGGGTTTTTAACGTGTACATCGTTTAACTTATAGACCCTGTCTTGAGAAAATACTCTGTTTAAAAGTTAGGTACTGTAGCAAAAGCCAAAAGCTGCCAGCTTCGGAGGAAAAGAACATGCCCAAAACAACAGGTGAAATTTCTATCCAACACAGAGATGGAGCTGTTCGACCTGAAGGCTAAAAAACTTTAGACTCTGGAGGTTCGCCGCACGACTCAGCGGTGGCCTTACCAACTTACCATCGACCTGCTGCTGCAACCAAGGTGCTTTTGGAACTTATATACCATTGGGTGTTCGTTGGAAATATATATAAAACAACAGGTGAAATTTCTGTCGAAGTGTATGTGTGCATTGCGGTGCAGTGTGACATCACACCATTAGCCGTGTGCCGCCGTGTTAAAAATGTGTGTTGCCTCGACCGGAAGCTCGCACCGACGACTTGGCAGGTCAAGTCAACACGAGGACAACGAGCAGGAGTAACCGAGAGGAAAGAAGACTCAAATTTGGGCCTAATCTCGAGTCCAGCATGGGCCCAACTCCAAAATGGCAGGCCCAAGTTAGACGGCCCATAGGTCCACACCGTGAGTCTCCCCACTCACCGTTCTGTTCACATATACTTTACGGCATGGTCTCCTTTGGCCCTAGATAAGGTCCTCCCGTGAAATTTCTCAAGATGATCGAGGGCAGAAAATGGAGGCAAAAGACCAAAGTTGCAGCGTTTGTGCGCTGTTTTTTCTAATGTGATGTTTGACGCTTAACAAAACCAAGCCAATCATGTTATCAGTCTGCCATTTTAACCCAAAAAAATCGGCAAATTGAGACTAAACATTTGCCAAGAGACCACCATTTTTTTGTGTGGGTTTACTCGAGTTAATCTCACACTCTTCGATATATTTACTCGAGTTAATCTCACACTCTTCGATATATCTGGTTAACAATTCTACAACCGGGAATGAATCAACAAATTGATATATATTGATAAAGAGGCTGGTGGATGGATTGTACAAACACATTTACACTGGTTTAGTAAAAGCACATGCATAGCTATGGCTTTCATCATCTGGAATTCTGGATCACAACTGCACAAGTAGTTGCACAGGATCGCAAGTATAAACAGCAAGTACATGCACATATGTAGGTTGCGCCACCTAAATCAAGAACCCTGTGTTCAGGCACTGACAGGCAGGTGCGACGGGGCCGCTCATAGCGTGAAGGTGAACAGCGCGGAGAGGAAGTTATAGTCAGGGGAGGACGTCCTCGCACGGTGACGCAGCCGGCCGGAGCTGAGCGGCGGGAGATGCACGGCGGTGAGCTCGCAGTCGCGTAGCGCAAGAGACGGTGTGTGGGAAGGGAGGGAGAGAGGCGGTGGAGACTTGAACTAGGCTCGGCATGGCAACAAAACGGAGTGCAGGTAGTCCCACCCCCCGCAATAGGGTGGAGGATTACGGGGTAGTCCTACCCCCGCCAACCTTTTCCACCCTGCCCTGCGAAGGCTAATAGGGAGAGTGCATCTTCATCCTAGTCCCTATAGAACTTGGCCCGTGGGAATCTCCATTGGTTGAAAAACAGTATGTGTGTGCGTGTATGTTTATAGGAAGTTTTCAACCTGCTCCAGCTTGTTTTTTGCATCCGCTCGTGCAGACTCTCTCAAAAACGCATCCAACCAAACACCATCTCTCGCATGCGCTTTCACAAGCCACCATTTTTTGCCTTAAACAAACAGCCCTATGAGAACTTGGCCCATGGGAATCTTCATTGGTTGAAAAATAGTGTGTACGTGTGTGTATATATATATTATACACGGCTACCTTTATTAATTTATAAATAGTTAGCTATACTTTTTCTCTAATTATAGCTTCAAAACATAATTTATAATATAGATAGATACACATTTAGTCCAAATGCATAAGCAATACATATTTTATATTGAAAACTATAATATATAAATAAAAATATATATTTTAGTATCTTAGTAGGTCAGGGCTCTATACGAATAGTTTATCCTTCGCCCCACTAAGATTACAGGGCCCGTCGCCGTCGCCGTCGCCGTACAGGGGGAGTTCCCCACCCCACGTGGAAATTCCTAGCTGGGCAGGAAAATGGAAGCCAGGAGAGAAAAATGAAAGGAAAAGAACACGAGTTGGGCCTGTGCGGCCCAGTGAGAGGAAATGGACGGCCCATAACTCCACACCGTGGGTCTCCATTAGCCGTTCGATTCAGAACTAGTTGCCCAGATTGCGCCGCTTTGGGGTTTTCTTTCTCTCTGTCGCGAATTCGAGAGACCACAGCAAAGCCATGGCCGGAGCCTGCGAGACCCCGCCGCGGACGCCGCCGCCGCCGCCGCCTCGCGCTGAGGTGGTCGTCCCGGAGGATTGGGTCTCCGCCATGTCCTTCATGTCCTCCGGCCCCACGCCTCCGGTCGTCCTGGTGTGCGGCCCCAAGAACAGCGGCAAGTCCACCTTCTCCCGCCTGCTCCTCAACTCGCTGCTCCCGAGGTAAACCCCCAAATCCAAACCCTAGCGAATCAGTCTGTCGGTGAGGCATTAGCTCGCTGATTGGTGCTCGTGTGGTTCTTTGCAGGTATGGGAGGGTGGGGTATCTGGACACCGACGTGGGACAGCCGGAGTTCTCGCCTCCGGGGTGCCTCTCGTTTCACGTCGTCGACGAAGCTATTGCAGGTTACGGCATATGCGTGAGGGGATTGGTTATTGAGTGGAGAGATTCTTTTTTTGGGGTGCTCGCGACTTAAATTTGTCATTGACATGTTGGTTGTTGGCCTGTGTGCAGATTTGCTGAGCCCAACTCTGCGGGAGGCTGAAAGGTGTGAAATTTCTGCTCTTTCTTTTTCGTAATTTTGGGCTGCGAAGTTGTGATTAGCTTGCCGAATGATAACACCACTCGGGTTTCTTCGGTTTAGGAATCTGTGCTCAGTAAGTTCTTGTTATGGGATTTCTTCTCTTTTTGTCTAAAAGAATTTTAGTGACATGAATTGGCCAGAATAAATCCCCATTAATTGTGCCAATAATATTGCTCAATTTGTTCTTCTTTCTGCAAGTGCTTCTTAGGTTGCGAAAGCGCAAGTTTCAGCTCTGCGTTTGATTGTAGCTACTTGCCTACTTTTTTGATGAGAAAACTAGTACTTGCATACTTGTTCAGTGGATTATTATAGTTGTGTTATACAGTATGTTATATGGATAGAAATGGATCCAAGCTACAGGTTAGTCAGATGAACAGAAATTTGGTCATGCTCCAGGTCCTGGATTCTAAGCTAAGCCAGAGTTATCTGGTTGTAGCTTGTGAGGGAGTACCTCCAGCTGAAGGCTTGGTTGGAGCTGCATTGCAGTGTTGCAGAATTGCATAAAATTGGAGCAGCTTTTTTTGTGCTTCAAGTGCTCCGGAAGATAGGGAGAGACAATCCTACAACCTGCGGGACTATAAAATTCAAACTTCACAATCACTAGTTTCCAGGAGGGGAGCTAGTGTACAATCAAAAACTCCCATGCCTCCAACTCCAAAGAGAATTCATAACATTAGTTTCTCCATAGTACGAGTAAGAGTAGGAACTTTACCAAACAATACCTAAGGGACATATGTGAATCGAGCCTAACCGCTGGTGTTAAATCAATTTCTCAAATATCCTTTTCTCTTTGCAACCATTGCTCAAATTCACTTACCATAGATTTCATGTTATTGTTATTTGTGCATACGTCTTATTCCTATCCAATACTGTAGTAGATTCAAGAAGTCACTCAGTAAATCAGTTTTTAATGTGGAGAAGCAAACATTTTAGTTTAGTATTTCAAAACTTTTATGTCCTCCCAACCTGGGTATTTCTAATGCCAAACATTTCTTTCCAAAAAATCCATTAGGTGCTGCTTCTTTGGTGATATTTCTTCAAAAGAGATCCAGAAACATACCTGAATTGTCTATTTCATCTGTATGACTACTTTGTTGAAAAATATCGATGTGGTGTGAGTGAAATGCTACCTTTAATCGTCAACACTCCTGGATGGGTGAAAGGTATGTATTAAGAATTGTCCTAAGTTGGTCTGCTTTGTTTTATCACAGTATCACACTTTTTTTTAATTGTTCACTATGCTGAAGATCCTCCGTTTTCATTTTAATGTAGGTGCTGGTTTTGATATGCTTGTAGAGATGCTAAGGTATATCTGCCCCACAATTGTTGTTCAGATACGCGTCACAAAGCAGAGCAAGAATCTCCCTGATGGAATGTTTTGGCTAAACGGTGGACAAACAGGACCTGAAATGATCAACATCGATGCTGTATGTCGTGATTCCAATAATAGAATGTAAGTATCAAAAGCTGTTTCCAAATTGAGTAGTTGACAAATGGTCAAATAGTCTTTCTAATACTTTGTTGTAGTTGTAGCTAAGACCATAAACTCTCCATCTCTTGTACCAATTCCTGGATGTACTCAAGATGGAATTTGCAGACAGCAATGAATTCGTCATTCGAAGGATAGTTGCAGCGGGGAACTTAGGCACATTCTCTACCATATTGAGTAGATAACATAGACCACAACTGTCCTGCATTTTTCCTACCAGTTTCAACTTTCGATGCTGTCTTACTTCTCCATGCCATAGGAGATTACGAATCCATCTACCTGACATATGATAATTAAAACTGAGAATGCCTAACATTTTTGTCAAATTCGGTAGAATACTTTGATTGCTAGGACAGCATACTTCAAATCATGCATTGCTCAATTACCTGTAGTATTGTTGCTGCAGGTATATTGTTTTTAAGTGGCAGACATTCTTTAACTTCAATACTCTAGTTTTGCACTTCTGTGATGCATCAACTCTCGTGATCACATCAGCGGCAGTTGATGGATACGTACTTACAGACTTGTGTTGTACAGAAAATACTGATTTCTGCTTCTGATGAAAAGCTAATACTAATGCCGTTTGTGTGTTGCGAAGGAATCAGAAAGATGCATTTGGAACACGTGAACACCGGCTTGTTGAGTACTTCAAGCAATGTTTTCCAGGTGACATATCACTGACAACAAATAAGAAACTTGCATATGGCTTAGCTTCACTTCCACCCTACGAAGTATCATTTTCAGATGTTACTGTTATGCATCTCCATTGCCAGGTCAGTTGTCTTCCCCATTCCTACACTTTGGAACATAATCCGATGCACTTTATTTATTATTCACTAGTTGGAGTTTGAAGTAAAATTTGAACCAATTTTCTGCTACTCTGCTTATTAGTCTCTCATTTTCTCTTCCTGTGGCCAGAAGTCCAGACATTGACACCCAAGTAATTGCACATTTTTGTAGCCAAATCTTACAAAATTTTTGAAGTGATGAGCAACCCTTGCATCATAATGGCCTGTGTACTTTCGAAATTAGTAATGCTCTGCCACCATTTTAATATTTGATCTGATTAGAACCTTTCCGTCGTTTGAAAAGGTGTTAGGAGTAAGATTGAATCAAGCAGTAATATGTGGAGAAATATAAGGTGCTGATCAGACGTACTAGGACACTATTGGAGAAGCTTGAGTATTAAGCAAATGATTCTAGACTAGAAATGCTTATAGACCCAAAAGAAAAGATGTATGAACATAAGAGAGCATTAGTTTTCTTCTATAACATGTTGGACTATCTTGTTGTCAGCTTTATGAGTTACTGGGTTGCACATTAACAAAGATTGGACACGAGATCTTAATTAAGATATGGTCAACAATATCGAGTATTTGTATGCTGAAAAGAATGCCCTAGAGTTTTTGCTGTAATGATAAAGTAAGGTGGGAATTGTAACTTGTAAGAGTATTTGTGAATTGTAATTGCATTTCTAGTTTTTTCTAAGTCCTGAAGAGCAACAGAGAATTTCCATTCATGATTATGATTCGAACTCTCCGTTCAGGTACCTTGTAGTGAGATATGGCGTAGTC
The DNA here is from genome assembly GCA_036346575.1 of Dendrocalamus sinicus. NCBI lineage: Eukaryota > Viridiplantae > Streptophyta > Magnoliopsida > Poales > Poaceae > Dendrocalamus > Dendrocalamus sinicus. The sequence goes on from CM070642.1 coordinate 4,224,507, forward strand.
TGAACGCTACCATAGTTGGCTTAGCAATTAGTTGTGGCACATCTGAGGCAGCTCGTTCAATCCCTTGGTGTGTTGGTCTTGGTACTCTCTCTCTCTCTCTCTCTCTCTCTCACACACACACACACACACACAGGCATGCATATGTTGGTGTAGTCATATGTCCTTGTGTGTTGTAGCAAATTCTTTATTTTGCACAGTCCCAGTTATGCTTTCATTTGAATCAGCTATTGCATTTGCATTCCTTTTTCACAAACACTATGCACCCTACTAGCTCATTTTTGTCTGTGACACTGTGTTCCAAAGACAAGCAGTAGCTAACCAATTAATGCAAGAACTGTTTAAATTTGTAGCACAAGTTTGCCTGTTTTTGCTGTATCAGAGTACCATCTAGTAAGTTCAGACGAGGTTGAGTGGGATCACATATAAGCTATCAAGCTCAATCAGTCACTTTCTAGGAAATTATCGAGCAAGTATGGACATTGGCTTGCATTTTAGTTTGGCCGCTCGTTTAGTTACACTGCAAAAAAGAAGCTTGATCAAGATGGCCAACTCTTGTAACCTGTTGAGAATCGGAGTCAGCTCCCCTGTGATTATAAGTCCATTAATGGTTCTTGAAATCCTGAGTACAACCAATATGCAGCTGAGGCATGCTCATCTAGATAGAGCGTGAAGTTGTGAAAAAAAACAATTAGTTGTTGAATAAAGCAATTGTACTTGTTCTATGTAGTTTGTCAATGTTACATGGACAGCAACTTAGTTCCACTGGTTCTGAATCGTAGTCATGATTGATTAATATAAATAATGACAATAGCATCCATTCCAACCTCTATATTGAACTTGTGTAAACTGTGATGATGGTATGCACCTGTCCAGGTATTGTCAGAGGCGTCGATGCGCATAGGGGACTGTTATATGTAATCACTCCTGTTCCTCTTCAATGTCTACAAAGCGTAGATCTTTTGCTCCAGGGACTAATTGAGATACCGCCATCTCTTCTGCAGGTAACTATTTTCCCAGGCAATAGTTTTTTTAAATGCTCCATGGCGATAGTTTGTTGAGCTTAATAAGTACTTGATAAAGAATGATTCGACTGTATTTTAGAGTATCATTATTTGCCTAAAAGCAAGAGCGATAATGTGTTCCCTTTGCATGTTTTAAGTACTTGGAATCAAATATCGGCTAATCCAAGAAGCAAGCATTAACGTTAGTGTGCGCATAAACAATAGATGGAATTCAACTGTATTTGTCAGTTATGGTTCAACTGTATTAACTTCTCTGGTTCTTACAGTTGCTTTGGAAACGCAGATTAATATGCAATTTTTGCTCGCCTAAATTTGTTCTACTGCATTGAAACGTGTTGCTTGATGAGCAACATTTCCTTTCGCCTTTTGACCTTTGCTCTAACGCCAACGCAGGTCCGGGGATGTGTGTCGCCGTACTTTTCGACTAATGTGCTTCACAAGATATCGGAGAAGATTCTGTTCACTGGATGATGTCGAATGCAGAGATGTTTTAGCCTAAGCACGCTTTCGCAGTACCAATGCGTCGTGTGACTTGTCTATAGCATCCGGAGAGGAGGAAACCTGAAGCTCTGAACAGCCTACACAGAACTTCATGTCCTGTTTCTTCCTGGAATAGGACCGACCAGTAGCGACTCAAATACCATGTTAAGTTCACTCACGGAGGTCGAGATATGTGTGCAATTCACCATTGGACGTATCGGAAATCCATATTTTTTTTTGCTGAATCCAAAACTTTGTTAATCTAATGAGAGGGAGGGAGATGAACAGAGATTTATTCAGACAAGCAGCATAACACCCGTATCTCCAGGCGAAACTGGGCGGGCCGCCAAGAAGATCGCCACGATGAGGCGCTGGCGTAGACACAACACTACTGCCGCCTACCACCTTGGCCCCTAGTCGGGTGGTTGGGCATCGAGGTCGGTCTCAAGCGCGGCAGCTTGCGGTCGAGGTGGGAAGGTGAGCACCGTAGCGGCAGACGGCGGGATCTGTCCATGCGGCTATTTTCGGCAGCACGAACTTGCGCGGCGCTCCATGGGAAAAGTGTTCGCTCGCCGCTGATCAACAGCACACGCTACGCTCGTCCTCCACCTGCACCTTGATGTCGCACTAGCTAGTTTTACAATGTTTGATCGATAGATCGCCGAGGATGTAATGCATCACCATCTTCCTCTCGTGTACTGCGGAGGTGAAGCAAGCATGGTAGTTTTCGTTTTCGCAAGACATGTACAAATAGTCATCTTTGTCCAGGGTATCACATATTGGAGAAATACCTTGTTTGTATGTTTTTTTAGCGGGAGGTATGTTATTTGGTCTAATTCACGTATATTTCAACGATTCGATGGCCGTTAACATGCCCGTTGATGTGTGCCACGGGTAGTTTTCAAAATCCGACTGGTTCCATGGATGGGTGACGAGGAGTCGTCGATCGATTTTCCGCCGCCGGTCTATCAAATGCACAACAGATCGGACTCCTGTGATATGCTTATTGATCATGCGCTATATGAGATGGAGGAGGCGCCACGCACGATAGGTCCTGGCGGAGGCGTCGCCAAGTCGTGGTCGGCCGACCCGGCGCGTCTGCGAGTTAGAGTCACGACAACATACGCGCGAGTTAGTAGTGGAAGATGGAGGTCCTATGTCAGGCGGCGCGTCCGCGTGAATGAGCGAGGAAAGATGCCGAGGGTGATTAGGAAGTTAGGCGTTAGAGTTCTTGAACCAAGGGCGCAAATATGCGGAAGCTAAGCGAAGACCCTCCTATGCTCGAGGCGTAGGTTCCCATGGGGATTGCGGATGAAGGTGAGCTAATCAAAGCCTTGGTGGGACGGATAGAGCTCGAGATCGTGAGTATGAGATGGAATTAGGTTAGATGGGCGTCGGAGCCAATGTTAGAAGATCCGACCGTTAGATCTTTATCGAGCAGTGGCACGTCTAAAATCGACTAATTGTTTTAAATATTAGTGAGAAGGTTATAAGATTTGATGTCTCGATTTGAGACGTTAGATTTTAGATATATAGCAAATAATGCTTATCATCCTACTATTGTCTTTGTTTTTAATTTGGCTCTTCCCCTCTCCTCCTTTTCTTTGCCCCTCTTCTCCTTTCCTCTTTCCCCCTCCCTCTCCTCTCTCTCCCCTCTCTTCTCCTTTCTTCTCTTCTCTTTCCCTTCCTCCCTTCTGCTCTAGGCCCCTAGGCGCTAGGCCTCACTAAGTTGCTCAACTAGTGAATGACGCCTTGGCACTTAGCGCCTACTTGAACACTGATTTTAAAAAGAATTCTTAATGTTTGGCTGGACCGTTGGAGCTTTTTCTCTCTCGACTTATAATATACCCTTATGCTGGATCTGGAACAGAAACATATTGCGTGAGTTGTATCGCATTGATTTTGGTAAGGAACGTAGACATCTTCAATGAAATTAGCTGTTTCGACAATCTCCATTGTCAACTCAGTTCGAATTTTTGTATGTATTTAACTACTTGGTACGTATTTAACTACGTCGTAACCGTCAAGCCGTCAATCGGTGAAGATACAGTATCTAACTAGTGTCACTGCACAGCAACTGCTTTTGACTTAGGCACGGGAATTTCACATTAATTTTACAGGAATTTCATATCAAATAGTTTAGGAAAAGTTTTTTTTACTATGTTAATTGTTTATATCTATGACTGATAGTCTAAGTGAGCAAATCAAATATTAATAAGTCATTTTAAAAAGATTTATTTGTTCGAAATCACATTAACCTGAAAAGAATATGACCGTGTTCAGTGTTGTTCACTGTTTCATCGTTGTTCGGTGTTTCGCAAGCCAGAAAGCCCAGCTGAAACGAACGAAACCCAGCTTAGCTCCAACACAACCCAACCCAAGCGACCAGGAGAAGGAAGCGACTTGAGGTGTCAATGGCCGACGGCGAGGTGGCCGCGCCCGTGGAAGAGGAGTCGCTAACCACGCCGCTGCTCGAGCCAACAGCTCGCGACCCGTCCGTGGAGGTGCGGCTCTACCGGCAGGGCGCCGGCCCGGTCGCGGTCTTCCGGTCGGGCCTGGTAGGCTCTCGCCGCGACCGCCTCGACGTGCACGGCATCCAGGCCGAGTACGGGCTCCGGGCGCTCTTTGCCTTCAAACCCGAGGGCTCCCGGCGCGGCCTCCAGATCCGGCCCGATCCGGCCGCCGGCCACTCCGCCGTGCTCTTCCGCGATGGCGCCATCATCGCCCTCGACGGCGAGCCAAAGGTAGTACTCGCTTTTCTGTTTTTGCGTTCCACACCTCGCAGTACATGGATATTGTAAATTTCATTTACGCCTTCGCTTGCTTTAGGAGTCGTGGACGAAGCCCGTGTCGGTGATCGTCGCCGGCCTGCTTGTGCCGGCGGTGATGGTGGCGATAGCGCTGAAGGGGGTGCCGGAGCCGCTGCGGTCGTCGAGGGTGGTCAACGGGGTCTTCCCGCCGTGGATCCTCGCCAGCGCGGTCATCATCTTCGCTCGCGTCAGGACGCGACCCAGGGCTCCTCCATGAACGGGAGCCGAGCAACTCATCATCGCTCTCCTCCGTATCCAAAAGGTCCTCCCATTTTTCTTTTCCTCTCTTTTCTCGAGAAATTCTGTGCCAGGAAGGCAAGAATCCAGAATGTGATGTATGGTGAACAGAACAGATTAGGTAGGATTGGATTATGTTCCATGAAATTGTTATCTGAATACCAACTGATCATGAAAGTAGCAATGCTCCGCAGTCTGCAGTATAATAGCTCCTCTTCTTTTTGCATTGGAAGATTTTTTTTTCATGTAAGTGCGCAATTACTAAAACCAAGTTTATACAGCCCCTCGTAGAAAACAACTCTCAACTCTTCAAACAGACAACCGAATATGATAAGAAAACTGGGACAGACTTCGCCCACACACCAAATAACATCAGTGAACTAAGATAAACTAGCAGAGAGAGTAAAAGTTTAGTCGCTATCATCCTCTTCGCGCTCTTCATGCTGGGCGACAACCTTCTCTATGAATTTCTTGCGAACACCTTCTATGACGTTGTTCCGTGATGAATCGCTGCCACCCTGCCCATCATTCAGTACTGGGTCTGACTGGCAAAGGGCTAATGCAACAGCTGAAAGAAGGCGAAACAGAATGACAATTTAGCATAAGGAGATGGAAGCCAATGTATAATACTGAAGTAATAACGGGATTGATGGTTTGTTGAAAGAAAGCTTCAGATAAAGTCAGTATCATCTAAATGAGCAAGACAAACTCATGTCATTTCTTATTCGCAGAAAAGGCTCAATTTTATGGAAACAGCAATGTATAACTGTGAGCTAGCATGTTACTATGTTAGGCACACATCATCTAAATATTTGCCACATAAAGCAAGGCAAACAAACACCATGATTGAATCTTTATGCACCGTAGACATGCCTATCATAATGAATGTGTTTCCTTTTTTTATTTCGAATCTGTCATATATTGCTCATGATAAGGCATTTTAATATAGCATCCAGAAAAATGTAAATGGTATCCTGTAGCTGGCTTATTGCAATTCTAAAATAAACATATGCCATTTACTGATGCGCACTAACAAAAAAATTTTGCCCAACCAATAGAATATAGAATTGGAGCAACTTGAACAAACTCTTAGCAAATTGGGTACTGGATACGGGTTCTGTGGTATCACTTACATTCAGGTGTGCATCTCCTTCCACCAAACTTCTGCAGACCGACATAAGTCCCTTTGACAGCACTGTTGTTGTACACCAGTATTGTAGGAACATTCTGATCTGGGTAGTTGGGAATACAGTCTGTGGAGATAATTTTAACAAACTTGGTTGCTGGGTATCTTGTCACCAATTCCTCCAGGCAAGTCTGAAGCAACCCGCATTCTGGTATTCTGCCACCAGATTCATATTAGTCTTAAACAATGAACACCTCAATATACCAAAAGAACCCCAGTGCATCAGATCAGATGGAGTTTCTTTCTGAAGTCCTTTTTGTAGAATTTCTAGGCACATTTTAGTAACAGTCAAACAGCATATAAAACAGAAGCACTGCAATTTTTCTCATGGAAGGTCCACTACATAGAAAGATAAACGTGTGATAAAGAGCAAATTAGCCACAAACCTAACGCTTCCAGTCAAAAATAGCAGAAAATAAGAGTAAAAGAGTCATAGTTCATATCACTTCTTATACGCCAACTTAAAAATGGAGAGCATGCCAAGCGTGGTGTAAATCCAAGTAGAAAAAAAAGAGGAAAAATATTGCATTGTGCGATAGTTTACTAGGCTATCTTTGTTTATTTGGTTTGAGATGGTATGTTCGCAAATCACATGTATCCAGGGTCAGATTCTGCTGGAACCTATTTCACTACAGTTAAATCTCTGGCAATGAAGCAGATCCCAATTTCCAAGAACAACCTCTGTTTATCCTACATCTAACGATTGTCATATTTCAAGCTACCATAGTTATGGTTCCTAGTTTTAATCAACACGACAAGATACATTGTAGTTAGTATATGAATGCAATTCTATGTGCTCATTCAGTTTAGCCTATTTTTGGCATAATTATTGACACAAGAACAGCAACGCATTGATAATAGAAAGAATTCTGCCTTACCCATCCTTGTAGAGTAAGACCACAACCCAGACATCGGATGGCGCCTGCGACACCTCACGCACAAAATCGGAGCCGGTGATTGGAACTATTGTGCCAAATCTCGCGGCTTTTGCTGCCTCCCTGAGCTCTGCAAGCCTCATCTTCCTGTAAGCACCATATCACATCAAAACATCAGAGAAGTTCCCAGATTTACCAAAACAATTGAGAAATTGCATCCAACTATCCTGAGGCCGACAGTTCGCGCTGAGTCCAGATCAAACAATGAGAAACAGATCAGATTACTAACAAAATCACAAGATCACCGCGTTTGACCAGGCAAGTCGGATCAAATCAAACGCAAAGAGCACTAGAACATCCCAAGATGCAGCCAAGAACTGACGGGAAAAAAGGACGGCGTCATGGATCACCAACCAGCCCGGAGACCAGATCGAGGCCGGGGAGAGGGGTACCTGTACTGCTCGAGGAAGCGGTCGTCGTCCAGGTCGTCCTCGAGGTCCTCGAGCTCGTCGGGCTCGCGCGCGTCGAGCCATTCCTTGGACTTGGGCTGCTCGTCGGCATCGACTTTGGGGACGAAGGGCGGCGGCTTGAAGGGCTCCGGCTTCGGCGGCAGGTTCCCGAGGCGGCGCTGGATGTCGTCCCACTGCGTGCTCGCCCCCTCCACGTCCTTGTACACGAAGTGGTAGTCCGCCATGGCCGCACACCACGCAGCGAGAGTGAGGGGAACGGTGGCAATCTTTTTTTTCTCGCCCTTTTTTCTTGTATCTTCTGACAGAAAATTGCGCTGTAGATCCTAAACTTATGAGATTGTGTGACTTTAGCTCGATATGTTATGTTTTACTTTCTAGGCTCGCTAAATTTATCTTCATTTACACCGTAGGTTATGTCGGCAGTTTGCTAATGAAATTGGCTTAGCTAGTGCGTGGGGTTGTCTCAGTGTCTTTTAACTCAACTCCTAATTGAGGTGATCCCACATGTCATAAGAGAGAGCGAGTCATAGAGAGGGCCACAAGAGAACATAGTGCTGTCCACTGGCCGTGTCGGACCGGCGTGGCATCGACCCGGTTCAGGCACGACCCGTTTAGGTACGGCCCATTTAGACATGGTAAATAAACAGGTCGTGTCGTGCTGGCACACGGGCCGATGTCTGAGCCGAGGCACGGCCCACGACCTTGCTGTGCTGGCACGGCCGCACGGGCACGGTTAGGCCTTAACGGGCCGTGCCAGCACGATTGGCCCGTTAAGCCGAGAAAAGGAAGAAAAAATTTAGAAAATTGTAGAAATTGCAGAAATTTATAGAAAATTAAAGAAAATTGTAGACATTGTTAATCATCAAGATAATTATTTTGAATGATATAATGAGCTTTATTAACTTGTTAAATTACATGACATGGCTGATTCGTTAAAAACTTTACAAAGTAAAAACTCAACTTTAGAAAATTTTGGTAAAGAAAAAAGAGTACAGCCTATAAAGCTCACTAGTGACTACATCTGAAGAAAAATATTAAAAATCCTATTCATTGCTATCTAGATACAAATTCTCAAAAGATTATTTTAAGTCTCTATTATCTGTAGTATGTTGGAGTCTTGATTCAGTTTGTTCCTAGTCTTTGACGGTCAAAAGGATTTCAACCATCTCGTTCGAGAGACTTGTTCGCCGCTCCTCGATTATTCTTCTAGATAGACTGAAGGCTAACTTTCCCTTTCCCTTTTTCTTCCACGGCCAGCTCCCTCCTTCTCTCCTTTTTCTTCACACCGTCGGCTCCCACCTCTTCCTTTCTTCTCCCACTCCTCTTCCTCACAGCCGACGCCCTCTCCTTCTCTCCTTCACCCGAGCGACAACCCTCCTTATCCTCCTCTCGGCTGATCGGCCCTCCACTCCCGTGGAGCAGCGTCGACAGCAGGGGCGGGGAGGTGAGGCGTGCACGAGAGGCGGCAGCGCGCGAGTGGGGCGACGTTCTGCAACGAGAAGGGAAGGCACGCCGGGTGGTGACAACGGTGGCTGTTGGAGGGTGGCAAGCGGTGACGCCAGTAGCAGCAAGGGAGGCGAGGCGCGGTTGAAGGAGCAACACGAGGGCAGGCGGCGGTGACTCGCACGAGCGGCAACAACGCTGGGTGAAGGCGATGGGGACGGCAGAGCAACGGCATTGCCGGCGACAGCAAGCGCAAGGGGGAGGCAGCGACTCGTGCGAGCGGGGGTGGCAGCAAGGTGAGCACGAGGGAGAAGCCAAAATGGCTTTTGCCCTCTCCACCTGGCTTTCTTCTCTTATAGGGCTACGAGATGAATCGAACTGAGCCGAACCGGTCCAGGTGTTACATAACTAGTCGTCCACTATTGAGGAATGGATTTTTGGTTCGTTGGTTTGGGCACCCAGTTTGATCGCCTTGTTAGGTTGCAGAGGCTGTGCGCTTTCATCTGCGTCTATGTCCATTTTTTTACCTGTCACTTGTCTAGGTTCTCGCGTGTGGTTTCTTTCATCTGCGTCTTAGTTCTTTGTGTGCCTATGCAGTTTATTAATCAAACTGTGCAATCACAAACGCCGTTGTTGCAGAAAAGTCATGTGAATTTTTTGAACAAATAGTATCCTATTTATTAACAGTTTAACAAATTCTGCATTTTTCTATGGAAACTACAAGTGTACCTACTATTATTTGGAACACAAAAATCTCCTTGTGCAACATGACCTCAGAAAGGAAAAGGGAAAGGAAAACAGGTAGTCAAACATGGAAATTTCAGCGTCAGAACGTCAAATCTGAATAGTCTAAGCACTCGTCTGGTCATACAAAATTTTATTGAAGCAAGCATACGATAATAGTCATCACACGTCCAATTTACAAAGAAAATCCTTTGGCTACTGTTATGATCGTTAATTGTTTTCCCCCCATTGTGTGGGGCTCAGGTGCCCCTCTGTACCCAGGCAAAATTAAAGTTTTCTCACTAAATACGCAGTCACTTGGGGCCAGCCTTCCCATAAGAATCACGCAGAGTAACCGTCCTGTTGAACACAAGCTTCTCATGTGTGCAGTCTGTGTCCACAGCAAAGTAGCCTGGAATTACATGGAAGCACAACGATCATCAGTTGGCAGCAAGAAATACCAAAAGGGACGCCCAGCTGTATACAGAGGTTCTGAGATTACCAAGTCGCTCAAATTGGAACTTGTCACCCAGAACTGCAGTGGCAAGTGACGGCACAGCATAGGCATCCTTTATCACCTCTTTCGAGTGCGGATTAAGATCGCCTAACCAATCTTCCAACTCAGCAGGATTCTACATGATGGAGAGCACGAAAGAATTCGCAGGAAAGATGTCGGTAAAGTGAATTTCCAGTGCAACACACATTTGTAATGGCAGCATGAACAGCAAGCGATACAATACCTCCGAGAGGAATAATTTCTCGAATAGTCTTACTTCAACCTTAAGCGGCTCAACTCCAGGTGTTGGCTCGGCAACCCAGTGGAGAACACCCTATACAAATTGCAAGCCACGTCAACCATCTAGGTTTCCCTTTTGTTGAGCGTCCCAATCACTGGATTTATCTTAAATGCAAAAAAGTCCACGTAGCAGAATCATACTCACTTATCAGAATTTAAAATATTCCAGTGACCAGTTACCTTAGGTTTAGAAGTCTTTGAAGGGTCATATTCAGCTCGAATTTCGACAATCTCATCCGGACTATCACCGTAAACCACCTCAGTGCATTTTATCGGGAATGCATATCTAGTAATCAAATGGAAAAGTATCATGTTACTATAAATATGGAGTAGGTGAACTATCGATAGTCAAGTAATTACAGATCAACTTTCTCAGCGAAAAAACAGTAGTTCTAAATCAAATTACCTTAGCAGGGCAGATTTACCAGGAGCTAGCCCATAGTAATCCTTCGAGTCCTTTAGGCGAAAATCAGTTTTTTCAATGTAGATAGTTTTTGAGAAAGGAACCTAGAAAGAGAACACATAATACATTATGAAGTATGAACATGAGGTAAAATGCATGAAGCATCAAATAGATAGTGAACCTATAATTGCTTCCTTTATCCATAGTAACAAAATATATTCTTCTTTTATCATATATACTGAACATGAGAGGCACCTTGTAGTAGGACGAAGCATCCTCTGCAGGAGCATCAGGCCACATTTTTCCTTCAAGGTCTATGACCTTTCCATCTTCCATGTTAGTTATTACAACCTAAATTTAGCCAAGGGAAGCACCATGAGTGTGTTAATGAACTTTAAAAAGATGAAATGGTTCGCAGCAGGAACTGAACGCCAAACCTTTAGAGGACGCAAAACCACCATGGTTCTAGAAGCTGTTTTATTAAGTTCTTCTCTGATATGATATTCGAGACGGTCAACACAAATTAAGCTGTTGTCACTGCATGAAAGATATAAAAAGTGCAATCAGTAGCAGAATGATTGATGTCTACAGAGATTTCGTGATTGTGCATAGACCAAAGCATGGTTTCATGGAAGCCATCTTTTTTAACAATAATTCATGCATTTCTACCTTCTTGTTATCCCAAGTCCACGGATGAAAGAATTAATCGCAGTTGATGACACCCCTCGACGCCGCAGTCCTGCCAGTGTCAACAAACGAGGATCATCCCACCCATCTACCCACTTCTCTGTCACAAGTCGATTCAACTGCAACAGAACAAGGGCAATGGATATTTGTAACCATAGATCAAACAGCCTAACATTGATCTTCTCAATTAGTTTCAATAACATACCTTTCTTTTAGACATCACAGTATTTGATATGTTTAGCCTTGAATACTCCCAAACATAAGGCTGGTACAGGCCCAAGGCAACAAGTAGCCAGTAGTATGAAGGGCGGCGTATGTCAAACTCAAGCGTGCACAACTAATAAATAACCAGACTTAGTACATGCCGTGTTATGGTTCAACCAAATCGTAACTATTTGTAGAAGGGAAAATTACCGAATGTGTAATGTTTTCAAGAGAATCCACCATGCAATGGGCATAGTCATAGCTTGGATAGATACACCACTTGTCGCCAGCATGTGGATGAGGAGTAAACTGTATGGGCACTAAAGATTAAGTTCTTTATTTGTGAGAAATAGACATTCCATTGAGTTTTGTTACTTACTTTTATTCTATATGCTATCAAGTCAGACATGTTTTTGTTATCATTCTGCATGTCCTGTTTCATTCGGAGAGTTGCTGCACCCTCAGCAATCAACCCACGTTGCATGTCTTCAAATAATTTCAATGACTCTTCAATGGGCCTATCCCTCCATGGACTATTCATCTTCTTTTCCCTGTATTCCTTGATTTCTTCTGCAGTCTGGCAAGCATATACCAGTCAGAATGTGCGCATTTTATGTCTCAAGGACTCATAGCAAGTGTTCTTTTTCCCCTTCGTAACACAGGTCTATGCACAAGTTCATAATAAAAAGAAGAGGAAAAAGACCTGGTGATCCACATATGCTAGTCCTTTCCGTATTAACTCAACTGCATGCTCATATAAAGCTTGGAAATAATCGCTTGTATAGGTAACTTTGTAGGGCTCCCATCCCATCCAGTGGACGATTTCCTGTATGTGGTCTATATATTCTTTCTTTTCAGCTTCTGGATTTGTGTCATCAAACCTGTTGTTCAGATATACATCAGCTTATATTGTCATGAGTGAGAATGCAAAAGCCCTGAAGCAGCAATAAATTCTTAAAGTTCTGTAGCCATTTATAGACCAAACAAAACTAATCGAAAGTCTCAATTAAAAAGGGAAATGTAGAATAAATAGATGTACAGGGGTGGAAAAATAGCTCGTTAGTGGGGCTCGTTGGCTCGGTTCAAAATTGCTTCAATTATACGTGTTAATTGGTTAAACATTAAAATGAGTTGATTTCAAATGAATTTGAATTTTGCCCAAGCTCGGCTCGGCTCGTTAGCTCATTTCTAAAAATACTTTTAAATTATATGTAAAATGATATTAAATCAAACTATGTCATTTTTAGGAAAAGCTCGATAAGACGAGGAGTTGGCTCGATATCCAGTACAGCCTAAGGCAAGGAATGTAAATTCAAACAACCTTGTGCCTACAATATATAGTCTATACAGAAATGAGTAGATAAAACAAATTGGATGAAAGGGAACTCTTCTAATGCACAGCTGATACAAAAATGCCCTTAAAGCAGAATTGACATGACAGGAAAGCTTATAAGAATAGTAAGGTAGCAGGAGGAAACTGTTCCAAATGAAAATCTTATTACCTAAGGTAGCAATGACCATTTCGCTCTTTAGCCAGTCCAAAATCAATAAACATCGCCTGCATAAGGCGAAGCATGTAAGCATAATCTTCAACTTACATGAAAGTGGTATACATATGGAAGTGTATTTCATGAAGAAGGTTATCAAAACCTTGGCATGACCGATATGAAGATACCCATTAGGTTCTGGCGGGAAACGGGTCATCACTTTCCCACCAGTTGCCTTAAGATGTTTCTCTAAAATCTCTTTTGTGTTATGCGCCCTCCAAATGTTCCCATCGCTGAAGAATATTTCTGTATGGACCTAGCTCATTAAAGGAAATCAAGACCACTTAAGTTAATTTCTTACAATTGACAACCAACCAAAGAACCAATCAAGGTACTTCCAAGAATGATAACCATAATTTGTGGATATCAGAGAACAGTATAGTGCAAAATTGAGATATGGATCATAACACGGCCTTACGGCCATTTAATCAATTTCACTCACACAGTTCATGGTACCTTAAAGTTTTCCTCTGGCCGAGGAAATATAGCGTATGGATTCAATTCCTCCTCAGATGGTGGGGCAGCGGTGGCTACAGCAACTTTTTTCTCCTGCATTTTGCAGAAACCATAGCTAAGTGATGCAATTATCAATCATCCTATTTTAAACTTGAAGGGTATGTTTCATCTCACGAACCTCAACTTTTGCCGGTTTTTCCTTCTTCTTTTTCACTGGTTTTACATTGTCTGCTTCTGTCTTGGGACCTAGTATCTCTGCAAGCCTCTTGTCAATCTCCTCCTGTATGGAGCAGAATATGAAGAGGTTCTAAATAAAGGTAATGCAACCAAACCAACTCAAATGCTTCATTTATAGGATTGTTTTGCACCTTTATCGCCTTAGCATCACCCCAGGGGTGCCTCTTTCTAACCTGTCCGCATAGGTTACCAACTGAGAAAAGGAAAGGCAGGACTAAGGTTCAGTTCCCTCAGGCCATGAAATCAGAATAATCAAGTAATATAAAAGTGAATTGGAAGCCAAACCATTTATATGATATCGCTGTTCCAATACAGCCTCCATATTTTTCTTTAGAACCTCTGTGACAGTTGACTGAATCTCTTCAATAGAAACAACCACGCCTGCAGGTAAAACATTGAGGTCCAGTTAAAAGGGTGGTAAATAGAAATCATGGACTGAGAATAAGCTACTTCCAAGAAAAGGTGCCCCTTTTAATATCCAATCATCAAAAATATACACTGAAGACAATATTTTCTTAGCATAAAAACAACCACGTTACTTAAGCACCATACTAGAAAGTTTTCAGAACACTTTCAGTGACTATGGCATTACAAGGTATATAATTTACGTAAGCATATTGATATATCTGATCACAAAAACATACCTACGCCACAGGCTTCTTCAAACTTCTCAATATCTAAAGAATCGGGACCAATATTAGTAAGAAGTGACAGAGCAGCATCTAGCTGTGCAGGGTTCTTTATCTGAAAGGTGACACAGCAAGAAATACTTCAGGTTCACAGCATCAAGACAATGCGCGGTGAGAAAAGGCTAATTCTTCATTTGCACTCCCAAGAAGAACGCATAATGCAAACTAACTGATGAAAGTGGATTGAAGAACGAAAAAGGTGGCGGGCATACCTTCGTCGACACAATATAGCTTATAAGTACAGGACGATGGACAAGTGCATTAGTTGGGTATTTTGTGGCAACCTATTTAATCCATGAGCAAGTGCAGACTTGTCAGTCACACATGAAAATTTCCAAATGTATTGATTACTCATGGGCCATTGATGTAGGTGCTTACTGTGTACAGGAGATTCCCAACTGACTTGTCACATCCACTTATACCAGCCTGTTAATAGACAAGTCTATTTAGTTAAAAGGACACTACAAGCCAACGCAACTTGCATCACAATGTAACAGAAATAAACAGTAAGATAACATCAAGATTTGAGCTTCGGATAAGTGGATAACTATAAGCAATATTGACAATTAACACAAGCAGTTATTGTGTCAAAATTTCTATATCCTAAAACACATCGTGTTATACTGAAAATTTAATCAGTCGCGCCTTAGAGAGAAGCAATCCCATTGGAGTACTGGACAACATCACATCATAAAAGACTGAAAACAGGGCAACATCATCGGAATAAGTTTCCATATTAAAAATAATAATATTGAAGCACGAGGTGAGCCTGGGCAAAATTTTCACCAAGCATCAAGGAGATCACAGAAAGGATACTGGTAAAAAATCGTTAATGAAATTGGAACGGGGACTTCGGCTCTTCGGTATAAAAAAGATATTGGTCAAATTGCGTCAATGCAAACTACATCGATTTGCAACAAGACGTGAAGTAATAGAAGATTTGGACACCTCTAGATCAGAATTACTCTCCACATGCCACAATCCGGCTGGAACAAGCTAATTGAGCAAATAAGTGTACATACTTCAGATAAATTAGGTCCGGAAACCAGGCATCTCGTCGGCAAAATTCTAACACCAGAGCCACTAAATCCCACACTAGGAACCAGCTAAACCTAAATTAAACCCTAAACACCATAGCAATCACAGGAAGTAGCACTCGTCAGGATCGAGGATGCACGCGTAGCGATGGCAAGCCTTACCTCGGCTATGACGGCGGCTAGGTTGGCGGTGACCTTGTTGTTGACGAGCGCGTTCTCGGCCGTGCGCTGGTCGAGCCCGAGCGCCAGCAGCGCCTCCAGCGGCAGCGCCGGGACCTTGTCCCCGTCGTCTCCGGTGCCCATCGCCGCCGCCCCCCGCTCCGGCTCTGGCGAGAGTGCGAGACGCAGACGAGGAGGCCTCGAGATGCGAGGCGGAGGTGGCAAGCGAGGGCTCAAAGGGTTCAGGGGAGAGAAGGGAAGTGATGAGCGCGTGAAATGTGGGGGTTTCGGCCAAAAATATAGCCCACGGTGTAGGTGGGCCCCATGCGCGTGGGTCTTGCTCGGCTACGGTAACAGAAGAATTTTTGGGTTTTAAGCTTTGTTTGGGCAGATTTTTTTGTGAACCGTTTCCTTTGCAGACAAACGATACGTGATTTTCTACCACGCACCTCACCATCGTTGGATCTTTATAAACAGTACTGTCGGTATCAAGTATCAATATTCAATCTCATTCACGGTAGCACATACGTAACCACCCACACGCAACGCCTCCTATCAGATGCTCCTCTTCTGACCTCCAACCCGTCATTCGATGACGGCAGCATCGAAAGGAAGAGATTGTAGACGAGGCCACGCTGCTTTGCTCCTCTAGCGGCTGGTCAGCCGCCTCACTACCACAACTTCCTACCTTTGTCAATCTAGAGAGAAGAGCGGAAAGAGTATAGCTGCCTCCAGCCACCGAAGACTAGCTGCTGGTATGTGACAATAGGGATTGAGAGACATAGGTTTGGTGGATGAATGGATGTGGGTTTAAACTAATTCAATTCGGTGCAACAAAACAATCCCAGAAACACAACAATTAGTCACTATACTTGCATGCTTATTGGAACAACAAAAACAAAAAATCTATTACAATAAAAACTAAACCTTGTTTCAATAACAAAGAAGCAATCGCAACAAAAATGGTGCAACAAATCGGCAACTCTACTGCAACAAAAAATAACCCTATTGCAACAGTCAAACAAAACAGTTATTGAAACAAAAATATCCCCCTTTTGCAACCACACTTGAGAATAATCAGCAATAACTATTGCAACAAATAAAGAACTCTTGTACAATGAAGCAACATAACAACACAACAAAAACTATGCAACAAATTAGAACTGTTGTTGCAACAAAAATAAGGAACTGTGGAAACAAAAATATCTTGTTGCAATGATGGGGAAAACCAATGTGAACAAAAAAAATTCAACAAACGAGAAGTATTGTTGCAACAAATAAAGGGCCATACTCCAATAAAAAGAAACCTTATTGTAACAAACCAACTTGAATAGAGGTTTGCAACATTCAAACGTAACTAAGGCAACAACTCGACTTACTGGTGGTAATATTTTTTAGATGAGCTTAGAGGAGTACATGTGAGGGGAGGCGGCCAGCCAACATCGCCACCTCGTCGCCCCAACCACATCCATAGGCTTGCCATATCCGGTGAGCTCCGACCATGCGGATGGTGGCGACCTTGAACCAACCAAAAGCAATGGAGCTTAGGCGATGGAGGGATGAATGACTCCTAGCTAGCAACAACCATCTACAATCCCCCGCCTCCTCCAACTTCAACCCCACCAGATCCGACGAGCTCTGGTCATGGGTGCAATAGATCTAGTGAACTCCAGGCGCAGTGTGTACTGAGCAAGGGAAAGATAGAGCTAGACAAGAGAGAGAGAGCAGGGAGCATAAGAGGACAAAGATGTTATGGGGGTGTGGAATGGGTGGCTCGGAATGGGGCGATATGGATAAGCATTGATGGGGCAGGTGGGCTGTGCGAACGACTCGCATGAGACTATGGGTCTTAATTGGAGCTAGTGTACAATGCTATCAGATGTAAGGTTGACAGTAATTCTCTTTTCTTCCTTTTTTTAGCATGTGGAGCACTTTCTATGGCAACCCGTGTCATTATCCTGAGGATAATCACACAAAAACGTGTGAATTATTATTTGCCTAAACAGTAAAACACTGTTCCGGCAAATAACAAGCCTTTACCAAAGTCATGCAGCAGAATAAAAATGTAGAAGTTGTATTTTATTACAGCACTTGCAACAAGGGCTATGGTCTTAATTACAAATACATAAGGGCAAAAGATACAGACTGATACCCTACCACTCTCCTGCTTAGCTCCATAGGACGTCTACTCGTCCCAGCCGTAGTATAGAGGTCCACCTCCCCCAGCTCCTCGTAATCGCCATCCTCCTCACCTGTGAACTTGATAGTGCTTGCTGTCCCTTCATCCGGCTTGGAGTATTCCCCAGTCGAAATGGGATCTAACAAAGGAGAATAATAGTAAGGGTGAGTACTAACGTACTTAACAAGCATATTAGCAAAATGCACTGTATGCCTCTCTTTGTCCTTAAGTCCAGTTCTAGTCATCTAAATTCAGAAATTAACTTTATCAAATTAAGTAGCATCTTTTAATTGAGAAAATTCTACTTTTCACTTGATTGAAAAAAGATACCTGGTGATCACCGTAGTCCCTAATCCAAGAGACTAGCATGAATCCATGATTTTTATTTAGTACTTCGCAGGCTTGTGCCACTTTACCCATGGCTACTCTGAACCATCTTAATTAGGCTTTCCACACTCCCTTTGGTGTGGGGTCAAGTTCAAATTACAAAAAAATTTCCAAGTTACGTTGCTCGAATCTCCAGCCCACTTATTTTCCACCGGTATATTGGGTCGCTTACCTGGGCTCTACCGACTTCAAATAATATTTGGTTGGACCGGTTCCCGGCTCAACACTTACCTACGCATATAGTGTCTCGAGACTTACTCACTTCCAGACTGGCGTTACTGGTCTTGAGTTTTATCCATTTCTACTCACACATGTTTACTTACCCAATGTGAAAAGATGAATAACATAACAGGGTACTAATTTCTGCCCGTCTAGGATAAAAAAAATGGCTGGCACTTTATTTACGGCCCCCATTCCGAGTGAGAGTTAGGTAGATCCTTATATACTAGCCATATGTAAAGGGGTCATACCTTCCTTCTCTCTGCTTTTTCAAGGTCCCCTTTACCCTCCTTCTTACATATACTTGTAGTCCTGCCACTCCTCTTAGCCAAACTACTACTTTGCTCATCTCTTTGTCTTTCTCTTTCTTTTTTCTTTCTTTCTCTTCTCTTTTCTCTTCTCATTCATACTTGTTTCATCTTCTTTAACGATTTAACCTTGCAAATACATTTGCTGATGCAACTATACTATAATGATACAAAAAGTAATTTATGCATTTGATATAACTATATTCGTGATCAAGAATTAGCTTACCTGAGTAGTAGTAAGTGCTGGAATCAACGACAACTTGCTCTGCTACCTTGGCTGGAGCCTGGTTGATTTCTGCATTACAGGCAGACACGCCTTTTACCTTTATAAGAAAGTAGATATTTAGGGTACTAATATATTAAAAAAATTCCCTTCCTCGTCTCGGTGGATTTCTATCCTATCTACTGGGTTAGAATTGGATCCTTACCCTGTGGCTTGGACTGCTAAAATGGCCTTAAAGGCCTAGGCCTTTCGGCCCAGATCTATTCTCGGACTATGGCCGACGCTAGCAATCCTCCTTTACTCGGCCGACGCCTCACACTTGGTTGAAGCTTCACACTCCTCTTCCTCTGCTGACGCTCACACTCCACTTTCTCGGCCGGCACTCGCACTCCTCCTTCACCTCACCCAAATGCTCGGCTCCTCTCGACCGATGGAGATGTTTTTCCTCCCTTCGGTCGATGCCTCGGCCTCTGGCCACTGCTCTCTTCCTCCTCCGCCCTTCCTTCTCTGTACCGGTGCTTGCTTCCTTCTCTTTCCGTTCTCGAGATCTACTGGTCCCTCAGCTACCTTGCGCACTTGCCCCTTTTTAGCTTATATTCGAACGGATCTGAGCTCCTCTGAGTTGCTCTTCACCGGATCTACCGCTATCACTGCTCCCTATCGCTGAATCTGGTAGCTACTTGTCGGATCTAGCGACTGCTTACCGGATCTACGGTTACTCGGCTCTCTCGACCACTCGGCTACTCTAACTATGATTATGCAGCCTTCGACTACGAATTACTCGGGTACTCAGCTTCTGACTATGACTTACTACTCGATGTTGACTACGACTTGCTACTCGGCTATGACTACGATTTCGATTACTCGGCTATGGCTGCTTGGCCTCCAACTACTTGACTGCTCGGCCTCCGGTTTCGACTACTCGGCTACGACTGTGACTACTCGACTACCCCGACTACTCGTCTCTGACTATGACTAATCAGCGGTTCCCTCAGCATCCTCTTCACCCTCAAGAGGATTCCACCGGTCGGGGATTGCTATAGTGGGCTTGGCCGGATGGCTGGGGCTTGGTTGCGACTACTCTCTGAATCTACCTTTTCCTCTTACCTCCACCTATGCTTAAGTGTTTTGATTTTAGTCCATGTTTTATTACATTTTTACATCCCTTACCACACTCAGTCTAGGGGATTCCTAGTGGTTGTGATGACGGAACTCGAGTTTGGGGTTCTCGCATTCGGGAGTGGTTCTTCAAAGTCGAGGGCACTCACGGTGCTAGGACGACCTTCGGTCACTATGGTAGCCATAGGTTGGGCTAGGTGGGCTTCTCCCCCTTCTCGACTGCCTGGCTCAACCTGATGAGCCGAGGAGTAGCGCCGAGTGTTGTGCTTAATCGATACAAAACCAAAAAGGGAAGAAAAGATGGGAGGGAGTGGGCCACTTGTGTGCCAGGCTGAAAATGGAAAGTGTTCGGTTGGTGCGAATTGTGGTGCAGTCCTCACGCGATCGTAGACGTGGATGAAGATGTGTTCAAGGTAATTGTCGCGGTTGGGGATGTCGTCTCATGGTGGTCCACTCGGTCGACCTCCTTGTCTCGTGGTCCTCGCCTGCCTTCGTCTTCCTCTACGTACTGCCTCCCGTTTTTCGACACTCCTCTCTTCTCACTCGATGGCTAAGGCTTTTCGGTGGCTTAGCTCTCTGGTCTTCGGCAAGAGTAGAGATGGATGGGAATGGCTGGCTTGGCTTGAGAGCTCTGGTGTTCTTGACTGTTGTTGGTTGTTCTTGGGGGGTTTCTGTGTGCTTGTGAGCTCCTGACTAGTTTGCTATCGGCAATTTCTGGAATGCAGTGGCTAATGTGGGCGATTGGCCGGATTGGAGCTCATATAGGAGGAGGTTTTGGCTTCCTCTCTCTGTTGCGGCTGGAGCTGGGCTATGTACAGCTGGGCAACACCCATCTTATCCTTCCCTGAGTCTTGGTTCTCTGTTGCTTCGGACTGGAGGTCCTAAACGTGGGCTAAGTACTGTTTTGGGATTTACTGAGGGCTAAGGTAAGTGGAAAAAATGTGGGCTTTAAACTTTTAATTGCCGGATGATGAGGCCCACTAATGGTGAGAGGCACCGATCGGCTTGGGATGGTCTGGGAACCTCTAAGAACGCTATTCTAATTGGCTCTAGTAGCTTGAGGGTACTGATGGCAACTCTTTTCCCCTCTCTTTTTATTCTCCATTAGATTCTTATTTGGATTGCTCTCTGATTGCAAAAGAAAAGACGGTTTGCAGTGACCGGCTTGGGTTACTAACATTAGCTACTCGCAGGAACAAGGCACGGGAATGAAATGCACCACTCAACTTCGCTCTTTATCTAATGCCATTGCAAGTTTAGAAGTTAGTTTTTCTTATGCACTACTTTTGTAAAAGAGAAGGTTGTAATAATTAGCTTCAATCTAATTCCTTCAGCTTTGAGTTAAAGGTTGTACTTTACTCCTTTTGTAATTACTGTGTTGTAATAATTCTTAATTAAAATTTTAATTATTATTAATTGTATTGTTTAAAGGTAATTAGGGTTAGGATTCTTTCCCTTTCTTAAAAGCTAATCCATCTTTTTTTAAAAAAAATGTATCAATACACTACCAGAATCCTGATGTCCCCTAACAGATCAAGGGCATCTTGATGTTTTGTGGCCATCGGAGAGAAATATGGATCTGATAGTGATAAGATTAGCCGCTTAGAATCGGAACGAAGCAATGGTGAATATATACGCCCATAGCCAAGCTTCTTTTCTAGTCCATTGCTGTTCGTTGGGCAGAAGAAGTGGTACAATATTTCGCAAAGTACGAGGTGCTCTTTGCAAGCCGCAGTGATTACGACTAGTCTACTACTACTTGTTTAAGGCGATGTTTGAGTTGACTCCACGGTAGCTTATGAACTTTTCCAAATCGACGGCGGCGATCTTCGCTCAGGCTTGCATTCGTGCAATCTGGGCCGTTCCCTTTGGCTGACGGAGCACGCACGGAGAAATTCTCTTCTGCCGCTGGTCTCTTCTTTTGGAGGCTTTGGTTCCTTGGCTTGCAAGTTGCAAGATATTTGACCTTCAAATTACGAAGACGAGTGGACTGGATCAAGGACTTGGCTGCCACGAAACCTATGGGCGTGTGGATAGGGTACTGGAATCTAAAGAATCTCTTTGTTTCGATACCATTACAGCCTTAGAAAGCTACAAGCCGAGTGTGACATAGTTTGTCCATATATCTTATCGCTCTGCACAGCGTCATTGTATTTGTGACGAGAACTCAACTAAACTGAATGCTTATTCAAAGCAGAAGGTCTACCCGTTTGGAGCGCAGGAATTTTTCTAAATTCTTGCAAAAATTGAACTGTTTTCTGTAAATTTTTTCTAAATTCTTGCAAAAACTGAACTGTTTTCTGTAAAATTCATGCATCCTAAACGATGCCTAAGCTTTTTGTTAAGAAAATATCTGCATCAAGTAAGCTTTGGCTGTCCTCGCTAAAAGGAAAAGGTAAGGCTTTTGACCGGGCAGTGGTCGTCTCGTCGCAAACACGTCGGTTGTGCGCGCACGAGCTGTAGGTTTGGTCCAACAACTGTGGATCGAGGGCCTTCCTGGATTCTGAGCGCTCGTTTCGTTTCGTTGATTTCTCAGATAAAAAATATACTCCTAGTTGGGCTTGGGCCGAGGGAGAAGCTCACTAGCCTGGGCGTGGGCTGTCAACTTACGGCCCATCCAAGTGAACAGCGAGAAGGAAGCAGCGGCTACTCCCGCCGCGCATGGTGGTCTGGACCTTACTGGTGTAATGTCGCAGGTATTTATTTATCACTTGTGTGTAGTACGCACTAGCCATTTACGTGGTTTGATCTTATATAGTGTGTAGGTACGTAGGACAGCTTTGGCTTTGTTTACTTTACCAACCTACTGAGATCATGTTTTAAATAGTTTTTAATTTCAGAAGCTAAAAACCTTTTGAAATATATTATTTTTTTAATATGATTGTTTTTCTTTTAATTATCTTTCTTTGTATTATCTATATTGGTTTCTTAATATGATTTTTTCTTTTATTTATTTTCTATTTTTATTTATTTTTTGTTTTTTTTGAATATTTCAGAAAAATTTATCAACAATATTATTACTTATAAAAACCAAAAACACGTCACTCTTGAACAGGAGCTAGGTTAGAGACGAGGCTAGGTCAAAGTGGAATTCAATAAATGAATCCCTGCTACAGTGAACTTCAAGTTGCAAATTAAGATTTGACAAGGCAGTGCCTTAAAAAAAACATTTGACAAGACGAGTATAGGCCCAGTAGTTCTCAAGTCTTGTATCCTTTGACTAGGTTTTTTTTTTGCTAATGACTTATAGGTTATTGTTTAAGTATTTAAATTTTACCTGTTCGTAAGAGGCAGTATGCAGAGGAAAATAGTCACATGTGATTTTAACCGGTACAACTAAACTCAGTACACTTTGTGCTACAATTTTTCTATTGACCTTGTTTTGAAAAAACGCATCGTTTAAAAAATAGTTACTGTAGACAGTACAAGCATAAATCAAATTTAAGCTCAAAAGAATCCGGCCAAAACCCATGACCCCTGGAAAGCTGGCATGTGGCCAGGTGGGCGTTTATCTAGACTATGAGGATTCAAATTCTAGACTTGTGCCAATGTCTAATAGTTTTAGGAGTACTTATATGTCTCCAACAAATTTTGTGTGTGTTGAGTGTAATGCACTGAACATGTATGTTGGGTAGGCATTGTGGATTATAGATCACAAATCTTCAATTAAGTGCGCATGATCTAGTAAATCTTAACGCACCAGTTTGTTACCGAGTTGACGTGCAATATCCACTTGACGACGAAGAACCACTTTCTCTTTCCACCTCTTGAGCTCCACCCAGGCGTCTTCTTCCCCAACCTTCTCCTACCTTAGATCTAGCCTCGGACCTCCTCCCCTTATTTCTCCCCGGTGGCGAGCCTTGCTAGTAGTGAGTAGGAGGGGGTCCAACCCTATATATTACCCCTTTTTTCCTTTGGTTTTTGGGAGTTCTTTATTGTTTGGTTGCCATCCTTCTCCCGCAAAGGCTCTCGTTCCCAGCGTCGACGAGCTAGGTACTTCATTATTCTTTTCTTCAGTCTTGTGGTGGGCTTTTGTTGATTCTCGATGTTGCTGCCTTAGATTCTCGATGCTGCTGCCTTAGATTGTCGAGCTCTCTTAAATCAGTTCGATTTGATTTTTGAGATTCTAGATCTAGAGTAATACGGACCTAGCCTTCATTACCTTGCTTAGTTGACGACTTCAACCCCGACACCCGCCTCAATACCCTATCCCTCTTGCTGTACAACTAGGGAACCTGCTAGTTGGCCATGGCATGTCTGTCGCCTTGCTTCTTAGCTTGGCGGTGGTCTTCTTCCTCGATGCCAGCGAAGAGCATGTTCCTCCCCTTGGTAAGTACCACTTAATAAGCTTTCCTCTGTGAACTTGACGTTCATCATCGTTGTAAGTTCAAGCTCCATTAAGTTTGTTTTGATAATAATGACAAATGGTTTTAGATATAATGACAAATACAATTGTGAGACTAACGTGTTTATTGATTATGATATTGCTTAAGTCTCATTTGGATGAAGTGATAAAAATCATGGAGGTATGCATTTTACATCATATTCCTATATCTTAGCGCATTCCTCAGATTCAAAATATAGATCGAACTTCACCAAAAGTCTAAGATGAATATACGCATATGTTTTAATTATACATAGTTGTATGCACACATTTAGGGTGAGCTCACTCTATGTTTTATGGTTTCATTAGTATTGATCTATATTCCTTTTTCTACATATTAAGAATCTTTACATTGAAACGTATCATTTGAGTATATATAATTTGCATAGTTCATATATACTCTTGATTGATTTAAACTCAATCAATTTCAATCGAGTTGTCATTTAGTCCCTTCATTATGTATTAATAGTTGGACGATTAATGACAACTGGGTGTGTAAGCTTTGCTAGCAATTAATCCTAAAAATAAACACTCACACTCCAATGAGTTAATTCCTTTGAAAGCTTATTCTAGAGTATACAAGTGTTTTTGTATACATGTTGTATACTCATAAATCAATTTTTTTATCTCATTATTTGTTGAGATTGTCATGAATTACCAAAAAGGGAAGATTATTGAATTTAATCGCTCTATTATGTGTTAATGGTAATGTTTTGATAATTAATAGTAATTCATTCGTAGACTAATACTTTTCATGAGTTGGATTAATAGGTTAGGTTCCACAAATGAAAATGACTTGAGATGACTTCATGTATTGAAAATCATCAAGTCAAAATGCGGGATGAAAAATAGCTTCATGAGTTGAAGGCCATCAAAAAGAGAATACATCATGAGTTAATGCATGTCCAAGAGGAGATAATCATGAGTTGATCATTAAGTCAAGAGAAGACACATCATGTATTAATGGCATTGAAGTGAAGGATGCATTATTAGTTGCTGCATGTTAAGACAATGGCTCGAACTTGAAGTGAAGATGTGCGTCATTAAGCTTCAAGAGATTGCTCAAGGCAAAAGTATGACTAGATAGGGCTAAGGACGTATTCCAAGTCTTTTATCGGTCTTACTATTTGGTTGGAAGACTAGATTGCTGGTATACTATTAAGAGGGGTCATGTCTAGTAGCTTGAGATTCATCATGTGTTGATAGCTTAATCTCACATGTTTTAGCTCTCTATAGCATGATGTTTATATTTACGAATATGTTTTGCAAATAGTTGAAACTCAGACATTGAATCCTTGTAATATGGGACTACATATTATGAATGTGTTTTGCAAGTATTTGAAGTCCATGTTTTCTATTCCTTATAGTTTGATGTTTATATTTGCAAATGTGTTTTGCAAATGGTTAAAGCTTATACACAATCCTTGTTGCGTGTGAATTTGGTTTGTGAATGTATTTTGCAAATGTAAAGAATCCATGTATCTATTCCTTATATCATGATTTCAAAAGTGTGCAAACTTGTTGAAAATCATGGTTAATCCTTGTGTGCATTATACTATAATTTGCAAATGTGTTTTGCAAGATTTGTTAAGTATATGCACATTTTAGGATAATCGGAACTATCGTCGTGTGTTACGCAATACAACCGGAAGTCGGTAGTATCGACACGTGTTGCATGGTACGACTAGACATCGAAAAATACCGACTCTGTGTGAGCAGTAGTACTGGACCCCGGAAGTACAGATTTATGCGTGGTACATTTTTTCCAGAGAGATACCTTTTGGAAAATTTTCTCATTCCCTGGAAATCGGTAGTTCCGTATGTATGGAACGATACTATCGTTGTGCGGTAGTATTGGACTTTGTTTGTCCGTATTACCGAAATTGCTGAACAATGACTAGTTTTCTGACCATTACGAGGGGAGTAGTAGTACGGCCTTATAACGGTGTTACTATCGGTGGTGTAGGCCATATATACCCCTTGGCTAGTTTGAAGACAATCTTTTGACACTCTCTTGAGTTAGTATGAGGTTCTCCTCTTAATTGTGCATGTGTTGCGCCTTGTGAGCAAAGAGAAGGGCTATAGATTGCATGTGTTGCATCTAGAGGAGGATTTCGTATCCACTTGAATTTGTGCATTCGATGCACGTGGTGAGAGTCAAATAAGAGGGCTTGACTTGTTACTCTTGGAGGTTGTCAACTCCTAGACAGCGTTGGAGACGTCGTTCCCAGTGATTTTTTTTTCAAAGAAACTTATGAAAAGGCTCGCCGTGTTGTGAATGTTGGAGCTCACCTACCGGAGCGGGGAAGAGTTACCACTAGTTGAATTGAGGTGTTTGGCTTAATTCATAGAACCAGTTCAATTCATTTGGGCTTACCTTAACGTAGACTAGAGGAGACCGGCAAGTATCCAAACATCACGAAATAAGGAAATCGTGTCGATTGTGGTTTATTTTCTTGTGCTCAATCTACATTCAAGCAATTTACATTCATAATATTAAATTGATTGCTTGTCTCCCTAGAATTGCAAATATTTGATATAGACTTAGATTATTGGTGTGCTTAGTGAAATTAGTTGATTTATGCCTTAATTGAGAAAATTAGTTGATTTAAAATTATTTGACATGTTGGAGGTAAAATTATTTGATATAGTGAAATTAGTTGATTTATGCATTACTTAAGAAAAACCATTTTGATTTACGCTTCCGCATTATTAACTTGGTTTTAGTAGTCTAAAAGAATTTTTAAAACCGCCTATTCACCCTCCTCTAGTTAGCCTCCTCGATCTTACAGCCGTTTTGGTTGGCATGCCACCTCTTGCCGGCCATTGTGTACTATCCCCCTTCTTCTTCTTTCCCCCTGATTTACACATCAAAGCCCCACAATATCTACTACTATATACATATGGCCATCTCATTCTTAGGGCCTACTAGTTTGAAATTGGTGTCTTCGGTTTGACTCAACAAAGTTTCTTTCAGGTCGGAGCCACTATCTAATTTTACCTCCAACATGTCACTACACCGCTACGGGGGCTCATGGCAGTGCTAGTTTTTCAATCGACATTGGCCGTGGGTGGTCGTTCAGTGGCCTTGTCTCGAGCAACGCTCCCCATCCAATACAAGCTTTAGAAGGTTTTCATCGGATGCCAACTTCATCTTTGACGACTTCATCACCCTTTGGTCAGCGTTGACCATCTCCAACAACTCCGACGCAGTTTCTTGTGTGATGGAGTGTAGTTTGCAATTTAGTCTAGTTCGTCTTGATTGTAATTTTATTTCTTTGTTGCACCTTTTTGTAACTTGGGACTGTTCACTTTGCTTTATCTTAATATAAATTAGGGACTTTAGCTTTCAACAAAACCACTTGACTACCAAGAAATTAAGGACCTATTCATATTGGCTTCTATTTCTGTCTTCTGCTTCCAAAAGCAGGAGCCAATACGAACGCTCGAGCTTCTGTAAGCCACTTTTATCTGCCACTACTATTCATCAACCACTATTTTTCTCTTTCATATATTGTAACGTATTTTGTATTTTATTATATCATAATTCCGTAAGTCGCATGACAGTCTGAATGTTGTAGTGTCTTTTATTATACCGTCTTCCTTACATAATGCATTACTATTTATCAACCGCAGCCAAAAGCCATCAGCATAAGCTAATATAAACATGCCTTTAAAGCGTCCTGATGATAACCAATTAAGGATCTCTCATTCTTCAATTCACTACCAGGAAAGTGTGCTCTTCTATACTTTTTTTAAGAAAATATAAAAACACAATGCTAAAATACATGATCCACATGATCTAGAGAATTCCCAAGTCAAAACAATTACAAAAGCGAATGTACCGCTAATGCAGATATGTTCAGGCTTCACAACCCAGCCTTGACCACGACTCTGAACCAAGTTAACATTTTTCTATGAAAGATGAACCGATATACTAAGGATCCACTTAACATAGCGTTTATGTTTATGACCACGGTTTAAAGAAAACCTTACTCCTTTAGTAACAAACTAGTCGAAGTGAATGATGACTAGTTATAACTAAGAGACGGCCAGTCATAAGCAATGACGATCAGTTATATTGTTCTATTAGCTCCAACCAGGTTAACTGGTCCGGAGACATGGCAGTTTTTCATATAATTAACGTGATAGCAGTTATTGACGCATCTAGCAAATTATGAAAGTTGGCCAAAGAACATGACTGTTCAAGACTCAGCGGAGATACATGTGTAAAGATAAAAGGTGTCTTTAGCAACACTAATTGTCATTCTTTAGATAGGAATAAATAAAGTCTAATTCATTCAGCGAAGATACATGCGTGAAGACAAAAGATGTCTTTAACGGCATTAACTGCCACTCTTTATATTGATATAAATAATATGACATACATGTTGTAACATTCTTTTAACGGCATTAACTGCCACTCTTTATATAGATATAGATAAAATGACATACATGCTGTAACATTCTTTCTGTCCACTACAGTAAAACCTCTGTTTAAAAGTGCTCTTTTATTTTATTTTTCCTTAGGTTCGATAGGGAATCATATTTTTTTTGCAAGTACGATAGAGACCCTGGGTCGGATAAGCCTGTCAAAGCGTGAGTTCTTTTTGACTGATGGTTTATGCCTTAAATATTTAAATTCTGACTATTTGTGAGAGGTAATACGCATAGGAAATAGTAGCCGATACAACTGAACTTAGTATATTTTTTAGTACAATATCCTTGTTAACCTCTTTTTAAAAATATATTATTTAAAATTAGTTGTCGTAGGTAATATAAGTATAAACTAACTAAAAATCGAAAGGGACACAGCAACACGCATTTCGACCACTGCTCAAAACAGGAAAAAGAAACAGCACCTAATTGTAGCAACAGACATGCTAGCTGGCTATTGGGTATTGACATCCCTTGCAATGTACGTTCGGCATCTGAATGACATATTATTGACCTCGGCTTTCTCTTTCTGTACCTCACTCTGTCTGATCCAGTGGTTCAGACGCGTGCATTAGTTAGCTAGATTCTCCATTCACACGTGCTTTATTGCTTTCCAGTCAGATTACATCAGGACCAATTAACCAACACGTCCATCTGCAACAACCAACTGTTCCAGACACGCAATGCAATGCATGCAAGCATGGCATTCACGTATACACACGGAAACACAAGTCTTATGTTTTCCTTCGCAAGGACAACAAGGTCTTCTATATATAGAGGATATATTTATATTGGTTTTTATATCTATTTTCAGAAGTTAATATAAATATCTATTTTTAAAAATAGTTTTCTCACTTTTCTGGTTCAAGTCTCGCTCTAGAGATAAAGTAGTAAGTTACCGACGCATTACGTACCGTATTCTTTACATTTTCGTCTTATACATGTATCTTTTCTTTATTTTTTGCACCGCTCGTTCACTATTTCTAAAAGCCACTCTTTCAATTATTACTATTTATTTTTAGTTAAAAGCTGCCAGATACAGCTAAAAGTTAGCAGCTACAGTTAATATAAACAAACCATAGTTGTTGAATGAATGCCAAGAATTAGGGTATGTTCTTTTTTTTGGCTTATGGCTATAATTTTTGAATTTTTGGCTGTTCACGACAGAGCTTACAGAGAGAGGTACTCGTTTGCAATTTTGGCCGGTACAGATGTTGGGCTTTTAACGTGTACTACAATTAATTTGTAGACCTCGTCTTGAGAAAATACTTCGTTTGAAAGTTAGGTACTGCAGCAAAAACCAAAATCACTTTTAAAAGCCACAAAAAAACAGACCCGTAATAATGCAGAAGTGTAAAGCTACTAGCCGAAAGCTACATCACTAGCACATCATGCCGCTGCACATCCAAGCCGGACGAACGACGGAGAGGGAAGGAAGAGAGAGTTCCAAGCAACGAGAGGTTCAGAAAGGACGAACAAATGAAGCTGCTGCAGCGGTTCTTTCCTTTGGTGACTAGCTAGTGGTTGCTACGTAACAACCAATATGGGTGTAGTGTGACAAAATGCGCGCGTGTGACAAATTAAGCAAGTTGCATCGCCTGATCACGTTTTAGTTAATCAATTAATTTCCAACAGTACGTAAGACCATGTTGCGTGTAATTAAGGCGAAAACGTCTTTGATGATTGAATTAGATTAGCCAACTGCATGCCGACTCGACAAGCTAGCTGCTCAAATTAACAAGCAGCAGCCCGCCTACCGTGTAGTAGTTCATAACAAACCTTGCTCCTAACTTTGTTTCATCAGGGTTTGGATCGTGAGATACCCACTCAGTACACATGGATACCGGCGAATCCAAACGAAGCCTAAATATGTATTTAGTAATTTAACAACATGAACTAAGTACATGTTGCTACAATTTTATGAGTGCAAATTTCGCGATTTCGCACGTAAGAGAACAGAGTTTGATCGGAGTATATTAAAATCGGAATTAACATACCAGACTACACCAGCTAGATCCAAATGCTGGAGACCAAAGAACTCGAGGGGCAGGGACCCCCGGCTCACCCGTCAAGGCCATCACGTCCAAACACACACAAACATATATCTTTAACACACATTTAGAATGGTGAAGATTAAATTTATGTTATCATAAAATTCCTAGTAAAACATACTTATGTCTATGTAAAAGTAAATAATAAGATTTAAACTCTAGTAGGTAAAGTTATTGTACACTTATAACTTTATCAAGAGGTGGTTCTTGTCATTAGGTATGTTCATTCCCCGACAAAGTCTGTTTGGAACGCGAAATTTTTTTCATGTGTCTCCACCGCAAAATTGAACTGTTTTCATACGATACCCCGCATGCTGAACATACGTCGTAATCACGTCATTATGGTGTGACTAATATTTCTAGACTAAGTAGTAACAAGGTAGTGGAGTACCAGTATATTGAAAGGGCAACTTTAATCCGTATGCCGATCAACGATTGGTCGCTACCTCAAATTAAACTAAGGTCGGGCCAAGATAGCTTGCAAATTTGACAAAAGTTGGCAACGAACTTGATTGTCCCTTTCATCATGCATTGCATGCTGCCCACTTCCTCTAAACCATCCTTTTCCCCTCATTTTTCATTTTTTAATTGCAAGAGCAGATGCACTTAGCAGTTGCTTTAGATCCTACTTAATCGTGTTTCTGAGTGGAACATCAGTACCAGTATTTTTGCTATTATTTTGCGAAATATATATTGAACCATTGAAGCCTAGTGGTTAGACATTGAATCCTTTTTCTTTTCCGGATATGATAGGGATGAAGCACTTAACACTGTGTATTGGATGAAAAAGGGGCAAGTCCTTACAGTGCGAGAGGAGTTTTCAATGTCCAAACTGCTGAAAGACACCGACGCAAAAGCATCACTAAGCGAGGATTTAGTATTGGGAAATGCTACCAACAAGACGTCTGATATGAGCGTTTTGCTCAGACGTTTGAATCATCGTTCATTGTGATCCAACGGTCCAGCTACTCATGTGGCACTCACCTACTTATTGTTGTGAATCACTGCTTGAAAGCTCACGTCCGAAATCCTATAGGAGGTCACAAGCAACTACCTCGATGCTTTTTATCTGAATCCCCTGTCTCCAAGATCTCTCCCTCCCCCTCTTCTTTCTCTCTCTGGGTCAGTGAGAAGAAGGCTTTGTAGCAGTGCGTTGGACGGGTGAGCGGAGGAGGCAATGGACATCAAGCGAGAGGATCTGTGGGGGAGCGACTGTTGGTAAGTCACTAGTCCAGCCTTGCCACTGCTAGATCATGGCCTAGGGCCAGATGTTTCCTCCTCCATTGAGTTTTGTTGTTCGCTATCGTCTGTACATCTCCTCCCCCAGTTGGCTTGTTACGTACATTTTCTCCTTTTTTTTTCTATTGTTGTACCAAAATATTTTGTTTGTTGCGATAACTCGTAGCATTTGTTGCAAGATGAGTTTTTTTTTGTTTATTGCAACTAGTCATATGTTAATTTTGGCAGCATGACCATTTATTTTACTACGGTAGTTCTAATTTTTCATTTGTTGCAAGATGAGTTTTTTTGTTGCATGCTAGTAAATTTTTGTTGCACTCAGTGTTTTAAAATGTCGCATCATTTTGGGTCATTTCTTCCTCTTTGGTGAGTTTGTTGCAAACTCATTTTAACTAGTCTTTGATTGTTGCAGGTGTTTACTTGATTTTTTTGTAGATGTTTCTTCAAATTATTGTAGTTATTTACTTAACTTGTTACAGAGTTTGCTCAATTTGTTGCATGCGTTTGCTCGATTTATTGCAAGAGTTTGTTCAAATTATTGCAGAAACTATCTTCATTTGTTGCAACGTGTGCTAAATATACCAATCATACATCCAACAATTTATTTGTTGCATATGGTGTATGATAATGTTGCAAACGTTTTTGTAAAATATTTTGACCAGAGCGTTTGATAGGAAGCGACCCATCGAACGTATTAGTGGAAGCAACTCCCTTTAGTATTATATATACTGATAATATAATTAATTTTACCAAGCTATTCTTGGATCATTTCCAACCTATTTGCTACTAGTGGGCCTGTTCATATTGGATTTTGCCGATGATGTCTTATAAATAGTAACAGCTTTAAGAAAGCTGTATGGAGAGAAAGACACTCGTGCGTGATTTTGATCAATATAAATGAAGTCACTACATTGTCTACTAGAACCGACTAGTATACTCCACATTAAAAAGATACTCCATTTGAAAGTTATGTAAGGTAGAAAATCTATTTACTATAGAAAAGCGCCTTCTAGAAACAAATACGAATAGGCCTAAGAATTTCAGATGGCTAGTGCATATCAAGTTGCCACTTCGGACTCGCGCATATCCAAGTCTTTAGTTATGTACTTAATTTTTTTTACAATGGAAACTTTTTAGCTGCTCTATTGACTCGATAAATGCAGTTATCCTAATTAATTCTGTGTAGAACTGATCAGACTGGGTCTAGAATGAAAAAAAACATAAGAACATGCAAAATCACACTGAGATCCTAGAAGATCGCCACATCCTATCTAAGAGCATCTCCAACAATGTCCTCTAAATCTCATCCCCTAAATCACTTTTTAGAGGACACAATTTAGAATATAGAAGACTAAAAATATGTAACCTCCAACAAGTCCTCTAAATATGGTCCCCTAAATTAAAATCTGGGTCCACAAAAACTACCAACCAAAGAATTTAGAGGATCGGACGGCGCAGGAGCGTTGGGACCGATTTAGGGGATGGTGTGCGTCCTCCATATATGGGGGACGAAAAATCAGGGATGGAGTCATCTATATTTTTGGGTACCATTTATGGGATCTGTTAGAGCCTTTTTTTTTACTTTTTCTTCTAAAATATAAAGGATATGAGCACTTTAGAAGATTTGTTGGAGATGCTTGAACAAAAAGCAACATCCATACGTCAAACATCCATACGGCAGCCAATCTTGGCCATTGCGGGCTTGCAGCCACCGAACGCCCAACAAAATTCAACGCGCTCCCACGGCGGCCTGCCCCCACAATCTCACGGGCCCCAAACTCCTGCGACCAACATGTGAACACTCCCCTACTCCCAAACTCGGGGAAAAAATCTCATGAGACCTGGTCATTCCCCTCATCAAGTTGAACCTTTCTAGTAGATGCCATATGTCTCCACCAATCTCAAAGCTTCTCTTCCCCAAAGCCATTCACTTCCCAATTTCCCATCTCGTTGAAGTTCTGCACTGGCGAGCACTCATGACTGCACCAAGGTCGTCGATCAGCCATGACCAACCGTTCCCTAATTTCAACTGCAGCGAACACAAGAACAAGATTCATTTTTCGTCAAGTTCACATGCCCTGGAATCAAGTAGCGTCGATGGCAAGAAAACATAGCGTGGTCTGCTCCACATATAGGCCCTGTTCTTTTTTTGGCTTCTGCTTCTCTAAAAATCGAAATAAATGAAGCAGCTTCTTCAAATGGCTTCTTAAGCCTAAAACCCCTATGTGTTGTCCGCATGGCTGTCTCTCCGCTGTTCGTCACCGTCTTAAAAAGTGTAAACAAAAGCCATCAGCTGCAGCACAGAAAGAACGGAGCTATATTCAATGCAGGGTCCAAAGTTAGCTAAACCAGGGTGGCTCACTGATCGCAGCGGCAACGGTAGCACCAACTCGAGGTCAATGGCAGCAAGGAATCACCAGCGATCAAATAGCAGGTTGTCACCATCACTAAGTCCAATAACAAGCCCATTGATAGCCATGCAGCGCCTTGAGCTTGCCGGGCGTCGTGCATCTGCTCCTCAACCGCGTTCTCGTTCTGCATATCCACGGCTACAACGATGCCCTAGAGGTGGCGATGGTAAGCGATAGTGTTGGCATGGGGGCTAGCAAGAATGATGGTGCTAGGGAGGAACGACAGCAATTATGGGATTGGAACATATTCGGGGAAGAAGAAAGACTCAAAGATGCTTTAAGATTAGTGGAGACAAGTGGCATCTACTAGAAGGGGTCTAACCTAAGAAGCATTGATACTCTGTTGAACTAAATAAATAAATTTAGTACTAAATAAATTGTCAAAAAAAATTTAGAACAGATAAAATTATGAAAAAATTACACAGATAAGCACTCTATGTTGGGAGGATTCACAAAAAATTTATAATTTTTAAAACTCATTTGCTATATATAAAAATTTATACAAAAAATATACATAAATATATTTTTCTGAAAATGCTACAGTGCCACTACAGTGCACGTCCGCACTGTAGCCGTGCGGTGGTGGATGCTACAGTGTACCACCATATGGTGACTATGTGGTTTTGGTTAATCCGTATGGCCACCGTGCGGTACTGTGTATGTGTCGGCTCCTCGGTCAGTCTCGCAAGGCCACTGTGCGGTGGAGATGCTATTTTTACAAACTCCGCTTGACGAGTATTATTTTTGCTAATTGCCTATCAAAAAACACCATTTCAGCCAAAAACTCGGGCATATGGGTCCAACTGAAGACCAGGTCCTATAGCATTTCCCCCCAAACTCCATTTAAGACCAGCTGAAGCTCATCTGACTTCCAAAACCAGCTCAAGCTCATCAGACTTCCAAAACTCCAGGGGCACACAACGCAGAGAGCGGCGAACATGGCGGCGGCGAGCTTCAAGGTGGCGAGGATCTCGGAGGGCGCGGTGAAGCCGGCGTCGGCGACCCCCGACGAGACGCTGCCGCTGGCGTGGGTGGACCGGTACCCGACCCACCGGGGCCTGGTGGAGTCGATGCACATCTTCCGGTCGGGCGCCGACGCGGCGCCCGGCGTCATCCGCGACGCGCTGGCGAAGGCGCTGGTGTTCTTCTACCCGCTGGCGGGGCGCATCGTGGAGCCAGAGGCGGGGGGCCCCGCCATCCGGTGCACCGCCGATGGCGTCTACTTCGCGGAGGCCGCCGCGGACTGCAGCCTGGAGGACGTGCGGTTCCTGGAGCGGCCGCTGCTGCTGTCCAAGGAGGACCTCGTCCCCTACCCCGGCGACGACCGCTGGGGCGTCGAGCCCCCCAACACCATCATGATGATGCAGGTAAAAACAAAAACGCCAGTGATTCGTAGCCATCATCAGCTCTTGCGCGATGCTTCTGGTTCTGAATCTTTGATTGCGCGAGTAGAACTAGATCCGAGCGCGCGCGGTAGATCTGGGGAGCAGAGGCGAGACGTCAAAAGCTGGGAAATGGTGGTGTCGTAGTGGGAAGCTTCGTGCTCTCTTTCTTTCAATTTTTTCTCTGCCGCGTCAGGTAACTAGGTAGGCAGGCCGAGTCTGGGTGAGGCTGCCAGGTGGGCCCCACGTAAACTATCTTCACATCCCATTTCAACTGCAACATGGGATATATATATATATATATATATATATATATATATATATATATATATATATATATATATATATATATATATATATATATATATATATAGGACAGTGTTTCATGCACCATGGTGCCTAGGCACCAATATCATATATACCCATAAAAAGTATATTTGAGATGTCAAACTAAAAATTTAAATTCAACTTCAGTTTAATTAGTTTGAACTATTTTTATGGTATACTCATAACTCAAAAGTAGTTCAAACTAATTTGAACTGAGTTCAAAACTTACTTACCATAATATATCAAGGGTATAAAACATTTTCATACCCAAACTCAAAAATTATCAATCATACACGCACTCACACACACACATGAGTGTTTCATGCACTCAAGTGCCTAGGCACCCATTGATTTACTTTGAGATTCGCAATGTTTGATGTGAGTATCTTCATATATCCATAAAAAGTATATTTGAGATGTTAAACTCCGAAAGAAATTAAATTCAACTTCAGTTTAATTAGTTTGAACTATGTTTATGGTATATATTCACTGTAGTCGCATTGAATTTAAAAGTAGTTCAAACTAGTTTGAACTGAGTTCAAAACTTACTTACCATAAATATATTAAGGGTATAAAACATTTTCATACCCAAATTCAAAAAAAGTATCAATCATACACGTGTATCGACGGTTCTTGATGTGGGTGCCTAGGCACTATGGTGCCTTACGTAATTTTTCTATATATATATGTAGTTTAAAAATGCATGGAGTAATTAATTAACGGCTACCGGAGTGGGACGTGCCTAATTTCTGAAACGAAGATAATTTTCTTAAAAAAATTGCAGAGAAACTACCCTATACGGTCCGATCCTAAACACATGAACAACCCCCGTATCCGGACGATCTCATTCCATGGCGCTTCGTCCTATCAACCAAACACTTACCTATAATTCTCATTACAATCATGCAATGTAGAGGGAGTAAGCTCGTGATGTGAGCGTACCGTGAGGAACAGTGGAACAACTGCCCAGTTTCTCACTCCCTGAGAAGACGGACAAGGCGAGCTAGTTGGGTGTTGTTTTCAATGGAGGATCCAGTACTCGTAGGTAGTGTTAACTACGCTGCGAGCATCGGTGTCAGGGCGGCCCCGTCGCCGAGCGAGGGATCGCCGGTGGCGGGGCGCGTTGGAGGCTGGAGCGGATGCGGATGCCTTCGCCGGCATTGAACGCGCCGCGCGACGGCCCGCGAGGCAAAGTTACGCAGATCCAGGGGCGGATCCAGCGGTGGGGCAGGGGGGCTCGAGCCCCCCTATCGTTACCGGACCCTTGAAGCCCCCCTAAATTTTTAGCCATGGATGTATAATATAGAAGGGGTTGAGGTCGAGCTGAAGGTACTTCAGCCCCTCCAAAAAATTTTCCTGGATCCGCCACTGCGCAGATCTGACTATATAAAGAGAGTACGAAGAGATACTCGTATATAATTTTAACCAATTTAATAAAATTAGAATAATAACTATTACAATTAATTTATAAATTTATCTTAAAAAAACAATCCATTTGAAACCCAGTACCGTAGAAAGCTTCGTCTTCGGCCTTGTGCGGGTGTGGTGCTCTGCTCAGTGGTTAGGCAGATCTGCATTCTTGCGTAGACGGAGATCGATGCTGCGACTGAAAGTGACACCATGAAAGAGACGAGGCAGATCTGCATCATGCGTAGAGGCAGCTTGAGATTTATCTTATCATCTCGCGTAGGTACGTAGCTGGGTGGTACAACTTTCACAAGAATCGTTAGCCAACCGTGACAGTGTAAGGTAAACATTGGGACTGAAAACCAGAAAAAAAAGGGGTTGATTTTTTGATGTCCCAAACAAGTTGCAGGAGGTTAGATAGATACATGCCTGTGGCTGTCCTCGCCAGATGGTATCCGAATGTATTGCTTTTAAGCTAAGGCATTCATACTATTTTCCCCCTACTTTTAGCTACTTTCGTCGACAGGTTGCTGTGGTAGTTGGGGAGGATGCTAATGGAGTATCGACCGCTCATGAAGGCCTTTTTCATGTAGCGTTTAGTAGATTTGGAGTTGTGGGTGGGTGCTTGCTACTTCATGATGATCAAATTGCACTCCCTCTCATCGTTTGTTTGGTATTTTCTTCATGCATCCCCGTCGCCCATACTGAGGAATGAATCGGCGGATAATGCCGATTCCCTCTAACTGCAATCCGTATGAAAATTGAACGGTTTTCATGATTGAGAATCCGTCTCGTCGATGAAGAGAGCCGATGGGAATTATGGGAGCATTTGCAGGGCAATAGGACTAACCAGCCCAATCATGGTTCTTTAATAACGTACCAAATCGAAATTGTTTGTTTGAGAAATCCTTCTGTTCTCTGAAGCTCCACGCAGAATTTTCTTTAAAATATGCTAATATCAAAACTCAGTGCTGAAATTCAAGTTTCATGATCCCAGATCACGAAGTTCACCTGCGGCGGGTTCGTGATGGGTCTCCGGTTCAACCACGCGTCGGCCGACGGCTTGGGCGCCGCGCAGTTCATCAACGCCGTCGGTGACATGGCGCGGGGGCTCCCGGAACCGAGGGTGAAGCCGGTCTGGGACAGGGAGAAGTTCCCCAACCCGAACATCAAGCCGGGCCCTCTCCCGGAGCTCCCCGTGCTGGCACTGGACTACATCGTGCTCGACTTCCCTACCGGCTACATCGACGGCCTCAAGGCGCAGTACAAGGCGCACAGCGGCAAGTTCTGCTCCGGGTTCGACGTCCTGACGGCGAAGCTCTGGCAGTGCCGCACCCGGGCGCTGAACCTGGAGCCCGATGCCACCGTGAAGCTCTGCTTCTTCGCCAGCGTCCGGCACCTGCTCAAGCTGGACAGGGGCTACTACGGCAACTCCATCTTCCCGGTGAAGATGTCGGCGCCGAGCAGGAAGGTGCTCGAGTCGTCGCTGATGGAGGTCGTCGACATGATCCGGCAGGCCAAGGACAGGATGGCCGTGGAGTTCTTCCAGTTCGCCAAGGAGGAGACCGAGCAGGACCCGTTCCAGATGACCTTCAACTACGAGTCCATCTACGTCTCGGACTGGAGCAAGCTCGGCTTCTCCGAGGTGGACTACGGCTTCGGGCCGCCGATGTTCGCCGGCCCGCTGGTGAACAACGACTTCATCGCCTCCGTCGTCATCCTCAAGGCGCCGCTGCCGCTCGACGGCACGAGGATGCTCGCCAGCTGCGTCACCAAGGAGCACTCCGAGGAGTTCGTCCGTGGCATGAAGGAAGACCTGCCCTGAACCTGAAAATCTTTATAGCTGCACTGGAGACCTTTATATAGGGAGGGAGGGAGGGAAAAGGACTGAAGCTGCTGCTGCTGCTGCTTGGTGGTGGTTGTTGTAATGAACTTCTTTTGGTTGTAGTATCTTGGTTAATACGAACTATTCTAGACAGCAAATTTGATCTTTGTATCATTTGATATGACAAATTGACAATAAAAAAGATATACTCTCCATTTGATAATTTGATGGCCTTTACTGTAATCTGGTTTATCAGGTATACTTGAGAGGTTCAGATAATGAAACAAAATCGATTCTCAAAAAGATTTGATATTCTCATTTGACTTCGGTTTTCTTTGATTTCTAGCCAAAACCTACATCCAATCTCACCATCCAAGCCTTAAGATCCTTGCTACATTGCTCCAACGGTGGATTTTTATGCTGGTACTGTGCACCATTCGAAAAATCTTGCTGCCACCTATGGTTTTGCCGCCGCCCGAGCTCTGACTCACTCCCGCGCCTTCCCATGCCTTCTCGCTGCTGGCCCGTTGCTGCAGCTTGGCAAACACTGTACTATCCGTACTTCCCCCTGACACTGCCCCGCCGTGCGTCAAGCGCCGCCGACCCCTCCCGCCACCGCCTCTACTCCCTTCTCCCCTACTGCCGACAACCCCGATTCAACCGCCATTGGCCGCCAAAATATCACGCTCTAGCCAGCAGGTTCATCCCCCTTAGCCACCATGCCGCACCTTCCCGCACCCTCTTGGCTATGCCACGCGCCATCGCCGCCATTACCCATTCCCTGTGCCGAACCGCCTCCCCACTCTTTTTAAAGCCCCGAGCTCCCCTTGAGAGGTGCATCAGTACCTGGTGAGCCACCCAACACACCCAATCGACCCCTTGACCGGAGCATCGCCAACGATCCTGAATTCAATAAGGCAAACCCAAATCTAATTCCACACTCTCAGCCGATTGCTTTCCAATTACCTTCACCCATAGCCTCCTCAAGCCTCCAGAAACCTCCCTAAGCCATCACCCTAGCTCCCCGAGCCTCCTTCTTCCCTATCCCCGAAGCGCGCCGCTCGATCGAAGCACCCAACCCTGACCATCTCTGCCCAAACCACCACTTCCCCAAGCTTCCTCTAACCCCCACGATGCTCAAATGTTAGCGCTACTGTCCTAAAAACTTACCGATACTCCCTGTGCCATTCAAACAACCGGCAGGAGGAAGACCTCGCTGCTGGCGAACGCCGACACCCCCACCCTGTCAACCCCAAACATGGAATCCCAATAGTGCTAGGAATCCAACCATGGTCCCCAATCCCACCATAAATCACTATAGCCCGCCGATCGCCGTCGCTCTCCTCCTCTATTTTCAGTGCTACAGTGACGACAGAGGTTGAAGATGACACTGTTCATCGTGGGCCGCGCAGTAATAGGCCGAATCAGTTAGCAAACTAGGCCGACCGAAACACTGTAGCAGGCGGGTTCGGCATGAACAGTGATTGGATCCACCATGAACAGTATCCCGACCCAGTGTGAATAGTAAAGACCCCGCAGTGATAGTGCATAGACCCGTTACTGTTCACCCAAACACGAAAATGCATATGTATACCCATTTCGACCGTTTCGAGCCCGCCGATCCATCCCTCAGCTCCGTCCCTCCGTATTAGACACCTATAAACCAAAAACTTATTTTATTCAGTTTTTCTTGGATTATATTTATTTATTTGATTTCTTTGTTCCTGGCTCAATCCTTCGAGCATGGAATTGAATTGTTTACTTTTGCTTTACATTAGCTTCCAGCATTGAAGTTCGACCAGACTAGGAAGGAGAAGCCTAAGATCAAACATAAGAATTAGAAGAATATGAAATTGTAGAATACATTGATCCACAAGGCAAGTGACATATCCTTGATCATGTTGAACCTACATTCCTTTAATTATTTATTTATCAATATTTTTATTATGTTATTTACAAATTGTTATTTCTTATACAAAAAATGTTTAGAATGACATGATATTAGTTATATCCTATCACATGAAAAAACTCTATTTTATTTGATGGCCATATTCATCTTGACAAGCCATAGTAATAATAAATTACTATAAAATATACCATGGTAGTTTAGGAAATTCAACTACTTTACACTAGTAATGACAGTCCCGCAGTGCACTGGAATATTTATTTGTGAATGGTTACCTAGTTGATGAAAAGTAAGGACTAAAATCTTATGATAAGTAAAGAACATAGTAATCGTTCAACCACAGGCGTTGACTTATCAAATCTGGTTTAGTAGCCGCTCAAATCGATTGAATATCTACTATAAGGATATAATATACTGTTCCAGAAAAGGGAACTACAGTCGTAGGAATGTGGTATGGAAACAGTAAAATCATACTTTCACAACGGTAGGCTCCGCCCTGTCAGGCCGCCGTATTCCATGACAGGGGGTATATATGTCGGACCCGGATTTTTCAATCCAAATCCACTGTGATTCAGTGCACTATTCTCTGGATCAGTAGATAGTGCTCACAGTTTACAGTTCTGAATATCAAAATACATATCATGCGGAAGCGTAAATATAATAGTAAACTTACTCATGGGCCGATTAGGCCGAAATTAATAAACTGCAGCAGCGAAAGAATGAAGCACACAGGTGGGACCTTCAGGACAAGCCCACGGGCAGCCAACTGGAGGTTCGCGACCTAGCCCTTGACATCTTCATCTTCTCTCGCGACTTGTCCAATCTTGTTCTTTGGCGAGGTGATTTGATTCTGATTCAAATCATGCAAAGCGGCGTGAGCACTCCGACCCCGTGCTCAGCAAGCCAACACACATAATGCAAATATATAACATGCATGGCTTGACAATGGAAAGGCATAGGGCTATTTTGTTTGCTAAAGAGTGCTTTTGAATACAATTACTTAAAATTTGCTATGACCTAGCAGGTTTGAAATCACATTTTTAAACCATTAGTTGTAATAATCCAAGTAATTTTGTCGGCATCACACCAACTAACCTTATGGCATCGCACCATAAGTTGCCTCTTGGCATCGCACCAAGGGCGGCGTATGACATCGCACCATACACGTTGGCATCACACCAACTAACCTTATGGCATCGCACCATAGGTTGCCTCTTGGCATCTCACCAAGGGCGGCATATGACATCGCACCATATGCTTATGGTTGGCATCGCACCAACCATCCTTATGGCATCTCACCATAAGTTAACCCTCGGCATCGCACCAAGGGTTGCGTATGACATCGCACCATACGCTAAGTGTCGGCATCGCACCAACACCACATATGGCATCACACCATATGATTTAAAATAATTTGAGGAGTTTTCCTTGGGGCATTAGTGTCACCCCAAGTTGCTAGCATTCCTAAGCATGTCATATAAATAGGGACTTATTTTGTGAAAACATATGCTATTTCTTACTATGGCGACAAGGTTCACATTTCCAAGTATGGCAAGGAGATTAATATGAACAATAGCAATAACGAGGCATAACTAGCTTGCTGGCCGAACATATCATATCTCGTGAAATAATAGCATGCACTTTGCTAATTTAAAAGGAAATAACTTTAAAATGTTGGGTTCAATATGTTCAAAGTGTTGACTCGCCTGGCGCGGTTTACCGCGATCTTGAGTTCACTCAATGCTTTCTCTTGGGCTTCTGGTCTTTATCTTCGATTCGCTCATGATCACGCCTGATCCTTTGATTCTTCAAGATTCCCATATCTAATTACGTGCTAAATGACTGAATACAAATAAAGGCAAATAACTCAAAAGATCCAAATAATTCCAAATACTTTAAATGCCCGATTTACTTTAATTATGCATTTATTATGGTTTGAGAATAGGAGGATGATTCGGCTTAGTGTGTTGCAAACACAGCAGTAGCTGGGTTTGAGTGAGAGAACGAGTTATCTGAATAGCTTTACCGTGAGGGAAAATTTTAGGATAATAAGGGATCACAAGGGAAGAAGTATCTACAGGGATTATTTACTTTGGAAAAGATGTGGCCAAACATAGCCGATTGGAGAAAGACGAGGTTCGATCTTTTTATTAATAACCTCTTTTATTATTTTCGTATTTATCAAGGAAGTTCCATGAGTTAGGGTAGACCTATGTATCGAAGTACGAGTCTGGCTGGGTGTATATTCCTTGCAACTCAAGTTATGGTAAAGGCAAACTGGACTGATGGATGAGATCTGTACTTATTCTATAAATCTTTTAGTCAAAGGTATTACAACACTTGAATATCTTTATTAAGTTTTAGAATAATTTCTGATATAGACCTTTACTTACTAATTAGATAAAACCTATTCATTGATAGATAATTTTAAGCCTATTATTTCTTGAATGGCATTAAGTTGTACAAGCCACGCACTTATAGTTTAAATATTAACAACTTTAGCACCATTTTCTTTCAGACTTGCTTTTGAATGTAAAGCCCTATTAGTTGTTTACCTTGATAATTTATGCATTTTTAGTTACAATCTTACGTCCTTTGGGTATTTACTCAGCTATCTTTTGTACTATTTTCCTTTGTCCTTTCATGTTGCAAAATAACACTTTTTATTGATCATTTACCAAACTCTATGAGCATACAACTATTCAAGTTTAGGTTTCTGACCTTTTATTTTACTAAAACCTTACTTGATTTTCACAAATTTACTCCTATTATAGCATGTATATATATTCATCACTAGATTATAGGTCATTGTATTTTTATTTGGTTTTATGATAACTATTTATATTAACTATTATTTTAAAAAGGGTTTTCATGATATTGATATTTTAATTACATATGATCTATATAAAGGCTACCCTTTTAAGTTTGGATCTCAAGTAGTTTATATACAAGATGATCTCTATTTGCGATTCTATATTACCTAATATTCAAACAACCTAATCCTTGTAAAATA
Source organism: Dendrocalamus sinicus (assembly GCA_036346575.1). NCBI lineage: Eukaryota > Viridiplantae > Streptophyta > Magnoliopsida > Poales > Poaceae > Dendrocalamus > Dendrocalamus sinicus. The sequence goes on from CM070642.1 coordinate 4,268,785, forward strand.
ATCAGTTCGTTAGTCTTGATTAACATGTGACTTTAGCCAATATTAAATCCAATTTGATTTTTGATCCATTTTCTTCCTACTGTATATTACATATATATCTACAACTTTATGCCAATTGAATTGCATTAGCTACTACAAACAGGGCTTTCACAAATTTTATTTACCAAGGTCCATACAATATATACCTAATAAGTTTTTGCATCTTTTAGAAATTTATTTCTGATTTTTCCTTGATTTTCCTTCACTGGAGTTGCTGGCAAAATGGGCAAAAACTTAGCACCTAAATAACACGGCCTGGGGAAATCGAACTCAGGCAGGCTGACTGAGAGCGCGTGTGGCCAACCAACCGAGCAAGCATTGTTACTTGATGGGCAAGGGCAGGAAATGCAAATAAGCTGAGTGGCGGGAGGCGCGAAGCAGGAAAACCGTCTTTGGTGCGAGGCGGTCTCGCCGTGGCGGAGGCAGCCGGAGGTGTGGGGGTGATGACCAAAATGGATTGCGCGGGCGACGGGGAACTATGGGCGGTGGCACACCGGCCGGAGCGGCGGCGAGGCGGGCGAGCGGTAGTGCGGGACGGCCGGCGGGAGGCGGTAACGGGGACGGCGGAGCCGCCGGGGAAGAGAAGAGGAGCCGAGCGTGCACGAGCAACAGAGCGGCGGGGAAGCTACGAGAGCTTGGCCGAGTTGGGGAGCCACCGAGGTGAGCCGGCACCGGGAGCTCGCGGCGGCGCAGAGGGGTCCCGCGGTGGTGACGAGCTGTGGCGGCGGAGGACGTCGGACACCGATGGGAGGGGCTTCAGGGCGTCGAGTTGTCCCTCCCATTGCGAGGAATCGGGGGAAGAACCAACCGAGGTGGGCTAGCGGCAGTCATGGCGACGGCGGCCGGTTTTGGGGAGGATGAGCCGTGCGACGAGCCGGAGGCGCGAGGATTCGATTAAGCGAGAGGGGAGGTAGAGGGCTCTAGGGGACACGCCGTGACGCGCTTGGTGGGGCGGGGCATCGCCGGAGCGACCGGAGTGGCTTGGAGGCGCTGGCGGCCATGGGCGGGAGAAGGAGCAGAGAGAGGGGGAAGTGGCGCGGAGGAGCTTCTTATGGTCACGGAGTGTTGCGGAGAAACCATGGGCGACGGGGGACAAACCATGGGCGGCGCGGTTGCATGCTTGCCACGGGGCGGAAGAGAGCTGCGGCGCGGCAGAGCACGCGCGCTCTCCCGGGGGAGGAAAAGAAGAACGAGAGGAAGGGGAGGCGCAGAGAGGGAGGGAGAAGGATGGCCCGCGCGGTAGAGGGTTAGGGACGGGGCCCGCTGGCCAGAGAAACAGTCGGGGGGGGGAGAGGTTGAGCTGGGCTGGGCCGTTCGACCGGCCGCTGCATTTCTTTTTTTTATTAGTGTATTAATGTATATTTTATGCATATTGTTTGCTCCCTGTATTTGTATTTCTTCATTTTTGAGCTCATCCTTGCATATGCACAAATATGTGTATATGTATATATATATATATATATATATATGTTTGTATTTTATTTATTTACTTTCATTGCTATTTATGCCATTCTTCTCAAAATGAAATTTTATATTTTTAACTCAGGTTTCTCTCTTCTTATACTGGATCACCTTTTCAGATTAGTATTTAAGATTTTAATTTTCTATTATTTGCATATTCACTTTTTGGTATTACTAATATTTGTTTTTGTCTTTTATGAGTTCTTAAATTTTGAAATCTCAACCAAATTCAGGAAAACTCCATGAAATCCAAATTCAAATAGAATATATTGCAAAAGTAATTCAAAAGCTTCTCATTTTCAAATTTTGAATTTTCAGGATGTTACAAACCTACCCCCCTTAAATGAATCTCGACCCCGAGATTCCGGTAGAGTTGAAAGAAAGGAGGTGGGGTTATACACGACCGCGACCACGTACGCTGCCCATAGACGCTGTTGCGCCACATCACCAACATGCGGCCATGCCGCCGGCACGCGCCACGCCACCAGCACATGGTTGTGCTGCCGCCACTATTGCACGGCTCCTGGGCGATGTGCCACTGTTCGCCTCCTGTACGAGGCGCCAGCGCCGTTTTGCGTGTCATCACCGGCACGGAGCCACGCCACAGATCGGCCATCGCCCACCTCCCGCACGAGGCGCCTCCCGTAGCCGCACCAGCCCTCCGCCGCGCTAGCCCGTAGCTGGTTTGCCTGCCACCACGCCAGCTTGAAGCCCTACTGGACTACCGCTACACCGGCCAGCAGCCGTATCGAGCCGCCGCCGTTGCTATCCTGTGTAAGTGCCGCTGCTCGGCCTTGCATGGCCGCTGCTGCCGCTCGGCCCTGCAATGAGCCGTCAGTTGCCTGAGTGTCTTGCGCCGCCGGCCGCACACGCTACCCCACCGCCAGCCCAAAAGCCGCCTCTGCCGCACGCTCAAATGTGTCACTACCGTGTGCATGAACAGGGGGTAGGGTTACCCCTTCCCCCCTTTTTGGCCGTTCGTGGGCCTAGGTTGGATTGGGCCGAAAAAGAAAGAAAAAAAGACGGGCTCGGCCGAAAAGAGGAAAGAAAAAGGGAAAAAGGAGGGCTAGCGGCCAAATTTGCAAAATGACTCTCAAAAAATTAGAAAATTGCGCAAAATATTTTCTCAAAATTGAAAATTTGCGGATACGCCCTTGGAATTTGCAGAATTCACTAAAAAGTTCATATTCCAGCATAAAAGGGCCTCCAAAATTCAAATTTTGAATTGTTTTTAACAGTTGAAGCATGTTTAGTACTGTTATTATTATTTTCTATACTTTCCTGTATTTACTTACTGTTTTGATTAATTATAATTATTTAAATTGCCTTTAATCACAAAAATTAACAGTAAAATTCTAAAAAATGCATAGAAAATTCTGGAACATTACGAGATCCTCTTGTACCATTGTCCAATTTATTTCATACATGTTTATCTACAGTAAACTTATATATTGCTTTTATGCACTTGTAGATGATAGGCATCACGAACCGGGAGTTCAAGGAGCTCGCCCAGCATGGGCAAAACTACTTGATTTAGGCTTCTAATGTTGAGATTGTATTTGGAGCCAAGAAGCTCCACACTGCTATTGGGATTGGTGCATCAGAAGATGTCAAACTCACATCTGAGGAAAATGATTTGGCACTTCACTTCATCACGCACCACCTCTGTCTCACTCTCAGGAATGAGTACATAGTAGAGAAGAGCGCGCTAATATTATGGACTGCACTAAAGAAGTGGTCCGAGAAGCTAAAGTACACCATTCCTTCCTTAGGTAGAGCTGGAATTGATCCGACGATTTCCTGATTTCAAGACGGTTGGGGAGTACAATTCTGCTCTGCATAGAATTTGCACCAATCTTCAACTTTGTGGTAGGCAGATCACAAATGAGTAGAAGATTGAGAAGACTCTCTCTACCTTCCACCCTAGTGTAGTGCAATCTACGTGCAACTATCGTCAAGACGGCTATAAGGAGTATGCTAAATTGATTGATATTATGTAGGTTGTAGATGCTCAGGATGAAGTTCTCCGCAAGAACTTTGTTGCACAACCATCTGGGAGCTCCACTGACTGTGAGGTCAACGCTGGGAGTTATAAGGTGCGGAAGCCTATAATGAAGAAAAGGAGAAGGAAGGGCAAAGCCACAGCTCAGAAAGGCAAGTCACATGATCCACAAGAGAGTAAGGCCAGCAAACCATAGCAGGTTGACAAGCCCTATGGTTAGCAAGACCAAATCTGCTACAAATATGGCAAATGGGGGCACTGGTCACGGATATGTAAAGAGCCATAATATGTCATCGATGCCTTCCAAGCCAAGAAAAAGAAGAGCGGCAAATGGCAACATAAACCCACTTTCATTGAGGGGGAGAATTCTGAGCAGCTGTATGCAACAATTGAGGTTAATTCCACTCCTGCAGCAACACCCTCCCTTGACATTACAGCCGCCGCCATGATCTCCCAAGAAGAGCATCTCACCCCTGAGAACATAGTAGCTGAAGTCTTTGGTTTCTTAGCAGATTCAGTATAATGCACAAAATGCATTTGGACTTTAATTATCATTTATTTTAATGTGTGGAAGGAATAAATTAGACTTTGCATTGATGGTACTCAAACAATTTTACAGTGATAATTGGATGATATTAATTAATTCATTCATGTATTCAATCAAGAATAACATGATATGTTTTTATATTTGAAGTATTTTATTTAAGTGTTGATTGTCTCCGACCACATATTAATAAATTACTTTACATTAGAACGTGTATGGCGCATTATGAAGGAAGTGTGCTTAGCTGGTAGCGGCACAATGAATACCATCTTGAGAGAGACAAAATTCTTTCAGTCCATTAGTAAGAATGCTGGTAGTCTTATAACAATTTTCGGTAATGATGCTTACCTAATAGGCTCAGGAAGAGCCACAATTTATACTCTAAATGGGCACAACTTTGGTCATTTAAGAAGCTTTATTGTACCTAAAATCGACTTGAACTCTCTTAAGTTTCAAAAATATTCGTGCTAATAGTTTCCACGTTGAAATTGAAGAAGAGTATGGTAAAGAATATCTGCTCATTACAAAACATAAAGCAAGTGGAAAGAGAGTATTAGAAAGACTTCCTTCATTTGAATCTAGGCTATACTACACTAATATTAAGGCACCCGCAGCCTATACTGTCCTGAAAACTATATTTCGAAGCTCTGAACTTTTCTATCTCTATCATGATAGATTAGGTCACCCAGGTTTTATTATAATGAGAAATATAATTAACAATTCACAGGGATATAATATCGGTGTAAAGAATTTCCTGAACCTGGAAGATTTTGTGTGCCCTGCATGTGCCACCGGAAAATTTATTACTAGACCTTCTGCTCTGAAAGTGAAGAATGAAGTCTCTACATTCCTGGAACACATTCAAGGAGATATTTGCGATCCTATATAAGCATTGTTAGGGTCATTTAAATATTTTATGGTCGCACGCATGTTTATTATCCACGAGAAACCACACTTTTGCAAAGCTGATCTCATAGATAATTCAAATTTAAAATAATTTCCCTAATCATCATATAAAGTCCATCATAATGGACAACATCGGAGAATTTACTTCAAAGGCATTTGATGATTATTGCATGGCAATGGGAATTAATGTTGAGCATTATATACCGCATGTCCACACCCAAAATGGACTAGCAGAAACACTAATTAAGAGAATTAAATTTATTGCCCAACCACTTTTGCAGAATTGTAATTTACCAACTATATGTTAGGGACACGCAGTCCTACAAGCATCAACTCTCATAAATTTTAGACCATCGGCATATAACATACATTCACTAATGCAACTAGCGCAAGGATCAGCATTGAAAATTTCTCATCTCCATAGATTTGGTTACAAGGTTTATGTACATATACCCCCTCTACAGCGTACTGTAATGGGCCCTCTCTGAAAGTCTGGGATATACGTTGGTTATGAGATAGTATCCATAATCAGGTATTTAGACCCCATGATAGGAGATTTGCATACTGCCTATTTCGCTAATAATATATTTGATGAGGATAGTTTCCCGACATTAAGGGGATGAAATCAACCCCTTGATGAAAAATATCGAGAAATTACGTGGCAAGCTATTGGGAATCCACACATGACCCACGCACTAGTGAAGCAAATAGAGAAGTCCAGAAAATCATTGACTTACAAGCATTAGTAAAACAACTATCTGACTACTTTGGTGATTTAAAGAGCGTGACCAAGTCGCATATGCTTGCACGAAATGCACCGAAAATGGTTGAAATACCAAAGAAAGTTGAACATATCCCTAATCTCGTCCAAAGGCCTGAGAACAAAAGGATGAGAACTCCAGCCCCTCAAATCCTAAGTAACTGCGGAAGCCTGATAAAAAAAGGATAAGAAGGACTTAACACAGCCAATCACTAAAATTCCCTAGAACTAGAAGGGAAGCCAGTTGAGACCTAGCACCGGTATGACACCCTCAGAAAAAGGCATACCGGATCTAAATATTTCCATAGAGAGAGAAATCAGCATGGATGTGTGTGCAGACATCAGAGCTAAAAAAACTAAAGAGACTTGCCCCCGTAACTGGAAGAAGTGGTGAGCAAGTAGAAGCACTAGAAGAATCAACCCATGATAAAATAGATATAAACTATGTGCACATAGGAGAATCCATGAATAGGATAACAACCAATGTTGATATTTATTTTGCAAAGAAAATTGACACAATCGTCAATCTTGATCCAGAACCCGCATCACTCGCTCAATGTAAGAAAAAATTAGATTGGGAGGATTGAAAGAAGGCAATGGGAACTGAATTATTATCTCTGAATAAAAGAGAGGTTTTTGGGCCTGTAAGCCGCACGTCTCCCCATGTGCACCCCAGGGCATAAGTAAGTATTTGTTCGGAAGATAAATAAGAAAAAATGAAGTTGTAAGATATAAAGTAAGACTTGTTACACAGGGTTTCACTCAACGTCCAAGAGTTGATTATGAAGAAATCTATTCCCTAGTCATGGGTGGCATTATCTCTATATATTTAATCTCAATTTCAGTGAACTTGAATTTAGAAATGAAATCGATGGATGTGGTAACTGCATATCTTTATGAAAACTTGTATTTGGATATTTATATGAAGGTGCCTGTAGGCATCCCTGTTTCGAACCAAGACAGAGTAAATAAAAATCTGTACAGTATGAAACTTAGAAAATCAATGTACAGACTTAAGCAATCAAACAAGATATAGTAGAATCGCTTAAGTGATTTTCTATGTAAGAAAGGCTACACGAGCAACGAGGATTGTCCCTATGTATTTATACGACGGTCCCAAAATAGATTTTGTATAATCTCAGTATATGTAGATGATCTGAATATTATTAGAACCTTGGAAGATATAAAGGAGGCGAGTTCTAACCTGGAGTCAGAATTTGAAATGAAAGATTTGGGTAAAACCAAATATTGCCTAAGCTTGCAGCTTGAGCATATTCCTGAAGGAATATTAGTACATGAATCTATATACACCCAAAGGTGTTAGAAAGGTTCGGCTTTGAAAATGCTTACCATCAAGACCTTAGACTATTCTATAGAAAAAAATCAAGACCTGAGTATGACTGGCTATGCAGATGCTAGGTACTTGTTAGACCCGCATACAGTTAGGTCACAAACAGGCTACATATTCCTATGTGGTGGAATCGCAATTTCATAAAAAATGTCTAAGCAAAGTTTTGTATCAACTCCAATGAACCACTCAAAAATTATAGCACTGTACGAAGCTGCACGAGAATGTGCTTGGCTTCGACGAATGATTCACCACATCCAGCAGTCATGTAGACTGAATATCGTGCAAGCTCCCACAATTATTTATGAAGATAATGCAGTTTATGTTGCACAAGTATAGACAGGTTACGTGAAGAGTTATCTTACAAAACATATCAACCCTAAGTTCTTCTATACTCATGAATTACAGAAGATAGACGAAATTAAGATACTGCATACTAAGTCGTGTGAAATTTTTGTAGATTTATTTATTAAGTCACTTCCAGCATGTAATTTTGAAAGGTGTATACGTGGCATTGGAATGATGAGACTTAGAGAAGTGCAGAACTCAAAGGAAGATTCTTCTCGAATTCGCTATTAAAGCTTGATCATGAAGATAGAGTACCTAAAGAATAAATTTTGTAGATTAAATGAAATAGGATGAATTGTACTCTTTTTCTCTTGACGAGTTTTTCTATAGTTTCTCGGCCAAGGTTTTTAATGAGGCAATTCGTGCAACACAACATAACATGTATCATGTATTCTTCCTTCAAATTTTCTCACTGAATTTTTATGGAGTTTTGATGAGGCATAAATGTGTCAGATGAGTGCCCAAAGGGGAGTATTGGAAAATCTGTGTCTAGACCTGTAAGCCTACCCCATTGGTGGTTGTCATTCACTTAGTCTATAAATAGAGGGTTCTAATTGTCATCACTTATACTTTTGGAAAGAAAAAGCAATAAAGAAAAAGGAACCCCTCATCTTTCTGTGTTCAGTCTTTTATTATTTACGTATTATCTATGTTTAATTTATCTCAATTAGGCCCCGCTCAAAACGGCTTAGGCTTCTAGTTTCTGGTTTATTTTTCACTATTCAACAATTTCGTTTTTTTTTCTGGTTTTTTGCTTCTTTTTGAGCATTTTGGTCGATTCTTTTTTTCCCGTATTTGTTTGTACTGTCCGTGATGGGCTAACCTGTTTTTTCTATTTTTAAATTTAATTATACCAAATAAGCAACTATCAGTTATAGTGCAATTTCAATCAGCTACAGTATTTTTAGCCATAAGTCACTCAAAAAAGCCCATTTTAAGCATCCTTAGAGGAATGTTTGGACTCGAGTCGCCAGAAGGTTCCTCAGCACCCAAACCCGTCGGCCCAGTTCGTTTCCCGGGAAGAAGAGAACGAGACAAACTTAACCGCCGCCTCTTCCCTTCCCGGCGCCGCCCGAGACGGTGGCTACCGCGATACGGCCTAGGGTTCTGTTCACCGGCGATGTCGGCGCAGCCGGGGCGGACGCTCGTCGACCTCGATGGCGACGTGCTGGCCCACTGCGCCCGCTACCTCGACCCCCGCGACGTCGCCAGCCTCGCCATGGCCTGCCGGCCCCTGCGCGCCGCCGCCTACTGCGACGCCGTCTGGTACCGCCTCTTCAGGTCGCCTCCCCCGAACCCTACCTCTCGCCCCTCGTCTGATTCTGGAATTGCGATTTATGCGTCGGGACACTCTCATTGTGTGCTTGCGCTCGCATACGTAGGGCAATTTTTAGGGAGCGAATAGGTTTGCTTCTCTGCGATTGCGTGTGGTGATGATTGGAAGTGGTGGAAGGCGGGATCTTTGGGGGCGAAGTTTACGAGTGAGTGTTTTTGTTTTTAGAAAAATTGGATTTGCAGCGAGATTGGGTGTGCTGATGATGGTTGGTATTGGAAAATTATGAACTTGTTCTATGATTTGCGCGTTTGGTTTGTGCAGGGGATAATTTTTGAACAGATAAGACTTTTTTTGAGAGAACATCTGCTGTGGCGGTAGCTAGGCTTAGGAACTGTCAAACTCAGAAAGCAATGATTAGGATGCACTGAATGGGGAGAAGCTCCTAGCATATTTCAGGATAACTTTCATCCTGTTTGTGCTTGCTAGGTCCATTGTTGTTGATTGGTTGGCATTTGAGATATATGAACTTGCACGTCGGGGGGCTTAGCCGCCCGCCACGTAGGCATTGCCTAGGAGGGGCGGCCACACCACCGGCTTTGCCTCCACATGCCGCCTGCTTTAGAGGGGTTACCTCTGTGGGAGGGGTTATGGCTTCACTAGTGAAAGGAGAACCCGGTCCTAGGGCATTCAAAGCATTCAGACCTTTGGGGGCTCGAGGCTTCGGCTTGCACCTTGGGACCTCTGTGCTTGCTATCGTGGGACGAGGGGCTGGGGCGGGCAGTTAGTCGCGTTAGCTCGCCCGTCGGGACCTTCGTGCATACTGTCGAGAGAGTACTGTTGTGGGGGTACCTAGCCCCTACGCCCGTTAGGTTTAGCTACTAGGCCTTGGAATAAGCCCAATAGCATATCATTGTGTATAGAAGGGAATGTACTGATTTACCCCTATTTTTTTGTAATTATTAAAGGTTAGGATGGGAATTTCTCATCTTATCCCATTCATGTATATAAACCCCTAAGAGGGGTACGAGATGGCTAGATCTACTCATTTTATTTACGAGCTCTCTTTCTTCTGCTGTTGGCTCTCTTTGGCTCTGTTAGTTCTATCTCCTCCTATGGAGAAAGGGTACCATGTACTCACTGTTGTGTTCATGCTCCAACACTAATGCTTTTGTAGTGACTTTTACAGTTTGCTTTGAGTTCATGGAAGGCATCTAATCCTGTTTTGAACTCACAAAAATTATCTGAATGTTTTAGAGTCCCAAACCATACAATATTTTGAATCTTTGAAAAATGATACATGTATCTGATGGCCTACTTATTTGTTCTGTCATGATTATTTAAACTTTTAGGGAACAATGGCCATTTCAACAAGTACCTTGTGGAACTTTGGGGCTTAGAGAACTGTACATTCGGAGGCAAACTGAAGTACATCAAATGAAATTCGACGATCCCACATCGGCTATTTATTATCTAAATCCCACAGAACCGACTCCAAGCCATCTGATGCTGGATAGGGATTGTATTTGCTTCTCTCAGGCAAGTAACAATACACCAAGATTTAGTTCTTCTGTCATTCAGCAGGTTTGCTCTTTTGGTTAAGTACTGGTGCAGGGAGTAGATTGTCACCGTATCAAAAGCTTTTTTTTTTTTGTGCAAAGCAACATATGACATGTAAATTGTTCTACACAGGGTCCAGTAGCCAAAAGATTAAGGATTGGTAGGCCGGAAGTTGAATTGGTGGAAACTTACAGGTCTCATGGTGCAAGGATCACTTGTATGAGGTAACTGCAAAACAAATAAACATTGCTTTATCTAGCCAACTGTAGAAAATTCTCTTGAGCAACTAATCTAATTTTCATGTTGTTTTCCCCCTCATTTTCATGCGCTAATCATTCTTATCCTGTGGGGACTGGGGAGAATCGAGGGCTGACAATCAAATCCTTGGTTTTATTCCAAGAAAAATGACCAAAATAGTACATTTCTATGCTATACTCTTGTTTTATCAGTGCTACATAGACATTAGGACCATTCCGACTTGTTGCCTTGGGCAAGCATCTTGAATCCTCACATTACAGAGAGTTTTGAATTTCAATGATGAATAAATTAATACCTCAATGCAGCTTTCATTACCAAGGAAAAAAACATGTTATGATATTATCGGAGATTTGAATTAGTTTCTGCATTTGCTTGTTTCTAATACTCACATCAATGTTCAGGTAGCATTGCTCCTTATTTAACTAGTAAGAATTTAAGACCATGTAAGAGTTATTATTTCAGAATATCTGACTGAATCACACATTGGTAAATTACAAAGGTGGAAGAGGGTTTGGTACTCCAGGACTCGTACTTTTTGCAGTTAGTTATTCCGTGGCTCTCACTTTCTTGGTTGATATCAGTCAGGTCCATATGCTGATCATTTTATGGGTTCTGTATGTTTGGTATAGTTCAATGTCATGATGTTTCTCTTGTTACTTATAATATGGAACTTTTGCTTTATCTTTCCTTCCATTTTGTAGACATACAGCTATTAGTGCACATCAGTTTCAGTGCTTGGTTGTATCTTTGGATTTTTCTGATTTGTTTTTCTATCACTTCACAGTGATAACATCATTCTTCATAATCTTCTTTCCTACTGGTAGGAACCTAAATCATTTGCATACAGTTACTAATTAGTCAAACTAACATTGATCTTTTCTTGTTTGGTATATTTTATCCTTATTACACAATTTCTTCTTTATTGTATTGCAGTTCTGTATATACTTGTGCACTTTTTCCTAATTGCTATAATGTTTCTACATGTGTATGCTACAGTTACTGTGCTGATGATGATCAAATGGTACTTATATCCACCCCTGTAATTACTGAAAGAACTGGAAATGTCTAACATTTTATTTGGTTAATTGTGCAGATTATTCCCTCTAACCGACACCCCATTGTTTCGAAGTGATACACGTACAAATGGAAAGGCATTAGTCACTTCAAGCACAGATAGAACAGTCCGTCTTTGTTGGAAGGTACCTCATTTCAACATTACTGTACACTGTTGATACTGCTGTGCTGTTCTTGTCCACAACATGTACATTCCATGATGACTACTACCGACTTTTTACATGTTTGGAGGGGGTACTCCCAGAATGACCTGATCATAACAAAAAATAACTTGAAATAAAACAGCCTTCCCCCTTTTGTTGACCAATCAAGAAAATTGAAAGTAACCATTACTATATATTATCATTGCATGACCATATAAGACTATACTAAAATCATACAAGCTTTTGAAAAGATTTTTTAGTGTCAGATACATATCAGTTGCTCTTTCATGTCAAATTAATGTAAAAACATGCTTCTTCTCTTTCTTTCCTTGTCTGGGCTTCTGGTGCCTATGGATACCATGACCATCTTACATCTGATTCAGACATTGTGAGGCACCAACTGCATGCCCTGGTCTGCCCCTTTATACCATGCCAGCCTCAGTAAGACAGCAACCTAACCACCATACAAAGTTGTGCTGCTGTACCCCCTCACTCGTTGTCAACCTTCCATGTGCCTCCACACGGAGCCTCCAACATGCTGCTGGGCTGTACATCCTAATGTGTAACTCCTTTCCAAGACCAGCCTCTTCCTGGCCACCTTTAGCTGCTTCTAGCTCCACCATGCTTCAAGGTTGTTGCGTTATAATGTGCAAGCCTCACGATGCCCATTGATGCGCTTGCCAAGCCTTGCACCACTTCATTGTCACTGAAGATGGAGGTGGCCTAAGGTATTTAAAATGACATGATGGTTACCTAGCATCTGTTATAATAGCACATCTGCAATGACCTATGGTTTTGAAAGGCTACATTTAACTTCTCCTTTTCTTTTAGAGATGAAAATGTCACTGGCACACTGATGAAAGCGAAGACTACTTCCTGGTCTTTGCTTCCTCTTCAAGTCCATCTAGTCTTTTTATGATAAGCTTTCCCTCTTAATCCCTGATATGAATTTCCCCATTGCGGTTTTCAGTTATATGAAAATTCTTTTAAAGTAACATACAGATGCGTACCTGCATGATTGATCGGCTGATCACAAGCTTTTCTATTTGATCCTCTCTTTTTTGCAGTGTCTGTGATTTACAACCTCATCTAACTTGTATAATCTGAGTGCATTGCTTGCATGCTTTTAATTAGGTTGTATTTATCTTCATGGCTTCATTGGATGCAAAAACTAATGAGTGATTTTAACATTTTTATATAGGATCACTCGCGCTGTTACAAGGGCCATTCAGGACCTGTCACTGCTCTGGCTGACAAATTGCTTGGCGATGGTGAAGTTAAAGCACTTGCAAGTGGAGGGGAAGACTGCACCATTCGCCTCTGGTCTATGAGTACAAGAGCGAAAAATCACCCTCTAATATCAACTTTTCATGGACATGAAAAAACACTCTCACTATTATCTGTTGCTTGGTACTTACTGTCGAACTATCTGAATGGAGCTCATTCAACTATTAATTGGTTATCCTTTTGCAACAGCAGCGTTTACCAGACTAGAATGCAACTCAATGGCTCATATACTGTTACAATTTGTTTTATGCTTATGCCCTGAACTTCCACGATTTGGTCCCAGCATTGCTATATACACTTGGGAAGTTTTTATAATTGAATCTTAGTATTTTCAACGTTCCCTTTGGTAAGATTAATCATAAATGGTGGAACTGTTTACTAGCTGATGCACAAATGTAGCAAGTAGGTGATTTTCTTATGATTTACTCTTCGTTTCACAACCCACCATGTACACAGACCAAAAAAGTATTAAATCTAAGAAATTAATAAGAAATAGCCATTCATACCCCTATTAAATAACATAAAACAATCTCTTAATCTCTCCCAAAACATTTAAGTAGGGGTAAAGAGTGGAAAAAAACATTGCAATAAGCTAATAACTACACTTTTGATTATCTAAATGGACAAATATTTTAAAAATAGATACTCCCAAAGCCATGGACAAATATAGTGAAACGGAGAGAGTAATTCGTTACCTCTAGCATATGTTTCTCACTTTGCACAGTTTCACATACCCGTGTTATTAAAGAAGTTATTCATACCATGCTAAGGTATCTTAAATCATGATCCATCAGCACTATTATTCAGTTATAACCCTTTTGTCTTTCTTCTTTGCTCTTCAGGCATAAATCTTCCCTGTTGGTGAGCAGTTCCAAAGATTCAAAGGTAACGGGACATCGGAAAAAAAACTTCATCTGAGAAATTAAAGTAACAAAAATGCATTGTTTAAACCTAAGTTTGTTAGTGACCATCTCTTTTGTTTAGTCCACACTTTGTAACATATTGATTGTCTGATACAGTGATTTGATGCCCATGCTAAATCCTTTTTTTTTTGCATCACAGGTTAAAGTTTGGGACACAATGGCACCTCCTTCAAGTGTTTCATCATCGTGTGTAGGGGGTACTCACCTTAACTCAAGTGGTCCACCGGTTGCAATGAAATGCCATCAATCCCTTTGTTACATTGCTGCTGGATCTGAAGTGACAGCAGTTGACTTAAGGACAATGAAGAAGGCCTCTGTTCTTGGACTTCGCAATCATAGAATACTTTCTTGCGAGATGCTGCCTTCGGAATGGTTAATATGTACCGGCATAAAAGACAAGTAAGCTCGCAATATCTGTGCAATCAGTTATCTTCCGTGTGCTTCTAGCTTTGTTTGCAATGGTTAAACCAAACCTAATTATCATTATTTTCTGTACAGGGCCCTTCTGTGGGACATCCGCAAGTCTCAAGAACCCGCAAACGCAGTGGCAGAACTGCATTCAGACGGCCCTGTGACGTTGCTTCACTTGGACCCATACAAGGTAGTGACCGGAGTGCCATCGGATGGTCAGGTCCACGTCTGGGAAACACGGACCGGTCACTTGATGAACACATTGAGTTTCGGGGAGTCTGCTAAATCGGCAGGGAGAAGCACAGTGTCAGCCATGGCTGTGGACGGGTGCAGGATTGCCACCGCAGGGAGTTCTGCAGACGGCAGCGTGTTGCACTACCGAGACTTTCTGAAATCTTCAGTTCCTGTATCTTTGCCTGGCAAGGAGGTTTCCAAGTTTTGGAGACCTCAACAATACGACGACGACGACGTCCACGACTATAGCGAGGATGAAGGCTATGATTAGCTACATGTCTTCTGAGGTCTCCAGTTTTCTTTTTCTTTTTGTAGTTTTTGTTTGAAGACTTAAGTATCTCTCTCTCCTAGAACATCTATATTAAGTGAGCATGTTTGTCAAGTGGGCCTGCGCATGCCGCATCACGCATGCAGGCAGGATGCTACCAGTCTACCACTGTGTAATACCTTGTTGCGTAGCAGAGGAGACCGGGCGTTGCTTTACCATGGGCGCCCCAGGTGTTGTCCATCAACATACCGCTGTATTTTTTTTTGTTACTTTCTACTCTGCAAGTCTGGAGGATATATATAATGTCCCAGCTGAGGCGCTTTTGTGCCGTTCTTTATTAGTGTCAGCAACTCTCTGCAATCACCCTTTCTGTGGTGTACTCATGTGATCGTTTTCGGTTTTGACATTGAATTAACATGAAAATTTTCGAAAATAAATTGATAATGTACTTCCCAATTTACTTTTCCTATGTATACAATTTCAAGTTTAAATTCATCCTAATTGAATTAACATGAAAAATTTCTAAAAAAAATTGATAATGTACTTCTCAATTTACTTTTCTTATGTATAAAATTTTAAGTTTAAATTCATTCTATATTAAAAACAACAAAAATAAGAAAAAACTGATAAATGATAAATAAAAGGACAAATTCTACTGTTCAGAGCAAACTTATGAATTTTGTTTCTTCTAATACACTTTGAAGTTTGGGCGTTGCATTACCATGGGCGCCGCAGGTGTTGTTGATCACCGTACTGTTGTATTTGTGTTACTTTGGACTTTACATGTTTGGAGGATAATATTCCAGCTAACGCACCTTTGTGTCGTTTTTTATTAGTGTTCAACAACTCAATCTTCGACAAGTACGCAGCTTCGATGTTTATTAGTTAAGGGCACGTTCTTTTAAGTCAAAACCATCATTTATTACATACCTAACTTTCAAATGGAGAATTTTTTCAAGATGAGGTTTATAAGTTAAACGATCTACACGTTAAAAACTCAATATTTGTATCAGCCAAAATCGCAAGTAAGAATATGTCTCTCTGTAATCTGTACCGTAAACAATCAAAATTCAAAAATTTCAGCTAAAAATCATAAGCCGCAACCGAAAAGAACAGACCCACAGATTCTGAATTGGTAGCTCGTTAACAGAGAAGTTTATTTGGAACATAGGACTTTTGTAGACCCAATGTAGACATCGGGGTGTCCGCCCTCTATGAAAAAGAATCCCTTTGCAGAAACAACAAATCTATATGTTACTGGAGCTAGCACTCACAGGCAGCAAATTCGCGTCTGTATAAACAAATGGGCACTTGCATTGAACATGACAAATCAGGCATGCGACAGGAAGCAGCAATGGTTTCCTGCAAGTTTCCCAGGCTGTTTGCCTCAGCCCACAGGAATAATGTCTGATGTGATGGTCCCTGGTTTGGTTTTTTTCTTGCACTAAGTTTAGGTGTTTTTTCCAGCTGTGGCTTATAGTTTATACCTGTGTCTTATAATTTTTAGTTTTAATGCAAGTGATTGTACGAACGAATCGAATGTCAATAAACCGATAAATTGTTTTAAAAAGACTATCTTAATAAGTCATTTTAAAGTGATAATGAAAAACCCATCCCGTTAGTTTGGTTTACGAAATCATGAGTAATAAGCTATAGGATAAAAAAAACTACCTACTAATAGAATTTTTCCTACCAAGAGCACACAACTCCTTTGCTCTTCGGTGTACACACTACAGACTAGTAAACAGTAGCAACGTCATCCGCTGCAAAGAAATGTTGACGACAAAAGCAACGTAGTTTACGTAGACGACTCACTTTTCTACGGTTCTACCGCTCTAGCGTATGCGAAACGTATGGTTTGAAATATGTAAAACCAATGCTGCATTACCAACTTATAAGATTTTACTTAAATCATGGATATGGTACATGTAAATATCTTTTTGATGCAAGATAGTTTTCATTGCATATCTTCTTTCTGTTACGTTCATACGAAAACCGTGGAGATGTCGACAAATCTAAATAACGAAATGGATAGAGTTTTATCATTTTATGTAAGTGAAAAGGTAGCGGGAGGAAATATAGAAGGATAAAATTAACTCAACACGGTAAAGATGAATGATCAGTCTTTTTAACTTATGTTTTATGGTTTATTGTTTCTCTCTAATAAATAAATATGACGATTTCTTTGTTACCATTTTAAAACTGCTTATTGGGACAACCATTTTAAAACAATTTATTGATTATTGATATTCGGTTCATTTATATAAGCACTCGTGCTATAACTAAAAACCATAAGCTATAGCCATAAACAATAAACCGCATCCGAAAAAACCACATATATACACTAAAATCATACAATATGAGGTTAAGTCTAGAGCCGCGTGTCTATGATATGTCTGTCGTATTTTTCAACATGATAATTTTTTGAGATTATTGTATCGAATAATTTATGCCTCTAAAGCTCTGTTTTAAAGTAATGTAGTTTTTAACTGAAATATCACCGTAGCGAATGTTAATATTTTTTCTAAAATATTAATTAAAATAAAATATAAAATAAAAATATCGCTGTATTTATAGATAATATAAAAATATATTAAAAAATTAACACATTCCAAACGAAATTTCACTTCTAAATCACAGGGGCCATCGCCTCCCAAACCAACTCGAGTATAAAAAATCATCGCATTGTCCTAATTTCTCCCAGCCGAGCTCAAGAACAGACACCTCGCGCGAACACTTGGCGGCCATTGTCCAAAACCCTCCGCCCTTCGATCCCAACCCGCTCCAATCCTTCGCGTTCCTGCGCTTTCCGGCGCGCCTTTGATGCGGGTGGAGGCCGGCGACCTCCCGGAGCTGGGCAACAGCAGGTCTGCGGCGAGAGAAGCCGGCGCGCGGCGGCGGCGGCGGCGGCGGGGGCGCAGGGCGGGGGCGTCCCCGGCGATGGCCGCGCCGGCCGCCGTGCAGAGGCTCTTCGAGGCGTGCCGCGAGGTTTTCTCCGGCGCCGGCGCGGTTCCGCCGCCGGCCGGGGTCGAGAGGATTAAGTCCGTTCTCGGTAATTCCCTCCATTTCTTTCTTTGGGGTCGAGAGGATCCCAAAGATCGCGTGGCGCAGTTTGGGTGTAGCCTGAAGTATGCGTGCCTTGTGTTTGATGCTGTTGCTATAGCTGTGTGCGCCCTCCATGTAATCGTAGTCATTCGTTGGGTGGCGACGTTAGTAACCCATGTCCATGTGGATTCTGTGATATTTGCATTAGATTTGGTTGGTAAAGTTCATTCCTTTCAGATTCTATCAAGAATTACACTTGGGTCGAAATAAGGAATTAAGGATCAAGATCGTTAAACGACTTACGAAAACTGTAAGGATTTTTTAGATCGTCTTTAGCAGATAAGAGGCTGGCTAGTGTACGTACAATTGCTAGAGGTGCATTTGAGTACTCCGTTAGCTAACTTAAAAGACTCTTAGCTTTTTCTCAGAAAAACAAGGCTTTTCGCAAGCAAACTAGCAATTAGCCGATGGAATAACAGATTGCCTTGTGCTGTTAGACTTTTCACGACATGGTTTTTGATATAAGTACCACCATGCCGTGACTCAAATGTGCAATGCCATTTGCAAGGTGGTTTTGTTGCAAGTAGCATGTTGTGAATGCCTAACTTGTGCCCCTTGTTCCTGGTGGAAGATAAAGAATGGAACAAAAGATAACAGAAACCATGTACTGCCCATGGTATATATAAGATGGGGCTGCTGGTTTTGTGGAGTTCGGTACAGTCAAGATCACGTCCATTTTGGACCTGCATTAGGGTTCTTTTTCTTACAAAAGAATTCATTTGGTTGGCAAAAGCTTTGCCAGTTGCCATGAATAGTTAGTTTATGCCAACTTGCTCAAGCCTATTGAACACACTTCTTGGATAAGGACAAAGGTGGAGGCTGTTGATGTACCATGTTTCGTTCTTTAGATAATATTTATTGCTTCCTTGTGTCGGACGTACCCTGATTTATGTGCCAATGAGGCTCAATGTAATTATGTTTACATCTACATGCATGCAAATGGATTACCTCAACGTACTTTTTTGGCGTCACCCTGAAGATAGCAGTGTGCATGCAAAATATTGTTTCTATGCGGTATTATTGCCTTTGTGCCCACAGGACCATCATGGTCCATTACAAGTTTTCCCTCGCAAAAAAAGGGTCCATTACAAGTTTGCAGAAATAGCTGTCTGACATAGGTGATGAGCTTGATTCTGAAAAATCCTGTATATGAGATTATGCATTTCAACATTGGCTCTGCACTTAGATCATGAGTTTTTATGACCTTTCATGTCAAGCTTAACCACATGTTGCACTATGATTTGAACTTCAGCTTTACTAATCCAACATATGGCTATCATGTGTTCTCGCATACCATCGTACATGGCTGATCTTCCTTCAAGTTCTAGTATACAATAATACAGTAATGATGAGCTCAGTACATTTTGCTTCTGATGATTCGTTTGTTTGTACTTAAGTTCTAGTTAAGATTCATTTCATCTATTTTCTTCCATGCTGACATTTAGCAATATCTGTATTCTGTAGTAGTAGTCATCATGATGAGTTTGCTAGCGACTAGCACCTGTGATTAGCATCATGACTTTGTTGTTTAATCGCGTGCTTATCTTGTTGGCCAAGCTTGTTGCATTTGTTAGACCTTCATTTTTCACAGGTGTGCTCTCTCCAAAGGTTATTCATATCGAAGAGAGACTGCCAATGATTATATTACTGCATGCAATACAACCTTCTGTTATACTGATATTTGTTTCATCGTTTCTGCCTTGCAGATAGTATTACAGCAGCAGATGTTGGTCTAACTCCAAACATGTCATATTTTCGATGTATTGACTCCCGTGGCACTCCTACAATCACTTACTTGCACCTTTATGAGTGCGAGGCTTTCTCGGTATGCTTATTCACTAGTAACTACAGTTATTGTTGATTAGTAGCAGATGGAAAAATCTGTCATTTTTCATAAGTCTGCACTTATTCCTACAGATTGGCATCTTTTGTTTGCCTTCAAGGGGTGTCATTCCTCTCCATAATCACCCTGGTATGACTGTGTTCAGCAAGCTTCTGTTTGGTGCCATGTATGTGAAGTCTTATGACTGGGCTGATGTCCCACAACATACAACTGGTATGGTTAGTTTATTTTTCCCAGAAGTATAAATTTTGTACATAGTGATTAACAAGTAGCTTTTATTTTCTGTCTCTTTCGAGCATAGATGTTCAATTGCAAGGACACCGTTTGGCAAAGGTGAAAGCTGATGGCATCTTGACTGCACCTTGTGAAACATCAGTGCTATATCCAGAAGATGGTGGAAACATGCATTGCTTTACCGCACAGTCTGCTTGTGCGGTGCTTGATGTCCTTGGCCCACCATATGGCAGTGGGAGACACTGCCAGCACTACAATGTCTCTTCCTCTGCACCTTCTGTTGGTAATTTTCGCTAACTATGTTATATCTGCCTGTATGAGGTCTGCTGACATTTTATGTGTTAAATTTTTAAAAAACTGTTATTTCATAAACCTATTCTCTGGCTGATACGTGGATGTGTTTTGCTTCAACAGTAAGTAGATAGAAATCTCTCCTCCTTGATACAAAAAAAGTAGATAGAAATTAAACTGCGGTTATCTAATAGGATCAGATAATGATGTATTTATCCATATTCTGATTATACTTCTGCCTAATGTTCATGTCCCATTCTCCAAGTAGTGCCCCTCATGCACTGGATCAGTTTTACCTGTTCTGCTTGCATGGATCAGCCCACAGAATTGACGTAAAAACTGCCCACTCTCATAAATTTGTGCATGTCCGTCCTTTGAGATTATATGATGGGAGTCTCATACATTATCTGTATTAGTTATGTTATGGCTAGGGCAAACGGCGGAGTAGAACAGGGGACTCCGTAGGGAAGCCGGCAACCAAACGTTGCTCTGCTTGATCTCAATAGCATGCGGTAGCCCTCTTATATAGATGGGCTCCCCCTAACAGATCAAATCTAATTCCAATCATATCTCTAATAATATAGAAACTCATATATCTAATTATATCTCTAACAAGGGAAACTAATCTCTAACTTAAATAGAAACCGATCTCTAATTCCTAATAATACCGACTGGGCCTTGGGCCCACCTCTATGACATTACACCCCTACTGGACATGCAGTTCGTCCTCGAGCTGCTAGGTGGCGGTCATGGTGCCATTGGAAGACCTTCGACGCCGATGTAGGAGACGAACAGTGGCGAGGTTCTGCAGCGATGGAGACGGCCGGCCAGATCCAAGCGGACAAGGCTAAATGATGCCTGCAAAATATATATATATATATTTTTGAATTTTGTTTTTTTTATTGTGTGTTTTTTTATTGTGGTTTTTTTTTGCTGGTCTTAAGTGATCGGTCGGTTTAGAAACCGACCGACCCTCAAACGCATCGAGGCCAAACGTCGTCGGCCAGGGCGACGCCAAGGCGATCAATGAGCGGCGGCGCCAAGGCGGCGCGGCGGCGGCGATCTGCGGCTTCAGCGGCCGGCGCGGCGCGGCGGCCGGAGGAAAGCGCGGCGGCAGCGGCGGAGGCGGGATCTGCCGGCGGCGGTCGGCCGTCTCCGAGCACGGCAACAACCGGCGCGGCGGCGGCTGCGGCGGCCGACTGAGAGCGATTGCGGCGGCTCGAGCGGAGGCGGACCCGGCGGCGGCGGCTGCGACACGGCCGGAAGTGCCGGCGATAAGCGGCCCGCGCGGCGGCGAGCAACGGCGCCTCGGCGACGGCGCGGCCAACAACGGCGGTTGGCGGCGGCGGCGGTGGGTAGGGATGAGTCGGGTGGCGGCGGCGGCGGAGGCTGCGAGATGGGGCGGCCGTCGAGGCGAAGCGAGAGCCGCCGGTGGTAGCGGCGAGATCTCGGCGGCGCGTGCGGTCGAGTCGCGCGGCGGCGGCGTCTGACCGCGCCTCCTCCCGGTCCGACCGCTACAAGCCCTAGCTTGCCGGTCTGACCGCCGTGTCTTCTTCGATCCGATCGCCATGTCTTCACCGGCGCAAACTTCCTCTTCTTTCTCCGTCTGCCGTTCTTCAGCATGATCTCAGCTTGGCCCGACAGACGACCTCCGGGCAGCGGTGGCCTACACCGAGCAACGGCGGATGAGATGACCCCGGCCCAACGGTGACGCCGACAGATCCCGCGACCCCAAGTGGAAGAAGGCCGGCGGATCACGGCGACTCGGCGGCGGCGACCACGTCGAGCGAGCGTGCCGAGCCGGCGGCTGGCGATGGATGGGCGGCCACACCTGCGGTACCGCCGCCGTGTCATCATCTTCTCCCCCGTTCTTCAGCACGGCTCTTCGGTTGGACGCGCCGTCGCCGTGACCGGTGAGCTTGGCGATGGGGGCGAGGACAGCCTTGTCCTCCTCTGCTCTGCGAGCAGCTTCTTCCTCCTCTGCTCTGCGAGCAGCCTCTTGTTTCGCCTCCTCCCGCTCCTTCAAGATCTTCTCTAAGACGGCATGCAAGTTGAGGAAGGCTTCCCCCAACCCTTTGCTGAGGTTGCCGCTGGCCATCTTCTCAGCGCTCGCTTTCATTATGGCCAATGACTCGGCAATAGGAGGAATCGCAGAAACCATGGTAGCAGAAGTCGTGGGAAGGGATCGACGGCTCTGATACCAAATTGTTATGGCTAGGGCAAATGGCGGAGTAGAACAGGGGACTCCGTAGGGAAGCCGGCAACCAAACGTTGCTCTGCTTGATCTCAATAGCATGCGGTAGCTCTCTTATATAGATGGGCTCCCCCTAACAGATCAAATCTAATTCCAATCCTATCTCTAATAATATGGAAACTCATATCTCTAATTATATCTCTAACAAGGGAAACTAATCTCTAACTTAAATAGAAACCGATCTCTAATTCCTAATAATACCGACTGGGCCTTGGGCCCACCTCTATGACAGTTAACCATTGTTTCTTTGTTTGTTTCTAAACTGTCAAGATTCATTGTCCTTTTCCCTGAAATCGTACTCTGAATCTCACCCATTCTTATCATAAATTCCATCTCTTGTGTCCTGTTCAATGGTCATGTGATACATTGTATGCATGTTGACAGAAAGCTAACTATTTGTGGTTAACTTGCAAAATGCCCTTAACAGGAGATTCAAGGTCATTTTCTGGAGGTGACAGATATGCATGGCTGGAGGAGAGTGAACCACCACAAGATTTTTATCTTGTCGGGTCAACATATATGGGTCCGAGAATTCTGGACCATTGAACTTCTATGCTTGTCAGGGTACCTTGGTTTGTTTGCAGCACATGATGTAACTTTGTTTGGTGTAAATACATTGCTGGAAGGAAGACGACCAAAGGGAAATCTCAATATGGAGATCTGTTTCACAAGGCTTCCTTTGATCATAACTAGATCGCTTTTCATCACCACTTCAGCTGGAAGTCTGAAATTGCTTAGTAATAAGTACAGAGAACGTGCTTGGTAACTGAGAGGTTATGTAGCTCCTTGCTGTATGTTTTTTGTTCTTTATTTTGGTTTCTTGTGTTTGTAGTTTCTACCAATCAGCATTGGATTTTGCCCTACTTGGGTAGGCAAAACATTGCCTGATTGATCTGATCTTCTGTAATGTTGAAACTTGTTCAATTTCAGTTATCTTTACCTTTCCTGATCTTATCCTTTTTGTAAATGCAGTCATTTTCTGTACGCATCGAAAGAAACGAGAAATTTTCATTAGCTATTGTGCTTGAAAACATCTTCTTGGCTACATACATGTTGTTACTCTGATTTATCCAGCCACCAATGCTTACAGAAAAGGTTCCTGTTGTTCTCTTCATCATTGAATTACAGTTGATTTAACTTGAATGGCTCAGAAGAGACCCTCCTCCCCCCTCTCAGTATTCCACAATTGACATTTCCGCTGAAGGGAGAATCACTGAAGCAGCTAACAGAGCCACTGAACATCTGTATAAGTCCAGTAGCATATGTATATAGCTGCTGTTTTTTTTCCGCTTTTGCTGATAATGATATCACAACTGTAAGCTTTTCTCGCAGCTCGAGAAGCAGTCCTACAGCTGCAAGTTGTTATGCACTTATGCAGCATACAACTTGCAGATACAAGACATGCTGCACTTCATCCCTATCCTCAAGGAATGCGTTAGATGCGAAGCAGTTCCTTTCTTATCCATTCTCTTCCTAGATAGGGACGCGAAGCAGTTCCTTTCTTATCCATTCTCTTCCTAGATAGGGAGCATGAATGATCTCTTCTTCATAAGTTACAGTTATTGCAGTCAATGCTCAAGATGAAATGATTTAAATCTGAAGTAATATCACATCAGAATCCGTTTAAAAAAACATATCAGAAAAATGTTTTTGGAGAAATTTGATCAAATTGAAGAGCTGTGGGGCATGCTGAGAAGTTTGAAAGACTGTATTATTTCCAATTTTTGCAAAGTGTTCCAGATAGTAAGGAAACAGTATAAAGTATCTAGTGATCAAACTAGTACATCCAACTTCCAACTGTTACTTTAATAACCCTATCAACATGTGATAGCCTGTTAAATTTTAACATTATGAACACAAAATCTGCACACGAGACATGACTTTACCTGGGTCCAAATCTAGCATAAGGAACTTTGGCCTGCAACCCAGAGAATGAGCTGGTCTTAGACATGCTGCATTACCATTGGTGGTTGTTATCCAAACTCATCAAACATGGTATATTGATTTTGGACTGAATCGTTTGTTCTTTTCCTTGAAGATATCCTAGGTTAAAGTCATGCTTCAGTGTGAATACGATCTGAATTCATTACAATTATCTCTGTATTCTATTCTTGTCAAACATGCATAGTCACTAGAGGTAAGTTAAGTCTCCAAACTTACAGTTCATTGATGTCACAGCCAAGTTGCCAATGCAAGTGTTCACACGCTACAAATCCAGGGGTGACATGTGAACTGTTCAATTGCTAAGGACAGAGGTGAGTCTCTCTTATTATTATATTCTTAAAAATCGTAGGTGCGACCAAATCGTCTTTGGTTTTCTTGCACCTAGTGATAAGCAGTTGACATTTGAATCAGTAATATTCTTTTCTTCTGCATTTATATATAACAAATCGTTAATTAGTCAGTGAATAATTGCACCAATTGTCTTGGTACACTTGTAATCTTGAAACTGGTTGGTATGAGAAAGTCGTGGGTTTACTTTGTATCATAGTTGCTAATCGGTACCATCTCAGATGCTGACAAGCTGTCATTTTCCCATGCTTTCCAAGTAGACTTGAGAATAATCCATCTGGTGCGTGGGGTTATTGATCCGTATTTTGGGGTTTGCATATTACTTTTGAGGGGCAAAGTTCTGTTGTTCTTCTTTCTGCGAGGAAATATCCCAGCTCTCTAAGTACTTTTCATGGGCAGAGTGTACTTCCTATTTCATTTGATGTATTTAACATTTTTTCTTCCTAACAAAAGAATAAGTTGAGAGCACAATCATTTCTTATTTCATCAGAGAATGGAAGTGCTTTAGTATCTGCACTGCGCTTTGTGCTGAAAGAGTTTTCGCCTCTCCGCTGCACCGCTGGCCTGCTCCGGCGCACACTGCCTGCCGACCAGCGCACCCGCGACCTCCCCACCGAGCAGTCTCTCTTTAGTATCTGCACTGCGCTTTGTGCTGAATTTTGGCAGAGAGTAAAGTCTTTTTTGAATGGAAAGCAAAGCTCAATCTGATGCTCCTAATAAAAAAAGAGACAGAAATTTCACTACTTCTACAATCTTTATGGAGCACTGCCAAATATGCTCTTTATCAAAGCGCTTTTAGGAAGTCATTGTTAAGTAAGTGAGAACAAAAGGACGGCTTCCGTCATCCTTGTGTGCTGCAGAGTTAGAGACAAGTTGAGCTGGGCCATTTCCTGGAAACTGACTAATGCAGCCTTATCTCTTCGCTCATTCCCGCTGTTATCGCTAATGATGATTACAAGGGCAATAAACTAGGCCTTTTGAATTAACAACTGATGGATCATGGCACCAAGAGAAAAATATTGGAGTGAGGTCAGTGCCACAAGCCCACAAGAGAATATGTCTATGCTATCTTAGAGAATTGGCACGCAGGGATGAATCGGCAAATTGGATAAAATTTAGTGCAGTGAAACTCAGATCAGTAAATCAGAAGTCAGAATTCTGAACTTACATTAACATACATTTGATTATACTCTTCTGAATTATTCATGAAGAAAATTCATGTACTGATCCAGAAAAGTCAATATAAGTTAACATTTCATCTGCATCTTGAGCTTTTAACAATCCACAATTGCCGCTTTGTTTGTCTGAATCTTTTCAAGGAAGAATAGTGAGTCATCTAGTCCTTTGTTTAGGTTTACTTCATTTTGATATATCAACAACTAGGTCAAACAATTGTCTGCATTCATGTACAGTTGTTGTATAATGAATTGCAAGTAGGCTACTATCAGCATCATCTCCTAACTAATTTGCTAACAACTCAGTTAAATACAGCCAGCCCACTGTATGATATAAGCCACGATGCATCATCGGCATCCAATTTAACTTAGCATTAGCAGGTGATCTAGCCTGATTGTGTGGTGCATCCACAGGTTTGTCCTTTCCATGTAAGCCATTTTGTCTAAAAATGAATTGCAAAGTTTTGTGTCGTTATTCGTTAGGTTAACTAAACAAAGTGATCCAAACTTCACTATGCTGGTCCTTCTTGTTTTCTAAATCGAGATCATAATGTGTTATTACACTCCAGAAATATTTCTGATAAATCTTCTGTGTTAACGAAGGTTTGTTTTGAGCCATTAGGGGCTACTCAACAGCTTGATGCACATGCATGTTCAGATTTTGATTTTGACATTTGCATTTAGGTACATGGAGTATTGCACTAATGAATAATTTTAAGTTTTTTTTATAACCACTGACTGATTTTATACCGACAACAACCAAACACCATATTCAATATTACTATGACTTGGTTGCGGTATGGTATTCCAAAAACACACGGCTCTGAAGATTACACATTGACAACATTGGCCGTCATAGTCATCTCTTTTAGCAATCTGAAGTAAAAGCCAAACTCTCTAAGTTTCTATTCAGAAAGTGAAATATGTGCTAGAAAATGACATAATAAATGCTCATGTGCTTTACCACTCCTGTTCTTTTGAAGGTTTCTTTTTCACATGGATTCCAAGAATTGTTGTTCAAGTCTTGGTCTTGGTCAAGTAACTGCAAAATCTTCTGCGAAAAATTACCTGTACTGTTGTAAATTTGACAATCAAGCCTTATTGGGGTGTATGAGCTGTGACAATTGAGTTATTTATACTGTAGTTGCCCATCATCAGTCCTCTGGGTTTAGTCCTGGTGACAGATCCATGATCTGACACTTCCATAGCTTCTGACAAATTGTTGACCTCGAGTATTTTGATGCACAAACTGCAAGAAGATCCAATATATACTATCCTGTTGTGGCTAAATTACATTAGAATTGTTCCCATAGGCTAAGTTCTTGATCTGGTCCATGTGCAAGACGCGCGAGAGGACCTCCCGAAATGATCCTCCTTCCGACTTTGCAATTTTCATCTCAGGACTGGGTAATCCATAACACACTACCAACAGCACTTGACAGCTAGAAAACTCACAATTGTCGAGAACGCGAGTTTGGATTTCCAACGGCGACGTCACAAAAATAAGGGAGAGAATTTTGAAATCACTCAAGGATGATGTAGCAATGCCTTCCAAGCATCAAACACCTAAAGAGAACAAGAGCCAAAAATATTTGTTTTCTCTTCATTTCCTTGTGCCAAGGAGTATGCGATCTTTCCTTAAGAAAAACGTTATGGAAATCTAAATTGTGATCCCACTTTAGGTCCAAAGTTTTGACCAAATCGTTGAAAAGCTTGGCCTCACATGATGCACCATCCAGCAAGGTCTTCGCATCGACTCATCCCTCTACTCTATTTTTGTTTTGTTCTTAGCTGTATTCATTTGGGAAGTGATTAATAAACATTTAGGAATTAGGTAGGAAAGACGCCTCCTTGATGCATCGGTTGACTAATCATGCAGTTTACTTGAACCAAGCCCATCACCCAACCGCCGTGTGATTATCTTACTCGCCACCATTTCCTCTACTACTGTATTTTTATACCCAACTTGTGTTCATTTTCAGAAATGGTACTCCTGCGTGACACACCTCTACTCATATATCACGGGTGATTCGTCCTCGGGCCTAGATCTCTGGATGTATAGTCCTTTAACTTTAAGGCCCCGTTCTGAAACATGGGATTTTCACAGAAATTTTTTGCAGAAATTTCATAAGAATCAGATCAATTCCTGCAGAAAAGGAAAAAAAATCGTCCATTGACTTTTTTGGCCGGACAGTTTGGAAAATGGCTTCCTTGTTCTTTTCTCCGTATTCCCCTCGTGTTTCCGTCGACGTGGTAAATATTTAGAGCACCCTCTTATCCTTTTATGTTCCTCTGGTGTTCTAGATATTTGTCACATTGACGGGAACACGAGAAAAACACAGAGAAAGAAATAGGGAAGCCGTTTTCGACAGTTTAGGGGTGAAGATTAACCGAGCAACACCGGAGGATCGTGCAAAGTGTACTTCCCCATTCCCCTCTCCGCGCCGGTGGGCCTCACCATCATCGTGTAGGAACTCCTGGGAACACGAGCAAGGCCAATCTACTGGTTAATTATCGTGCTCATGGGAACACGAGCAAGGCCAATTTCCTGGTAAATTTCGTGCTCAGGAGTCAGGACGGACCGCGAACTAATCAAGGTGAGGTCGCGCTCTCCATATGCTGCTGATTAAAAACGGGGTCGAGCGACGATGAAGCCGATCTGCACTGCTTGCAGTGCAGTGCAACAGTTTCAACGGGCTTCGCCGGAATCTCAACGGGCAGGTAGGCCAACCAAAACCAAATAATTTTAGTACTCCATTTCATATCTGAGGTATTCAAAACAGCGATGGATTATGGTTTTTAAAAGCTAAAAATTATTTAGAATATATTGGCTTCTTAACACTGATTTTTCTTTTTTTCTTTGTATTATCCGTAGATATATAATAGTATTTTTTTTATTTTTCTTTAATTGAATACATGAGAAAAAAAAATTAATAAGTCAGTACCATTTTAGCCAAAAAAACATAAGAAAAAAACACAACACTTAAGGGCACGTTCTTTGTGTTTCTAAATACGACTTTTGGCTTTCACTAAGTACTTAACTTTTAAACGAGATATTTTTTTAAGATAGAGTCTACAGGTTAATTATAGTACATGTTAAAAGTCCAACATCTGTACCAGTTAAAATCACAAACGACTATTTCTCTCTGTAATCTCTATCATGTTAAAAGTACTTAACTTTCAAACGAGTTATTTTCTTAAGATAGAGTCTACAAATTAATTATGGTACATGTTAAAAGTCTAACATCTGTATCAGTTAAAATCACAAACGATTATTTCTCTCTGTAATCTCTGTCGTGAACAATCCAAAATCTAAAAATTTTATCCTAAAACCATACGCCTTAGCCATTAAAAAAAAGCACAGCCCTAAGAGCCTGTTTGAGAGAGCTCCACCAGCTCCAGATCCACGAAAAACAGCTCCACTCCATGAAATTTTACCCAAACGCTTCAGCTCCGCGAAATCTGAATCCACCAAAATCCTAGATCTGAGGGCCAGATCCATGGATTTCATGGAGCTCCTCAAGGGGTGCTCCACCGTGGAGTTGGGTGGTAATTACCCACCAATACCACTGGTTACACACCACATCCCACCAAAAGTGGTCATTCCCATCAAAACCTCAATTTCATGGACCTGGAGCTGCTGTGCAAGCCAAACACTCCATGGCGGGATCCCAGATTCACGGTGGAGCTGCTGTTCCAGATCCACGTTTTTAGTGGTGGAGCTCTCCCAAATAGGTCTTAAGTATAAGGCCTGTTTGGCAGAGCTCCATCACTGAAAAAATGAATCTGGAGCAGCAGATCCACCAAAAACAGCTCCACCGTGAATCTGGGATCCCACCATGGAGCTAGACAAAACTGTTTGGCTTGCACAGCGGCTCGGATCCACTCGAGTTTTTGGTGGGAATGACCACAAATCGGATTTTATAGTGGTATGGGATGGGGTGTGTAAGGTGAAAGTAATTACCATATAACTCCACGAGTATGTACGAAACAAAGTTTCGTGGAGCACCCTTGAGGTGCTCCATGGATTTCATGAATCTGGAGCTAGATTCAGTATTTTGGTGGATCCAGATTTCGTGGAGCTGGAGCGTTTTGGTAAAAATTCGTAGAGTAAAGCTGTTTTTGGTGGATCTGAAGTTGATAGAGTTCTGCCAAACAGGCCCATAATGTTGGAGCCCAACTAGCTTAAGGGGTACTAATAAAAGCCGATTGGATCGCAGCAGCGAACTGTCACACTCGCGGTACCAGCTGGCGCACCGGCAGCCGGTGGTCGGATCGATCGTATCCTCTCCTATTTAATGCGGACTTAAGACTTGGAATCGATCGCGATCACATGCCATATTTTTATTCCTGGTCTTCCAGCTTCTTCTAATTCAGCACATGACCTCGCATAATTGCTACTGTGCATCAACGACTCTACAGTGCATTCATGGACACGCAGTACTATGTACTGTATATATAAACGTATTCGATACGTAAGAAATACTACCAGTGGTTAGTACTAGTGCAAGCAGTACTTCAGAGAATGGAACAGGTAAATGTGGTGAATGAATTGTTACCCATGATCACTGTTACTTTTCATGACGGGTTGATCGAATTCTCGCTGTTGACCGGCTAAATTCTGAACACGGACGTCAGTGCGTAGCAGCACTGAAAACCGATGCGTTTCAGAGTTCAGAATGGATCGATACACGCTGAACAATTCACTTGCTTCTACAAATTGGTCACACTGGCCGTACAGAAAGTCAACAGGACGGCCTAAAGAAATGTGCCAAACGCTTACGCTGCGTCGATTCGGTTGATTGTCAAGAACGCATCGCTGTCAGATCGATCGAGAAGTCAGAGCCCTCCCAATCGAGAAGTCAGATCGATCCATCGACGCATGGCTGGATCGGCGGCGTCCCGGTCCGGCGATCCGTCGCTGGCGTGGACCGATCGATCGATAACGCGGCGGCGGCGGCGTGGATCGATCGATCGACACGTTGTGGCGACGACGACGACGACGGTGCCAAGTAGTATAATATTAGGCATTTCAGGCGATCGACGCGCTCAGCTTAGCTTGCTTATCTCACATGTTGCTGCCTGCCCATGAGGGGCTAGCTGGGTTGACAGTTCTGATACACTCGTACGAACCGAGCCGAGCCGAACCGCGATAGGCTAAGCAAACTGGGACTGGGATTTGGTGCGCAGCATTTGATTAAGTTAATCCTCGCGGGTCAGAAACTGCAGGCTTGGCTTAGCTTCCTTCTTTATAAGGAGGTCAAGGTACTGCAAGGGCAAAGCATTACTTGCTGCAGAAAGCATAAGCTAGCTAGCTCTAGAAAGGTTCAAGGCCATCTTGTGGCTGCTTGATCTAGCTTTGTGATCGACCTTGATTGCTGCCGTTGCAATGGAAGTCGCCGTCGAGAGGCCGCCGGTGAAAGAGGAGAAGAAGGTCGACGCCAAGGCGGAGATCGTGGAGGTACGTAGGATCTGTTCTAGCTTGTCCTTCCATAGCTAGCTTAATTTTCTTCTTTAATTATCAACGTAGTTATGTTCTTGTTAACCCATGCATCGATCATGCATGATTCAGGAATACATGCTAGCTAACTTGGCAAAAATTAGTGAATAATTGAGTATATATATGTTCTTGAGAGATGAACCTGGTTTAACAATTTTCCCTTAATTGTTTGGCTGCAGATAGGAAGCTCACCTCCTATAGTCTTCGAAAGCTTCCCATCAACGCAGAGAGATCCGATCATCAAGAAGGTACATACTACTAAGTAATCATCGATCATCTAGTACGACCCATTCATTGAATTAATGGTTCCGATCGATGTAACAACTTATGAATATCAAATTAACACAAGTTAATTATAATTATCATCTAGTCGCACCCAAGATCGTGTATGGATCAGTATCATAATTAGCATCTAATTCTCCTGCATGTAGGATGACGAGAAGCTAGAGACGACCAAGGCGGAGATGGGCGAGGTGAGGGAGGAGAACGAGCGGCTCAAGACGCTGCTCTCCCACGTCGTCAGGGACTACCAGTCGCTCCAGATGCACTTCCTCGACGTCGTCAAGGTCAAGGAGCAAGCAGCCGACAAGCTCCCCGCGCCGGCGGTCGACGTGCCTCCTCCCGCCGACGACCTCGTCTCCCTGAGCCTCGGCACGAGGCCCAACGGCAGTACCCGCCGGAAGGGCCACGAGAGGTCGTCGTCGTCCGGAACCGAAACCGGCCACGACGGGGAGCAGCTGTCTCTCGGGCTGAGCTGCGCGCGCGGCGGCAGCCGCTCGTCCAAGTCCAACGACGACAAGCAGGCCAGCCAGCCGTTGGCGCCCGTGCTGAACCTGAGTTCCGACAGCAGTGCGGACGACGCGGGCCCGCCGACCACCAAGGCGTGCAAGATCTCGAACGGCGGCGGAGGTGGCGGCGGGGACGGAGCCGACGACGAGGTGCTGCAGCAGCAGGCCAAGAAGGCTAGGGTTTCCGTCCGGGTCAAATGCGACACGCCCACGGTACGTACGTCCGTGTGTACCGTATGCGTATACATGCTAATTAATGCTATATGTACATACAAACTAATTAAATTCTTGCTAGTACAAATCAAATTCTCTTTACTTAAATTAGTTCGATGATTTGGTCTCTAAATATCGAGCTAATTATATATGTTTTTAATTCTGTGATCAGATGAACGATGGGTGCCAATGGAGGAAATACGGGCAGAAGATCTCCAAGGGAAACCCCTGCCCGCGCGCCTACTACCGCTGCACCGTTGCACCCTCCTGCCCGGTCAGGAAGCAGGTACGTACATATATGCGTATATACGTATACCATACAGCCTTGGTACGTGCATGCATGCATGATCATTCGTATTGTGAATTCGTATGATTAATATCTTCTTCTCGATTCCTCCATGACCAGGTGCAGAGATGCGCGGACGACATGTCGATCCTGATCACGACGTACGAGGGCACGCACAGCCACCCGCTCCCGCCGGCAGCCGTCGCCTTGGCGTCCACCACCTCCGCCGCGGCGTCCATGCTCATGGCCGGCCCTTCCTCGTCCCACGGCCACCTCCCTGTCACGTCGACCGGTGTCGGGCTCCTCGGCCCGACCACCATCTCCACAGCCACGTCCTGCCCCACCGTCACGCTGGACCTCACCGCGCCGCACTCCTCCCTGCACCCGTCGCCCTACGCAGCCGCCGCGGGGTACGAGTCCAAGGAGCTGCCGGTGGCGTGGAGCAGCGGGTACCTGGCGTACGGCGGGGGGCAGCCGTACTACGCCAAGAGCCAGACGCCGGCGATGGGGCATTTCGGCCTGGGCATGGCGAGGCCGGAGCAGTCGTTGTACGGGCAGTCGTACCAGCTGCAGAGGGCGAGCGGCGGCCATGGCGCGGTGGTGCCGGCGGTGACGGACACGATCGCGAAGGCGATCACGTCCGACCCGAGCTTCCAGTCGGTTCTGGCGGCGGCGATCACGTCGTACATGGGGCGCGGCGGCGGCGGCGCGGCAGCTCAGAAGTGAGCGCGCGCGCGTGCAGTGCAAGGTTTAAATTTTGTCTAGGGCCGTGGTTTATATGTAAGCTGTTAATTATTAGTACTACTTTGTGTTGGCGAATCAATTGGCTGGGGAAATGGTGGTCGATCTTGGGATTAATCGATGTACATATTACATATATAGCATGGACGAGCTAACTGTATGTACTGGAGAAGAAGAGAGTTTTGATCCGGTTGTTAGCTTCCAGTTTGCAGCAAGCCATGTCATGTTTATGTTGTTCACTTGTACGAAATAAAGTAGATCATGGGGTCCAGGAAAGGGACCCCCCCTGCAAACTCTACTAGCTAGATCGATAAAAGTACAATCTATTTTGCAGTAGCAGTACTGATGCTGAAGTACAATCTATAAATGTGAAGTGAATGCATCATACAATTAAGAGAACGGAGGGGACTCCTCTGGGAAATAGGGTCTGATCCAGATGTCCGATATGTGTCAACTTCACACGAATCTCCGCGCCGTGCCGTCTCCCTTCTTTTCTCCGCTCCAGCGCCTCTCCCGTCCCCGTCTCGCCAGCTCCGCCACTCCCTTCCCCTCCTCCGCCGCCATCGCCGAGCGCGAGCACGCCACCCGCCCCACGCTCGGCTCTTCCCCATTCCTTCCTTCCTCTTTCCCTCCACCGACACCTTCGCATCGCCCGCCGTCCGCCTCCACGTCGCCTGCCGTCCCCGACCCGTGTAGAGGTGGCGCACGGCCGCATCGACGGCGTCCCTGTTGGGGCCCCCGACGGGGATGTGGACGTCGGCGAAGCGGCGCACGGTGCGGTGTCTGAGCTGCCGCGCGTCGGCCTTGGCGGCGGTGGCCCTCCGAGCGGCGGTGAAGAGGTAGTTGCCGTCGGCCTCGAGCTCTCCAGCGTGGTCGAGGCGGAAGACAAGGGAGGTGGCGTCGGGCCGCTTCCAGCCCCAGAGGAACGCGGGTCGGGGACGACGGGTGACGCGGAGGTGCCGACGGCAGCGGAGGGAATCGTTGCGAGTCGACCGAGGAGGTGCCGGCGGCGGACGGCTGGCGATGCGAAGGTGCCGACGGAGGGAAAGAGGAAGGAATGGGGGAAGAACCGAGTGTGGGGCGGGCGGCGGGCTCACGCTCGGCAACGGCGGCGGAGGGAAAGGGAGTGGCGGAGCTGGCGAGACAGGGATGGGAGAGGCGCTGGAGCGGAGAAAAGAAGGAAGACGGCACGGCGCGGAGATTAGTGCGGAGTTGACACGTGTTGGGCATCCGGGTCAGACCCATTTCCTCTCAATGGGGTCAGTCCCCAGAGGAGTCCCCTCCTAAGGGAACATACTCTGATCAGGAAGTGTAGCCTGCACTGCATGCACTTAATTTGTTCAGGAACTAATCCAAGTGTATAAGCGTTTGATCTTCTGAGCTTTGTTATGTTGAATGATAAACGAAGCACAGTCCCAGAGCCCCAATAAACAAACTTTATCTAAGTTAACGGTTCCTTGAGTTTTGCTAACAATCACTTGACTATTTTTCTACCAAAAAATCAAGAAGAATTTCGAGTCATTACTGAAACGACCCACATTTTTTATTATTTCCTAAGTAGCTATTTCACAGCTAATCATAAATAATTAAGCGGCTAATTAAAACAATAATCTATTATCACACATCTCAGATCACACAAA
Source organism: Dendrocalamus sinicus (assembly GCA_036346575.1). Classification (NCBI taxonomy): domain Eukaryota; kingdom Viridiplantae; phylum Streptophyta; class Magnoliopsida; order Poales; family Poaceae; genus Dendrocalamus; species Dendrocalamus sinicus. The sequence continues at coordinate 4,303,986 of CM070642.1, forward strand.
AACATACAGCTATATATACGCTCAATGTCCAGTTACACATGCCACTATACTTGATACATGGCCACCGGCCACGTTACCCAAAATCAACAACCTATTTCAAGGTACAAGTTTAATACACTAGTAATAAACACAAGGCGCTGTTGATTGCACCAATTGGTCAGACAATAAACAGTAGAGGAGGGATGAACTACAACTCCCAACTAATACGAATTCTTGCATGCACACAAATAGCAGCTGCAGAAGAGGTGTGGGCTGCAACTCCCAACCAATGAGAAACCTACAACTACCTTGGCCAAGTGGGAAAGAGAGATGCTTGGAGGTAAAATGAGCAGCTAATCAGTAGAGGAGGAAGACAAGCAAGTATTCACCAGTAGGAAAGTATTAGTACTCGGAGCAGAGCTATCCTTCTTCCAATCATCATCATCGTCTCCTTCCCCAATCAGCCAAAACAAGAACTAGAAGCCAAGCAAAAACAAGATGGTGACTTAGTCACACCACCAACAACCCGGCCAGGAGGAGAGGAGCTGACAAGGAGAGCGGTCATCATCAAAGAAAGGTGCTTCACACATGCCACCGTATTTTCTTCATCCTAGCACATGCAAAATGTCCCATGTCACCACAATAAAATCATCCACACAGAGCAGGAAGAAGATACTTAGGATTTTCAGGCATGCATGTTAACCTGGGTAGCATAGAAAAATACTGCTACATGGACAAATTGTTCTTAATAAATTTCATAGTAGTGCAGATCCTAGATTGACCGTAGAACCTGATTTGGCATGCCCTTCTCTAATGTTGGCATAATATGACTTTAGGCTTAATAAGGTTTCTTGCTAAAATAAATATATAGCTGCATAATGTAAATCAGTAGACACTAGTATGAATTGGTAGCAAACCATGGTTTATTAAGGGTGTGTTTGGATGGAGGTACCAGGTTGGACAGGATGGTTCGGTTCAGGATATGAGGCTATTCAAGTGTTTGGTTGGCTGCTTCGTACCAAACGGTACCAAATGATTCTGAACGAGATGGTTCTGGTTAGAGGAATAATATTCTTTTATGTTGTATCATCCTATTTGACAAAATCGGCCAAACCACACTGTCCCACATGGTTTTGTTCATGTCTTGGGTCATCCTATACAACCAACCAAACATATTCATGACTATCCTATGCATCTAACCAAACAGCCTACTAGTACCATCCGATCTACAACGATCTCATACCACCTGTACGATCCCATCCCATTCAAAGTGGCGGATCCAGGGATAAAATGTAGCTAGGACGGAGTCGGAAATGTGAAACAAACTGTATTATCCAAAAGCAAAACAATCTATGATCAAACTATGTTGCAATTGTACCAATAGAGTATACGATACAAAATAGAAGTAACAACTACAATTCGCATGTAAACATATGTAAACAACGGTAAGACATTGAAAAATACCTCACTAATGAAGCTTAATCTACAGTTGTAGATGAGCCGTAGAAGAAGTAACATGTCATTTGTGAAAGATTTATATATCAATAGTGTCACAATTTGATAATAGAACATAAAAAATGCAATAAGTTACTTTACTTTGGTTACTCTGCAAAGCAAAAGGAACATAAGACATCTGCAAACTACAATTTTATTGACTGAGAAGCATGTATATATGCAATGCAAATGTCAACATAGTCAACAGAGAACCAACATAAATAATTCTGCATTCCATAGAGGCATAGACCAGATACAATAGATAATACATAACCAGCCTAACATGTCCATATTTCCATATTTCATATTTCCTTCAGACTCTGCAAAGCAAAAGCAGCATCTAATGTCGGCATATAGTCATACTTACCCTACTTAAAGTTTCAGAAGAATCAGAATCAATAGCACTGCATGGTGCTTCCCAGTTCAACGCCATGTAACTTGATAATCATATGATTCCTAGCAGCTTCCAAAAGAATGTCTTGTTGTGTAGACATCCACTCTTCTTTTCTCTACAAGTATATAAAAAGATTTCTGTCATAAACAACAACAAAAAAACTTGAACTAGTATGATAGGTTACAACTTACAAAAGACTAGGAGCATTATTCTACACCCTTGGTGATCAATTGTCCTAATAAGTAATAACCAAATATGACTTAGTATGGGTCATTTAGGCCACTAGAGCCTCCTACTAGGAGTAAAGAAGTTGTTGCAGCATAATTATAACAAAATCAAACTGCTTAAATTGGACAGATTCAACAGAAAATGTTGTGATGTTACATTAATTCCATGGGAGCCTCAACATTTTGGATCACATCTCAATCTTGTTGCAGTATAGCTCTAGAACACCAACAGTTTACAAGCTGAACAGACTCAACAGAACATGTTGCTCAGACCTCAGTTGCTGTGATGCGATCTTGCAAGTATAAACCATAAATTTGTGGTAAAGACATTAATCCAAATTCCAAAGGGATCCACTGGCAATCTGGCATAACTCAGGGGAAGCACAAAAAGGTTCGATTTTACACACCTTGCCTGGAGTATGAGCCCATTCTCCTCTGCATCTGATCATACATTCATAATTTCATACTGTATCCAATCCTGCACAAAAATAAAAACAGCAACGCACAGAAAAATTTTTTAGCTCAGAATCCAGAAGATGCGCAACAAACTTACACAATCCACACATAATCCTTATCCACCCACCCTCAAGTTGCAGTTAAAGACGAACTGACGAAGCAAAGCAACAGCAGCATGCCAGCATTCATCCACGACCAGGGAGGCACGGATCCACCATGGCTGTCGCGCTCCCTGGCCGCCGCGCCGCCCCGACGGCCCGACCCCAGGCCACCGCGCCCCCTGCCCGCCGCAACGCGCTCCGCCTCGGCGCCACGCCGTCCTCCGCCTATGGCGTCTAGTGTTAGCGGCGCCGGCGCCCTCTCTGCTCACTGCACGCTCGGCTGCGCTGCGCCACTGCTCGCCCCGCCGGCCCGCTTGCTAGACACTGACTTCTACTCATCTCACTGCACTGCGCTACGCTGCAGCGCTGGGCTGTTGACGGTTGAGTGCTGGGCTAGTAGGCTGAGACAATGCTTGCCGCTGGGCTGAAGGGTGAATGCCGGAGCCCAGCTGGGCAATTGAAAAACTTGGCGTTGTCTTCTTCGGCAGTTCGGCCGGCTGCCGCCGTTCCGCTGCTCTGGTCCAGGAGAAGCCGACCGAGGAGGGGCCGCCGTCCGGCCGGCGGCCGCCCGAGCTCGCCCGAAGGGTAGGTCCGCCCATTTCAATACCATCCCACCAACCAAACGCACCCGAAGAAAACACCATTTGCTATGCATTAAGTATCTTGTTGGGATTAATGCAGTAGAAACTAGAGCAGGGGGCACAGCCGCACAAGCAGAGATACACGTAGGTTATGCAGCCTGCTCATTTGGGCTAAAAAAATATGATTTATAATTAAAATTATATTATAATCGATTAAAATTATACTACAACTTATGGTAACTTATTTGACAAAATTAAACTTAAAAAATTTTAAAAATAGAAAAAAAAAGATTAGCCTATTAAGACAATGTAAATGAATATGAAAAAAAGAATCGACAGAAAAGTTCAATAAAAAGTCAAAAAACTAAAAAAAAAGACAAAATTTGGAAATAATAAAATATAAGTCAGAACTCAGAAGCTGAAACCGAAATAAACGAGGTCATAAGATAGTGCCTACCTGAAGCTGGCTAGAGCTGTGACACGCCTAGATGCGGCATCGCTGGCTCACAGCAGCACAGCCGCGCTCGCTACCCAGCCACCCGCGCGCGCCCAGTGGCACGCCCTGGCTCACGAGGAGTCCCTGAGCCCCGTCGCGGCACGCCAAGCCATGGTTCACAGCCAGCGATTTCAGCCCGAAGCTGAGGCAGCGGAGCCTAGGAAAACCACAGTGGCAAGGGACCTGCAAGCCCCAAGCTAAAGCTTAAAAATCAAGAACACCAGGAGGCCAAATTGAGTGGGGGAATTAGGGGGAACTAGCACCAGGATAGGATACGATAGGAGGGTAGTTAGTGGCAGCTAGCCACGAGATCGGCTGTCGTCGGCGTCGGATTTGAGCAGTGGCGGTGCAGTTTGAGAAGTAGAGGGTGTGCGTGAGGAAGATAGCTAGATAAGGATGGAGGCTAGTCTGACGGACCTTGAGACCAACGAGCGCAGCACTGAGCCACTAAGAGCAACTTTATAGCAGTAGCTCTCAAAATAGGACCCCTACTTTTCATTTGAGGGCTCTCCTATTTTTGAGGGTTCTGTTTTCTGGGCTGCACTCCAGCAAGAGCTCTCAAAATAGGGCCCCTACTTCTCAATTTCCTCTATTTCCTCACACACTATATGCATATGTATGGGACAAAAGCACAATACACAATAAAATATTTATGATTTCACAATGAGGGACAATATTTAAATATATGAATTCAAATACGAATATTCAAATTTGTTCCGAATTTAAATTGAAAACACAAAGTTCATCACATAACATTCAAATTTGTTCCGAATTCAAATATGAATTCAAATACGAATATTCAAATTTAAATTCAAATTTATTCCGAATTTAAATTGAAAGCACAAATATGAATTCAAATACGAATATTCAAATTTGTTCCGAATTTAAATTGAAAGCACAAAGTTCATCACATAACATTCAAATTTAAATTCAAATTTGTTCTGAATTCAAATACGAATATTCAAATACGAATTCAAATACGAATATTCAAATTTAAATTCAAATTTGTTCTGAATTTAAATTGAAAGCACAAAGTTCATCACATAACATTCAAATTTGTTCCGAATTTAAATTGCACAAAGTTCATCACATAACATTCAAATTTAAATTCAAATTTGTTCCGAATTCAAATATGAATTCAAATACGAATTCAAATACGAATATTCAAATTTAAATTCAAATCTGTTCCGAATTTAAATTGAACGCACAAATGTTCCACAAAAAACGAGGAAAGCTGAAAAATGAGAGCCGGAGTAGGGGGGCCTCCTATTTTTGGGAGCCAAGTAGGGGCCCTGCTGGAGTTCAGTTTTTTGCTCTGGTTCTCAAATATGAGATTTGAGGGAGGGGCCCTGCTGGAATTGCTCTAACCGAAGTGCTAGCTGGCTTAAAGTGCGTTATAAAAATAGGGAATTGTAATACACTTACGTAATACATGCTTAATTTAAGTACTAATACATCACTGTTACCTGGTTCGGTGTACTTTGAATTTAAACTTGACTAAATATCGGTACATATACCAAATTGTTGGAAAGTAGCAAGAACTGAAGAAGGAACTTCTATAGAGTGCAGATCACCACTGAGTCCAGTCCCAATTTCAAAAACTCAGGCAAGCTGCCTCATTTTGAGTAGAAGCAATTTGTGTAAGAATGATTTTCTATTAAGCTAATATCACCATCTGCATAAAAGTGAATTTCGGAAGAAAATATGTATTAGATGTGCATACAGATGAAGTGTATGCTAGTGGATTCAGTTGATGGAGCAATGGACCTACAAATAATTATCAGAAGGTGGAGGGTGCCCGGGATATAATAATATAATATAATATAATATAATATAATATAATATAATATAATATAATATAATATAATATAATATAATATAATATAATATAATATAATATAATACAATATACTATAATATAATATAAAACCCCACTCTTGCTCATGTCAATGTGCCATACAGAAATCGTATCAATCATAGACTCATCTAAAGGCGGGCTAAGTCTGGTACCCTATCAAGTTGTTATAATCTCCACATAACACATGGATATGTAGTACTAGGAGTAGTGATGGACTCTAATTCTAATGTCGACGAAGTGCATTAGCGTGTATATATTTAGCACGGCGGAGTGGTAGGTTGGAAGCCCGACACAACAGTTAGTGAAGTGCTAGCCGGGTGGAGGTATAATAAATGACAATGGGGAAAATGCTTTTGTACTCTGATAAGCACCGCATCTAGGGAATTGCAAATGAACTGGGGCTACCAAAATCAAGTAGCTATGGGTAAAATGATACAAAAGAAGACGGGCAAACAAGTTAAGAAGAGATTTTAATTTTTTTTGTTAATACTAGTAGAGTGCCCATGCTTTGCAACAGAAACCCAAATTACATAAGCAAATCAACCAATTTGAGTTTTATGTGTACAAAAATATCATTACTGAGATTACAAAAGCATGTGTAGGACAAGGATAATTTTGATTTTTGATGTACAATGTATGTGAATAAATGCATTGCTATTGACGAAACAATATATTATCTAGCACGTCGAGTCGTTATCAATGGGCTTTCCTTGGCTCCATAGCAATGCTTAGCTGAGCTCGGCCCTGGTCCACATCGTGCCTCCACCAACAAGCTTGGCTTATACCCCTGCTTCAGCTCTGCCCAAAGTTGTTAGAATCGTGATTCTGAATCGGATTGGAGACTCTCTGGTAAGATCACATTCTAGGATCGAATCGTAGAATCTAAGATCCTACCCGATTCTACTAAAAACATATTTATTCTAATTTACCGTGTATTCCAAGAGTGATATGAGTATTTATTTGGTCATTTGGCATCTAATTTGATTAATAAATATATCTTATTCACGACTAGAATCATGATTTAAATTCTATGTCATTGAGAGCTATGACTCGAAGAGGCGATGTTATCAATATTGCTATAATCTAATCATTTTACATAAAATATAAAATAAATAGATAATTAAATTAAAATTTATTATTCCAAACCTCCAAATCTTAATGTCTAAGCTATTAACTACTTAGTATTTAACATACAACTTGAATTGAGAGATAAGACACAATCAAACACCTAAGTATTTCATAATCTTGGATGATACATGATTCTATATAATTCTACTATGATCCTACACGATTCTATGACTAGAATCATGATTCTATCACAATTCTATCATGTACGACTCAAGATGCGATTTTGAGTCTGATTGGCTTCGTGGGATTGTAGAATTGTATGATTCTACGACTAGAATCATGATTTTAACAACCTTGGCTCTGTTGTCATGGCTTATGTTATGTCTTCATTACACCATGCCTATTGGACCATCTTGGATCAAAAATATTGGTAAATATACTACCTAGATTTTAGGTACAAAATTGCATCTTTCCTTTGTTACAAAGTTCAATATCTTTATCTGCACCCTAAAATGGCGACTAACTTGCATGCTAACAACATTAACATGGCAACTAACTTGTTTGCATGCATGCAATTAATCAGTGATTCTGTATCTCTTAGTGTGAAAACTGCACTTGCATGCATTGCTGGATCTTCATGGTCACATCCTTCAGCTAAACCCACAAATCTCAGCAAAATGACTGCGCAAAAATAGCTTTGCCATCTTATTTGATCTAATGTTTTTGTTGCCAAGGGAATATAAATAGCAACAAAGTGATACACTGTTACGAGTGGATTGGATATGCTCTAGTTCATACTTCAAATGTGTGGGCGATGCAACATCAATAGCAAGTCTCTCGGTAGTTGCTATGAACTTCGGCATGCGAACAACTCTATGCACACGCATGTAGGCACGTCGTTACTTGTCAGACATCAAGTAAACTTACTTCCTAAGTCCCAAAGGAATGATGCGGTTGATCCTATGTGCTTAATATTAGGCACAAAAATTTGCAACTTCCCATGCAAGGCATACGTTCAAAACTGCAAATATGATCTAAAACCCCCAAATATGGTAAACTTCTAGGAAATTTCTAAACACATGGCTAGCATGCCAATGTAAATAGGATATATCTATCTGTATCTTCTTAGACCATGCAACAACAATTTCCTGTAGATAAAGTTTGCACACCAATAAGGCTTAACAAAAACCAAGCTCCTATATATCCTCCCATTCCAATCTGAAGCATTTCCAACCTAGAAATGCTGCATAGGTAAGAGGAATGTAAGTTTTGCACAGAAATGAACTAAAATACATGTTGTGTGCTAGTCTTGCTTGAGAGAAGCATGGTGTATGTACCGAGGGGGAGGCAATGCTCAAATTGCAACCATGGATAGGAGTAGAATAGCAACCCACATAAGGAAATTGCTTCGCCATGAATCCATGCTTATAGATGAAAAGGTTTGTGCAGTGCATGCACACAACACTGGAGACAGAAGGATGAAGAAATTATAGCCCAAATTGGCAGAGATTAAGTTAAATAAATAGACAAAAAGATGGAAGAACTCATCGTGGATCTCCAAAAGGACCACTGTACCAAGATCGATCTCGACCATAGTGCATCGGCCAACAACTGCACAGTGTTGTGCCCCGACCTAGAAAACACTATTGAATTCACATTATTGATTACTAAAATGTGAAGGAAGAAAAAATCCAATAACATTGTCCTAAATGTTAATGACTGACCTTAATATCCTTCACATGTCAAGAAATTATTGTCCAGGATTCTTCCCTCATCCTATGGTAGAAATCAATCAAAATGCTATCACCTGTTGATTTGATTGACTAATTTTTCACCTTTTTCAAATGAAGAGTTCTAATCATTGATCATTAGTGTATGTCAAAATAAAAATTCTGGCATCCACAGTTAACTAAAAGATCATGCATACTCATCATTTCATTATTAGAGAAAGTATCAGAGGAGCTTTGTACACTTTCTGTAGAACTTTGTGTAATGTGAACAACATCAACAAGATCACTTTCTTTGAGTAGGTCGAGTATGGTTGCATTATTAGGAGAATGACTGATGGCCTTCACACTTTGTCCTGTGGACTCTGGAATTCCAACACGATTTGTAGTTGAACATGGTTCATTTTTCACTGACAGTAATAAATAATGACCAGTCTTCTGGTTGGTGCCCAAAGATTTCAACACATCCTGAAGACATGAAAACATTCAAATCAATCAATAGAGTAGGACCAACAGCAAGATTAAGAGAAAGAAGAAAGGCTAAACAACTGATTGTAGGGTTGGTGATGCTGTAGATTAAGATTATTTTCTTTTATTAAAAAATAATGAGTAATTGAAGTCATAAGCTTCATCCATTTTTAGAAGGAACCAGACTGGATTGCTATCTATTTGTACTACAATAATTTGCTCCTTTGCCTGTTTAACTTGATCAGTCAATCATGTTGTTTATTCTTTAGTTATGTGAGAGGTCACCCATAGGGAGTGTTTGCATTTGGTGAAGTACTTGTCACATTTTATTAGTTCCAAAATACCATGCTGTATTATGAGAATGCCATTGGAAGAATCTTGGGAGCTCAAAATAGTTGCATTTATCAGATTGGTTATGAGTGTGACATTGTATTGGAACAATTCATATGTTCTTTTTAGATAGTGTTTGATGTCACTATACAATCAGCTCAACATCTCATGAAATTTTGAAGAAGACAGTTATAAAGGAATCACCGGGGGAGGAAAAAAAGCATCATAGTGCCACACACTCACCTCAATTCTATCCCTGCACGCTCGTCTGCCTCCATCCTAGCCGATAGCTGAGGAGGTCGCAGCCTTGAATTCCCAACTGCCATATCTGAATTCATCGTCATCATCTGCCCCTGCTTTTGTACCCGCATCTACCACGTCGGGGGTGGAGGGAGGCTGGGATTCATAGGGGCTGACGATGAGTTCCTTTAGATCCATGGGTCGTGACTCTTTGGAGGAGAAGGACGGCGCTTGCTTTTGTGCCATGCCCATCTGCCTCCTCGTCATGGCATAGAAAAGGGAGAGTAGGAGTGGGCCTCGTGGCTTCTCCCAGGTGGAGGACTTGGCCATTGGAGGCATGGTGGGTGCCAATCCATCCGGGTTGGATCTGAAGGGGCTCGTCACGAAGTCGCCCCAATCGTCATCGAAAGCGGCAAAGGTGGCAGGCTGGGAAGCTGGAGGTATAGGTTGGGGTGCAGGCAAGGTGAAGATGAAGTCACCAAAATCAAAGCCATCCTCAAGGAAAGGGGCGGGAGGTGGTAGGAACACGACAACATCCATTGGGAGGCGAGAGTGGGGTTGGCCGGGAGGCGATGGATCTGGGCATGGCAGCCCAAGACTAAGAGAGAAAGAGCACATGTGATAGAGAGGAAGGGAGTGGCAACAGTTGAGAGAGGGGAGGAGGAGGCCGAGGGGGAGGTGGGGAGGCTATCAACGGCAGGGGAAGCTACCGGAGGCGTCAGATTGAGCGACGATGCTGCTTGGTTGGAGAGAGAGGGGGAATAGGGAGAGCGAGAGAGGGAAGAGGCGGCGACAAGGTTAAGGAAGAAGAGGGGGAGTCAAGGAGGCCGCGGTAGAGAAACTGAAGCTTGAAGTAGAGGGGAAGGCCGGTTAAATCATAAGAGAGAGTGGAGGGGAGGGGTGCTAGGCGAATGGTTAAGATCTTAGTGTTTAGATTGGATAGCTTCTAGTAGAAGGGGTGGTGGTTGATGAACCACCAATTAAAGTGGTGATGAACTACTACCACCAATTTTTTCTTTTAAGTAGTAAAGGTCTGCATAATTCATGGAAATATCTAATTTTTTTGACAAGTTCATGAGTGTATTGGGCCAATGGGCTAAAATGCTGCATGTCGCAAAACAATTTGGTCAACTTTGTGATGTAACAAACTTGAAAGCGCCAATGGAATAGTACCTTTTGTAGCGAGATCAAGATACTAAATAGTACTGGTATCATTCGCAATTACGCTTGTAATAGCGGTAGCAAGGTGCAAACGCTACCAAGTCGAAGTAGTGCTGGAAAATAGTGGATTGGAACTTTGTGGCTGATATAGCGCTTATCAGAGCGCCATTGCGACCGCTATTTGCAACCCGCTTCTAACGCAATGTTCCAGTGCTACTGAAATTTAAAATCTGTACAAGTCATTATATCAATGTGCAAATAGTTTAGAAGCCCTAGCCAAATTAGTTGTTATTGCCTATACGATACAGTTATTTTAGGTGTCGCCACCATTCCCCTCTTGCTCGATGGCAATCAGTGCTCATCCTTCACAGCTCCACCATGATTGATGCACTTGTAATTTTATCTTGCTAGTAAGTTATGATATATACATAACTATCACAAAATTGTGTGTGCTTTTTATATTTTGATATTGAAATATTGCGTCCGCAACATCAATCTCTGCTACGTCTCTACCGTCCGCTATTTAGTACCTTGAGCGAGATGCCGATGCATGACGGGCGCTCAACATGGTGGCACCACTGGACGAGTGTCGAAGTTCGATCGCTGCCGAATTTTTATTAAGCTCAACAACTGACTAGATCGAATTGTTGCGCTTTATTCGCCTCTAACACCGTCCATTCTGGAGAGGAGATCGCGCTCCCGTATTCGGCTAATCAATTTGCGTTATTCCCTTCCAGAAATATGCTAGTCTCTGCAACCAATTCGGCATCATGCATATGTTCGTCCACCAAATGGACATGCCTGCGGAGACATAATATTAGCAGCTAGCTGAAAAACCCTGGAAAAATTCAAAATAAAAATTCCAAAATTTTACTAGGTTTTTGAGTGAAAATCTGAAACTTTCCTTTTTGAGAAAGTCTTCCCGATTCCCGCTTTCTTCTTTTGGCCAGGACGCCTCCTCCTTTGTTTGGCGCCCCGCCTCTTCCCGCTTTCCTCCTCTCTTCGGCGCCTCCCTGCCTCCTCTTTGCGCTGGCGCCTCTCCCCGCTCCCCGCCTCCTTCCTCACGCGTACGCCGCGCCCGCGCCCTCCCCGCTCTCCCGTTTCCGCCGGCGTCGCGCCCGTGCCCCGCTTCCTCCCCGCGCACGCGCTGCGCTGCGTGCCTCGCCCGCGCCGCGCCGCCCCGGGATCCCCTCGCGCCAGCACCGTCCCGACAGCCCGGTCCGAAGGAGCGGACATCCTTGCGCCGCGTCGTCGCCCTCCTGTGCCTGACCCCACTTGTCAGTCGCCGCAGCTTCCTCTTCCGCGCGCGGACGCGCCTCCGTCCATGCCGCGCCTCACCTGCTCCCGTCGCATCACCAGTGCACTGTGCGGGACCGTGCGTCATTCACTGTGCGGAGGAGACGCCCACGACTGCGCCCGTCCCTCCTGTCGACCCCGGAGCCCGAGCCGTGCCTTCTCCCCGAAGCCTCCCTCCCCTCCACTCGGGTATAAAGACCCTACCTCGGCTCCCTCTTTCTCCTTTGCTCCCCGAACCACTCCACTGCTTCCCTTCGCTTCCCACCACTCTAAAGGACCTCCCAGTGCAACCGATTGAACCCTCGTCGCCCCAATCGCCGTCACTGTGTTCCCCTGTACCGGCGACCCCCATGGGTTGATCTCTTTCCCCGCTCCCGCATTTCTCGATTCCCCTCGGCCAGAGCACCCTCACTACTCCCTAACCATTGTGGAAATCTTTGCTGGCCAGGTGATCGCTCGTGCTACCCCGCCGCCGCAGCTCTTCTCCGGCGGAAACCACCTCATCGTGGCTAGAGCGACTCGAAGCTCCTCGGCTTGAACCACTGCTACCAATGTGAGCCTCACCTTCCCTTGACCGTGTAATCGCCACCGATTGAGTCATCGCGCCGCCGTTGACCTCCTTTGCCACCAAAAAGCCGAGACATCCCCATCTCCCTCCCGCTCTCTCCGTTGGTCCCCTCGTCTGCCTAAGCCCCGAAATGGGTTTCCCACGTCAAGGGCTAGCCGCTGATCCTCCCTACCGCCGGGTGCCTGCCACACGGAGAGCGGAGGCGCTCCTCTGCCTCTGCTCGCGCGCGCGAGAGTAGAAGACGACCGATGTGGCTCTATCTCGGCCGTCCTCTCCTCTCCGTGCCATCTAACGTCGGCTCTTGGATGTCACTTAACCACCGCCGTCCGATCTTTGTAAACTATCCGCTTCTCCTCCGTCCGATCTACCCCGTACCGCTTCGCCCGCCTCCACTTCCCTCAGCCGTCCGATCCTCCCCGCGTCTCATCTCGCCCGCTCGCTCCACTCCATCGGACCCGTTCGCCCGGGCCGCGTGTCGCCCGCGGGACCGCTGGCGCGCGGAACGGCCGAGCTGCCGCTCGCCGCCTGTTATCTGCGCGCTCGCGTGGGCCGCGAGTTTGAATCCCCGACCGGGCTGCACTGTAGCAACCGGACCGGCCTACTACTGTTCCAAATGATTTTTCCGGTTTTATTAATTTCCAAAAATCCAGAAAAATCCAAATAAATCCTATAAAATCACAGAAAATCCCAAAAATTCCCAAATTTCACCACTTTGCTCCAAATATTATTCCAGACCCTCTGGTGAACTCCATTTCCACAGATTCATCCCAGATAAATCCCTAAAATTCCCCATTTGAGGATTTATGCATTTTACTCCTTTTTAATTAGTTTATTTTTCCTCGCTTGATTAGGCTCAAGCCGGATTTATGTTATTTTCAGTGTTTGCGCTAGTGTTGGAGATTCCGGAAGTTCAAGTGCAGTTGCAGGATCCAGGCGTTTCTACGTTTGAGCAAGCTGAGATCGTCCCGACTAACGGCAAGTCGCAAGTCCTTGATCATGTTGAAATCCCATGCCATTTAAATTATGTTATTATGTTATTTACATTGAGCTAATTCTGAAATATTAATTCAAAGTAAAAATAAAATGTTTTAGAATGACATGTTATATAGTTAAACCCACCACCGACTAATGCCCTGTTAAATTATTGCCATGCCTTTGTAACCCTAGAAATAATTATCTGTTAATCTAGATAATTGTAGGATACTATTATCATGCAAAATGTTACACTAACAAGGTTGTGGCTGTGGGGCCAATAGAATTTGGAAAACCCGACTCTAAGGTAGGGTGGTATGGGACACCGTATCTTAGAGCGGAGAGTGCCGGCGTGCACAAGGTAGGGTAAAGGGGAGTGGAAACCGCAAGGCGGTCCTCGCCAATCTTTTACCCTAGGTTTGAAGTTAGGGTAAGGGTGTTGTGGGGAGCCGCGAGATGGCCTTCGCCCACCGCTTACCCTAGGTTGGTGGTCGCGGGCCTGGCGAGGTTGTGGACCATGTGAAAATATAAGGACTAAAACCCTTACGCTGAGCAAATGTCACAGTGATCGCTCAACCACAGGAGTTGACTTGTCAACACTTGTCTAGTAGCTGCTCAACTCGATTGAAACTCTACAGGAGGTTTAGCAGTGAGGTTAGGCAAGCCGTGTTGTGGGTGCCTAACAACGGTAGAGTTCACTCGAAGCGGACACCGTTTCCTCTTGTGTGTGTGCGTGTGTGTGGTCCAGACCCGAGTGAATTCTACCGGGTAGAGCCTATATAAAGAGTGGAGCAGTGAAACGACCTGGCTTTCTTAACCCGGACGCGGAAGTTAAGAAATCGTGTGGGTAAAGCTGAGCAAACTCTCCAGAGTCAATTAAATGGTATTCGAATACGCCGTGCTCCCGGTTATTGGAGCTGTGTCACTTGGGTGATTCCAGCCGCGAAGCTTAAGTAGTTTTGTACATGCTTTAACTTGGTTAAGTTGGTTAATTAACTCTTCATGAAAAACCCCTGAGATCTTGAGAAGTAGTTTTGGGTCCATTTTATAAAATGCTTGCAAAATGAAACTGCATCCACCAAATGTAATAAACCAAGTATACTCCCTTCCTTTGGTGATCCGTGCAAGTAGTAAGTTAGGGTTTCCCTTGTGATTTGCTGAGTACGGGGTCGGAGTACTCAGGCTTGCTAAATGCCACAGATAACAGAAGGAAAAGAAGGCAATTCAAGATTTCGTGTTGGAAAGGTCTCCCCATCGAAGACCCGAGGCTTTAGGTCTTGGCCGCGCTCAAGCGGATTCTGGAGTTTTTGTAATGTAAGTATACTTTGGGGTTGCACGCCCCGTTGTAGAAAAATGGATGTTAGTCCTTATGTGAAATATATGCTGGACTTTGTCGTAAGCATGCAATGGTATACTCTTGCGCGACGTTCCATAACTGTTCATGCGTGAATAGTTGCGGAATGCCGTGTCCGTACGCGCCCCTGAAAACAGGGGCGTTACAAGAAGTGGTATCAGAGCAGGCTCTTGACCGTAGGTTGAGACCTAAGGCAAACTAGGAAGCAATTTTATCGCAAAACTTAATTTAAAGCCATAAAAAGGGTTTACGAAAACTATAAGTATAATTGTTGTCTTTTCCTCTCTTGTTGCTACCTTATCTATCTTAGTTTACTTCTGCATAAGTTTTACTTTGGCAAAATGTTTACTGCCTTCCTTGTCTAGCTTCAAAATTTCGTTTCTCGGCAGCTGGAAGAGTAGCCGTCGTTCGCTAAACTAGACTGACCCTGAGTTGTAGTAGTGCTTTTGTAATGTAAAGTAGGTGTAATCATGAACTCTAAGTGGTTTGTGTACCACTTGCATATTGTAAATTTATGTTCATTATTCTTGTATGTTGTTTGCTTAATTATCAGTAATCCTCCTGTGTTCAAAGCTTTCTCCTGTCCCCTTTTCGCTCTCGATCTTACCTTTTTCACCCTATACTTACCTTGAAATTCAAAGTCTTACTTATCCCCTCTTATTCTCCAAAAACCGCTGCAAAGCTGATCTCCAGTTCCCAATTGGCAGATGGACCCAACACAGCAGAGTGGTCAGACCAACGGGCAGGGTGCACCTGCCACGATCAAGTCCAGATGCCGAGCGGCAAGGAGAATCTCGCCACGATTCATTGTCAAAGTGACACCAAGAGTCGATGATGACATCAAGCGCAATCGCATTAAAGTTTCTGACATTTCGCAAACTCAACCCCCAAAATTCCCTTCAACCACAGAGTCACTGAATGCAGATGACTGGTTACAAGATATTGAGAGAAGAATGAATGCCATCCAGTGTACAAATAAGGAGAAGGTTCTCTTTGCCACCTATCAGTTGTCCAAGCCTGTAATTTCTTGGTGGAATGCAATCCAGTGGATACACCCTAAGGAGAAAGATATTACATGGGAAGACTTTGTGAAGAGATTCCATAAAGCCTACATCTCTCCTGAAGTTATCACAGGAAAATATCAGGATTTTCTTGATCTTCAACAAGGAGAGAACTCCATCACAGCATATCTACAACAATTTCATCAATTATCCCAATTTGCTCAAGAAGAAACTAACACCGAAGCTAAAAGGATGGAATATTTTATGAAAGGTCTACGTCCCAATATGAGGCAACGCCTTCAGGCCATGAAGTTTTCAAGCCTATTGAGCCTGGTTGATCGAGCTCTACAGATAGAAGAAAGATCAGGTTACGTGAAAGTCATGAAGTGAAAGAAGCCTTCGCCTCCATCACCAACAGCTTGTTTTCATTGCCAACAGGATGGGCATTATTGTGATCAATGCCCACTGAAGTCCTTACCTGAAGAAGAAGCTAAAGAGCAAGCAAAGAGGCAGACACCATCATCCTGCCTGCCACCGATGGAAGAAGATGAATCTTACCTTAAGAGGACCAGAATGGAGGATGACAGAAAGCATGAAGCAGCGCACAAGTCTCAGTCTTCACACAATGCTCAACAGAGCAAGACCCCGGGATCACCTTCATTTCGATCCCAACCCTTCCGTCAGGTTGTGACGATACAGAAGACCCAGACCGGACAGTCTCAGCAGTGTGCCACTCCCTCACCACTCGTCATCGAGTGCCTCACCTGCTGTGGCAAGCATCTTACTAGCAGCTGTCCACGAAGGACATTTGCATGTTTCCATTGTGGAGAGATTGGACATTACAGGCATCAGTGTCCCAGGAGAAGTTTGTCATCAGAAGCAGCTAAACTCCAAGCCCAAAACCAGCAGATAGACAAGAGAATATGAGCTATGCAGAACAAGAAATGAGATGATGTACTTTTGGTTATCCTTTTGTATACCAGTTGGAAGAACTTAATGGTTTTTCTGTAAATTACTTTAATTAAGGTTTGTGGCAAAAATTATGAAGATGTATGAAGACCATTTGTGTAAAGTGAAATGGGTGCGATGGTCGTGTTGTACTAGAGTTAATTCCAGCAGACCCAATCATATCCAACCTTGGTCCGATGTAATTCATCCAAGTGAGAACCTGCACCACACACGCAAGGATGATATACAGGTACAAGTGAAGAGTAGTCAAAGTCAATCCAGAGAAGGTTGAAGCAGATTTGTTGCAACCAGATATGCAAGGGCTAGATGCCATTTTTGGTATGAATTGGCTAGCCAAAAACAAAGGCAAGGTAGATTATGAGATCAAAACAGTATCGTTGGTAACCCTTGAAGGTCAAAAAAAATCCGAGAAGTGCTGAAGGATGCAAGAGAGCGCATGATCAACATGCTAGCAGTTACACCAGATCAAGTGCCAGTGGTGCAAGAATATCTTGATGTAGTTCCAGAAGAAATTAACAGACAAACCCCTAACCGACAAGTGGAACTTGTCATAGAGTTGATTTCAGGCACAAAATCAATTGCCAAGTACCAGTACAGAATGGCAGCCAGTGAATCAAAAGAGCTCCAGAGGCAGTTAGATGAACTGAAAGAGAAGGAGTTTATTCGACCAAGTGTTTTGCCTTAGCCAGCACCAGTTCTATTTATGAAGAAGAAGAATGAAGAGCTAAGAATGTGTGATGATTACAGAGGCTTGAATGCTGTTACAATCAAAAACAAGTACCCATTGCCCAGAACTGATGACCTGTTTGATCAACTCAAAGGTGTCGAGGTATTCTCCAAGATCGACTTACGCTCGGGTTACCATCAACTCAAGATCCGAGAGCAAGATCGAGAGAAGACAGCATTCATTACCCGATACGGATTATTTGAGTTCACGGTCGTGCCCTTTGGTTTAACCAATGCGCCAGCCTATTTCATGAATCTTATGAATCTGGTGCATATGGACCAATTGGACAGATTCGTGATCATCTCCATTGATGATATTCTGATCTATTCCAGGAAGTGAAGAAGAGCGCAAGGAGCATTTGCACATAGCATTGACCAGAGTGAGAGAATATAAGTTGTATGCCAAGTTCGGCAAATGCAGCTTTTGGCTGGAAGGAGTTGCTTTCTTGGGTCATATTATCTCAGAAGATGGAGTCAAGGTTGATCCGAAAAAGATTGCCACAGTCATGAAATGGAAACAACCCAAGACAGTGATAAAGGTGAGAAGCTTTCTTGGATTGGCAGGTTATTGTCGCCGATTTATAGAAGGATTCTCACAAATCTCTCGTCCACTCACTCAACTGCTGAAGAAGGACAAGCCATTCACATGGACAGATGCTTGTGAAAAGAGAGTTTTCAGCTGTTGAAGACCAAGTTGACAACAACGCCAGTCTTGATTCTGCCCAACCCAGAGAAAGAGTTTCAAATCTATTGTGATGCTTCGAAACAAGGTTTGGGATGCGTGCTTATGCAAGATGGAAAAGTTGTTGCCTATGCCTCAAGACAGTTAAAGCCGCATGAAGAGAATTACCCCACGCACGATTTGGAACTGGCAGCTGTGGTGCACACCCTCAAAATTTGGCGGCACTACCTGCTAGGGAATCGTGGTGAGATGTCCTCAGATCACCAGAACTTGAAATACTTGTTCACTCAGCCAGAGTTAAATAGGAGACAGCGAAGATGGCTAGAGTTGAATAAAGACTATGACGATGATCTCCAATATCACCCGGGCAAAGCAAATGTAGTGGCCGGTGCCCTTAGACGAAAGGCTTGTTCAAGCAAAGTCAGCACGACAGAGTACCCACCAGAGTTGCAATGAGATATCCTACGGCTGAATTTGGTGATCATTAAGCAAGGCAGTATGGCAGCATTAGAACTTTAACCGTTATTGACAGATCAGATTAAGGCAGCACAAGATGAAGTCATACAGATTCAAAAACTGAAAAAAAAAAGATATTCTAGAAGAAGATTCAACAGAGTATGCGATAGACGAGCATGGAATCCTCACCTTCCGTGATCGCTATTGCATACCCAACAAGAAGGAGTTAAGAGAGTTAATCTTATCCGAAGCTCATTCGTCCCAATTTTCAATCCATCCCGGAAGTACCAAAATGTACCAAGATTTGAAGAAGAGGTATTGGTGGAATCAGAGGAAGAGAGAAGTAGCAGAATACGTAGCTAAGTGTGATGTTTGCCAGCAAATCAAGATAGACCACAAAAAAAAACCATCGGGATTGTTGCAGCCTATGTCAATTCCCGAATGGAAATGAGATAGTATTGGAATGGACTTCATTACTGAACTTCCCAAGACTCGTGAGGGATATGATGCTATTTGGGTCATTGTCGATAGATTGACTAAAGTAGCTTATTCCCTCCCGATCAGGCAAACCTATGGGAAAGATAAACTTGCTGAGTTATACTTGACAAGAATTGTGACTCTACATGGAGTTCCGAAGAAAAATGTGTCAGATAGAGGGGCGCAGTTTACATCCAAGTTTTTGGAGAAGTTACATGAAGCAATGGGCACCGATTTGAACTTCAGTTCAGCATATCACCCTCAGACAGATGGGCAGACAGGGAGAACAAACCAGATCTTGAAAGACATGTTGAGAACTTGTGCAATTGTGTATGGTACAGCATGGAATACTTGGTTACCGTTCGCTCAGTTCTCATATAACAATAGCTATCAAGCCAGCATCCAAATGGCACCGTTTGAAGCACTTTATGGCAGAAAATGCAGAACTCCACCGAATTGGACAGAAACAGGAGAACGACAACTTATTGGACCCCAGATTGTTCAGGATGCCGAAGCACATATCAGAATTGTCAGAGACAGGCTGAAGATGGCACAAGACCGACAGAAGAACTATGCAGATAACCGCAGGAAGGACTTGAGTTTCGAAGTTGGAGATTATGTGTACATCAAGACCACTCCATTCAAGATGGTCAAGAGATTTCAAGTTAAAGGCAAATTTGCATCAAGGTATGTGGGACCGTTTCAGATAATTGGAAGGGTTGGGGAAGTAGCTTATCAAGTGCAGCTTCCACCCAACTTATCCAAAATCCACAATGTGTTCCACGTATCCCAGCTTCGAAAGTATCTACGCCAACCAACAGATGAAGTGCCATTGTCAGATATTGAATTACAAGATGACTGCACATATGCTGAAGAACCACTACAAATACTTGAAACGACAGAAAGGCAGCTCAGAAACAAGAACGTCAGGTTTTGCATAGTACAATGGAAGAATCATACACCTGAAGAGTCAACTTGGGAGCGAGAGTCAGACTTGCAGCGAGATTTCCCCAACTTACTCCCTGGACCAAGTTAATCTCGGGGTCGAGATTCTTTTCAGGGGGGTAGGTTGAAAAGCCCTGGAAAAATTCAAAATAAAAATTCCAAAATTTTACTGGGTTTTTGAGTGAAAATTTGAAACTTTCCTTTTTGAGAAAGTCTTCCCGATTCCCGCTTTCTTCTTTTGGCCGGGACGCCTCCTCCTTTGTTTGGCGCCCCGCCTCTTCCCGCTTCCTCCTCTCTTGGCGCCTCCTGCCTCCTCTTGTGCTGGCGCCTCTCCCGCTCCCGCCTCCTTCCTCACGCGTCGCCGCGCGCGCCTCCCGCTCTCCGTTTCCGCGGCGTCGCGCCGTGCCCGCTTCCTCCCAGCGCCGCGCGCGCGCTGCGTGCCTCGCCGCGCGCCGCGCTGCCCCCGCGCCGCCCGGATCCT
Source organism: Dendrocalamus sinicus (assembly GCA_036346575.1). Lineage (NCBI taxonomy): Eukaryota > Viridiplantae > Streptophyta > Magnoliopsida > Poales > Poaceae > Dendrocalamus > Dendrocalamus sinicus. The sequence continues at coordinate 4,324,493 of CM070642.1, forward strand.
CGCGCGCCGACCGTCCCGGCAGCTCGGTCGAAGGAGCGACATCCTGCGCCGCGTCGCCGCCTCCCGTGCTCGACCCCACTTGCCGGCCGCGCGGCTTCCTCTTCGCGCGACGCGCGCTCCGTCCATGCCGCGCCTCACTCTCCGTCGCATCACCAGTGCACTGTGCGGGACCGTGCGTCATTCACTGTGCGGAGGAGACGCCCACGACTGCGCCCGTCCCTCCTGTCGACCCCGAAGCCCGAGCCGTGCCTTCTCCCCGAAGCCTCCCTCCCCTCCACTCGGGTATAAAGACCCTACCTCGGCTCCCTCTTTCTCCTTTGCTCCCCGAACCACTCCACTGCTTCCCTTCGCTTCCCACCACTCTAAAGGACCTCCCAGTGCAACCGATTGAACTCTCGTCGCCCCAATCGCCGTCACTGTGTTCCCCTGTACTGGCGACCCCCGTGGGTTGATCTCTTTCCCCGCTCCCGCATTTCTCGATTCCCCTCGGCCAGAGCACCCTCACTACTCCCTAACCATTGTGGAAATCTTTGCTGGCCAGGTGATCGCTCGTGCTACCCCGCCGCCGCAGCTCTTCTCCGGCGGAAACCACCTCATCGTGGCTAGAGCGACTCGAAGCTCCTCGGCTTGAACCACTACTACCAATGTGAGCCTCACCTTCCCTTGACCGTGTAATCGCCACCGATTAAGTCATCGTGCCGCCGTTGACCTCCTTTGCCACCAAAAAGCCGAGACATCCCCATCTCCCTCCCGCTCGCTCCGTTGGTCCCCTCGTCTGCCTAAGCCCCGAAATGGGTTTCCCACGTCAAGGGCTAGCCGCTGATCCCCTCCCCTACCGCCGGGGTGCCCTGCCGTCACCGGAGAGCGGAGGCGCCGCTCCTCTGCCTCTCTGTCGCGCGCGCGTGAGAGGTAGAAGACGACCGATGTGGCTCTATCTCGGCCGTCCTCTCCTCTCCGTGCCATCTAACGTCGGCTCTTGGATGTCACTTAACCACCGCCGTCCGATCTTTGTAAACTATCCGCTTCTCCTCCGTCCGATCTACCCCGTACCGCTTCGCCCGCCTCCACTTCCCTCAGCCGTCCGATCCTCCCCGCGTCTCATCTCGCCCGCTCGCTCCACTCCATCGGACCCGTTCGTCCGGGCCGCGTGTCGCCCATCGGGACCGCGAAGGCGTGCGGGAACGGGCCGAGCCGGCCTGCTCCGCCGCCCAAGCGTGCGCGCGCTCGCGTGGGCCGTGAGTTTGAATCCCCGACCGGGCCGCACTGTAGCAACCAGACCGGCCTACTACTGTTCCAAATGATTTTTCCGGTTTTATTAATTTCCAAAAATCCAGAAAAATTCAAATAAATCCTATAAAATCACAGAAAATCCCAAAAATTCCCAAATTTCACCACTTTGCTCCAAATATTATTCCAGATCCTCTGGTGAACTCCATTTCCACAGATTCATCCCAGATAAATCCCTAAAATTCCCCATTTGAGGATTTATGTATTTTACTCCTTTTTAATTAGTTTATTTTTCCTCGCTTGATTAGGCTCAAGCCGGATTTATGTTATTTTCAGTGTTTGCGCTAGTGTTGGAGATTCCGGATGTTCAAGTGCAGTTGCAGGATCCAGGCGTTTCTACGTTCGAGCAAGCTGAGATCGTCCCGACTAACGGCAAGTCGCAAGTCCTTGATCATGTTGAAATCCCATGCCATTTAAATTATGTTATTATGTTATTTGCATTGAGCTAATTCTGAAATATTAATTCAAAGTAAAAATAAAATATTTTAGAATGACATGTTATATAGTTAAACCCACCACCGACTAATGCCCTGTTAAATTATTGTCATGCCTTTGTAACCCTAGAAATAATTATCTGTTAATCTAGATAATTGTAGGATACTATTATCATGCAAAATGTTACACTAACAAGGTTGTGGCTGTGGGGCCAATAGAATTTGGAAAACCCGACTCTAAGGTAGGGTGGTATGGGACACCGTATCTTAGAGCGGAGAGTGCCGGCGTGCACAAGGTAGGGTAAAGGGGAGTGGAAACCGCAAGGCGGTCCTCGCCAATCTTTTACCCTAGGTTTGAAGTTAGGGTAAGAGTGTTGTGGGGAGCCGCGAGACGGCCTTCGCCCACCGCTTACCCTAGGTTGGTGGTCGCGGGCCTGGCGAGGTTGTGGACCATGTGAAAATATAAGGACTAAACCCTTACGCTGAGCAAATGTCACAGTGATCGCTCAACCACAGGAGTTGACTTGTCAACACTTGTCTAGTAGCTGCTCAACTCGATTGAAACTCTACAGGAGGTTTAGCAGTGAGGTTAGGCAAGCCGTGTTGTGGGTGCCTAACAACGGTAGAGTTCACTCGAAGCGGACACCGTTTCCTCTTGTGTGTGTGCGTGTGTGTGGTCCAGACCCGAGTGAATTCTACCGGGTAGAGCCTATATAAAGAGTGGAGCAGTGAAACGACCTGGCTTTCTTAACCCGGACGCGGAAGTTAAGAAATCGTGTGGGTAAAGCTGAGCAAACTCTGCAGAGTCAATTAAACGGTATTCGAATACGCCGTGCTCCCGGTTATTGGAGCTGTGTCACTTGGGTGATTCCAGCCGCGAAGCTTAAGTAGTTTTGTACATATTTTAACTTGGTTAAGTTGGTTAATTAACTCTTCATGAAAAACCCCTGAGATCTTGAGAAGTAGTTTTGGGTCCATTTTATAAAATGCTTGCAAAATGAAACTGCATCCACCAAATGTAATAAACCAAGTATACTCCCTTCCTTTGGTGATCCGTGCAAGTAGTAAGTTAGGGTTTCCCTTGTGATTTGCTGAGTACGGGGTCGGAGTACTCAGGCTTGCTAAATGCCACAGATAACAGAAGGAAAAGAAGGCAATTCAAGATTTCGTGTTGGAAAGGTCTCCCCGTCGAAGACCCGAGGCTTTAGGTCTTGGCTGCGCTCAAGCGGATTCTGGAGTTTTTGTAATGTAAGTATACTTTGGGCTTGCACGCCCCGTTGTAGAAAAATGGATGTTAGTCCTTATGTGAAATATATGCTGGACTTTGTCGTAAGCATGCAATGGTATACTCTTGCGCGACGTTCCATAACTGTTCATGCGTGAATAGTTGCGGAATGCCGTGTCCGTACGCGCCCCTGAAAACGGGGGCGTTACACTAGCGCACTGCAAGTACGATCGACCGGAGCGTGGTGTTGTACACAAATGTCGAACGATCGAATCGAACAACACGAGCTGGCGAATTGATCTCTCAAACAAATATGTTTAGTCCTATATATACCATGCATATATATATATGGCAATGGCGCAACCAAAAACGGAAGCATGCATCGATCGATCTCCAGCTCCACATTTCTGAACCTTAATTAACTATAATAGTGATGAACTGATGATCAGTCAGTAATTGACCAGTACGACGACTCGGACGAGTGAGCCGCCGCCGCCGCCGCATGTAACTGCACCGGCCCCCACGCGTTTGCAGGGGGAGCGGCAAGGCCGGCGGCCGGCGGCCTCGCCGGCACGCCCCAAGCTGGCGCCGCGCACGCCGCCGGTGACGCGCCGTGGAAGATGGGATAGCCGGCACCGGGGGTGGCGTGGTTGTGGACGCCGTCGTAGGTGGTGAGGACGTAGCGAGGGTCGTCGCGGTCCCTCTCCACCCTCTTCTTCACCCCGCACCCCTCTGCGGAGCACCGGTAGTAGTTCCTCGGGTTCGGGCTGCTCTTCAACGCCTTCTTCCCGTACTTCCGCCACTTGAAGCCATCGTCCAGCACGTCCACCTCCGACCTCATCCGGAACCCGATCCTCGAACACCCATGGTTCCCTGATCTCCTTACCGCGTCGTCGACTCCGGTGCAGCTCCTATATATAGCACAACGCAGCACAACATCAAGAATTCTAGATCAAACAACAGCGTGCATGATCGATATATGTAGCACACATTGCATATATACTTTCTTACATGTTCATCTCGTTTTCGGCGGCAGCACCGCCGGCGAACGCCACCGGAGGCGGCGAGTGGTACTCGGAAGGGCGAACGGCGTCGAGCTCCTGGAAGTCGGCCATGGCGGGCGGCGGAAATTCGAGCGCTGCGCTGTTGTCCGTCAATAGGGGAGGGAAGTACAGAGAGGAGGCCAGGTAGGAGGAGTACGTATCACGGCAAACTCCTAGAGAAGCCGCCATGAACATGCGCCGCTACTGCAAACTACCGCTACTGCTTGGCCAGTGGCCTGTGTACGTTTGACGAGAAATGTCTCGTGTCAAGCTCTGCAATTTATACATCCAAACGAACTAGACTTCCAGAACGTTGAAGCCGGCTAGCTAGCTCTATGGATCCTGGTCCGAAGGTCCATTCTTAGCGTGATGGTGACCCCTGTGCTGCACTTTTGACATTTATGACCGGACAAGCTCCGTTTCGGGGAAAGCTTCTCAATTTTGGTTTCTAGTTTATTATTACTTAATTTCATCTTTTTCTATTTTTAGTTTTTTGAAACTTTTTGTCTTTTTTTTCGTATTTCTTTGTATTGTTTGTAATGGAATAACTTATTTTTTCTATTTTTAAATTTTTAAATTTAATTATGATAAAAAAATTTATCAGCTACTATAATACAAAATAAGCCAACAAAAGTGAAAAAAAAAGCCAAAAACCACAAAAAAAAAGTCCAACTAAGCACAGCTAGTCAAGAAAAAAGGTAAATTCTAGTCAGTTTAATACATTGCCCCCGTATTTTTAGTTTCTAACTTATACTATAGTAATTAGTTTTTAAACAATATATTTTTTAAGATAGGGTTTATAAGTCGATTATAGTAGATATTATACCGACTTCAATTATACTAACTAAAATTATACATAATTATCTTACTTTTTATACTATCTTATAAATTAGAATTTAAAAACTATAAGATACAGTACAAAAGAATAAGCCCTTTGGATTGCCGACTATGATTATGATTGGCAGCAGTACAGAAAGAGTAGTTTTTTTTACTAGTAACAGTTGGACTGTACATTTATATTTTCGACCGCCGTCCGATCGATATACCATCACGTAACAGAGTCTGGAGCCAAGGCTAGCTTGATCCAAATCTACCTGCTCTCCTACTGAATTTTTCCAATCCAAACTCTAATTTACAGTTATGCATATATAAAGGTTGGTCATATTAGCTATGTCGGATAATTTTTGGCTAAAGTCGTTGATTTTTAATTAAAAATAAATAGTAGTGATTAAAAAAGTGGTATTTAAAATAAGATGTGAGTGGTGAAAAAAGTAAGGTAGTAATATGCATGAGATAAGAGCAAAAATAGTGAAGAAGTTATTTCGAAAAATCAGTGTTTATATTGGCTTATGAACATGCCCTTGGGAGGAACATGACTACATGCAGCGGATCCGGGTCCTAATTAAATGGTTAATTACTCATAATTACATTCAGTTAAGCTAGCATTCAGGTCCAAATTAACGTCCGATCAGTCCAGTCCATCGCACTGACACGGCCTGTGTACGGTGTACCTGACGAAAGGCAAGCGACACGTACCTGCCGTGTAGACCTAGCTAAGGACGACACGTATTCAGTTTCACAAAAAGCCGATCGATGCAGTGCACCACTGTATCTTTTGCAGCTGCGTGGTCGGAATGCGAAAGGGGCTATGCCAACTCGATCCGATTGATCCATTCCCAGTTACGTGTGGTTAAATAATCCTTAATAAATAAATTTAATATCCACGATAAATAATTCTTAATAAATGGATTTAATGCGCATGATAATTATGGGATAGAGAATCGGTTTTGGTGGATACTTGAAGTACTTCTAGTTGGGAGAATAAGCTCAGTTCCATCCCACTGGTCGGAAGGGTCTCTAATTAGACATATAGATCATATTCTCTGTCTAGAGATTAAATTCACAGCAATCAACCAAGTGTAATAGTTAAAAGGGATGTGCGTCTTTATCTCTCTGACATAACCGTATATTTTTAACATTTGTCCCTAACAATAATCGATGACCACATGTGGAATTCACGAACCGATGAGGCGCCTCCCTAAGGGTTACAGCTGTCACCCCTTCGACGCTTTATAAGAAGTAGAGCCAGAAGATGGAAAATACATAGATGCATACGGAGCGCAAGATAGCCACATACTCTCTATAGCCATAGTCTTGTGAACTCCATTATATTCTCTAGCAATACAAGAACATAGGAAGTAAGGATATTATTTTATCCAAAGAAAGCATGAACCCATCTAAAATACCTGTCTCTTCCTGCATGATCTCAAGTGTCGTGTTCCTTACATTTACTTTGCAAAATCGGTGGTAAATCATCGATAGCTGACGCTGACCGTAGGGACATGATGGTGAAGTTCTAGTTCCCATCGGCCCTCATGCATTCATGGCAAATAAGTGGAACAAAGAGAATTGGTTCGCAGATTACACAGGGGACTAGATGACAAGGATTAAATAATCCTTAATAAACAGACTTAATATCCACAATAACTATTGGAAAGAGAATCGCTTTGATGAATCCTTCGAGTACCCCTTATTGTGGAGAATATGCTCGAGTCAAGCCGAGTATTAACCACCCCACTGACCGGAAGGATTTGTAATCATACATGTGAACCCTATGCTCTGACTGGGGATTAAATCCACTGCAATCAATCAAGTGTGGTAGTTAAAAGGGGATGTGAACCTTTATCACTTGGATATAACCACATGTATCTAACATATGTCCCTGACAATAACCGATGATAATGTGCGGGATTCACGAACTAACGATGCACCTCCCTACGGGCTACAAGTGCCACCCTTTCGACACTTTATAAGAAGTAGAGCCAGCAGATGGAGAATACACAGAGGCATACGAAGCGCAAGATCGCATACTCTTTATAACCATAGCCTTGTTTAGTGGTGGAGCTAGAATTTGGTTACACCCCGGGCTCAGTGATGAAATGATTTAGGCTGGATCATGAAAATGTTACCCAGACTAGACTGAATTTACCTGAACTGTATACTAGATATTTTTCCACACCCCGGGCTGAAACCTACCCTGCCTGGGATGTGGCTCCGCCCTTGGCCTTGTTCAACCTATTGTAATATCTAACAATACAATAATACATAAAGTAAGGTTATTATTCTCTCTAGAGCTTATTATTCTTTCTAGAGAAAGTCTAAACCTGTCTAAGATACTGTGCCTCTTCTTACGTGATCTGGTGTCAGATTTCTTGCATTTGCTTCATAAGATCATGGCAATTCACCGATAGTAAGTTAATTTGCTCCGGATTTTACGTACGTGAGGTAGGCGATATTTGACAGCGATATGCACGCACGCGCTGGAGTAACCTGTATGCGACTGTCCGGCCGCAGGGTTGACAACGTGTGTTTTTGCTGTCTACATCTTGTTTGCATGCATTGTATCGCCTGATCCAACAGGCCGGCCGGTAGATACTACTAGTCTCATAGGCACGGCGGCACGCTGCGCCAGTCATCGTGTGTACCGAAGTAAAAGAGACGAAAATTCGTAGCTAAAGGAAAGCATAGGGTTTTTTCAAAAAAAAGCGAGGGGCTTTTCGCAATAAAAGGAGATCAGAGGGGTTTTTTCGTAAAAATCAGGGGTTGTTTTGAAAGAACCTAGGGCCTGTACGTAATTTCGGAAACTACGGATCATTATCAACGAAAAATAAATATACGCATGGTCTTTTTTGAAAAATCTAGGGACCTTTTTTTGCGGTAACAGAGGACCTTTACGTAATTTCGGGAAAATATAGGGGCTTTTTCGCAAAAAACGGCACCCGACCGTCTGAATTTCCCCACGCCACGCGGCGGAGCGCCGCAGGCGACGTGGCGGGGCTCTCCGCGCGGGGAATCCCCGGGAGTAATACAGGTATGACTAGCCTCATAGGCGCGGCGTCACGCCGCGCCAGCCACCGTGTGTACCGAAGTAAAAGATGCGATAATTTGTGAGGAGTTTTTTTAAAAAAATCGAGGGCACATGCGTATTTTCGAAAAAGCCAAAGGTCTTTTTCGTAAAAAAATCAAGGGCATGTATGTAACTAAACGAGGATCCGTATGTAATTTAGCAAACCGCGGGGCGCTATCCTGCAAAGTATACAAAATTTCGGTGAACTGGAGGGGTGTTTTCAAAAAAAATTTTAAAAAACTGGCAAGGACCTTTTTGTGAGAAATAAGGACCTTTACGTAATTTTGAAAAAATGCAGGGACTTTTTTGCAAAACGCCTCCCCCGACCGTATGAAAATTTTTCGGCCACGCAGCGGACGTAGGGAGGCAAAGGGGCGACGTGGACGTGGTCTCCTCGCGGGGAGTCCCCCGGAAAATTTCGGTGAAGTGGAGGGTGTTTTCAAAAAAAATTTTAAAAAACTGATAGGGTCCTTTTTGCGAGAAATAAGGACCTTTACGTAATTTCAGAAAAACACAGGGACTTTTTTTGCAAAACGCCTCCCCCGACCGTACGAAAATTTTTCGGCCACGCGACGGCCGCAAGGAGGCAAAGAGGCGACGTGGACGCGGTCTCCTCGCGGGGAGTCCCCAAAATAATAGGGGTAGTATACGAGATCTAGATATTTGCCAACTTGGTAGATTGTTTGGCCCGTGTACAGGGGTGAACATTTGAGTTTAAAGCTTAAGCTTTCTGTTTAGTTGGCACTGTTTAAGGTTTGCTGTTAATTTTTTAACATAATTAAATTTAAAAAATAAAAAGGAAAAAGGTTATGCCACTACTACAGAAAACCGTATTACAGACGGTTCAAAAATGTCATCACAGAGGTTTTCTGAACCGTCTGAATTTATGGGTCAGTGATAATCGAAAGTTATCATAGACAGTTTTTGAACCGTCTGTGGTGTAAATATCACAGACGGTTTGTAACTAAAAACCGTATGTGATAGCTGATAATCACATACGGTTTTTAACTAAAAATCTGAAACCGATAAATAAGAAAAGAAGACAAAAAAACCTGAAAGCCTAGAAAGTCAAGGAAAAAACCGAAATTAGAAAGTTAAAAGCTAAATACTGAAACTTAAATGAGCACAGCCTAATTAATCAGGAAATCGATTGGATCGATCGCTGTTAATTAATTTATTAGCTAGTGGAGTGGTACGTAAGAAGGATCGATGCAAAAGCAATCTTTCTTAAAAAAAATTTCTCGGCTTTCTAGCTAAGTGTGACAGGAATGATAATACGCATTTCGCAGGCGTACGTATGCGTACGTAACATATAATTATCCTTGGGAATTAAGATCAGATGCAATGTTTCGGCCTTGTTCTTCTCCAAGGAGTCAATATTACAAACTGGAAAGTTCCGTAGCGACTTCTCCATACATATCGTCGAAAAGAACACGTGCATACATACTGCATGAGAGAGACTATCGAGCTACAGTACTATACATCGTTAGCCAACGCTGTGTGCTGGCACATTTCAGATGATCGACCACGTACCTCACTTGAAGCACGTCAATTATATTCAGTGTACCGGTAGTACTGGCCGGCCAGAATTATTGAAACTGGAAATGGAGAAATAATGGGAAAATGCACATCTGCAGCTCGTATCCACGAGCACTATACAAACCATCCATTTGATATGAGATTCGTGCACCCTTCCCCTCTCTCAGATCCAAGGTGGCAGCGGTCGGCGCCGGGCTCGCGGTGGGCCGAAGGAGGCGGTGGCGCGGCTCTTCGCCGGAGAGGAAGCTAGGCGGCACGGCCGAGAAAGAGACGGAGGCAAGAGGAGGAGAGAGAGAGAGAGAGAGAGAGAGAGAGAACGCACGAATTTCATAGCAAAACCAACGGCTGGAACAGTGCATGCAGCTACACATGCTTGTAGAGAAACCACTCAAGAAGTAATGCTTCCATCCTGCATCCTCCCCCAAAAATAAATTCTACGCAAATCGATCTTAGAGCAAACAAACAATTCGGATGTTGAACAAATAATGGGAGCATGTATCTAGTTGTGCCGCTACTCAAGCTTTTTCGTGCAAACATGCATGTGAACTTTGTATATGAAGTTGCGAACCATTCGAACAGATTTGAATGGACGGAAGTTCAAACATGGAGCTCGCAACACGCAACACAGGCACAAATTGTTGTCCCATTTCTGTCCTTCCCTCTAGCCCAAAGAAAAAGGAGAGAAGGAAAAAAAAAAAGCATGCAGCCCAGGTGTCTCAATCCTAGCACACTACCCGCTACCCCAAGCTGGTCATGATCGAGCGAGTCATGCCAAAATCCACACGTACGTGCGCCGCCACTAGAGCCGAGCCCGCCCACCAAGCTCGATTCTTCTAGCTGCCCGTCCCAGTCGCGCGCGGCATGCCGAAGGCGCCGTGGCAGCTTGAGAGGGAGAGGACGAGACCGATTCCGTCTCCTCCGGTGGCGCGAGCTGATTGACGATTGACACCCGGCTTTAGCCACCGGAACCATTAATCAAGCGGCCGGCCGGCCGCTTTCTGGGCAGCTTCCCGTCAGAGGTCAGACTCGAGCGTACGCCATGGATGTCATGTTACATGTGCCGTAACTTCTTCGGCAGAGAGAGATTGCCGCGCCGGGGGGTTGTCAATGGGGTGACTGTTACCTCCCTCGGGGTCAGGGATAGAGGTGGGAGTCGGTTGTGCTTTTTTAGACTAGCTCAAGGTCTAGTTGGTTTGCTATAGTCTAAGGGTATCTGTAGTGTATATAATCCAATGAACCTTAAGGTGGGTCCTATCTAAACCTTAAGGCTGACTCCATAGTGTATATAACCCAAGAGGCCTTAAGACGATCCCACTTGGCATATAAAGAAAAATTGTATTTTAATGCTTATGGCCAGGTCTTTAGCATGAGGACCAGCTTTAAGCTTTTTTGCTTATAGCCTGCTTAAGGTCACCCCTGTAATGTATAAGGTTGACCTTAAGGTGGCTTAAGACCCTCTATTTTTATACACTACAGATGCCCTAAGCATGGTTCGAACACGCCAAGTGGTGAGCCGAACTGGCACGGCATGGACGGCGAGTCGGGCTGGGCTTAGAAAGCCGGCACGATGAGCGGCACAGCATGGTCCGACATGGCGTGCCGTGCTCAGGCCGACCTAGCACATCGGGGATGCCGGCACCGGCGGCCGTCTCCCGCCGCTCTACCTCGCCGCCTCCTCAGCTCCCACCGCGCCTCCTCGCCTCCTGCCACCTCCTGCTGCACCGCCTTGTCACTCCGCCGCCCGCTTCCCGTATTGCCCTCTGTACGGCCATCTGCCTCCCGCCTCGCCCTCTTGCACGGCTGGCTGCCTCGCCCTCCACACGGCTGTCCGCCTCCTGCCTCGCCGCTTCGTCGCCGCCTCTTGCCTCCTGCCACGCCCTCCCGCCATGCCGCTTTGTAGCCGCCTCCCGCCTCACCGTCCGCCTCCTACCTCACCCTCCCGTACAGCCGGTCACCTCACCATCCGTGGGGCCGGCCACCTCACCCTCGTTGCCTTGGGGAAAGGACCGAAGGAGGAGGGAGGAAGAACTGAAGAAAGTGTCGGTGGAGACTGGAGATAGGGTGGAAGAGAAGACGAGGAGAAAGTAAAAGGAGGAAAAGGGAAAAAAAAAAAGAAAAAAGAGGAAAAAGGAAAAAAAAAAAAAGAAGAAAGAAAGAAAAGAAAAAGAAGAAAAGCCGGAGGCGCAGATCCAACGGTGACATCGGTAGCTGTGCACTAGTGGGCGAGAAGGATGTAGATCTAGTTGTTGAGGAACCGACGCTGGAGACCAGTCCGAGCGATTCCTCTGCTTAGAACAAGAACGAATCAATCACAGAATAATAGATTGAACACAGAGAGGTAGAGAGAACTCCTGGTCTTTCTTTATTGCTTTAGATTGCATCGGGGTACATAATGAGGGGGGTCTAGGTCCCTATTTATAGTCTACGGTGGGGGTGCCCAATCAGATAAGGACTCCAGATAGAGTCCTGGTTTCCTAACACTCCCCCTTGGGCACTCACCCAACATGCTCATGCCTCGTCAAAACTCCATAAAAACCCAGTGGGAAAAATTTGGAGAAAGAGTGCATGATACATGTGATGTTGCGATGCACGAATTGCCTCATTAAAAACCTTGGTCGAGAAACTTCATGGAAAACTCGTCAAGGGAAAAGAGTACAATTCACCCAAATTCATTTAGTCTGCAAGACTTTATTTTTGGGTACTTAATCTTCATGATCAAGATTTATTAGCGGGCTTGTGAGAATTCTCCCCAGATTCTGCACTTCTCTAAGTCTCATCATTCCAATTCCACGCACGCACCTTTCAAAGCTAGATGCGGGAGTGACTTAGTGAATAAATCTGCGAGATTTTCACATGACTTAGTATGCGATGCTTTAATCTCGTCCATCCTTTGCAATTCATGTGCATAGAAGAACTTGGGGTTGATATGCTTTGTGAGATGACTCTTCACATAGCCCGTTTGCACTTGTGCAACGCAAGCGGCATTATCTTCATAGATAATTGTGGGGTTCGCACAATGTTCATCCCACATGATCTTTGGATGTGGTGAACCATTCGGCGAAGCTGGCGCACTCGTGCGGCTTCATCTGATGCTATAATTTCGAGTGGTTCGTCAAGTAGCTACGTGCTTTGCTTAGACGATTTCCATGAAATTGCAGTTTCACCACACAGAATACATAGCCTGTTGGTGACTTAGCGGTATGCGGGTCCGACAGATACCCAAAGATCTGCATAGCCAATCAAGTTCAGATCTTGATTCTTTACGAAAACAATCCGAGGTCCTTGCTACCTTGGAGGTATCGGAAAATGTCCTTTATGCCCCGCCAATGCCTTTTGGTGGGCTCTGCACTATACCTTGCTAACGAGTTCACGGCAAATGCAATGTCCGGTCTAGTGCAGTTTGCTAAATACATGAGTGCTCCCACTGCACTCAAGTATGGGAATTCGGTCCCAGGACTTCCTCCCCTCTTCCCTTGGTCGGAAAGGATCCTTTTCTTGCTGTAAAGACCTCACCGATCATCGGTACTTTCGAGGAAATGCCTTCTCGAAGCCAAACCTTTCAAGCACCTTCAGGTGTAGGTCGACTGATGTACCAAGACTCCTTCAGGACATGCTCAAGCTGCAAGCCTAAGCAAAACTTGGTCTTGCCCAAATCTTTCATTTCAAATTCGACTCAAGTAGGAGCTTGCTTCTTTTATGTCTTCTACTGTCCCGATGATATTCAGATCATCTACATACACAGAGATTATACAGAATCCATTCAGGATCGCCGTATAAATACACAAGGACAATCTTCATTGTTCGTGTAGCCTTTCTTGCAGAGAAAGTCGCTCAGCGATTATACCACATTCTTCCAGATTGTTTCATCCATACGGTGACTTTCTCGAGTTTCACACTGCATGATTTCTATTTGCTCTGTCTTGGTTGGAGAGGAATTCCTTCAGGACTTTCATATAAATCTCGAATCCAAGTTACCGTAAAGGTATGCAGTCACAACATCCATCAATTTCATTTCCAAATTCAAGTTCACTGCCATTGAGATCAAATATCTAAAGGTAATTCCACTCATGACTGGGGAGTAGGTTTCTTCATAATCAACTCCAGGACGTTGAGTGAAACCTTGGGCTACTAGCCTTGCTTTGTATCTCACTACTTCATTTCTTTCATTTCTCTTTCAAACAAATACCCACTTGTGCCCAACGGGGTGTATGTGGGGAGGTGTGCGGCATACTGGCCCAAACACCTCTCTTTTACTCAGAGATAGCAATTCAGTTGCTATTGCCTTCTTCCAATCTTCCCAATCTGATCTTTTCTTACATTCAGCGAGCGATGCAGGCTCGGGATCAAGATCGATGATGGTGGCAATTTTCTTTGCGAAGTAGATATCGATATTAGCTGTTGTCCTATTCAGGGACTCTCCCGTGTGCACATAATTTATAGCTATTTCTTCATGAGTTGCTTCTTCTGGAGCTTCACCTTGCGCATCGCTTCTTTCAATTGCGGTGGCAAGTCCCTTTAGTTTTCGGCTCCGATGTGTGCGCACACATCCATGCCGATGGGGATATTCAGATCCGGTATGTCCTTTTCGGAAGGTGTCATACTTGTGCGAGTCTCAACGGCTCCCTTCTCATTCTGGGAACTTCAATGATCGGTGTGATAAATCCCTTTTATCCTTTTTCGCGGCGTCCCGGTTACTTTGGACTCGAGGAACCGGAGTTCTCGCCCTTTATTCCGAGGCCTCGGGTGGATTAGGGATACCTTCAATTTTCTTTGGTATTTCAACCCTCTCCGGTGCATTGCGTGCGAGCACATGCGACTTAATCACGCTCTTCAAATCACTAAAGTGATCGGGCGGTTGATTTGCTAATGCTTGCAAGTCGATGATCTTACGGACCTCTTTTTCAGTTTCACTAGTGCGCGGGTCATGTGCATGAATTCCCGTGGCTTCCCACGTAATTTCCCGACATTTTTCATCAACGGGTTGATTTCCTCCCCCTAATGACGGGAAATTATCTTCATCAAAAATGCAATCGTGAGCGAAAGGTATGCAAATCTCCGACATGGGTTCCAAATACACGATTATGGATGCGCCTCATAACCAACGATATCCCGCCTTGCGGAGTGGGCCCATTGCGATTCGTTGCGGAGGTGGTATCGGTACATAAACCTTGCATCCAAACCTCCTAAGATGGGAAACTTTCGGTGGTGACCCTTGCGCTAGTTGCATAGGTGAATGGATGTTGTAGGCCGAAGGTCTAAGGTTGATGAGATTCGCTGCATGAAGGACTGCGTGTCCCCAACATGTAGCTGGCAAATTACTTTTATGCAAGAGGGGTCGGGCAATAAATTTAATTCTTTTAATTAAAGCCTCTGCCAAACCATTCTGAGTATGGACATGCGGTACCGAGTGCTCAACTGCAATTCCCATCGCCATGCAATAATCATCAAATGCCTTCGAAGTAAATTCTCCGGCATTGTCCATTCGAATGGATTTGATATGATGATCTGGAAACACATTTCTGATGCGAATGATCTGCGAGATCAATTTTGCAAAGGCATGGTTTCTTGTGGACAACAAACCCACATATGACCACTTCGAAGAAACGTCAATGAGCACTATGAAGTACTTGAACGGCCCTGAGACGGGCTGAATGGGACCGCAAATGTCTCCCTGGATGCGTTCGAGAATGCGAGGACTTCATCCTTCACTTTCGAGTGGAGGTCTAGTAATTAATTTCCCGGTGGCACATGCAGGGCACACAAAATCTTCATGATTCGGGAAATTTTTCACATTAATATTATGCCCATGCGAGTTATTTATTATGTTTCTCATCATCCTAAGACTTGGGTGGCCTAATCTATCATGCCAGAGACAGAAAAGTTCAGAGCTTCTAAACACTGCTTTTGAGCGATTATGCACTGCAGCGCTATAATTGTGGTATAATATAGCCCAATTTCAAGTGAAGGAAGCTTTTCTAATATTCTTTTGCCATTCTCTTCGCGCTTTGTGATGAGCAGGTATTCCTTACCGTACTCTTCGTCAGTCTCAACGTGGAAACCATTGGCGCGAATATCCTTAAAACTTAGGAGAGTTCTAGTCGATTCTGGGTACAATAAGGCTTCTTCAATGACCAAAGTTGTGCCCATGGGGAGTATAATTGTGGCTCTTCCAGAACCGATTATACATGCATCGCTTTCGGCGATTGTCGTAAGGCTGCCATTGCTCTTACGGATCGACTGGAAATACTTAGTCTCTCTTAAGATGGTATTCGTTGTGCCGCTATCGGCAAGGCATACTTCCTCCATAGGGCGCCACACGTGTTCTAATATAACGTATTTAATTAACATGTATCAGAAGGCATTCAACACATAAATAAAATACGCAAATATCAGAACATAATATGCCATCATAAACTGAATAAATGAATGCTTTATTCCAAAATCATCCAACCATTACGGGAAAACAAAATCCTAAAGCACCAACCATGCAAGTTCTAAACTTGTCCATTTAACACAAAATAAATGACAATTAACGTCTTATGCATTCTGTGCATCAGACGGAATCAACTAGAAAATCATCGACTTCTTTGGCTATTTTCTCAGCAGTGACATTCTCTTCAAGAGAGATCATAGCAGTGGCTGCCTCTAAGTCATAAGGAGGTGCTGCTGCCGGGATGGACTCAATCTCCATCATCTCCGCACACGCTCAGCCGCTCCCTCAATGGTCGCAAAGTGGGCTTCGTTGCCCTTTGCCATTCTTCTTTTGGGCTTGGTGAGCATCAATGACATGTTGCGGTTCTTTGCATATCCGCGACCAATGTCCCCACTTGCCACACTTGTAGCAACCACAGTTCTGCGGCCATAGTTCTTGCCACTTTTCTTAGTCTTCTTGTCATTTGGAGCATCTGACTTGCCTTTCTGGGCAACGATCTTACCCTTCTTCCCCCTTTTCTTCATCAAGGGCTTCCGCACCTTGAGGCTGCTAGCGTTGGCTCCATGGCCAGCGGAGCTGCCTTGTGGCTGAGAGACGTAATTCTTGCGGAGAAGTTCGTCCTGAGCCTCGGCTACCTGCATCATATCAATCAATTCGGCATACTCCTTGTAGCCGTTTTGACGATAGTTGCGGGCAACCTGCATACAGCTCGGGGTGGAAAGTGGCCGGGGTCTTCTCGATCTTCGGTCCTCTGTGATCTCCTTGCCACGAGTTTAAGGTTTGTACAAATCTGTGCAAGGCGGTTGTACTCCCGACCGTTTTAAAGTCGGCAAACCTCGATCCGATCCACTCTGCTCGCTTGAGGAAGAATGGTGTACTTGAGCCTCTCAAACCGCTTCTTGAGTGCGGTCAGTGCTAGCGCATTTCTCTGCCATATACTCATTCTTGAGAGTTGAGCGAGAGATGGTGCTCGAGAAAATGAAGTGCCCGATCATTCTCCTCGGTGTGGGTGTAGCGTCTTTACGTAAAACTTATCCCAATAGCCACGCCGAGCTTCCGCCCCCAAGCACAATCTCGACATCGGATGCCCATGTCGATAGTTTCGCCATCTTTGGGCGGCTCCTCGAACTCCTGTTGAAATTCCAGTCATCTACATGTGTATGAACGAAATAAAATAAGTTTACTGCAGGTAAACATGCATGGAAAATTTACTACAGGTAAATAAAGTGGTGCAATAGTTTCCCATAATGTTTCATAATTTTCTGTGTATTTTCTATAATTTTACTGCTAATTTTCAGTGATTAAAAGCAATTAAAATAATTACAATTAACCAAAAACAGTAAATAAATACAGAAAATACAGAGAATAATAATGGCATAAATAAATGAGCTTCAAATGCTAAAAATAATTCAAAATTCAGATTCCCGAGGCCCTTTTATGCTAAAATATGAAATTTCAAAAAATCGCAATTCCAAAGGGTTTTTACGCAAATTTTCAGTTCAGAGAAAATTCGCGCAATTTCCCGATTTACAGAGGGGTTTTCTGCAAAAATCTGGACCCACTCGTAAATTTTAGGGCTTATTCGCAATTTTCGGAACTGCGACGCCTTTTCTGCAAACTTCTGGGCTTAAATTAAAATTTTAAGGGCTAATCGGTAATATTCAGAGTTTCAGGGGTTTTCCTGCAAAACGGCCAGCGCCATCCCTACCGGCCCCTTTTTTTTTCTTTGCCAGCTCGTTTGATTCCCGGCCTTATGGCCCAGTTGGCCTATTCGGCCGAAAAGGGCCCGCTTACTAATCCTCACCGCCAGCCCATTCGGCCCACGTGCCCATACGGCCGGTAAAGGCACCCGGGGGGGTAGGGTTTCCCTACCCCCATTGTAACTTGGCGGCGGCGCTTATGGATTCAAGCGCGCGCGGCGGCGCTATGGCGCGGCGGCGGCGCCGATGGACCGAGGCGCGGCTGGTCGACGGCGCCGCGCTGTGGGGACAGCGGCGGCGCGCGCCCGAACGCATCGCCGGCGGCGGCAGCGAGCGGCGGCTTCGGCCGGCGAAGCCGGTGAATACGGCGTCGAGCCGCCTTCTCGGCGGCGGCGCGCGCGCGCGGGGCGGGCAGGTGGAGCGCGGCGATCGGCGGCGGCGGCGGCCGGCGGCAACCGGGAGATGCGGGCGGCGATGCGTGCGGCAACCGAGCCCGCGCGGCTTCTCCTCGTTCGCGGCGGGCGACCGGGGCGGTGGCCGGCCGGCGGTTCGGCGGTGGTGGTATGGGGCACGGGCGGGGCATCAACCGGCTGGCAGCGGCACACGGTTCTTCGGGGACCGTGCGGACGCAGCGACCAATCAACACAGCCGACGGTGGAGCCTCATGCAGGAGGCGGCGGTTCATGTGGGGCGCATGCGGGCGCAGACATGTGGGGCGCATGCGGGCGCATACCCGAACGACGACCGTGAGGTGGTCGATCGCATCTGACGGCGTTGACGATGGTGGGTGGCGACCCATGGCGGCCGCTGGCGGCGGCGTGCCTCGTCTTTGCGTGGTCGCTTTTGGCCGACGGCTGACGCATGCAGGTGTAATAGCATTTTTTTTTCTTGTGTGATGCCATGCATAACAGAAAGAACTGATGCATATTCTCCATACAATGATCATGCAGTATCAAACAAATTAATGCAAAGTTTTAGTTTCCAGTTTACGATGCAATCAACATCTACCCCGTTTCGTAATCCACCGATCGACATTGTGCCGGCGATTTCAGATCTGCTCGCGATAGATTTAGGGCGGATTTGCATCTAATCTACAGTGCAATCAACATCTACCCCGTTTCACAATTTACCGATCGGCATTGTGCCGGCGACTTCAAGTCTGCTCGCGGTAAATTAGGGCGGATTTACACTGTAGAATTCCAATCTAGAACGCGAAAAGAAATACAGATTCAAAAGCGATCTAGAAATTCAATCTGTGCTTCGATGATTACCTCGTTCACCGGAGCGAAGTCGTGCTGATAACGTGTTGAGGAACCGACGCCGGAGACCACCCGGCGATTCCTCCGCTTAGAACAAGAACGAATCAATCACGTAATCACGAATAATAGATTGAACACAGAGAGGTAGAGAGAACTCCTGGTCTTTCTTTATTGCTTTAGATTGCATCGGGGTACATAATGAGGGGGGTCTAGGTCCCTATTTATAGTCTACGGTGGGGGTGCCCAATCAGATAAGGACTCCAGATAGAGTCCTGGTTTCCTAACACTAGTAACGACATTGGTTGTTGCATACAAGTAGCTAAGAAGATCGTGTCTGGTAGTGGTTGTCACGCCTAGTGCCTTGGAGGTGAACCGTGTGCACCAGGCAGTCGATAGCAAAGCTCCACTCCTCCTTCTCTCCTTCAAATCTCATCCAACAATGAAGAATCAAGCAATGCATGTCACGCTATTGCAATCCTCGTCACACAAGCATTCCATTCATCCAAGATTTTATTAGTACAAGTGCATGATTGTTAAAAACACTATTAATCAGTATTTATGATTGTTTAAAAATGAATTTAGTACCATCCATAGACTAAAACTTGTAGGCATGGAGGCAATCACATGCGCACATATCAACCAGCATACGGTAAGATGCATAATGTTTCTCCTAATTAGATTATGCATCACCTGATCTTAGTGACATATTACGAGTTACTAATTATAGTAAAATTATTTAGATATCCTGATCATGCATATTATTATATGGATACCTCATTATAGAATTATAAGCGCCTTTTCTCTTCTAAAATTATTTAGATATCCTGATCATTATAAAATTATTTAGATATCCTGATCATTATAGAATTATAAAATTATTTACGAGTTACTAATTATAAGCGCTAGAATTCGTGATGGAATCAATGATTCCGATTCTAGTGGCAGCCAAACACCCCAACTCCTGTAATCCAATTCCAATTCCACGATTTCGGACTCAATTCTTAGGACCCAAACCCTTGTAAGAGTTCTAAAGCGCCTTTTCTCTTCTCTCTCCATGCTTTCTCTAACCAGTTAACATTTAATCTTAAAATTTTTATATTTTCCATGGTGTAATTGTTGGATCGTAAGGGTCTTCTCGTCTCCAAAAGCTAACTTATGAGATGAGAGACCCCTTCACTTTTAAGTTAGGTTCATTGCCTTTCTACAATCAATATAGTACTATAACAACAATCTCCTCCTTCACACATTGATGTTTCTCAGCTGTTCACTACCCCTTTCACCGTACACGAATGGTCCCTTAGGGTCACAGTCTATCGGGCATTCACACACTAGTATCCATTGGGCTAAAAATGTTAGAACCGGGTTTTGATACCACTTATTGAATCGTAAGGTTTTCTTATCCTAAAAGTTAGCTTGTGAGGTGAGTAGGTCCCCTACATTTAAGTTATCCCCTCCATCTAAATTTATAGGATGTATTTTTTGAATGGTTTTAACCATAAATGTAAGATATATTTCATATTCCAATATAAAATTAATGGTATGTTTCTCTATACCCCTAATAAATATATAGCTTTATTATATATTCTCTACATATATGCATTAAATATAGTGCTTAGAGATAATAATTATGTGTAGTCAATTTTAATATTTTATTGATCTATGTATTAAAAGAAAATACGCCTTATAAATTTAGACGGATGTAATAGTTCTCTTGCCCTTTTACAGTCAATGTGAGACTATTCAAATAGTAATCAACATCCTTTGTTGCAAATTCTTGTGGTTTTTAATCCTATAAAATCCAATAGTTCCATAGTATTGCAATCCTACCTTTTCATGTTCCCATTTTCAGATATATATATATATATATATATATATATATATATATATATATATATATATATATATATATATATATATATATATATATATATATATATATATATATATATATATATATATATATGAAAAATATCTTTACACCGGTGTAATTACACCCACATCTAATATACCACCTAAACGAACTTAAAATACTCCTTTATCACTTTAGGTATACTCATATACTAATTATAAGATACTCTAATGTGAATCACACGAAAAAATTGTAAGGGAGACCATAGTTTTTAGCATACTTTATAAATATCTTCATATACACACGTAAAAAGGAGTATGTCTAAAAAAATGTACATACCACCTCTGAAAAATTGTTCATACCATCTAGATGGTCTTAAATACGTATACTACACGTACATACTCTCTATTACGCGAGATACTCCTACGTTGTGAGATATGACATAGGGTGTAATTACACTGGTGTAGAAAAGAGGATATATATATATATATATATATATATATATATATATATATATATATATATATATATATATATATATATATATATATATATATATATATATATATATATAGAAAATTACATAAGGCACCATGGTGCCTAGGCACCAACATCCGATACATGTGTATGATTGATAATTTTTTTGAGTTTGGGTATGAAAATGTTTTATACCCTTGATATATTTATGGTAAGTAAGTTTTGAACTCAGTTCAAATTAGTTTGAACTACTTTTAAGTTCAATGCAACTACAGTGAGTATATACCATAAAAATAGTTCAAACTAATTAAACTGAAGTTGAATTTAAATTTTTTCGGAGTTTGACATCTCAAATATACTTTTTATGGGTATATGAAGATACCCACATCAAACGTTGTGAATCTCAAGCAAATCAACGGGTATTGATATTGGTGCCTAGGCATGGTGCATGAAACACTCGTCCTATATATATATATATATGGGGCGAGTGTTTCATGCACCATGCATAATATCAATAACACTCTGATATATTGATGTGGTATCTTCATATATATATATATTTATTCATATATATATATATATATATATATATAACTCAAAAGTAGTATATATATATATATATATATATATATATATATATATATATATATATATATATATATATACACACGGCTAGCCAGTAGCAATTGGCAATTATCAATTGCAACGACCCAGATGTGACCCTTCGGTTTGTGGTGCGCACCGCAGCGTCGTGCGTCCGTTTTGGCAAGACATTCTTGTAGCCACACTTGTCTGACCTGTCAAGAAACGAGACAAGATATGAAGATATCATCCATCGTAATACTGTGGGGTCACTTTGCGTATCCACTAGGCTGCTCGCTCACAATTCTGTCATCTACGACCACGTCATGCTTAAGCTAAATATCCCATCATCGCCATCAAAGTGGCTGCGGGTTTTCGTGAGCTTCATATTTAGTATTTGAGCAAACGGATCGTATGATCGATGTAGGAAATTGTGGTGGTCCAAAGAGTTGCTCCGCGCACATGGCAAATTGTGATATCAACCAAATATCCCCCTAGTTACGACGTTTGTATTGGTTTCAAATTTTGGTTTCTTCAATATGAATATCCAATTTCTTAAAGTGATTTTCTCACCTCTTTCTCTTCTATCTCACTCTGAGAATAAGGGAGAGGTCATAGACACATCATACATTTCACTTCTCTTACTTTCATTTTGCACACATCTCTTTTTTCACTTTTTACATTCTAAAAATTATTTCTTTCAACCATTACTACTATTTATTTTTAAATAAAAATATCAGCCACAGGCAATACGAACCCCTCTAGATTAACCTGCACCTTACATTCCGTAAGTAAATAATAAGGAACCGTATTATGATGTAGCAAATTGCAAGAGATGACACGTAAATAATAAGGAACCGTATTATGATGTAGCAAATTGCAAGAGATGACAAGAACCTTCGAGGATTTGCTTATGTATATTGGCCTAACATTCTCTACTATCACGTATCAATTTTGTGATCTTTTTTGGAGTGATGCAGGTAGGAAGATGTAAGCATTTTGGGTATGAATGCGGTTGAAGAGTGCCAGTGTATCTTTTTTTAAAAAACGAACTAACGGGAGAACTGCTCATTATATTAATAAAGCAGAAGAAAAAATACATAACATTGGTTCTACCGAGAAAACTCCGCAGGCTAACGCACCACGCTAAACAACCACTAACTCACGCACAACACACAACATAGCTACGAGAATGACAACACCCTCACTTTTCAACATGCTAAAGTTGCTAACTGATTTTCAAGCTAAATGCAGAAAACAACTATTGCCAAAGTTTAAGGGGGAAATAATAGAAACAAAGCTAAGATGAATTATAACTCCGTCACGGTTAAAGAACCATATGTAAGCATCATACACTAGCGTGATAGCTAAAAATGAACTTTAGAATAAAGTGGGTGAGGAAGCAGTCTTTCTGCTTGGCGACGACGGTGGACGACACGTACGAGGAGCTGATAGCTCTGACACCAACCCCTTCCTTTGTTCCTCACACGGCTCACCGACGGAAACATGCTTACTCTTAGGACAAAATCAGAACTGCTAAACACGGGCCTTCTGCCAGTGTATCTAACGTGAGAGGGCCCCGCTCAGTTGGGTTGAAAAGCCGTAGCTTATGGCTGAAATTACACTATAACGGTTAAAATTTCACTGTAGTTGAAAGTGGCTTATTTAACGTAATTAAATTTAAAAAATTTAAAAAATTTAAAAATAAAAAATTACGCTAGCTCATCACGGACAACGCATACGAATACGGGGAAAAAGAACAGGAAAAAAAGCTCAAAAAAATCAAAAGTTTAGAAAAGGATGAAATTTATAAATAGTAAAAAATAAGTCAGAAATCAGAAGTTGAAGCCGAAACGAACGGTACAATGCAGAGCAGGGTCGTTTCCAGACTGGTCACGTACGCCACACCACCTTACCTTTCAATACCAGAATTTTCCTTCCAAAGAAAATCAAAATTTGTATACTTGAGTTCCAATCGAGTGAAAAATTATGTGCTCGTTTACATCCAAAATTACATGACAAAAAGACAACAAATTTACCAGAAGACCCTGAGAGGTCAAATTACACGGACCATCTTTTGCCTCGCAAAAAAGAACCAATTATCATTCATAACGAAATGAACTATGAAATTGAAGAAATGCTGGAACTATTTTCCCCATTTTCCTTCATTTTGCTTAATTATTACAAAACCACAGACAACCTCATGTATTCGCCCGGCAATTACCTTTAAATTGAACTGAATTTTTTTTTCACTAAGCAATTACTTTACATACAAATAGGCAACTGCAATGTATATACATTGGCAAGTCGACATGTTACAGAATGGCAAAGAAACTGGGAAATGCTATTGGGAAGGTCTCAACAAGCTACCTGACGCAGACAAGCTTCTGACTGCAACTCTGACCGCACCAACAGCACCGAGCTGCCACACCTCCGGGGTCAACCCATGAAAATCATACTTTGCGCTCTCATCAAGGTAGACCCACACATGAAATGCGACCTGCATGTGCAAGTTGGAAAAATTCCCATGACATTTGTACCATGAAACAAGCGTATCTGAATGATAAGATTGTGAATACCACTTGATAGTTCAAAAGAACAAGAATCACATAATATAGGCTTACTACAAAATTAATTATGTCACAGTAATTATTCAGTTCATCATTACTGAAATGCAAAGCAGATGCATCAGAAGCACAGTGCCTTTCAGGAAGGACCTGAGAAAGATGTAAGCGAACCTTGCCCAATGCATTTCGGATAGGAGATACATGTAGCAGATCGTGGAATGAGCTTCCATCTTTCCTGATAGAAAGCATAAGCAATAAAACTTCTGTTAAGTTCTTTACATACACTGAACCTGTTAACTACTTATAAGGTATCATGCAAATGTGCACCTGTAATTCAGTAGATGCACTGTGCAAGACTGCTCAGAACAAATATGCCGATTTATCTGTACATCCAATTTCAAATAGGAAATGGAAAAGGTGAGCATATTTGATAAAGGAAATGCAATAAGACAAGCTATAAAATCCTGGACCGCACCTCCTCTAAAACCTCCACACTAGTGTCTGGACCATTTAAGAATCTGCTATTACGGCCCAATATTTCTTCTCTCGAGTAACCTGAATGAGTATTTTTTTAGAACAACAGAAGTCTTGCCTATAAACAATAGTAGCATACAGAAAAGAAAAGAAAATTGCAACAGAAACTATCTTTTAAAGTTAAAGATTTCATAGTGAAAGAAAAGGCACATGATGGCAGATCATTGTATTTGTCCGCAAAGAGCTTCAATTATTAGATTTTTCCAATGATACTCTATGATTCTCTCATACTTTCCACATACCCACTCCGTAGCAGCCATAAAGCCAGGAAGGCAGGAACTAATGCCAACACAATTTGCCATCCCAATAGCATCACCACAGGGAAGAGGTTTTCTTTGCATTTTAATATAACTTTAGAAGGTAATTACAAATGCAATTCATCAATCATGCCCATCTTAACTTGAGCACACCAGGATTATCTGTTGCACTGGAGCTAAACATGTTTTTCATATGAGAGGAAGACATTTTCTTTGCATTTTAACATAATTTTGGAAGGTAATTACAAATGCAATCCATTAATCATGTTCATCTTAACTTGAGCAAGTCAGGATTCAGTCTGTTGCACTAGAGCTAAACATGTTATTCATATGAGATCATCCCAATAGACATGAGAAGAATTGAGCTCTTAGTTCCAAAAACAACATATTCTGTAGATTATAATCAGTTTCGCTCATTTGAGCCAAGAGTCATCAGACATTCACACTTTCAAAAATATGAAAATAATATTACTAGCCATAAATAGTTGCACATCATTAAAATGCATTACTTCAGAAAAGTTCATAGAATGCACAATCTGATATTAAAAATCAAAGAACGAGTACCTGTTAATGATAGAAAAGCATCACTAGCATAGATTATCGGCATGTCAGGCAAATGGGGGTCAGTCCTGTGATCATTTCAAAGTCAAACTGCTCTCAGTTAATAAAGCAGGCAATGAGTTACCTAGATAGTATTTT
Organism: Dendrocalamus sinicus; assembly: GCA_036346575.1. Classification (NCBI taxonomy): domain Eukaryota; kingdom Viridiplantae; phylum Streptophyta; class Magnoliopsida; order Poales; family Poaceae; genus Dendrocalamus; species Dendrocalamus sinicus. The sequence goes on from CM070642.1 coordinate 4,350,285, forward strand.
GAACACAACAGAAATAAGCCGAGACAACTAAAAACTGAACAGGATTATGCAAATAACTCACAATACAAAGCTTTGTTTGATTCTACCGAGAGAGAGATTTAAGGAAGAGCTGAGTGCTGGGATGCCAACAGAATCGCATCTCTTCCCACAAACCACTAGACCAGTTAGTTTGCTGTAGCAGTTCAGTGCAGAGAAGATGCTGTTAGCTGTGCTCAGAGCCTTCTCTTTGTCACTCTCGCTAGCTACACGCGGTTCCTCGGCCTCCAGACCTGCAACAGCAAGCTAGCAACAACATATTTAGAACTTCTGCTTCCTTTAATACCTGTTTAATACGTCTTATGACAGAAAAGCATAATGTGAAAATGCAGGGTCAAATGTAAACCCCAATCGAAATTGGCAGAAGGCATCATATTGTGCAAGACTTAGTTAACTTAAGTACTGAACTAACATGTCAGTAAGAATACTTAAGAATGACAGAGCAGGCTAAAATTTAAGGTGCGTTGTTTCGCTCCCTAAACTCTTCATTTAAGGGAATCGCCCCAATGTGATTAGTTTTTAATCAGTTTATTCTCTCGTAAATAAGATCCAACAACAGGCATACAGTATCCACAAAAAAACACCAACTCAAACACACACTGTTACAGTGTTGCTACTCTACTCCTTTTTGTCTCCAAAACTCCATACTTGGAAAAAGTTTAAAAAAAGGGGCTAGTGTAACCATAATTATCAAACTTGGAACCAAGAACAACTCAAATAAGGTCATAGAATTAAGCAATCTTCAACTATCACCTACTTATTTGGCTGTCCATAGTTAAGAATAAATGATCAGTGCAACTGTAACTACCATAGCAGGAATCAAGGAAAAAAAATAAGCAAGGCCATGTTCATGAGCAATCTGATGTACTATATCATGTTTGCAACATACATGTCATAAACAGATAAATCACATATCACTAAAGCGCAGGGTTACAATTACCTCACTTGCAATTAACGGTTGCACCATTGGTCATTAAGAATCCTAAAGCAATTTATTGCCAAACAAGAATAGCGGCTTAATTAAATTAGCACGGCCAGTCACACTGACCTCTCTTATCCATGTCCACAAACACCACCGCCCCGGCGTGTTTCGCGCAAGGAAACTCCTCCTCGACCCTGGCCTCCTCGCGGCACGCCGCGAGCAACGCAGGGCGCCCGAGCCGGCACGCGGCCCGGCGCAGTGCGGGGGCGATGGGCACCTGGACGGCGAGGAAGTGGAGCACCCTCCCGTCGGCGGCGTGGAAGACCGGGGCGACGTGGAGCAGCACCCAGTGCGGGGAACCGTCGCGGCGGTAGTTGAGGATGGCGACCTGGTGCGCGCGCTGGCCCCGCACGGCCTCGCGCACCCCCGCGACGGCTGCGCGGTCGGTGGCGGCGCCCTGGAATACGCGCGCGTTGCGGCCGAGCACCTCGCGGCGCGGGTAGCCGGTGAGGGAGGCGAGCCCCCGGGATGCGTAGACGATGGGGTGGCCCGGCATGGCCGGGTCGGTGAGCAGGAAGCTCCCGGGCAGCTCGTCCAGAGCCTCGACCACCCAGTCGGAGTACCGCGCCGTCAGCGACGCCGCGAGCCGCGGCTCCGGGTCGGGCGCCTCGCCGGCGCTCGCCATCGCCGGCGGAGATCGCCGGAGGCGGAGGGGATCAGTGACGTGATCGCGGGGGGGAGAAGAGAAAAGTAGGAAGAAAAGATCTGCGCCTGCGCGGGGTACGGCTGTAAAATTTTCGTGGGGGCTTTGCGGTCTTTGTTTGGTTTTCCCCTGCGTCTGTCGTTAGCAGCAACGCCAAGGCCAGGCCGAGCGTCAGGTCGTTAGCAGCTGCAGGTGCGACTGCGAGTTTGTGTGAAGCAGAGTGGGTGCATGTGCATTCTTGGGTTTGTGGCCGGGCGGGCACCTGACCTGACCAGCTGGTTAATCTGTGGGCGTGGCGATTCGTCCACGCCTAGGCTTGTTCCTTGCTGTGCAGACCTGCAAATATCGGTCCATTCTTTCGGCCATAGCCGCAGCTAATGGCTTTTAATCGGGTGCTTGAATGAAGCATTCAAATACCGATAAATCATTTTGAAAAATCTATCATAATAAACCATTTCGAAACGACGGCGAAGAAGTCATCCCGTTTATTTATTCAAGAGAAGTTATAAACTGTAAACTAAAAGAACAAAGCCATAAGATGTTGCCTTACAACGAGGATTGAATAATCTCTTAAATACGACTTTAATATTTAAATTAAGGCCTAAGACCCCGTGGCTGTAAGCTTTCAAAGCTATTTCCTGCATACCCTTGTCGGAGAGCTACTATGCACTTTGCCCGACCAGCAAACCACTTGGAGAGTTTGTGAACTGGTATGAGGGCCCGTTTCCAAAGAACTCCTCTCGTGCGATGGATAAAATGCTTGCCTTATTTGTCCCAAAGAGCACAACGTTTTGGCCATGTATCTCTGACAACAACTGCTATGCAGTTGTTCCCACGATTATCTCCCACTAATAGTAACTGAAGATCAGTTATCATCAGATATCTCTCTAACAACAACCACCCCTTCGATCAGACATGATAATTCCACGAGACATCTCCTCAGACCCAGAACTAGCCCCTCTTCAATGGTATTTAAAGGTTGATGAGATAAGACAAAAACAATCGATCTCGAATCAGAACAAGTCAAGGCAACCAACATCTTCCGAGCAGTGGGAGATTGTAGATTGGGCTAGTTACGTCACTTTTGCAAGGCCCTTTGTAACCAGTTCACAGCAATAAAGATTATCTCATTTCTCTTGCTAAACATTTTCAAGGAATCCAGCCTTCTTTCTCATATTATTTGTAAGATTGGTGGCTTGATCGTCGACACTTTATGACCAAGTCGATCGTAGTACTTTATGGTCCCATTTCAAACAGCGATAGATTCTGGCTTTTAGAAGACAAATGTTGTTTGAAATATGTTGGCTTCTTTAACGTGGTTGTTTTTCTTTTTTTTTCCCTTTTCCTTTGCATTATTCATAGAGATATACCGGTGTTTTTATTTTTTGTATTTTTCTTCAATTTCCTTTAATTAAATACCTTAGAAAAAGTTAACAACTGCTACAATACCATTTCAGCCAAAAGCCATAGGACTTTTGAACAGGGCCGTAATCTACAATAATAACAACAAAGCATTTTGTCCCAAACAAGTTGGAGTAGATTAGAAATAAAACCTCTTCAAGGTTAAAGAAACAAGAACCCCAAAGTCAAAAAAATGAGAGCCTTATAATAAAACCTACAAGGCAAAAACCTTAAGCCTGCATCCTACTATCTGAGCAGATAGCCTGAAACACCACCTCTAAACTTTCTTCTTATGTCATGGTTTTAGTACGTAGATCGCTAACTTCCACGCACTCCTATTCAAAGCTAATTCTTTGGATACAATCCAATTACTCAAGTCTCTTTTAACTACTTCCTCCCATGTCAGTTTTAGTCAATCTCTGCCTCTTCTTGTGCATTCGGTACATCTTAAAATTCCACTAGTATCGGTGCCTCAGGAGGCATCTGTTGGAGATGTCCAAACTATCTCAAACGATATTGGATAAGCTTCTCTTCAATTGGTGCTACCCCTACCCTATCACATAATCATCATTGTGGATTTGATCCCACTTTATGTTACCACAGATCCGCGGCAACATTCTCATCTCCACTACACTCATTTTTGTACATGTTGTCTTTTAATTACGCAGCATTTTGCTCCATATAGCATCACAAGTCTAATCACCATCCTATAAAACTTACCCTTTAATTTTTTAGGGACTTTTTTATCACACAAGACACTCGATGTTTGGCGATATCTCATGCACCCCGCTCTTATCATGTAGCTCACGTCTTCATCAATCTCACTATACCACTGTAGCATCAATCTCAAATATGAAAAAGTGTCCTTCCTAGGCACTACTTGTCTGTCTAGACTAACATCCCCACCATCACCCTGGCACCGCTGAAAGCACACTTTATATACTTATTTTTAGCTCTATTAAGTCTAAAACTCTTTAATTCTAAGGTCTTCCTTCACAACTCTAGATTTCTATCGACACCTATCGTACTTTCATCAACTAGTGCTACATCATCAGTGAAAAGCATACACCAAGAGATATCACCTTGTATGTCCCACATGACCTTGTCTATCACTAGGGCAAAAATGCATGGACTCAACGCTGACCATTGGTGTAGTCCTATTTTAATAGGGAAGTCATTAGTATCACCATCATATGTCCTGACATTAGTCACAACATTTTTGTGTGTGTATGTGTATATATATCCTTAATTAGGGTAACATACTTTGTTGGAACTTTTTTCCTTTGTAGCGCCCTACTATATGACCTTTCTTGGCACTGAATAGGACCTACATATAAGCACTGCGAAACCAAAGGCTTGACAATGAAAGGCAATTCGCATTAGGAATCCGTAGAAAAATCTCACGTTTAAAATGAAGCTTAGTTCGTAGTTATTCCTACCGTTTCAAGATATTTGATACTATTATGGTTTTCAAAGTTAAGCTTTAACTCTTAAGTTTATACTAATGCATTTATAAAATATTGTGAAAGTGAGATATTATGATAATGTTCCTTACGACAATCAAACAATACCATTGTTAATATAACCAATCTAAATATTTTTAAAAAGATATTATTGGTCAAAGATTATCAAAGTGTGATCGTTCTAAGGGGGCATTCGTATTGGTTTTTGCTTATAGCTTTTGGTTGAAAATAAATAGTAGTCTCTGATAGAAGCTAGGGTATTCGTATTGGCTTTTGGCTTTTTACTGAGTACATTACGTAAGAAAGAGAACAAACGATGGTGCAATGCAAGACACTATAACATTCAGACCACCATACGACTTACAGAATTGTGACATAATAAAATATATAGTGTGTTACAATATACGAAAGCACAAAATAGAAGATTACAACATAGCATGGTACAACATGGTAGTATTGCTTACAACAGAATAATTTGAAAAATATGGCGTAGTACTATAACTCAGCCACCAAAGCGCGCACGATACTATCTCGAAGAGCATCCATGGGTCTGTGAGACCTACCAATACTACCATCTAAAGTCTCTGTGTCCTTGTCCTCACCAAGGATGTGTCAGTCATGGAGACGCCCGAGCCATTCGAGAGTGCCGCAGCGTTCACGTCCATCTTGAGTACATTACCAATTTCTATAACCAATTTTTTATGTGTTCACTATACATAACCAACTTGAGTACATCCACAAGGAAATGCCATTCTTTTTGTCCTTCTTTAATACTCTCATATGTGATCCTTCAATCCTGTTGGCCTTTGTTAGAAAACCTTAAATGAATTAGATTGACAAGTCCAAGTTATAATATCAGCGAAGAACTGAAAATTGTTGGTAAACTGTTGGCATCATCCATAAGTACCATAACACCTTCAGGAAGGTTTCATAGATTATATAATTTTGGGATGCTGGTTGATCATTGTGGACAATTAAGGCTTCCTACTATCTACTTTATCTCAATTGTATTTTGGTGATTTTTAATGGACTTTCCAAAAGTAAATTTGGTTTATATTTTCTTTACTCAGTGCCAGGCGGAGGGAAATGGTGAAATTTCGTGTAGATTTTCATCGTGATTTTGGCTAGATTTCATCCACATTAATTTTGGCCAAAATTCATCCAAATTTCACCCAGGATTCAAATGACATTAAAAAGTTTCATCTGAAATTTTGGACGAAATTCCAAAATTTTGTCCATTTCATCTATTTCACCACCTACCGAATTTTTTCCAATCCAAAAGAGTTTTCCTGGTGACCACGACCATGTGCTACATGCATTCGGCGTATGCTGCATTCGCCCGAGCCTCCCAGCCTCGCCACGTTCCTCCAGGAACTTACCATCCTCCTCCTCACCTTCGGTGTTGTCAACCCCATGCTATCTCTAGGTTTATCCTCACCTGGCTCACTGAGTTCAAGCTCATCCTTGCCTTCGGCCAGGGTCCCCTCCACCCGTCCTTCCCATCCCCACCCTCGTCGCCACCGACCCCGTCTGGCTCTGAGACACCAACCCCTAGAACACCCTAATCTCATCGGGTCTTGACCTCATCTCCTCTTTCGTCATGGTCGCGAGCAACCAATGTGTAGCTATACAAGGAGTGGATGAACCAATGCATCATACTGACCTTGTATGCGTTGCACGCGTACCTTGCCAGAGAGCTCGCCCTGGTGTTGGTGGTAGCCATGGCGCGCACTGCTTGGCATGGATCTGGAGCCACAGTTTGACTGACCCTACCTCTCTGCATCGCTAAGGGACTTCTAGGGCTGGCGGTGGAACCTCTCGGTGCTTCGCCCATGTGTGTGCCGCCCCATGCTCCGTTTATGAAATCGTGCTAGAACGATGGATATGGATTGAATTTAAAGGAGAATGTAGGGAGAAGAGTGAGGAAGAATGGAAGAAGGGAGATCGATGGAGAGGCAAATTGGACTTTTTGCGTACACTTTTTTAACTATCAGGATAAAGTTATTATAATGGCCTTAGTTCTACAGCTAAGAGTCGCAAAATTGCAATGTCTTGGATCTAGCAAAGACACATTTTTTGGTGCTCCATAAAAAATGCCACAAAATTACTGTGTCAGCCAAAATTTTCTATTAGAAATAAGACTTTTCTTTTTGATCACGTTCCCTTGCTTTGCAATATGGGTGAGAAAATGGCGATCAACTAGTAGGCAGATTGTTCTAACAAATGCATTTGGGAGAGAACACTTGAAAAAATTAGTACGCGATCAACTAGTAGGCAGATTGTTCTAACAAATGCATTTGGGAGAGAACACTTGAAAAAAATTAGTACTAGTATATACAACTACTTACGTTTACTTTGGCAGCCAAAAACAAATCCTCCCTCAGTATATTCCAGAGAGGCTCTTAGTCAAACTAGTAACCCCGACCTGCACTAGTGTATCATTTAAATTGTTCATCATTTGCTCTCAGTCTCAAGGTATCATTTGCTCTACTTGAGTCCTGAGATAGCTTACTGGCGAGCTAACCAACATTTATAGACGTCTCTACCAAGTTATTGGGTCTCACCCAAATCATATCATCCTTTTCTTCCACCACTCTCACAGCTTCAGGTGTGTCCTCAGCTTCACTGGCTCCTTCAACTACTGGACCGGCCTCATCGTTGTGACCACGCAGTCGTCTTTGGCCTTCTTTCCATCACAAACACACAATGACGCACCAGCTGTAATGACTAATGATGCATTCAACATTGAGGCAGCGACACCATCGGCAGCCCCAAACACAGAGTCAAAGTGCATCTCCAAGAGTGTCGGGACTACCTTCATTGCGTCAGCCTCACTGGCGCATCTCTAATCTCATGTTGATGATTCCTTCTTTACAGTGTTCAGCAAGGTGTTTTGGGCGGCTGCCTAGGCGCTGGGCGGTAGGATGCTGCCGCACCTTGGCCCCTAGTTGGGTGGTTGAACAGCGATTGGTGGGAGATTGAAGAATGAGAGAGAGAGGCGGGATGGAGCAAAAGCATAGGATAAAAGCCTTTGCAGAGCAAGGGGGGCCAATTGGCTAAAGAGAGAAGGTGTCGGGAGAGAGGTAACCTCAGCTGCCATCCCATCCCCACCAGCTCTGGCACCGGCGCTACCACAGTCGCTGTCTATGCACCATAACAACACAAGAAGTAGGCACGTTTCCACATCCAGATTTGTTTTCTCTCCCCTCTTCTCTCTTCTTCACCCCTCCTCTTTCTACTTTCTTCTTCTTTCTTTGTTTTTGTTGGATGTTGGCTTTTTTCTCTGCTATCTTATTCCTTCTCTGCTTTTCTTCATTTATTCGCCTCTTCTATGTTTTTGTTGAATCTTGGCTCTTCTCTCTACTATCCTCCTCTGCTTTTCTTCATCTCTTTGCCTCCTATCTGTTTTTGCTGGATCCAACTCTTATTCTATTTTTGCTAGCACATTTGCTGCAGCTTGCTCCTTGCAGCCTCATCACCTTGCATGTTGCTATCTTCTTACTCTATTAGTTGTTGTCAACCATTTGTTGTAGCTTGCTCCTTGCAGCCTCATCACCTTGTCTGCTGCTATCTTCTTATCTTGCTACTTAGTCCAGATAACAATTTTCTTCCTCTAAATATCAAATATATATTGTTGTCACCTGCAACCCCCTTGGCAAGTCGGCCACCTAGGCCTCACCTAGCGCATACTTAAACACTGCTTCTTTGTGGTACCTTTTCTTAATTGATATCTTCTAGAGACTTCTTAGTGTAATTGATGCTTCTTGATTTCTGCAAATCCTGATATTTTCTTAGAATAACATCAAATGCCAAAAATACTTTTGCTGACTATTTTACCTGCCAAAATCTGACGGTGGCACACTGTACATACCCAAGCTACCATTGATGCCATAGAATGTTGATCAGAAAGAACTTCTATAGTATCAGTGCTCACATAAATGTTCTATAAATCTGAATTCTTGTAACCATCTCATTGTGTTTGTGTCAAAATGTTCTGGCATCTCCTTTGTTTTTGGGAGAAAAACAGTCAAATTTATGATCTTGTGATTTGCTTGGAGATTTGAGCTCTGGCCGATGAGAACGTCTTCTTGACAGCAGTGAGTTAGGGTTTGGGGTTCACAAGGCCCCCAAAATTAGAGGAAGGGTGAGGTAAAGGAGACGACATGGCGGCGAGGCGGTGGTGGTACCACCGGCCGTGGGCAAGGAGGAGGGCGATGGACTGCACAACACGGGAGATGACGTAATATTAGGCTGAGATGGGTTGGATCAGCGATGGAAGGGAAGATAGGGTGGCACGGTGAGGTGGCGAGGGTATCACCAGTCATGGGTGGTGAGGCGGCAATGGTGGAGGCACATAAAGCTCACTAGGGAGGAAGAAGAAGAGGGGTGCGGGCAACGAAGGAGCTCACTGGAGATTGCGTGGCACGTCGGTGGGCGCGTTGATGACAGTGCGGTGAAGAAGTGCCAGGATAGGGAATGGCAGTGAACGACGGCATCTTCAACTGACCTCAATGCGATCTAGATATAGGAGTCATATTATTATCAGGGGCGGATCCACATAAGACCACCCAGGTGCATAGGACACCGGTTCATATCAGTTTTTCCCTTGCATCGGCCCGTATATACAATAGCGTGACACCGGCAACCCGTGACGTGTGACACCGGTCTGCCACACCTAGTCTAGCCAAGCCACCAGCAGCTTGTGCGGCACAATACACTCACACTCACAATGCATGTTGATGCAGCCTATAGCCCATCTCAGCATCTCCCATTCCCAGTCTTCCTTGAACACAAACGTGGAGACATGAGTTTGTAGCATCTATTTTTGGCTAAACCCTAGTGAGCGACCGAGTGGTGTGCAGTGAGTCAACATCCTACAGAGGCACGGAGCAAGGCTACAGAGGTGTAGAGGAAGCACGGCGATGCGGGCATATGGAGGTGAGTCTCGCGGCTGGCCAGCGATTTTTACCAAGTCATTGTTCAATTTTCTCGAGGTGTTCAATTTTTGTCCAGCAGAGGCGCGAAGCAAGGCTACAGAGGTGTGGAGGAAGCACGACGGTGCGGGCATGCGGAGGTGAGTCTGGTGGTTGGCTAGCAATTTTTACCGAGTCATTGTTCAATTTTCTTGAGGTGTTCAATTTTGTTAGTGCGGCGATGTAGACCATCTTTTGTCCATGATTTGATCTTTTATCCTTCATTTCTCCATGTTGCTATAATTGACTAGTATCATTGTGGGTCTCTTATTTTGTTAAGTACCTTGAATGCTACTTCTTTGTCATTGTACACTATTACCAGTCGTATTGAATTGTTGATACTAAAAAACTTGCACACATTACATTTTACTACAACATTAGGTAAAGATAATAGCCACATAGGTATTGTTTCTTTGTTCTAATTTTCTCCTAATTCTTTCGATTTTTTCTAGAAAAGAGACTTCTCAATTTGATTATTCATGTTTTCCATCAGATTTTAGGATTAATAACTTACTATTTCAATTTTCAAATAAGGCTTTTCAAAATTGGAATACCGCCACAGTCAAATTGCAAATTGGAGGAAAAAATTGAACGTATGCTCCGTCTTTGGACTGTGTGCAGTGTGCATTGTAAACAAGTTTGTCAAAATCTCGATTCTATCATACGATCCTATGATTTTACGATCCAAGATTGACTAGACCGGTTCGATTCTATGGTACAATCTTAATGTTCTTACGATTCTGCCCAAACTTTTGTAGGATCATCATCAAAATTTTCGTGCGATCCTACTCGATTTTGTCGATTATATTGCTTTATTATAAATAATTACATGTATAGTTCCTTTTAATTGAAAATTTTAACTTTTATCTCTTCGTGTTCGCTATAACTATCATAAAATAATACATGATATTATCTTTACTCTACAATGTGTAAAGAAAAGTTCAAAATGCATAATTTCAAAAATGCAGTAGTATTGTAATACACCGTAGATTTTTTAAAATGTTTCTTTCATAGAATCATGTAGGATCTTAGATTCTACATTGATCCTACGATTTGCGATCTTACCAAAGAACCTACGATTTGATTCAGAATCACAATTCTGACAACCTTGATTGTAAGCAACTCCCTCTTATTTGTTCAAACCAAATCCCGATTTTGTGGCAGTTGGAGTTCAACTAGTCAGCCTGGAACATCTAGATTTACTGCTACTAGAATTGGAAAGGAATGGCTATGCTTGGTTGCTAATTAAGGTATTTTCTATTTCTAGTTCTAGTTACTTATTAACAACAAATACTTTCCTAGGGCATGCACTGGTTAGCAAATTCCACACTTTCTTTAAGATTAGTGGATCTGTTTGCTTGGAGTACTTCTTCACATTGTTGGAACAATGTACCTCCTTGCTAATTTGCTGATAACTTAGAGGAATCACAACATACTAATTGTTTTTTTCCATTCATACAATTAAGGTATCGAGGTTTTGTTTACAGTACGCCATGTTTTCGGAGAGAGAGCTGGTTACAAAGGACTAGTGTGTATTCTGTTGACATTTGGCAACACACACCGCAACTCATCGTTGTACGCTTCTCACATGCATACCAATTACCAGCATAAAATTTTTTGAAAGAAAATCGAGACATATTACTATTTAAATTATTGATACTAAAAATTTGCCAAACATAGTACTATTTAGTATAATTTTGCTTGGAAATTATATACATTGTTACATGTATGATGAAGTTAGATCTGTTCATTTTCGTTCTAGTTTCGTCCTGCGTACTCTTACATAGAAAAGGGAAGGAGGTGGTCCGTTGCATAGAAATCAAACTGTCCAAATTAAAAATCGACTGTCTTTTCTTGCAAAATCATTCGGTTGTTACCCAGACACTCCCATTTTTTTCAGAGTATTCCGGCATCTGCTCGTAGGTCGTACCTACCTTGAAGGCCCATAGTTCCTTACGGCCCGCCAGTGGGCCCATTTGTTCACCCACGCGGCGTCCGCGACCGAAGCCCTTCCAACCCCCCCCGGCCGACGATTCCTGCCCGCCCGCGTTGACACCCTCCGCAGCCTGCCAACCACCGGCTCCACGCCTCCATGCGACCCCTCCTGCATGTCGCAAGCACGATCCGTACATCTCCTACCCTGCAACTACAAAGTCCAACAACTTGATAGGACAAGCAGACAACAAGCACGTGCTTTGATCGCAATTTCTCTCTCTCTCTCTCTCTCTCTCTCTCTCTCTCTCTAATACTCCCCAGCGGCAAGTTTCTTTTATACATACATACATATGTATATAGACGACAACTTCGATTTTGTTTTCGTGCATGCAGGAGCTTTCAAGCTTGCAACATGCAAGTACCTTCTAGGACCGGACTAAAGATGTGGGCGATCGATAATGATAATGCATGCGCCGATGATGAAGACTTTGACCGATTCCATTGACGAGCGAACCTACTAGCAACTCCACAAAAGTTTTCTGCTTCATGGCCCTATTCTTCAGGAAGATTCTCTCTTTCTACACTGAATTTCAAGCATGACTTAAATATTTCGCCATGCATGCTTTAGTCTACCTTCTACAATCTTTTACGTTCTTTTTATTTGTCGTTTTAGATATTGATCTGTACAGTCTTTAAAACACATGTTTAATCATAACTTTTCAAATTATATATTGATAAAAATTATTTTAAAAAATAATAATATCAAAGTACAGCTTAATTGTGTAGTAGCAAACTACCTACAAAGTACAAACGCACGCACGCTCGTAGAGTCGTATATTCTTTTGCATAACATTGTGTAAGGCGTATACTTTGAAGAGTAATAAGTAGATAGTCTATGGAAGATTGTCCATAACTTGTGATCAATTTCACCAATATATGAAATGGGCATTCTTCGACGAGAGTTGCTGCATGCACGCATATTGGTTGGATATGATCGATCTTGTCGCTTAGGACAGTAAGAAGCTAGCATGCAGTACGGTGCTAATCCCTTTGTTTATTGCACTATTTGGGGGGTGGGGGTATCCTTGACTAGTTGTGTCCTCGCAACTGCATGGCAAAACCGACAAGGATTAGGTTCTATCATCATTACCTATCCTTGTACTCTTTCTCAGTTTCTCTAATCCGATTCAAACGTTTCCATCATCAGTCAGTAGTGTCGCCCTGGTCTTCACTCTCACTCCATGGCTAGCTCGTTCGATTGTTCGGATCTAGAAAAGTACGCCCCGGCCGATCGAGACGCATGACCCCGACTGGCCTGGCGCCTCCCGTCAACGATGTACATGGCATGCAGATTAATACTGCAAGCTGCAGTTTAAGGTTGAACATCCATTGCTTCGTGGCAAAGGCGCGTTATGATGCAAGCGATGACGGTTTTGTTATGACATCAGGGTGTTGTCATGTTGGGGGGGGTTGCCTACTTCACGTAGATAGTATATAACTCAATCCAGTGCCTACACAGACGCAGTGCTAGCTTAGCTTTAGCATGCATTGTAAGGTGGTATTGAAGGCTAGAATGCACGTTTCTTAACGTGTTTACAGATCCCCACACAGCCACATTAGCCAGCTTGAGTTGTAGAGTACTATATTGGCAGTGAAGTGATTGCTAGCTAGCTTCCATGGACAGGATCCCTAGCGTGTTTCGGCCGGCTCTTAACGCGATCACGTCTTCCATGGCTTCCACCGCTAGCTACAGCCTCAGCCGCGTCCTCAGCTTGACCGGCTCCTTCAACGACCGGACCAGCCTGCTCGCCGACGACTCGCCATCCGCCTCTCCGTCGCAGGCACAGGAGACGGCAGTACCGACGACCACAGGTGCCAGTGGCGCGTTCGACGTCGAGGCGGCAGCACCAGAGATCGCACGAGACCGCGGCGCCGGCCTTCAGGGACAGGAAGGGGAGGCCGACGAGCCGAAGCGCGTGTCCAAGAGCGTGCAGACCGTCTGCCTCTTCGCCGCGTCGGCCTCGCTCGTGTTCTTCGTCAACCTCCCAAGCAAGCCCGCCGCCGTTGCGGCGGAGCACTCCGCACTCTACAGCCTTAACCTGGCTTTCATCTGCCTGAGCCTGTTCACCAGCCTCGGCCTGTCCATGTTCTCCATCGTGGCCAGGTCCGGCGACCCAGCGGTGGCAAGGGTGCAGAAGAGGGCCATGGTGATGGCCGTGGCCTTCGTTCTCGTGTCGTTCACGCTGCGCATGTGCATGATGCTAGCGTAATGCTAGATAGTGCAACACACTATATTTGTTGTATAGCTCTAATGCAAATGAAAAATATAGTTATATTTATTAGACATAAGGGTTGTTCATATTGGTTTCTGCTTCTGGCTTCTGCTTACAGAAATAGAAATCAATATGAACTCCGCAACTTCTATAAGTCGTTTATATCAGCCACTATTATTCATCGATCACTATTTTTCACTTTCACATGTTGTAACATAATTTGTATTTTATTATATCACAATTTCATAAGTCACATGGTGGTCGAATATTGTAGTGCCGTTTGTTGCACCGTCTTTCTTACATAATACACTACTATTCATCAACCGCTTCCATCAACCACTTCTATCAACCATTAATATTCATCAGCCGTAGCCAAAAAACATCAGCAAAAGATAATATGAATAGGCCCATAATCTACATCTGGTTATTCCACATCAATATAAGATGGTCCCAACAAAATGTGGGGTGTGGATCTCATTCTTATTTTCTATCTTCTACTACGAGTAGTCTACTACAATATTGCTTAAGGAGGACAACTATCATAAGGGTGCTCGTGAGGACTCACGAGAATTCCTCCCCCAATTATCACGAAAATTCCAAGTTATACAAAAAAAACTTCTGATCCAAAAACTTTTGAATGATTCAAGAAACTTTTGATCCAAAAACAAGAAACTTTCAATCCAAAATCTTTCAAATTAAATGATTTGAAAAACTTTCATACTAGTGATGCACCAGCTGGAGGCGCTAAGTAGCCCAGGTGGTGGTGCAAGTATTAGTCATGTTATGGAGGAGACAGGAGCATCGACACCAAGCTCGTCTCTGACGATAAGTATTAAAGGCTTTGTTGTATCCTCATCAACATCACATTTAGAAGGACCACATCATTTCTGATATCTCCAAGAGATCTATGATACCACGAGTGAAGTTTAACTGGACTATGTGTAACACCCCGACACACCTATTGGACCCAGAATGCTACCACTACTCTAACCTATACCACATTGATGGTGGATAATATTCTATTATTTCTCTTTGCAAGAATCTTATTCATCATGACAGGAGCAAGCACATTGACACACGTTATCACTTCATCCATGAATGTTTTAAGTGGCAAGATAACGGTAGAACATATGAAGACTAATGATCAACTTACCGATATATTAACCAAGCCTCTTGGATGTGCCAAGTTTTTGAAGATGCGTCAGAAAATTAGGCTGCAAGATGTGAAGAAGCAAAAAGATTACGAGAGTAAATGTTGTTTGTATTCTTATTGCATGTGCATGTTGGCAATGGTTTTTTGAGAAGCTACTAGCTGTTGTTGTCAAGCACGAACACAAAGCTACTAGTTGTCGCTGTTAAGTATGAACACAAAACACAAAGCTACTAGTTGTCGCTGTTAAGTATGAACACAAAACAAGATAATAACTATATAAGCCAAGATGACAGTATAGATGATTTTCTTGATCAATGTTGTTGTAGCCTGCTAAAACTTTGATCCAGGAGGAAACGCACATATCGTAAATAAACCGAGAGAACACAGGAGAATTTCTCTATTCTCTTATTTGCTCTCATTTTTCTTGCTTTTCTTTTTTTTTCTTGCTTTTCTTACAAAATTGGCTACAAGCCTCCTCAATATATAGGCTAATAATCTTCTACTAGCATACGTATTTGGACTTCAAGTTGGACACAACTTCAACTTGAGTTACACACGGAGACGGAGCCTACTATGTCTTGGACTCTAAGTCAAGATTATTTCTAACATCTCCCCCTTAATCTTGACTTTACATACTCTAGTTTTAGTCTCAATGTATTATGAACTACCAGTCACAC
Source organism: Dendrocalamus sinicus (assembly GCA_036346575.1). Classification (NCBI taxonomy): domain Eukaryota; kingdom Viridiplantae; phylum Streptophyta; class Magnoliopsida; order Poales; family Poaceae; genus Dendrocalamus; species Dendrocalamus sinicus. The sequence goes on from CM070642.1 coordinate 4,365,821, forward strand.
CTCCACATGAAGTGTTCTACATGCAAACTACATGTAGGAATTCAACTTAACTGGTACAAGTTCATCCGGATGCAAAGATTCTAAAACATTGAGCCAGTCGGTCTTAACTACGACTTACTAAATTCATACTCGACACAGAACGGTGACACAACTCCTCAACGTTCCGATTTCTTTTCATCTTACTTGAGTTTGGACGGCGATACATCTTCTCGATGTTCTTGACTCAACTCATTATTAGAGAACTGTTGATTCATCATCGCTGAGCGCTTTAGCAGCAAACGATTTTTTTCATCCTAGGCTTGGGGCATTCTAAAGCAAAGTGCCCAGACGAAACCGCCGACGATTTTTTCTTCTGATACGACGTGACGTCCTGTCGAACCGAGTGCCGTGCGCAGGGAGCACCGCGTGAGACGAGCACAAAACGGAATCACCGAGACGATTTTTTTCAGCGACTTGATTCTCGCTTAGGCTTTGATACCACTTGTTAACTTTAATCCAGGAGAAAACACACACATCGTAAATAAACCGACAGAACACAGGATAATTTCTCTATTCTCTTATTTGCTCTCCTTTTTCTTGCTTTTTTTTCTTTTCTTACAAAATTGGCTACAAGCCTCCCCAATATATAGGCTAATAATCTCTTACTAGCATACGTATTCGGACTTCAAGCTGGACACAACTTCAACTTGAGTTACACATGGAGATAAAATCTACTATGTTTTAAACTATAAGTCAAGATTATTTCTAACATAACCCACATGAGCATATTTCCTACCGACTTAAGACACAAGGCTCTGATGGTGACTTAGACTTAGATACTTCAAGTCGGCTCGTCCAGTAGCAGCATGTGCGGTAATAAGAAGAAAATTGCACCAGCTGGTCATTAGCTATCCAAATAAAGTTTGTTGAGTCGGTTTGTTTAGTCCTATAAATATAACAAGTAAGCTAGAGCAGGAGTGTGTGCGTGTTTAGTAGTACCTCAGTATGTGTGTGTAAGTTTATTTGTAGCCTCTCAAGCTTCAACTATATTCAGATAAATCAGAACGAGTGCCAGCTCACCACAAGAATGTGTGTGTGTAAAAGCTTCTACCCTACCTTTGCTCTTTGTTGTCTTGCCATCCCATTAGTTAGGTCCAACGCAGTGCGGGAAGAAGTCGAACTCGCGGACGCCTCTCCTCACCCACTGATGCTGCAAACAAACGGTGGATTCGGAGACTCGATCGCGGACGTATAAGACTACGGTCGATCTAGTGCGGCAGCTAGGGCACCCCGGCGTCTCGCGGTCGCGGCCAGGCGTAAGGCGTCTCCCCGCCCGCGCAGCCACCGAGCCGAGTCCGTTAATTTCTCCATAGCCGCAAGCCTGCCGGCCAGACGACCAGTCACTTTGGTCTTTGATCACTCGCGCGTCCGTTCTCCAACGATCGAAACTTCGAGGAAACATGCACAGATCTCTCTCTCTCTCTGTTTGACGGAGGAGAGGACCCATGCATGCATGCATGCAAATTAAGGACACTGTAACTGTCCGGACCTTCCCAAAACTTGATCGACGATGCTTGATGCCTGCATCTGCATGCAGTCACCTCTACCTCCGTCCTGCACAAATTGGGTATCGTTCCTTACGCTATCTAGCCCGTTAATTGTCTATTTGTCTCTACTCACGCGGCGGCGTCGGCGTCGGCGTCAATGCACGGTTGGCTATTCTCGCTCGATCGCCGCTGGCCGGTGGCGACGGGGTTCGCCGTCAATCAATTGGCATTGCGTGTACGTACGTGGCCGAACCTGATGGAGTGCCGATCGCGCGTCTGCTCCCTGCTGGTCGCTGTCTAGCCTGCGTTAACCCAATTATCACAAAGATTCGCCTTGCATCTGTTCAAAGTTGGACTAAAACTGTGGGCAAGAGGAGAGCCGTACAATGGAGAAGACGGCCAGCTTCTTGTCACGGCACACCAATTAGCCCACCGATCAGTTGTCGTTGACTTACTACTGTCTCTGTCTAGGTTGACTAGAATAACAAGACTACTAGAAATGCTGTTATCACATCCGAACCCATCGGGCAAGTGCTGAACATCGCCGTCTCCAAAGAATTACCGGCGTACACAACACAAGCTCAACCTTTCAGCGTACGCCAGGGGCGTAATCACGTTGTGGCTCCAGGATATCTGGTCCAAAATTTTTTTAATAGAAATTATCGTTTTCGTCCTACATATGAATCTCTAGACTAAATTCGGTGCACTCATTTCTTTTCTTGAAACTCAATGAAGAAATCACTAATAGCCCAAATCTTCAGTAGCTAGTAGCAGTCCACAGGAAGCCTCTGCTTCCGTTAGTCCATGAGGCAACTGCAGCAGACTAAGCCAACCTTTGAGCCAACATAAGAGGGAAAACTGCAACGGGCCATGGTGTCGACGATTGTTCGCCACACATGGTCGGTCAAGAGATATGCAACACATCCGCCACACAATCGCACCCAGCTAGGCAGCGGCTAGTCGCCAGAGAATGAGAGAAATTAGTTCCACTGGCCTCCCTCGCCTACCATCTCACCGTGGTGACACCTGGTTCCTATTGTTTCACGTCCTCAACGACCAAAGGAAGCTTAGGTTCATTCGATCAATATGTATTTTGCTCTAAATTTCTCTCAATTATTCTAATTTGTGAGTTTGGATTTCAATATGATGATTGTTGATTGATTTTTATTGAATTGTAGGGTTAAAACTTAGGGTTTTAATTTTTATTTTTAGAATACCAGTCTAGCTCGTTGCAAATTGGGGGTACAATTGTAGTATTTGACCGCAATGTCAAGTAAGTCACTGGACATATTTTCTATTATATTGTTTTTGAACTATTGAACATATAAATATCTAATTGGCTTTTCAATTAATTGGTAATATTTTTGAATGATATACTTATTTGCTATGTGAAAAAATAAGAATTGATGAAAATTACTAATGATATTATGATTTGTCGCTTTATGAACTTGAAAGAATGTAAATACTAAAAGATGATGCACTAACTTACATTTAATCATTCTCTTATTTTTTTTACTTGAAAATTTTAAGTAATTTTATTCTCTTTTAACAGGTTATTGAGGTTGAATGATGTGTTTTATCAATATCGATCAACTTTTGTCTGTGATTTTACCCTTAGTTCTTTTAGTTTGCTGCAACTAATCAATATTATTATCATATTTTTATTTTGGTAAGTATTTTGATCGCTACTTCTTTATCATTAGACGTTGCCATCAGTTATGTTAAAGTATTGATGCTAAAACTTATCGAATATTTTACTATTTAACACAGTGTTACTTGAAAACTATATTTATTATTAAATATAGAGTGAAATAGTGAATCTCCATTATTTTGTTCTAGTTTTATTCTGCGTACGCCACGTCGCACGCACGTTCATGTCCGCATGTGGTATTCTAGAAGCTGTCGCAAATCTCGCTGATGCCCACGTCCACGATAATGTAAGCAAGTTAATTAAATTTGTCTTCTCTGTGCCTCGCGCGGGTCCTTCTAGAATTTAGACCGACTCTGCGGATTGGGTGACGCAAACTTGAACTGAACAACCCGAAGTAGGCCGTGATGAGCTTGGTGGTGCTTGGATTTTAGTATTTGCCACAAGCGCGCGCCCACGTGCATTCTTGCAAGCATGATGGCACGTAGCCGATGCCGGGAAATAAATCGTACGAGATCTCCTCTCCTTCAGATTGATTGTAGCATAGGTCTCGTTTGGCATAGCTCTAACTCCGAGATCTATACTGAATCTGTAGTTTGTTGACTAAATTAAAGTGATTTAAATATTTTTATTTAATATATAATATAAATGAAATGAGTCATGTAAATGCACTTAACATGCATGCAACTCTAGATCCAGGATTTCCTAGAGCTACAGATGACCAGCTCAGATTTCCTAGAGCTAAAGCTCTGCCAAACGGGGCCTTAGACTCAGTTCAGACCATGAATGAGTTTTTAGGGTTGATAGTTGATGTTTAAATATTTAAATTCTGGTTATTTATAAAAGATAGTATGTAGAGAGAAATAGTCGTATATAATTTTAGTTGGTACAGCTAAATTCAATATATTTTTTACTACAATTTTTTAATTGATCTCACCTTAAAAAACACAATATCTAAAAACTAGTTAATATAGACACTACAGATATAAGCCACAAAAAGCTGAAACGAACCCAGCCCATAACATGTCGTCGTGCGAAAAGGTGATAAGGTCACGGCATTTTCTCCCGGAGCGCGGGGCATGGCATGAGCCTGACTTGCCGCTTGAGGACCAAGCGCGACTCGTACCACTATCAAGCCCGTTACGCGCATGATAAATTGATAATGGTTGTGCGTGTCTCTGGTTATATCGATCGGTTTGTGCTGATAGCCAGTCCACCATAACTCGGAACGAATACTCTTTCAATTTCACCTTTCACCGTTTAGTGAGCACCATCTGTCAACCCCAGCAGCACGCTCATAACGAAAGGCGATTAGACGGCTCACAGGATGCTATTCATACGATGGAACGCATCCGAAAGAAATCGATCCAATCGCAACCAGCTCTTCAGAAGTATGAAGGCAATAACATATCAACAACAAAGGGGGAGCATTTCCACCAAAATATAAGTCAAGGTTCAATACAGCATGAGATATAACGGCTGAACATTACTCTAAACAAAATTAGGCATTTCTGCAACGGAAGACCATACACCAAGGGCCAAAGCTCGGAACGGAAAAACTTCTGATACAAATATATATATCAAACACCACCACCAACAATAGCTTAGCCTGCCGCAATTACCGTCTTATTTCTTTCCATGATCGAATGTTAGCGGACCAGGAACTGCCACAAGAGAAGGCAGCAATTTGCTCTGCCAACCTGGGCAGCCAGCCCCAAGGTGCAGATACTCCCAAACCTGCCCATCTCCACTTTGTCGGAACACGCTACACCAAATACCACGAGCCCCCAGTACATGGGCGACTTGTTAAGTCCTTACCATACTATTTTACAACTAGAAGCTTTGTTGGATTTCTACAAAATGCTCGCCAACGATTAAACAGGGCAGAAACCTGGCTAAAAACAAGCAGGTCATCCGGATGAAGCCACATCATTCAGGCGTTTGCATGCTAATTTAGTTCGGATATTTCCAGGGAAAAAACTGAACTGCAGGTTATGGACTCATCGGATCCCCAGAAGAAACTGTGTGCATGTGCGCATCCCTTCCGTTTGGTTCTCTAGATGAGTCCATGCCATTTGGACCTGAGATTAGAAATACCTGAATAAGATTGAGCAGATGGAGGCAGTTAATCACAAAATAGGTTACATGATATGGGCAAAATGTGTTACCAAATATGGTGCCAACGGAGGGCCTTGTTTGCGATGAGTTCCTTTGCAGATCTGCATGTATTTATTTATAGTTTCAGAAATAACAAAGGAATATAATGACTGTCTATATGTCATGCAAACACCGAGTACATACTGCAGATACTGGTAATTTCATGGGATGAAGCTTCCTAACATGGCTATGCTAACACTCCACAAAAGAAAACCGATACTTGAACTCCAATCGGATTTCTTGATATATTAATAATGTCTAGAGGAGACAAGTACCTGAATGTTTTAATCCTTTCACAGCATCAAAGTTCTTGAATGTATACCCCACAAAGCTTAGATCTTTGGAGTTTAGCATTGTCTGTACAATTGTTCCACAAAAATTACACAATAACTTTGGGAGCGCAAACAGAAACATAAATGTGTCTACATAAGATAAACATAATGTTATTATCCTTAGATCATAACAAGGCAAATAGATCCTTAGATCATAACGAGGTAAATACCGTACAGAAAATGGCCGAAACAGCACAGCTGAAGGAGAGAGGCTATAGGAGAAAGGGTGGATCATGGACTGGGAAGAACTTAAGGGAGAGACCGAGAGACTAGAATAACTCTTTTTTATTGCTTAATAAAAATAAGATATACTCACATCCTTATATAGATTGAATGGCTTGACCCCTAAGTAACTTATCTCTATTTTCTAATATTATAGAAATAGATTATCCTAACAAATCTAATCTTATCTATAAGGAAACTAATCCAATAAAATTGAGAAAACTAATCAAACTAAATCGGTGCTGCACGTGAACAAGAGATGTGCACTATTCATGTGAACAGTACCCGTGGACTATTCGTGTGAACAGTAACCGCGCACATGACATCTTCTCCTTCCCTTCGCGATAGCTTATCCTCGAGCTGTGGTGGTGGCCATGGTAGCAATCCTTGGAAGCCCGACTGAGAAGAGCGGCCACGACGCCTTGCACCAGCACATAGTAGGTAGCCGGTGGCGATTGATAGCGAAGGCACAAGAATCTTAACGCTGCCTGACGTTGACGAAGACGCCACCAATGAGGACAATGAGCGTAGGATAGTTCTACTACCCTTTCCGCCACTAAATGCAATGGGTGAGGAATACGACGACATCGTGGCCTCCCACATGTCACTCGCCGCATTCCACACCTCCAAAGGCACGGTGTTGGCCTCCCGCGTGAAGAGGCTAGCTGCTGGACAACGACCTTCTTGGCGAGGACACCATTAGCACGTCAACAGGCAACGAGGTTGAGAGAAGCGTTGTCGATGGTAGTGGAGGTGGTGTCGGTGGTGCCGACGCAGATCGCACAGCAACAGCTGCTTGCACCTTCTTCTTCTCCTCCTTTTCTATCAGCTTGGCCACCATAGCCGCCATGTCTACCAAGATGGCTTTCATGTCGCCTACGCTAACACTCATCTCGTTGAGGATGACCCTCATGGTCTTGAAATTCTTAGCAGAAGAAGCTATAGTGTTGGCTCTGATACCAAATATACATCAGGGTAAATACCGTACGGAAGATGGCCAGGACAGCACAGCTGAAGGGAGGGGCTTTAGGAGAGAGAAATCATGGACTGGGGTGAAGTTGAGGGAGAGACTAGAATAACTATTTCTTCTTATTACCTAATAAAAATAATATACACTTCTATCCTTATATAGACTAGATGGCTTGACCATAAATAACTTATCTATAATATTATGAAAATAGATTATCTTAACAAATCTAATCTTATCTATAAGGAAACTAATCCAATCAAATCAGGAAAACTAATCAAACCAAATCGGTGCTGCGCGTGAACAGGAGCTGTGCACTGTTCACATGAACAGTACCCGTGCACATTCATGTGAACAGTAATCGCCCACATGACACGTAAATTCTACCAATGAGAGCAGGTGATTTGAACTACTATTGCAAATATTGTTCTAAAAACCAGCCGCTATAACTTTGATAGGTAGTGGTCGGTCAACCACAAATATATATGCATAGTGAGCCAATTTAGTGGATAAGCAGTCCTTGAAACACAGAAGTGGCCTTTATTGCCCAACCCCCAAACAAAAAAATCCCCTGTTCTTTTTATCTGCCTTATTTCTCCTGATTGCTGAATGTTTATTGTGCATAATAGTTCGCTCTGTACTTCTATTACACAGACATAAGAATATGGGTAATCCTGTATAGAATAAAATTATTATCATGGTACTTTGTCCCAATATAAATAGTGTGTGTGTGTGTGATAACCATAACTTGATGGAATATAAACGCGGGGAAACAATTCAGCAATCAGCAATGTATGTAGCAACCACCAAGTAGGGAATTAGGATGCAAAAGCCAATTCAAACATTACAAATGCAATGCTCTTTTGTGCTTGTACACTAGTTTGTGAATCTCAATACCTTTCTTAAGGGTCCAGAACCTGTTCTGGCTGGAGGAATATCCAACTGCGGCACAGAATCAAGAAATCGGTCAGAGGAATGCAATTCATAGGCTAAAAATTAAACATAGGAGAAATTTAACTGTAGTGCGAATCATGGAAAGCAGGAATTGCTTGGAAACAATAGCATAGTTCTGCTAATAGATCCATACAAGCAAACATATTAATGTTCCTTGAACTTGCAATTAAAAAAAAAAGAGCAAGAAAATCAAATCATGCTGGCAGACTCAATTAATAGATACCTTGCTATCCCAGAATTCCAAAGGCAATACTGTGTTGGTTAATGATTGGAAAGGTTTGAACTTTGAAGAATTGCAGAAGCAGGAAACAATTAAGAGCAAAGGGATTTGAAGAATTGCAGAAGCAGGAGACAATTAAGAGCAAAGGGATTCACTTACTTCATCAAACTTCATGAAATTCTGTGTATCCAATTCATCGTTTACTTGAGGCTTAAACGCTGCTTCCATTTCATAAAGCTTATCCCATGCAACTCCTTGGAACCAAGGATGGGCCTTATGATGAAGAAAATGATCTAGTAAACGCGGGTAGACGAAACAAGACAAGAACTATAAGTAACATTACTATTTATTTCTTTTATGTGCCAGGGGTGCTACCTTTATTTGATCTGCACCTGCACTACCAATCCTGTGGTCAACATCACATAATAACCGGCAAATGAGATCCCTTGCTTCAGGAGACAACCTAGAATCCTCTGGAAATTTCAAATGGTTTCTCCAGTGCACAATCTAAAATAATGGGAAAGCAGATATCAGTGCAGCTCTTTCCCAGAAAAAAAAAACATTGGCATCATGAGAATGTAATGGCTTCAAGAGGCTGTACATGAAAGACTGTTAGCCATATATTATATTATCCTCAAAATGAGGAGAGAACAAAATGCAAGTCCAATCACATTTGATTAAGCTCATAGATGGCAAATCTAGAAACACACGCCATCACAGAAGAAATATCATAAAGAATTATAAATTACAAGTTTACAACAAAGAAGAATGCCGTTATTTTCTCTTTTTGATGAGTCATTCACATTCTGAGATCAAAACAATCTTGCCCCTTCAATCCCAGACTTTTGAATTTGGATCCAACCATCATTTTCATATCTGGCAAAAACTTAGTGTTTTACTAGGAAATCAGGAGGTGCCTTTGTCCCATTTTCGCAGTTTTTTCTTCATTTCGCTATTTTACTAGTATACGCAATGAATTCAAATACTCTGTATTACATGCAATGCATAATTAAAGAAACAACTTAAAAACATTTCAGTCAGCCTAGACTTATTAAATAAGTTATCACAACCAGCAATAACATGCAAAATACTCGAGGTTTGTTTTGACTTTTGACCCAGCTTGAAGTTAACTTAGTAACTCTTTAAGATAATATCCTTGAAAGTGTTTGGGTAGACCAAGCCCATAAGCCATATAAGCTGCAGCCTGTTGTCTTCAGGTTCTCACAGCTTGAGCTTCAAAACTAAGCTAAGAAATAAAGCAGTTGTTCAGCACTAGCTTAGTCTTATTTTGATGATAAGCCTAAACTTAACCTAAGCCAAAGAAACACTCAATGAACTACTAATACGTTACAATAAAAAAAATTGAGACCAAATCAATAAGCGGTATTTTTTTTATTTGTCAGTTATAGTAAATGTACTGGGCAAAACAAACCTTTCTGCATGTAGTTATTGGATCATCAGAATAAAATGGTGGATACCCAACAAGCATCTCATACATGATTGCACCCAAAGACCACCTGTGGATGAAAACAAAGTACAACGGAATAAGTTATTAAAGTCAAGACACAAACATGTGTCTAAACATGAATTCTGATATATCATACCAATCGCATTCCATTCCATATCCCTTCTTTAGTAGAACTTCTGGAGCAATATAGTCTGGCGTCCCAACAGTTGAGAATGCCTGCGCATCAATATATATTTGACATAAGAAAAAGATGCCAAGAAACATTGAGATCGTACACACATGATATGATATTATCATTTTTCGAACAAGAGCCTGCGCATGATCGTGAAAGCAAAACATGAAATATACAAGATTTAGAAGATGTTTGATATGAAAACCAAATAGCAGATTACCAGTTTTCTCCTGTTCATCTGCCAGTGCTGAAGCTGTTCATGTTGACTTCTCCACCTTCTACCATTTGTTGTATCTGAGAACGAACTATCAACATCCATTGACTCCCTCAGGTTGTCGTCACCCATGGGTTCATCTTCGTTCAAAGTTGAGAGCTTTGAACAATCAATTGGCTTGCACAGCCCAAAATCGGATAGCTTCATGTGACCATTCTTGTCTAGAAGCAGGTTATCAGGCTTAATATCTCTACAAATGATAGAAGACCAGATATATAAATCAGCAAAACGGTAGAAGTTGGATACTGCATTCCTTTAAACTCAAAAGATATGTAACCTGTGGATGTAGTTATGTTTATGAATGGATTCAATGGCTAGGATGGTCTCAGCAATGTAGAATCGAGCCACATGTTCAGTTAAGGTATCCTCTCTCATGAGAAGGGTCATGATATCACCACCAGGGAGGTACTCCATGATGAGGTAAAGGTACTCCACATCTTGGAAAGAATAGTATAGCTTCACAATGCAGTGACTAGCAACTTCAGCCAACAAGTTTCTTTCAGCTCTAACATGTTCCACCTAAGAGACATGTAAATGAAACTCACAACTCCAATAACAGATATAGCATATAGAAGTTTTAATGCTGTGAACTTTGCTAAACAGTCTCTTATAAAATAGAAGAGAACTTCTGACAAAAATTACTTTCAGCTGTAAAAAGATGGCTAGGCCTTCAAAAGTAAACAGAATTTCCCAAAAATAATTATTCTTATCTTGACCTAGTTATTTTTTTCTTTTGCAGAATAAGGTCCAATCAAGCCAATTTCCCAGGGAGGGAGATTTCAACAACTATGATGCAGCATTTACTATGTGATTTTCACAAATAAAAATACAATTATGTTAAAGATATCACCCATGGCCAACCATGACAAAGCAATTAGACATGAGAACAAATATCAGTGAAACCTATGTGGCCTTCATCAAAACAAATTCAGTGAAAAGAACAAAAACAGCCTTTGTTCTTTAGAAAATTCAAGTCCAAAGCCCTCAAACAAATGTTCCTAACTACTTTATCACTCTAATGGAAAGAATAACAACTAAATGCAGAAGATCCTGCACAATATGAAATACCAATATTCACTGATAAACTTTGTGAATTCACCTTTTTGTAGTTTTATTTCAATTCAAAATAACCTTGTGGTTTTGATTTCATGATTCTATTACATAATTACCACTTTTTGATCAATTTTAACAACAAAAGTATCAAACACATTCATAGATGCAACAAAAGTTTGTTGAAGTAAAAATCTCACAGAACAGTAAAATCCCCTAAACATATCAAAAACTCAATGCAGTCACAATAACTACAATTCAGAGAACCTGAAATAGCCAGAAATGAGAGTTATCTTACTTGACCCCTGATAACCATATCAGATTTCTTCAGTTTTTTCATTGCATAAATGTTGCCAGAGGACTTCTCCCGACACAGTTGAACCTGTTAATAGAATAATAATAATTTATGAATATAATATTGTGTGTATATTGATGAGGCCCAAAGGGCAATATATATAGAGAGTACAAGAGGGTATATGGAAGGAATACAAACTCTATATTCTAATACAACTCTATCTCCTTAACAAAACAAATTACAAATAGTTAGTGAGGGGTTAAAACTAACAGAAACAGTTGCAATGCAACAAACACTTGCCATTTTTTACAGAGTAACTATAATTTATGCTGCAACTGTTATGTGGGGACTGCACTACCGGGGTAGACCCAGGCCAGCAACAGCGGCGGCAGGAGCAACGGCAAATTTGGTGCCAGAACCAGCCGCACAGGATCAGGCTTGATCCCTTATCCTTACTTATCTTCAGTTATCATTGTTAGGATCTTTATTATTCAGTTGCTACCTTTATCTCTTCAGTTTGTTAGATGACATTGTTAGCGGCGCCGGCCTTATATGGCTTCTGGCTGCCATCTTCTAAATTCAAGCAATAACAAGTTGTCTAGTTCCTCACCTCATTCTCTGTTCTCTCACCCCCTGCTGCGTGCGCCGATCCCGGCGTCACAGCCCCCAAACCTCGTGGAATGCAGCCGGCCAAAGAGAGGCCTGCGGCTTCCCACTCGTACCATCTGCGTTCCCAGTCCCAGGGACATAACAGCAACAAACACTTCTCAATTTTCCCAGAGTTTTAAGTCTTTATGGACATAGGAAACTATTGCAAAACAACATCACCACCACCACCAAAACTTCTAGTACCACAGGTCTATAAGTCATGACTATTATGTCCCTTGGCAAAAACAAAGATAGTATTTAGCAGACATGCTACATATAGAAGCACATAAGTAGAAACTCAATGTGCAAACCTCTCCAAAAGCACCTCTCCCAATAATGGTGAGCAGCTCAAAGTCATCCACACAAATTTTGTGCCTTTTGAGTCGCATGTACTCAGTTTCCTTTCTCTCCAGATCTTTTATTAAATTGATTTGCTGCTCCCTGGGAACTTGAGATGAAGCTAGTTGTCGCTCCAATCTAAAACGCCTGCAATGTATTAGATTTTATTAAATGATAATATGGGGAACAAAAGATATACTTTTTTCAAAGGCAATGATCTCAAGGGGGGAAGAATCTGCATAGAATCAAATCATAATACCAAATGATGAGAGGAGAAGAATCAATTTGACACAAGTCACACAGCAATAGAACTTCAGTAGTGCAGGCCAGACTGAAGGCTCAATAAAGGCGATCCTCAGCTTTAGTTGATATAAGACAGATATCAGAATTAACCTCCATAGCTGGTAGGTTATACACCAACTGTGTGTTTTTATAAAAATTAACGCATGAAATCACATATGAAATATGTATGCCCCTGTTACATATATACCCTGCATCCAACGTATTTCATAAAGCAAAAGGTTCTACTACTTCATCATACGTTTCATCTAATGTACCCCACTGTGTTTCTTCTCGTTGTTTTCCTTTCAATGAAAGGGTAACAGGGGTGTTTTGCCCTTGGTCAATAAAATGTACACCAAAGCAGAAAAAGTTACTGTGTGCATCTCTGACTCCAAAATAAGGCAAATTGCTAGCATGATCAATGTAACACATGCAACCGTTTTAAAGTACGTCATCAACCACGTGTCCATCGCCCATTCACCAAAAGATCATAAGAATGCCTAACAGTCCGCTCACAATTCAAAACCATCAAATAACATGCTCTAATTACACACAACGATTTGTCGGCTTGCAATTTAAAACCAATACATAATGCACTCTAACTATACACACAAAAAACAAAATACCATATGCATGCGACAAACATCCACGCCACTTTACCACCTCAAAGATAGACATCACCATAGCATCCACGCATCATTTTTGCGCATTTATTCTCCTAGAATTCAAAATCCCGTTCCAATTAAGCAAGCCAGTAGCTAGTGCTATGAGCTCAGCTCAACTGCTTCTCGCGCCAAAAAAATTAATCCACAACAGCGATTTGAACCATTTTTGCTTGATGCATTGAGCTGACACTAAGCATTCCAAACACCTACCAGAACCAAATGCTGCCCATCCCAAACTGATATCCCAGCTAAATCATGGCACTCCAACCCCCAATTGCATATCACGCTTCACCAATTCGAGAATCTACAGCGATGTCCTACATCATGCTACACTCGGAATCCTCAAATCATGGCTGATACAGCTACTGCTACGCACGTCCCACTTCCCTGCATTCCACAAGCACCCACCCCAAAATTTCCCCCGAATCTAGTAGCTCGAAGCCCCAAGCTCCAGCACCCCGAGCTCGAACCACTCCAAAGCAAGCTCAAACTCCTCGATCAATCGAGCTCGCGGCGCGCGAGATCTACCCCAACCGCACGCGGCAACAGCTAAAATTCGAGCCCGAAAATGGAGTCCAGGATCGGATCGGTACCTCTCCTTGCGCTCCTGGATGTTCTTCATCTGCGAGCGGTAGTGGTTCTCGATGAACTTCTTCGCGGCAGCCACGCGCTCCATGGTGAGGGTGGACCCCACCGCCTCCGCCTCCCCCGCTTCCCCCTCCTCCGCCACCGCGGCGAGCGGCTCGGAGGCGACGGCGCCGCCCATCGCCGCCGCCGGCGCGTCCGCCATCTCGCTCTCCATCCCCACCCACCCCCCTACACCTCTCGCTCTCTCTGTCTGGGGGTTTTTTTTTTGCCTTTTCTGCCCTTGTTCTCTCGGCCTTGGTGTTGTGTGGGCGCTTGTCGCTGTGCGCGCGGGGTATATGTACAGCCCTGCTCTACGCCGGTTAGTTTTAATTAAACAGGTTTACGTGAGAGACTAAGACCATATATAATATTATATACAACAGTAGTCTATAATATATATCTATATTATCTATAGATAGAATTAAAGATAAGATCATTTATTAAATAATAGACATCATCTTTCTCTCTATATATATATATCACCTAAAATAGTAGGTAATATACGTTTATAGATAACTAATATGTATTATTATACATACTATAAGAGGCGGTGTAAGTTAATGGCGGAGGGTTAACTCGGTCACCGCTGGAGACAGGTTGTGCATGGAAAGAGCTCCAGTTTTTCTTTTCTTTTTTTTTTGCCACTTATTTATTTTGTCTTTGCTTGTAACATTGTATAATCTCTTCTGTCATGGTCTTATAGCGCATGCTGTATAGCTGTATACACGTATAAAAGGCAAGATCAGGAGGCGCATGCCTATGTACTTTGGAGTTTTTTTCAGATGGGTAAACATTAATCCAGTCCTTTTTCAAGAGGATGGTATAAGCACTGTTCACGAGCTAACACTTTTTTCCCCTTTTATTTTCAGCACATGGCACATTGACATGGCCAGTAAACAATATGGAGATTCGTTTTTCTACGAGTGGAGCGAATTATTATGAGCTTTGGTTGTGGACGTTGCTATGATGATCTTATGATGGAATGCCTAGAGTGTGTAAAGTGTAAATAATGGTAGAATCCTCTTTGGAAAAGTAAACAATGGTAGAAGCATGCTTCAATAATTATATACCTTATCTTTTTGCTTGCAAATAAAAGAACTTCTCCGCATAATGCATGATTTTGTGAACTGAAGTTACGGCAATACGGGGAAGATCTTCCTGTTTCATTGACAAATAGAACCGTTGCATCCGTAACGAGGGCAGAAAGAGGCTTCCACGCTCTGTTTAGACGTAAGAATTTATAATAGAAAATAGTTTAGTTTCAGTAGAATCAGCTAAAATTTCAGCGTTGTGCTTCGTTTTCCCCGTCGGAAGGCACTCCTGGTGAATAACTGAATACCCGACTGACTGCAGTGTCCAAGAGCACATGCCAGAGCCAGGCACACGGGGCAGGAGGACAGGACAAGGTTTTATGGTTTAAATTTTTTTTAATTCTGTCTGTTTACGAGAGTTAATATATATATATGAAAATAATTGTATGCGATTTTGGCTGACACAGCTGAATTCAGTATACTTTTTACTATAATTTTTCTGTTAAT
This sequence comes from Dendrocalamus sinicus, assembly GCA_036346575.1. Taxonomy (NCBI): domain Eukaryota; kingdom Viridiplantae; phylum Streptophyta; class Magnoliopsida; order Poales; family Poaceae; genus Dendrocalamus; species Dendrocalamus sinicus. The sequence continues at coordinate 4,381,205 of CM070642.1, forward strand.
CCCGTATTAAAAACACATTATTTAAAAGCTAGTTAGTGTAGCCCGTACAAATATAAATAGACTAAAACTGGTATCAAACCGAGTAGCCAAACCATGGAAGCAAAACCGGAGTAGAGGAGGATATTGACAGAGAGAGCAGAGGAACTTGACAAAGGCGCTGCTCAGTTGGGCTGAAATAAGCTGGCTTATGACTGAAATTGTATTGTAACTGACTGAAATTACATTGTAGCTGATAGTGGCTTATTTGGTGTAACTAAATTTAAAAAAATTAAAAATAAAAAACATGTTATCCCATTGCAGACAATGCAAACGAATACGAAAAAAGAACCGGCAGAAAAGCTTAAAAAACTAAAAAGCTAGAAAAAAATAAAATTTAGTAATAGTAAAAAATAAGTTAGAATTCAGAAGTTCAAACTATTTTTTCTTTGGATTTTCGACTACGATTAGGTACACAAGGAGAAGCAGCCGAATAATGCTCTTTCTCGTACAGTCGTACGTCTTGGTCGCCGTCTCGCCGGTGGATTGAAGTTGAATGACATGACCAGGCCGGCGTTCTTCGCTGCCTCGTATGACGTGTGGGACACCGCGGAATGTTTTAAGCAGAGGACATTGCGATTGTACACGCGCGTACGATCGACGACCAAGCCTTTCTCGTATACATTGTTTCATTCGGTAGCATCGGCACACACCCTTGGACAAATCCAATGCGCCAATGTCGTCGTTACATCAAGCTGGTCGTCTCTGTCCAATAGCAGCTAGCTACTCCTAGTTAATTACTGCCACTTGAGTACCTTGTTGATTTGGTTAACGAAGAGTCTAAGGAGGATAATATTATATTATTAGTAGTACATCGTGGCGAGATCTGCAGGTGAGCTGAGCCAAGGGAGGGTGTGGATGGGTGGGTGCGTGGCGTGGCGTGGCATGTTGGGGTGCGGTGGAACAAGGCGTCGCGCGCCGCAGAAAAATATGGGCGCGTCCAGGCTGGTGCTACAGGCGGGGCGGCCGGGGCATATGTACGTACGTATGTATCGGCGAGGGTGGGGCGGGGTGGTCGATCTGAACGGCAGCTGCGTGCATGCCCAGCTCAGATGCCAGGCTAGGGCACAAGAAAAGAGGGCCTTTTTTTATGCCCATTTGCCAGATCTTGGAACTGGCCTGGCCTAGCCTCCAGCTCTAGATTCCAGTCGACCCATCCGACGTGTTAAGTTTTATGCTAGCCAGGAGGCGTACTATTTTTCGTGTTGATCGTGTCATTCTCTTCCGTCTCTGGACATGGTTAGAGGTGTCAATGGATGCCCGAAATCCGAGTACCTGATAAATTTTACCCGATAAAGAGGTGAGTATGGAAAGATATCTTCACCCACGGGTATACTGATGGGCAAAAATCTCTACCCATCGGGTAGAACGGGTACAGGTACGGCTATATATTACCCGTACCCGCATACCCGTGGGTAAAATATACCTGCATATCTTATCAATACAGCCTACTCATGGGCTCATGGCCCATATACTGCGGAGACCTACGGCCTGTGTCGAGTCTGTCGACCGATGAAACCCATCGCCCATCTACTTCCTGCGGCCTACAACCGATGAAACCCATCTGCGTAATCCCATTCCATTCGGTCTCCCATTCCTGCGGCCTCCCCCTCGTCTTCCGCTCCCCGCAAGGCCGCAACTCGAAAACATTTCCGCCGCCGCTTCCGTGAAATCTTCCGAGACGATTCGATCGTGATTTGGGTGGGATAGGGGAGGAAGAGGAGAGGAGGTATGGCCATGGATGCCGCCAAGCTGGTGACGCTGGGCACCGTGGCCCTCATCCTGGCGAAACCATTGCCGTACTCCACCGCCGACGTGCCGGAGACCGTTGTCCCGTCGCAACCGCTTCACGTGAGCGCTCCTCCCTTAGTCTCCTCCCCCCTCCTCCCTAACCCTCTTGCTGGATCTATTCCTTCCGCAAATAGCTCACCTCAAATCGCTTGCAGTTTCATGGATCTATTGTTGCCTTGCAATTTCATGGCTAGCGACGGGAAGGCGAAGATAAAGGCGATGAGCCCCACCCACTTCGCGTCGGAGGTCCACTCCGGCAACCTCCAGAACCTTGGCCTCGTCCGCATCCTCGACTACACCTGCAACACCATCCCAAACTAGTCAGACAAGTAAATCCACGCGCGTCCTTTACCCCCATTAGACCATTCTTGTAGATTTCTTGTGTTGAATCTATGTCTGTGGTGGTCCTAGAACTCATGAACTTGGTATTCCAACTACTGCTATGTCTGTGATTTTGATTTAGTCAAAAACTTCGGACATATTTTATTTAGTCTATCGGGTATGGGTTACCCGTCGGGTATAAATACCGCATGCGGTGCGCGAATGCAGTAAGTTTCTATACCCGTGCGAATGCGGTATCGTGCGGTAGAGTTATATCTATCGGGTGCGGGTATGGGGTGGCTATACCCAGCGAATATGTACCCGTTACCATCTCTAGACATGGTGTAGTGTAGAGAGACTTGTAGCAGCTGTTGCTGGTTCCACGTGGTGATCTGAAGATCGACGGTCCAGATTGCCCGCGAAGTTTGAAGGCTTCTCGTTGAGGAAATGCTATTTCGTTCGTTCGTGCAGGTGATCGATTTTGCGTCCTGGTTAAGGTATGTTAGGAGGAAGTTATGGTTGATCTCTCTAATAATAAATTATTCATCTAACTATTTTTTACTATTCTTTATTATTTAATAAATTTGAGTTGGTGGTTGATGCATTCTCCTTCCTCCCTTCTTAATCGTCCGATCTGAATACTGAAATCTTGACCATCTATCTAACATCCCTCTCCCCCCTCTCTCTCATATCTAACTACCCCTCCTCTCCACTTCCACCAACGGTTACCATCTCCCACCTCCTCTTCTACCTGGCCTCTCTCTCGCCTCCCTCCCCTCCTGCTTGGATTGTATAATTTTTTATATGCTCTATCTTTTTTGGTGATGCAAATATGTGAAATTTATATAGTTAGAAACTGATGAAAATTAACTCATCATCATTTGAATTATGCTCCTGATTCTTCTTACCTTTTGATAATTGACCTGCACTAGCTAGATGCCCGTGTGTTGTTACGGATTTAAAAACTTTTAGAACATGTTTGTATGTATATTCTAAAAATTTTTAACACCCGTGAGTTTCTTTTAAAAATTCGTAGCAACACACAGACGTTCAGCTAGTTTCACTATAACTTCTCACTATTTGTGTTGATTTATAGTTTTAGATCGTTTCCTGAATAAGAGACAATATATTATCTTTTCTCATATCATCTCTCTTATCTATAGTATTTTACTTATTAAATATAACTAAGAGATAACTAAAATGACACTTTTGAAGATATCCTTTTAACTTTTTCTCCCTCAGCGCCGGCGGTGCGCATGTGGAACCGACACACAAGATAGGCAGCAGGAGGACGGCGATGAGTGATGATGGCTAACTAAAGCCCAATTCAGCAAAAGGGACCTTCGTGTCCTACAAAAGCAAAAGAAAGAAACAATTAAACTTGAGTTCAAAAAAAAAACTTGCGTGCCAAAAACGTGAAGTGAGATTAGGTTTTGCTGGCTCAAGAGGCAGCTGAGAGCAGCCTTGACAGAAGTCTAATCTTACAGATATTGGCCTGAAATTGATCGGCAAACGCCGCCCAATAACATGAACATACATGGGCTTGTCATCTAAAAAGAGGGGGCCATCTCTAGCTAGCCACAGAAGGGGCCCATAAATGGACAACCTATATGTTCCTCTAGACGAACGGGACTGTTGAGAGAGATAGGGCCCTACTTGGCCCACAAAGGTATGTTCCAGTCATAGTTGGAGCTCGACTTGCACTTCAAGAGGTTTTATGTATTCGATATTAATTTCTCGGTTCGTTAACAGGTTCTGAGATTTTTATATGTGATCTTGTTGGACTGTGCATCGGGTTCTGGGAGTTGTTGATGTGACCTTTTAGCTTGTGGTATACGTATTGTAGTTAAGCGCTTTGAAAAGCTCGACACGCTCTGAAAAAAAGTATTTTCATCGTTCATACATTCGCATACGAATATATCGTGAATCAGGTGACCACGGAGGAGCTAAGATCCCGTTCCTGTCGGCATGTTTTCACATGCTGCTCAACTGCTGATATATTTAGCGCGAGTCGCATCAGGATCTACAAAGAAACAAAACATGCGCTCTACCGTGAACGCAGTGTCCAATTAATAAAACGAAACTTAAAAATACCCATTATAATAGTCAAAGAGAAAAGAAAGCGACTGAAGCATGAACTTTGACGCGCAGCAGAGGCAAACACTTCGGAGGAAGCCGTGCCCTGTGCCTGCCGCAACTAGAGAGTCTAGGAGGAGGCAACCAGAGCAGCACAGCACCTGTGCCCCGTACGCTCTGCTGCAGTGCAGATACCCTTTTTTTTTTTGCCGATGCCGCTTGCCGGCCGCAGCCGGGCTCGTGGTAATTCCGGCCGTCTCAACCGCTCGACCTGCCGCGCGGCCAAGGCTCGGATGCTCCGTGACGTTCCTCACCGCGCGCGCTCCCGCCGTGTCACGCTACAATATCCACACGACGGTCCCACGTCGCCGACACGGCTGCTCTGACCGACTCCTCCCCCAGCCACAGCAGAAAAAGCGCAGGACCAACCGAAAATGACGAGAAAAGCGAGGAATTAAAGAATCGGCGAACGCCGTCCACAGATCGAATCCACCGCGCGCGCTGCCGCAGCCGGTGTGGCCGGCTTCCGTTGGCACGTCACAGGCTCGCAGTTACTAGCTCGCGTCGCCGTCTCCAAGCCCGGTTTTTCTCTTTGGTCACGGTCCGAGTCCAAGTGTTGTGTTCTTACTGGCGCTAGTTTATGTAGTTGTTATTGTTGAAGTATAAGTGAATTATCTATCTTTATTCAGCAGTTTAAGTTTTTAGATGAACTGACTGATGCATACAACTTAATATGGTATCAAAGAGAGGTTTTGGGTTCAAAGGTCCAAGACTCACACTACTACAGAAAAGGTCATCACAGACGGTTCAAAAACGCCATCACAAACGGTTTTGTGAACCGTCTGAAATTATGGGTCAGTGATAATACGAGGTCATCACAGACGGTTTTAACCAACCGTCAGGATGCAAATATCACGAATCGTTTTAGTTAAAAATCGTCTGTGATATATAGTTATCACAGACGGTTTTTAGTTAAAACCGTCTGTGATATTTCCTTCTATTCCTAAACCTATTTCTGTTTATTGGCTAGCCTCAGGAAATGCTAGCCATGCCCTCTGAAACAAGCAGATCAACATGTACATGTATACATCCAATTCACATCTCAATTCATTTCACAAACATAAAACATTAATTTTTATTAAGATTAGAGTATACCATTACAATATCTCAAAACAACGAGCAGGTTATACAACAAGAACAACGAGCAGGTTACACAACAAGAACAACGAGCAGGTTACACAACAAGCAAAGATCCTCTATGCCTTCTCGCCCCTGATGCAACGCATGAGCTGAATGTCTTTGATGACCACCATCGTCGGCGTTGATTGAGCGTCTGCCCGGTTGGCACGAGCTAGAGGCTTCTGCGTCGTCTGCAAGGAGGAGGACAGCAAGGAGGAGGAGAACAACAAGGAAGAGGACAGCAAGGAGGAGGACAGCAAGGAAGAGGAGACTAGCAAAGAGGTTGGATTTTGGGTATATTTATAGGGAGGAGAGGAGGGAGAAGCGGGAATTAAATTTTTGGCGCGGGAACGGAAAGGCGGAGCTACGATTCGTGGGGTTGAGGATCGACGGGCCAGGTGGTCGATTATCACGACGGTTCTATATATAGAACCGTCTCAGAATTGGAGCACAAATTTTATATACCGATGCAATATAAATAACTAGTCTGAAAAGATAAAATAGCAAAGGTTTATATAGTTTATATATACTCATTTGAAAGGTTTCGACGAGATCTACAACTTTGCGTTGAAGAAAATCCAAATTCGAAAATAAAACCAAGAAAAGGGCAAAACAGAAACCAAAACTTGCGCGTAGGTTTAGGTCCAAAGATGGCCGATTTTTGGGTCTTGGAGGTCGACTGGCACAAGCAGGTCGTTTTTGGATCGGGCTCGTCGTTAGCTTTCCAACGAGTACAAGAACGTCAGCGGACACCGTATGCAAAAGTTATGCCCGTTTCTCAAGGTGTCTCAAAACGAACCATACTCGGACTTAAGCGGAAAATATGAAATTTTGAGGATTGCAAGCGGAAATGTATCAGGTGGCCTTTATTATAAAACCGTCATGATATTCTAGCCGCGCGATTGGGGTAGAGGACGTGCGCCATACTCATTTTTCCGCCAGAAATTAAAACCGTATGGTAAATCAGGCCCTCACAAAATCGCGTCGATTTGCGTCACTATTAGGCTTTTTATAGTAATGTCGGCGAGCATTCCACGCATGTCTGAGAGGATACACATGAGAGGAAGTGCTGAAATATAAGTAAAACACGCAACTACGTCTACTGGCCTCCACAGATGATAGACACGTACTGCTGCCTTTGTGAACGACCAGCTGTTCAAAGCACCCGTGATCCCTTGTACACACTGGTATGTGCACGCACGTATGAGGTCTTGGATTCAATACTTGGCGGCGTAGTTAAAAAAAATAATAATAATTGTTGCCTACATCTATTCTACGTCTTAAGTATGAGAGAATCTACATGTGAAGAGAGGGTTGAAGTATAAGTGAATTATTTATCTTTTTTAGTATCTTAAACTTTTGGGTAAATTGACTGATAGATATAACTCAATAATTATCAAGACGTCTACTGGGCTCCATAAATGATAGACGTGTAGTGCCGCCTTTGTGAACGACCAGCTGTTCAAAGCACCCGCTATTCGTTGTACACACCGGTATGCGCACGTACGTATATATGCTGTCGGTTTGTCACGTACCTGACGAATGGAATCAAAGTTGGCCCGAGCTGAATTGAACTTCTGTTTGAACTTGAATACGAACAGACGTGCAGATGATCGAATTCGAGCCATAGGTTGCATCTGCGCATGTGCGGGTACTGAGATACGTGGTCCACAGTTGGACAAGCGAGTGGTGCGGCCGCCGTTGCACGGTTGCGCCGGCCATCTTGGGAGCATGCAGATGCACCGATTGCGGCTTGATCAGTTGGCGATGATCGATGAAATGTCAGTCAGACTGTCAGTGAATACTATGCTAGCCATTAGCCCATTACATACTGCTGACCAGATCAGATCAACTGAGCCAAGCTGTAGTGGGTAGATCGATTTAGGGACAACGGATGCACGGTAAGAGTACTAAACCAATGGATAGCCAGATCAGGGATGCACAAAAAAAAAAACTTGTGAATAAATAGAAAGGTTGTAATAGAACAAATAATATATATGGCTCGGAGTCAAGATCTTTTAGCTTCTCATAGGGAAATGGGGGACTGGAGCCCTTTTCTTCTTGAAGCATAAGATCCAAGTCATTGAACAACCTGCCGTACTAATCTACTTGCCAATTCAATACCAACGAAATATTCAAGTGCTAAGCAGCAGCGTAATGCCACAGTTGCGAAGACAAATCATACACAGATGGTCCAAGACTTTTCTCTTCATGAAAAAAAAAAAAAGAAAACATAAAGGTGTCTGAGCTCAGCTCCGCCTCCGATCCGAAGCGGCTGTGAGCAGACAGAGACAGGCAGGGTAGCCACGGGCGCTCGAGCTCGGCCGGACGGACAGCGACGCCAGCGAGACGCGAAATGGCGAAAGGCCACTGGCACTGGAAGAGAGAGAGAGAGAGAGGAGACGCGTGCAGTTTTTGAACTCGTGCAGCACACCGTCACCTCTCGTCGTCAGGCCCACACGTCACGCGGGGCCCGGCCCTAGCAGGCCCGTCTGGTCACCGTGGCCGTCAATGGCCCGTGCACGCTGCCTCCTCCGAACCTTCCGTCGTTAAGCACGGGTCAATTGATTAATCAACAGCTAACAGCTTGCTTAGTTAGTTTACTAATCCCAGCTCAACATACATACGCGCCGTGTGGCTCTTTTTCTTTGGAGAGATGCGCTGTGTGGCTCTTTTTGGGAGGCTGACTAGCATGTAATAATGTCATGGGTTAATTACCGTTCACGAAGGGATACGGCATATACGGCACCAAAACTTAGAAACCATTTATGTCGTTCTCTGTAGATACGTTATGTAGAATGTTTAAGATATATGGTGGTGATATAAAACTCATGTATAAAACTGTTGAAAAAACATTGTAGATGAGAGAGCTATTTAGCGTAATTAAATTTAAAAATATAAAAATATGTTAGCCCATTAGATAATACAAACAAATACGAAAAAGAACCGCAAAAAGCTCAACAAAAGCCAAAAGTTCAAAAAAGACAAAACTGAATAGTAAAAAAGCCATATGCCCTAACGTCTAGATGAGATCAACCATTAATGGGAAAAATATGGAGTTGCTTATTCGGATGTTGCTAAAGTTTAAAGCTTGCCTGGCTCTTTGCTAAAGACTACCATATCACTTGCTTATAATGACGTTGTGGGTTACCGTTCCGGAAGGAAGGCACCAATACTTAGAAACCAATTATGTCTATCTGTTATGAATCCAGATCACGGTTTTAAAACCCAAAATATATTAGTGAAAAATCTATATAAATAACTCATCAAATCTGAGGTTGGTGTAAATCGAACTCTATTCAGCTAAGAGACAACATGGTACACCGCTAGCTTGGCATGATATCATCATATCAACCATTAATGGAGAAATTATGGTGCTGCTTATTTGGTCGCTGCCAAAAAAACACATTTGGAAAAAAAGTATACCTGTGAGCATAAAATAAGTACCGTTCAAGAAGATATGCACGCAAAACAATTAACCATGACACAATGCGCCACCAAATCTTGGAAACCATTTACGTCATTCTCTGTAGACACATTGTACACAATGTAGTTGGAAGGTATGGTTAATGGTATTGTCTCTAAAATCATATTTCATAGGTGGTGATTTGAGAGATGTGGTTACTTGCTCCATGTCTAAATCAGACCAGACATATTATACATTTCGTGCATTTGACTTATTTAGCATAATTAAATCTTAAAAAAATAAAAATAAAAATATGTTAGCCCATTACGTATAATACAAACAAATACGGGAAAAAGAACCTTTGGAGATTCAACAAAAGCCAAAAGTTTTGAAAAAGGGAAACTTATGAATAGTGAAAATTTTGTCAAAAGTCAAACCGAAAATGAAGAGATCCTTGAATCATATGGTTACTTGTGTATTTGAGATATGTGGTTACTTGCTCCATGTGACCATGTCTAAATCAGACCAGACATATTATACATTTCGTGCATTTGAAAGATATGGCTATTTGCTCCATCTCTAAACAATGTCAAATATTATTAGATGTGCTATACCATAAAAGAAATAGGCAACAAAGCTCTTGAACTTTACCTAGGCGGCTTTCGTTTTCCTACACAAAAAGGTACAGTGGGGGGGGTTTAGGAGTATTTCCCCAATATTTTTATTTTTTTCTTAGCGTACTCCAGAGGTGCTTAGAAAAGGAATGAAGGTTTCGATTTTAAGATGGTCATCAAATGACAAAAGTATAGCAATTGTGACTAAACAATCGCTATACTTCTATCGTTGACAAAGTTCACTATCAACCATTGTAAGTAATTTTGTTTGTACATATGGACCCTATATTTTCATTATAACAATTGTATAGTGAAACTCATCATATAGTGAAGCCACCTTTTTGTTTTGGAAATAAGTTGAATGTACTTCGAAGCGGTTCCGTTTACTCATTATGAAGAACAACTTAGCGCTTCAATGCATCTGTAGCACAATCAATGATAATTACGGAATCTCTAGCTATCTATAATAGCGTGTTTAGCTGGCTACCTTCATAAGCACATCTGCTACATATCAATTATAAAGTTTTCATGTAACAAATAGTTACACGCTAGTCTCCGAATTAATACATTCGTGGATCAAAGATAAAAAAGTTTACATCCACGGTACAATCATTTGCCCAAATTACGAAACATCACATGTACTTAAATGCATATGGAGTTTTCTTGACGACGTATCGGCAGTGCAATGAATTACGCCAGGTAGAAATCATTTACGCATATATTCCAGCATGCAGGATCCGTCGGCCAATCCATTTTCAATTTTTATCCTCGACGAACCGGCCAAAACAGCCACCGACATCGCACTAGCATCCGAATAACCCTGTCCAGACTCGTACGGAACAGAGCAGAGCGCATCGCCTGTGTGTACAACGCCGGGTGACCCAAGCGACAGCGCCAGGCAGCAGAGAATCTGTAAAAAGATCTTTTGCAAGAAGCAAAAAATGCTACGCCACCCTTCGGCCATGCCGGCCCCACCTCCCCCAAACCGAGTAGCACACGTCGAGCGGGCCCACAACGGCAGCGCCGATACAACTACCACTAGTAGCAGTGTGGTACACGCTGCCGCCGCTGCTAACGACGAAACCGACCAATCGAACCGGGAAACCACGGGGGGTTGGAGAGGAGGCGCGGACAGGGACGTGTACTAGAAGCCGCGCTCGCCTTACTCGCTTTCCCCGTTCTCCCCAGCCGCGTGAGCCGCGGTTGCCCGCCTCGCCTGCCCTCGCCCGCGCCACGGTGACACCCCGCGGTCAGCCCCTTCCCCAGTTCCCCTCGCCTTCCTTTTGCCCCGGCCCGCGATACCGCGTGGGCCCTTGCCCGTTACCTATATAATTCACCCTCCCGTCGCCTTTCCCCCTCCAACCTTGCCAGATCGATCGATCTCACACTCGGATAACACCTCCTCCTCCTCCTCGATCCACCCTCATCGCAGCGATCCCCCAATCCTCCATTGATTCCATTCCCACACACACTAGAGAGCGAGCAAGCGTGAAAGGTACGTTCTTGTTTGTTTGCGTGTAGCTAGATGAGCACCTCTTACACCGAGACGCAGTTCCATTCCCTCTTCGACTTCCCCGCCGGCGACGACCTGTCGTACCTCTTCACCAACCTGAGTAACGACGCGGCGGCACCGCTTCCGGTGCCGTTCGAGGCGCCGCAGGCCATGGTGAACCCGGGGAAGAGGGCGGCGGAGTGGCATATGGGAGGGGAGGCCGGCGGGTCGGGGTCGGCCAAGAGGCAGCGGTCGCCGGCGAGCTCGAGGGAGAACAGCAGCGGGAGCAATGACGGGGACAACGAGCAGTCGTCTGACGCGGTTCTGGCGGCGGCGGCGGCGGGGGCCGGGGCGAGGGGTAGCGGGAGGCGGCTGTGGGTGAAGGAGCGGGACCGGGAGTGGTGGGACCGGGTGAGCAGCCCGGACTACCCGGAGGCGGAGTTCAAGCGCGCGTTCCGCATGTCGCGGGCCACGTTCGAGGCGGTGTGCGAGGAGCTGGGCGCCGCCGTCGCCAAGGAGGACACCATGCTGCGCGCCGCCATCCCCGTGCGCCAGCGCGTCGCCGTCTGCATCTGGCGCCTCGCCACGGGGGAGCCCCTGCGCTTGGTGTCCAAGCGCTTCGGCCTCGGGATCTCCACCTGCCACAAGCTCGTGCTCGAGGTCTGCGCCGCCATCAAGGCCGTGCTCATGCCCAAGGCCGTGCAGTGGTCGGAGGGCCCGGCTGCCGCAGCCTCCGTCGCCGCCAAGTTCGAGGCCGCGTCCGGGATCCCCAGCGTCGTCGGCGCCGTGTACACCACCCACATCCCCATCATTGCTCCCAAGGCCAACGTCGCCGCCTACTACAATCGCCGCCACACGGAGCGCAACCAGAAGACCTCCTACTCCATCACCGTGCAGGGCGTGGTGGACGCCGACGGCGCCTTCACCGATGTCTGCATCGGGTGGCCTGGTTCCATGACCGACGCCGACGTGCTCGAGAAGTCGGCGCTGTACGCGCAGCGCGGCGCGACCGGCCTGCTCCAGGGGCAATGGCTGATCGGCGGCGCTAGCTACCCGCTCATGGACTGGCTGCTCGTGCCATACAGCCACCAGAACCTGACGTGGGCGCAGCACCTGTTCAACGAGAAGGCGGACGCCGTGCGCGCCGTGGCGCGCGACTCGTTCGAGCGGCTCAAGGCGCGCTGGGGCTGCCTCCAGAAACGCACCGAGGTGAAGCTGCAGGACCTCCCTGTCGTGCTCGGCGCGTGCTGCGTGCTCCACAACATCTGCGAGCGCAGCGGCGAGGCGATCGACCCGGAGACCAACTTCGAGCTCTTCGACGACGACATGGTCGCCGAGAACCCCGTGCGCTCGGCCGCGGCCGCGCAGGCACGCGACGCCATCGCCCACAACCTCCTCCACCGTGGCGCTGGCGCCGGTGCGGCTTTCTTCTAGGAAGGAAGCAATCAGACAATCAAGCAGTTCAATTTCTTGTTCAAATCAGGGGAGAAAAAAAAGCTTAGCAGGATTCAATTGGTAGTTGTAGGAGTTGGTTCTTTTGTCGGAACGGCAACAGTGAACAATATTTCATTTGTAATAAGGAGGAAAAGAAGAAACAAGGGTCCTAGGTTCAAAGGTACAGTACCTGCTTCTTGGTAGGATTAGCGATTGATTTTTTTTAGGTCTCATCTTTTCATGTTTTGGTGAGGCTGTAACCTGCATAATCTTGTACCCCCCCCCCCCCGGTCATCCATTAGTTTAACAGAAGATTTCATCTTGCCAAACAAGGGATCAGATTCTCTCTTATTTTCCATTTGTGCCCATAATTTGGCTTGATTGTGCAGGGGTGCCCAACAGCCCAAAGAGATCTTTAAATTGACCAAACTCAGAGCATTAGCAGCCATTCTGTTCTTTTGTTTAATAAGAAAACCTGATAATGCAGCGAGTTGTATTAGTATACAAGTATTAGGTGGCACTCTTAGTCATATCTTTAGACCATATACAATGGTGTGATGTTAGCTGTCTATAAATCTTGCCACGTAGGATATGGGATGATGTTGAGAAAAGAGAGGGAGCATAAATAATTGGGCCGTCTATTATGCAGTAGTCGACTATAACACTGTAAACAAAACATATTGTGTCATAGATAAGCTGTCTATAGAGATATCTAAAAAGACAACATATTATATGAGCTGTCTTTAGTGCTGTTTATAGATGACATGAAGAATATCATAGATAGCAGTTGTCTATACCATTGTACATGCCCTTATGGTCTTTGTGTATGCGAAAATTGAGAAATGATTGGTAAATAAGGAAGAAACCTTAGATGGAGCCTGTCCAATAAATATACAACCTGGCAGGTAGCAAGTGTAGCTAGCTTTCAATTGTGCATGCCTTTCAGGCTGACTGCCTTGAATAATACAACCAAGCTTAGTAGCATGATAAATGCTCACAGCCTATCATCTTCGGGCAATTATTCGCATTTGAAAGCACAAAAACTCACTATAGTCTATAGTCCACAAAGCACAGGCATTGCTGGTAATTTATAGGAAACATTTGCGAAATTAGATGATGATGGTTATGATTGCCATTTTGGTGATGGCAAATGCAGACTTGTGTTTAATAATAAATGTGTTGGTCTTGCCTTCCGACAAGACAAGCTTTATTTATTATCACTTTCGAGAATGTGAATCATGTAACCATTGAGAATGAGAATACCTCTTCGTCTATGAATGAAAGAAAAAGCGAAGATAAATCATGATGCATCGTCAAATTATGGCATTGTCGTTAGGCCATATTTCGAGGGGAGAATAGAACGATTGATTAAGAAAACACTTCTTCCGCCATTAGAATTTTCAGATTTAGAACAATGTATTGATTGCATAAAAGGAAAATATGTTAAGAAAATAAAGAAAGACACCAAACGCGCAGAATTTTAGAAATAATTCACACAGATATCCGTGGTCCATTTCTGTGATAAGTGTGGATGGTTATGATTCATTTATAACATTCACTGATGACTATTCGCGTTATGGCTACATTTATCCAATTAAAGAAAGATCAAGCATTGGATAAATTTAAGATATTTAAGGTCAAGTAGAAAATCAGCACAATTTAAAAATTAAGATAGTAAGATCCGACCGTGGGGGGAGTACTACGGTCGGCACACCCGTATGGCCAAGTTCCCGACCTTTGCAAGGTTCTTACAGGAAAATGGCATAGTTGCTCAAGACTTACACCGCGCGAACCTCAGTGAGAATGGAGTGGTGAAAGACGCAACCGCACCTTAATGGATATGGTGAGAAGTATGATAAGTTACTCCACGCTACCGATAAGTTTATGGATGGAGGCGTTAAAACCGCCATTCATATTCTTAATCGAGTACCAAGCAAGTCGGTACCCAAAACACCGTATGAGTTGTGGACGGAAGAGAACCCTCACTTAACTATTTACGTGTGTGGGGTTGTCCTGCCGAGGCTAAAGTTTTTAACCCAAACATAGGAAGCTAGATCCCAAGACAGTACCGCCATTTTATTGGCTATCCGAAAAATCGAGGGTTATCGCTTCTATTGTCCCGGCAGCACATACGAAGTTTGTAGAAACAAGACATGCTTGTCTTCTTGGAGGATGAGATGATCGGGGGCAGAGTAGCGAGAAATTAACCTAGAGGAAAAGCGGTACATGTGCCCACTCCGATGGTTCAGAACCATTTTTCACGCTACTACTGTTGCTACACCAACAAAGCTGCAGACATCGTAGTGACAGCACTGCTGTCGGTTCTCCGTGGGAACGCAATATAGTCTGGGCCATCTAGTTCCAGTACTCTTACAACTGTTAGTAACTCGAGTTGAGATGGTACAGAGTTTCCATTTCAATTGCAATGTATGTTAAAATTGCTGGCCTTGCTTGAATTCTACAATGTTTCCATTTCGACTGCAACGTCTGTTAAGATTTTTTTGAGGGGTTAACGTATGTTAAGATTGCGACACATGATTTCCCGGGTCTGCAGCTGGTTCCTGCATTCCAGTTCAGCAGTAGGACTGTCATTTTTTTTTCAGAGCGTGAGATAATGCAACGCTGTCAAAGCAAACAGCCAAGCAGTCTAATGATAAATTTGTGTTACTGTGCCATCAAGTAACTCAAGTACTCTTATAGAGTTTAAGTATAAGTTGAGATCAAGGGGAGAATGTTAGGATGATCTCCACCCCGCTTTGGCCCAACGCCATCCGGCCTTGATCGTATAGCATGAAGAGATAGTTTCTAGCATGACAAGTAACATTAGTAACACACTTAAGCGTGAGTCGCGTGGGAGTAAATCTGAATGGGATTGTGGGAACACGAGCAGTAAAGTCATGTGGATGCAACCCATTGAGATCTTAAGAAATCTGTTGACCGGATTTTTTCATGTCTGACCTCCTAAAGCATCGCTATCAACAACGAGTCATCGATCACTGCTGATCTCTCTTAGGAAAGGTACTAGTTTTTGTTTTAGGGAACATGCAAAAGGGTTGCATGTCATTACATTAAGAGGGAAACGAGAAGTACAAACACTAGTGGGACTAGAGCTTTAAGATACAAACCGAGGGGGAGGGGAAACCAAAAGAAAAGAGGAAAGGTACAAGTTGTTGATCTCAGTTCAGAATGGTTTGGTAGGTCGTACCGAAGAAAGCGCAATGCTTCCCGAAATTTGCCAGATCTGGCACGAGCATGCCACAGCTAAGGAGACCATACCGACACTGTGATCGTTTTGGCTTCAGTTTTTAGCTTCCAACTTATTTTTCATTATTCATAAATTTTGTCTTTTTCTGAACTTTTAGCTTTTTGTTGAGTTTTTGCTGGTTCTTTTTTTTCCCGTATTTGTTTGTATTATACGTAATAGGCTAACTATTTTTTATATTTTTAATTTTTTTAAATTTAATTATGCTAAATAAGCCTCTGTCAGCTACAATATTTTTTAGCCAGCTACAGTACTTTTTAGCCATAAGCTATAAAAAAAAGCCCAAATAATCACCACCTAATTTTAATCAACGGAACATATATGGATATGAACCCACGATCATTTTGAACAAACTGGAAAGGCACGCCACGCTGACTACAAGCGCTTTGAAACTGGATAGCTCCTTTTTAAGTTTTTTAGAGGAAAGTAGCACCTTTAAGGGCCTCTTTGATTCACAGGATTATAAAGATACAGGAATAAGAAAAACGCAGGATTGGTTTGATTGCCTCATGACAGCTTATTGAATCCCGTAGGAAACAAACCGCATGAATTGTTCAAAAGATAAGTTTGATTGCCTCATGGGAAGAATACAGATTTTTTTAATATTAATTAGAGAGATAATGGAGAGAGAAAGAGAGAAGGTACATTGAAACTCTAACAGGAATTGTTGACATGAGATTAGTCCTCATGCTAGAATTCCTTCAAAATTTGTAGGAATTTTTCTTATCCTATGATTTTTTTTAAAGCAATCCTACAAATCAATTAAACACCCCTCATAGGAATTTTTCCTTCTGATTAAATCTCTTCATTTTTTCAATTTGAAATTCCTTTGAAACAAAGAGGTCCTAACTCCAAAGTGTTTATCCAAATACCTTCCAAATCGGGAGGGTGCTATGGTTTAGCAGCTAAATAAAATTATGCTAAAGCGTAGTGTTCTACGAGACCAATGAAGCCTAAGAGAAGCCCAGAATTACCCACTACAGCTGGTCAAAAGATGTTGATGCATGCATAAAAACTACTAGTTTAAACAGTCAGATGTACCACTCTTTGTCATGTGTGGTCAATGTTTCAGGTCTCAGGTTTTGGTGGCACCATCAAGTGGATCATCTTGAAACTGACCAGCCTGATCAATGCATCATTTCTATTTTTTACATTCTGGAAGCGCAGATGTACGTCCTTGTAGAACGCCACCGATCTGCTGACATTTTCCAGACATAAGTTCGCATTGGTGAATGGAAGCTATGTTGCCAACAACTCCATAGCAAGGCTCGGCGTCGAACAATAGTGCATCAGTTTCAGTTCAGGCAGAAGAAGGCTATCACTTAGCTCTAGCCACTCCTCTCATGTTCTAAGTACCAACAGCTGCCCAGTAATAACAACCAATACAGGGAGCACTGGCGCTGCTACTGTCTTGAAGTTAGGGGGCCTGTTTTCTTTTCTGGACTTCTTCTTGCTGTTCAAATGTTTGCGCGTTAGGGCCTATGGGCCTTGTTTTTCTGCTTTTGCGGCCTTGATCTCTTTTGTAGACTTTGGGCCTACTTTCCTTTTCTGGACTTCTTCTTGCTGTGAATGTGAACTTTTCGATGTTTGAAGTTATGTAGCTCTGTAATAGATAAAAGTTTTTTGCTGCCTGTGAGAGATTAAGAGAGTAATAGATACTTGTGTTGAGAAAATATTTTCTTTAAAGCAACTTCTACAGTGATTTTTACAAACGGCAGCTTATAGGAGCTACCTTGAGAAACCACATCGTTCAACTGCCAACTTCTAAAAGCCAGGGGTGCTCATTTAGGCTTAATTTTGTGTCTTTTGGCTTTTTTTTTTCATTATTTGAGTCTTATTTTGTATTGTAGCTATTGGTAACTTTTTGGTGTAATTAAAATTTTAAAAATAAAATAATGTTAACGTATTATGGACAATACAAAGGAATACTGGGAAAAAGAGAAGGCAAAGAGCCTTTAAACAAGCTAAAAAAAATCAGAAAAGGATGAAATTAAAAAAATTAGAAGGTAGAAGTCAGACGTCAAAATCTGAAGCCGAAACGAGCACAAATTATTTAGAACAGGGCCAACGAGCGCCCACCTCGAAATGTTCAAGTATGGAGCCCGGATCATCTTTTAAAAAGATCATTGGGTTTAGGGCTGGTTGACGTGGGCTGGTTTCTGTGCAGAAATTTAGCCTTTTTTTTAAAAACAAAAACAAAAATCCAGATGCTACTATTTGTCTCTACATAATACTAACCCCATTATACCAGGGGGAATGCCGCGCCCTCCGCTCGGCCATGTCGCCCGCGCCCGCGCTCTGGCCGGCGGGTGGCGCGGGGATTTCGGTACGGCCGGGGAGGGAGATTCCCTGAGTTTTCCGAAAATTACGTACAGGTTCTTTTTCCTCGCAAAGAGGTCCTTTTTCCTCGCGAAAAGGTCCCTGACGGTTTTTTACGCTTTTCCCCCTGAAAACACCCCTCCAATTTACAGGATGGCGCCCCGTGGTTTTCTAAATTACGTATAGGTCCTCATTTAGTTACGTACAGGCCCTTAAATTTTTGCGGAAAAAACCTTAATCTTTTTCGAAAATACACATGTACCCTGGATTTTTTAAACCCGCGGTTTTCTAAATTACGTACGGGTCCTCGTTTAGTTACGTACAGGCCCTAGGATTTTTGAGGAAAAAACCTTAATCTTTTTTGAAAATACACATGTGCCTTGGATTTTTTTAAAAAAACTCCTCACAAATTATCGCCCCTTTTACTTCGGTACACATGATGGCTGACGCGGCGTGTTGCCGCGCCTATCAGGCTAGTAGCAGTTACAACACAGCGCCATGTTATGTTGTTAAGGACTGATCAGAAAGAGACACCGAGTGCTCATCATTCTATATTTGACCAGAGGAACATATATAATTTAGCTGAAGAAACATGAGAGGATTCTGGAAATTGCACCGTCAGCGAAACGTAACATAATCCCCCGTGATAGTCTCATTGTTGATCATCTCCGAAATTGATAGCTCCGTCAAGCGGATAGCTCCGTCAAGCGGTCAAGCCTGCGCGTCGGCCGGATCGCACCGTGCGCCACCTATCGGTCGGCCGCACACGTTCGCCACACACGTACGCCCCTATCTACGCATTGTCTCCTGCCGAATTTTTAGCACGTATAGCATCTTTTCAACATATATTTATAAAAGTAGTTTTATATACGATGTATTAACAAAAGTATCCCTTCTACGGTTCGGTCATCTGGTGATAGAACCCTATAGTCGACATGTAGTGCCTGCTATCCGGCCACAAAATGGCAGGTGGTGGCTTAATTACCTGTCTAAATTTGTAATTTTACATCATATTTGTTTGAATTTTTAAATATAGTAATTGAGCTCAAAAACTTATGAAATTTTATGCACAGTCTTCTGACACAACGTACTTCATTGTGTAATTTTTTTGATAAATTTATCCAATCTGAATATTGCTAAAAAAATCATATGATTTCGATATTTGTAGGAGTTGTTAATATAGCAAACGAGCTTCAAAAATTATAAAATTTTATGTAAAATCTCCCAACATAGTCGACCTAATTGTATAATTTTTTAAAAATTTTATGTGCTCTGAATTTATTATGTTAATTTAAACGTAATTAGTGATATACGATGCTCAGGTATCTTTTGCAGTGCGTGACCTCTGTCATTCACACATATGTCGGCTCGTTGGTGCTATCTTTTCTTTTTCGCTGTTTTCTTCACACAATTGTCACTCTATTCGTGTTATCCTATTCACACGTTCCTTTGTCCGCACTAATGCCGTTTTGTTCGTGTCGTCCACCCTCACTCGCTCGCTTGTCTCCACATTTGTTTGTTACCATGCCGTCCCCCTTCGCTCGAAGTTCTGCGCATTGACAATGAGTTCTTAATTTGCGGGGTGAGTGCACCAGGTTCCCTTTTCACTCGGCAATAAATAAGAACCTCTTGCAGTTGGTCATCAGTTATCTCAGTTGCTTATTACGGAAGCTCATTCTTACGGTCGTCACTCAAAATTAAGAGTGCATAGCTAATTATTTTGAGAAGCCAGTGCATAGCTCATTAAGAACGCAGCAGGAGGATGCGGCAGTGCTGATTGCTTCTCCCGAAAGACAGGTGATTTTTTATTGCATGCTTTTGACGTTATTCCCGTTGTCCTAGTTAATTACTGTTATTTAGTTAATCGTAATTAATGTAGTTTGTATTATGAAATAAATAGGCTATAGTAATTTTGACATAATTTTTACTATTTTTGAGTACGTACGATACCCATAATTTGTTATTGTATGATAATATATAATTAACCCGTCGTAATTACTGTAATGGTAATTAATTAGGGTTAAATAATGAGTTAGTGCTAAGAACAATGGTAACGAATCACTCGAATTTTTTTCGGATGGGTAATCAAATTGTTCGTAATTAATAAATTATTCGTATATAGTTATATGTATGTAATCATTAACTTGCATGTTGCTTGTCATCATTTTTTGTTGTAACACTTATTGCCGATTTGGTCGTTGTGGCTTCAGATAGTCGCAGACATAGAATATTTGATAATGTTCTATGACGATGGTCTTGTACGGGTTAGATCCAATGGGTTGGACCTATCGACATGGCAATACAAGGTGCTTCGGGTCGAGGGACTCGGCATCATGAATATTCACAAAGCGCTATTTTGTTTAATACCATATACATAAGCTATTTTTATAAATACACATTTGAAAGCCGCGATATATATAGCAAAAACTCGTCTCCTGCCCCATCATACGTACGATAGGCCGATGCGAGCATGCCACGCACGCCCCGGCCGGCCGCGAGCCAGTGGAAAGTGGAAACCACCCACGTCGCGCGACAGCCGTCGATGCGCGCGTGGTCGCCGTTGGCCAAACACCCCCAACACGCGCGTCGCGGCTCGCCGTGCGCTGGATCGCCCGTGCATGCGTCCATGATTGCTACGCGGCGCAGCCACCTCTCGCATACATGACGATACGCGCATATTCCTCGGTTGGGCGCGCGGTGCAGAGGCTTCGACAGAGCTGCTTCAGTGGAATGGGAGGCGCGCCGTGGCACACAGGCCACCCCCATGGTTGTGTGTTAGGATTATGGGCCTTGTTTGCGCGCTTGTGGCCTTTCTCTCTTTTCTGGCCTTGTGCGCATTTTAACTTGATGGCTAGGGCTGAAAACGATCGGAAACGATCGGTAGGAGGTCAAATCACTTTCAGTTTCACGTTATTTTTTCGAAAACGAAATCGATACGATATTGTCGGAAACGAGAACGACATCGATATTCCGGTAAATTTGGAAACGAAACTATTCGATCAAAAGTGCATCGATAGCGATCGAAAATCATGAAAGCGATAGCTAAAATACGATATTCTCCACATCTAAGGAAGCCAAAACATGCAACCATAATCAATTCTAAGCCATGAACTCATATCATCATATCACAAATTCTCAACTAAATGAAGCAGGTATACTTCAACACTTCAGTTCGATCCCATCCATCACACGAACAGCGAACTCATACTACCACAAAAGGTCCTTCCTTTCATTACATAATACTTAAAGAAACTACTACTACGGTACTACCAAGAAGATCATAGGCATATCAAGAACGAAACGAAACCAGGCTTCCTATAGCTGAACCTCTGGCTTGGTCACTTGTTTCTTAGCTGAAACTATCAAAATTAAAACTTTCACCAAAAATATAAGCCGCAACCATATTAAACAGATCCATATTCTCTTTCACAGACCTACGCGTGACCGAACTGAAGAAGGGAAGGAAGTGAATGAGAATCCTAACAAAGAACCTTTGCTAACCTCTTACCAATCCCTCCCATGAAAATGAACCTTTTCAATGCCGTACGCTTGTAAAGGAGAAAAAAGAGATACGGGTTTTCGAATGCGGCGTTAGGAGCGGGTCGATCGATGGAAGGGCGATCCAGATCTCGAGCTAGATTTGGGCGGTGGAGTGGACGATCGTTCCGCTGGGCCCGGTTTCCGACGCATCTCGGTGCCGTCGTAGGGCGCCCACCCGAGCCAAGGCCACGACCGGCCTTGAAAAGCGGTGACCTTTTTTCTGCCCCTGTCGCCGTTGTTCCCCAGGCATGGCAGACGAGCCGAAGTGCCAAATCAAGCGGACGGAACCAGGCCGCGTGGAGATCGGTAATTACCAACGGTAATTACCGATTAAATATGGTATTTTTCGAAAACGATCGGAAGAGAGCTAAATCGTTTTCGTTTTCATTATCGGATATTTTACCGTTTCGTTTCCGTTTATCGTTACCGTCACCGCTTCCGCTTAGGGAAAAAATCGGTAATTTTTCGAAAACGATTTTCGGTAACCGAAAATTACCGTTTTCGTTTTCAGCCCTATTGATGGCCTTATATTTGCTGTCCTTATGAGCTTTCCCTTTTGTGTTTCTGTGGCACCGTGCTTATCGGGAGAGAGTCCACTTCAAAATGTTCAGGTGTTGGGTGTTGAGTCCGGACCATCTAAGATGGGTTATTGGGCTTGGTCTTGAGGTTCGACATGGGCTGGGCGATGTTCTGATTTTTTTTGTTGGGAAAAATCTCTGCAGCATTCATCTGAATGTTGTATTGTGCATCGAACTTTTGAATTTTTTTTGACTAATTTGTTTTTATTTAAAAATACAAAATTATACATGCGATTTTATTTTTTTACAAAATTAGTCTCCTGTCGCCGAACAGTTGGGCAATTAGCACCTATCGCTTAACCGTTCGACAATACTAATGCAGTTGCCTAACCGTTAGGCAGTATTAATGCAGTCGCCCAACGGTTAGGCGATAGGCTTTGTCGCCCAACCATTCGGCGTAGAAGCTTCTAGTCGTCGAACGGTTGGGCAACTAGATGGCTTATATAAACGACGTGGCAGTCGCCCCTTGCCGAGCGAAAGGAAGAAAGAAAGAAAGAAAGAAAGAAAGAAAGAGAGGAGAGGAAAGATAGGGAAAAAGGAGAGGGAGAAGAAGAGGAGGAGAGGGAGAGGGAGAAGGAGAAGAGGGAGGCAAAAGAAGAAGAGCAGAAAAGATTCGTATGCAAGGTAATTTTTTATTTTCCAGTGTATTTTTTGTAATAAGTAAATAGTTTATTTAGTGTAAATTATAGATAAGTAGCACCTGTAGAAAATTGTAGTTAGAGAAAAAGTAGTAAATCGGAATCTTGTTAATATATATAAGTAGCACCCGTAGAAAAATTTTAGTTAGAGAAAGAAGTAGTAAATCGAGATCTTGTTAATTTATAATAGTATAAGTAGCACCCATAGAAAAATTTAGTTAGAGAAAGAAGTAGTAAATCAGAATCTTGTTAATTTATAATAGTATAAGTAGCACCCGTATAAAATTTTAGTTAGAGAAGAAAGTAGTCCGTGAGGGAGAACTAGTGTTTTTTGTGAGAAGTATTGTAATAGTAGCGGTGTTGTGTCGGTGCATGCGTGACCGACTATTATTCAGTGAATAATTAGAAAGTCGGTAAGTTGTAGTGGGTACTCTGGCCGAGTGATGAGGAGGATGAATGATTTGTATGGACTAATTAGTATAGGTTAATTAGCATGGACTAATTGACTTAGGTAATTGGTAAAGCTGTATAGAAGACTGGAACGCCACTTGTAGCATTTCGGATCACAAGTTAGTGTCAGAGTTAGATAATGCCCGGTATGGAATACCTCGCCCGTCAGGTTGAATTGGAATAGTGTACTGCATGTTCATTGTGACCTCTGCCTTAGGGAATGAATGACGTCTTAACCATACGGCAGTGTAGTTGTTCACAATAGGCGAATGTACAAATATAAATTATAGTACAAGTACTTGCATATCGTGTGATGCAATCTGACTAGTTGTAATATTGAAAATATTTACAGACAAACATCAGTCATGCCAGGACCCACTACATTGAAAGTGCATTATAGTGTTGACACCGTTCGTGAAGGTTCGTACGGTGTTGACTTGAGTAGTTTTCCACAAGCCACTCTGGTACACCCAGACGGCGAGAATGAATGAATCTCAGATGTGATGTACTGGTCACCTGAAGCTTCTCCTTGGACCCCGAGGTGTGTAGCGTCATCATACAAGGGCTTTGGAGCTGGTCTCCCATGCAGATTAGATGTGAGTTGAGAAGACTGATGCACACGGCTATGTGGAAGGACTTTCTGGAAGGCTACTGGTACCATGGATATGAGTGTGTGCTGCTTATGGAAGGATGCCCAAAAAAAGCTGTACTGGGCCCTACCACAGATATCATCCGGGTGATGGGAGCAGCTCGAGCACCTAGCATGTTGGTGAAGAAGAGGCTCCGGAGGCCGATGTTACAAAGGGTGCGGAGTATGTTTCTCATGACGTCCCATCAGGGAGATAGCTCCTACTCTGCAGGACATCTCCCTGTTGCTCGGCCTCCACATCGCAGGAGGTGCTGCCTTCCCGCGGAGGCCCCAGCCGACTGGCGCAGTGACCTTTTGGCTAGGTTTGATGGAGTCCTTCCGCCTGTGCCTAGGTACTACATCTTCCTAGTGGCTGTCCCATTTTCAGGTATGTTTGACGCCCTTCCTATTAGGAGCGTTGCACTCTTCTTTCCATACTACAGTCTTACTAACTTTTTGCTTGTACTCAGGTTGAGCGACTGGTGTCAAGCCACCTTAAGGCCTACTTCTTGTGGCTATTTGGTTGGGTGCTGTTCACCAGCAGCCACGGCTCGTCACGTACACTAGGGACATCACCGATGGGGAGGCCCCATATTAGCTGGAGTTCAACTGCACTTGCCACCACCTATTGCGACTTATGTGACATGTGCTGTAGGTTGAGGCCAAACTCTGTCCTCACGGGTTGTCCACTCCTACTGTAGCTATGGTTGTTCGAGGCCAAACCGCACTTTGGACGGCCCCTGTTGGATGACAATGCTCCCTATGTGTAGGAGATGTACCACCGGGACGAGGTGGATCGGCCGACTATGGGCTCTCTCTAGTGTTGGTGACAGGTACGTACTATATCTTGTGAACAATTTTTTCATACAACTGATCGTTCTATGTAACAACTTATGTTCCTTACAGATATAGTTCGAACACATGCAGGTGACATGGGCATAGGGGTTGTTCGTAGAGTAGTTCGACCACCTCACAGTAGACGATGTGCACTGGGAGCCATACTCCCATCAGGAGTTAGAGGCCCATGCTCCTCACGGCCTGTCCTACTGTGTTTGCATGACCAGGACTACTGGCTGACCCGTAGGGTGCTTGTGTTCGACGTCTTCATTAAGGACTATACGGCGCATCGTTTGATACACTAGTTTGGCCTACGCCAGGTGGTTCCAGTACCTATCGGGCGGCATGTGCCCAACAACGTGCACGGGTGAGTAATCGTCATAGATGTTCCTCTTTTTACTGGTGTCTCATATGCACAACTTCTAACTACATGTTACATCTTGCAGGTACAATAGGAAGGGAGTCCACCATGGCATAGACTAGGGGAGGAGGATGGACACATGGGTATAGCAGTGGGAGGCGTGCTGCAGGACTATGCATAGGAGGACACCCTCTACGACCATAGCGCGTATGAGGAGTACCTTCGTTGGTACCCTCCTCGAACATGTACCAGGCTGGTACTTGCTATCGACCCACTCGCACCACGCATCCTAGCACTGACTGACACATACCCTATAAACTTCGCGCAGAACGTGCTCCACATGGTACGTTACATCGTATTTTTAAAACTTTGCTTCTAGGAACCCACTTACAAGTTGTACCCTGTCGTGTTTTCATTGTAGGTGGGCATTGGTAGTGAGATTGAGAGGTACTCCCACTTTGTGTTTCAGAGGATCACCGATGGTGTGGTGGTCACACGCGAGGAGGCGACTCAGGCTTTTTGTTGTGTCATAGCTGAAGCCGATCGTATTGTCACCCTGTTGCCGTGCACTAGGCTCCTGGAGGTTGATACACTGATGTTGACAGTATGTCTGGTGGTACCGTCCAATCCGCCAGCACAGCAGGAGGGAGGGTCAGCGCGTCCATGTGCGTCATGCCCTGATGAGGCTAGAGGCTCGGCTATGCCACGTTTGACACCACCGTGGCCTGACGAGTTTGTAGGGTATGCTAGGGCATAGCCTTGTACAACACCAGCGTCGCAGTACGTGGGTCCTCTGGACTCCTTCGCCTACCACATGTAGCACACATAGGGTGTGTATGATCTACCGTACTTCCCTCCAGATGGCTTTTCGCGTGCCATGGCGCTAGCCCAGGGTACGTCGCGTTGATGTTTGTTTGCTCGCATTGCCTTATTTGATTAACACCAATATTTGCACTACAAATCTTGTGCACTCTTATGGATTAGGGCCTCCCTAGGCAACCCAGACATGCACGACTTCCTTGTGGACCCAGATCCGACACCTCAACTCACACCCCCTGAGGTTCTCTCCAAGTCATAGCTCACTGGTGTGCCAGTACCCACATAGGCGGCAGTGCTATCCACCCCTTCGGCTCTCAAACCTTGTTAGTTTAGGCCTCCTGACTGTCTTTCCCTCTCGGGGCCGAGGCCCCGACACCTAGCACAGAGAGGCCCAAGCGAGGCTGTACAGGAGGACATGGAGGTGGAGTGGGCTGTGGCAACACTCAGGGGATGCTAGGGGTGCTGTTGAGGGGGCCTAGTAGGGGCCGTCTCCCTGTGCTGGCTGTACTTTTGTTCATTATGTGATACTTAAATTTCATACTTAATGTGTGATGTCTCAAATACTGTTGCATTCTTATGTGCACTTGTTTATACAATGTATGTTTGTTCAATGCATATCAACGGCTCTAGCTTGATGCACGTGACATAATGATGCAACAGTCTACTCAATAAATTGTGACCGCAATGACGCGTCCACCATTTAGTTACATGCTTTAGGAGATTGAACATAACTGCATACACCAAGGGAGGTTACTGTGGTACAAGCTTCTCTGGCTGTGCCTAATGGTAGAAGGTGCCTCACGCTAGACACATAGAGTATTCTACAGGGCAGTGCCTTGGATGTGGCTAGGCATCCTTGTAGTGGCACGCACATATGCAGTCAGGGTTCGTGCAGCAGCATATGGGATCATAGGAACTTCTTATGTTCATGACCTCATTGCCCCTCTTGCGCTGGATCTGTTGGCGGATGCCATCGTTATGCTCATTGAGATTGTTAATTCACGCCTCCAACTCTTCGATTAGGTCCCACAACGTATCCATGTACATCAAAACGTAGCATTCATGAGGAGGATCGATCCAGCGGATAAAGTTGCATTTCTCCATCTGTTGCAAAGGGGGGTTAACATGCAATCTCTATAAACGGTAATAGAAAATAAACTATTTGCTACTTGTACCCCAGAGTGTGGGCATCAGAAGAAACATCATTTGCCATCAAAATGGTCATCCGTGACCTGCACGATCGCATTCTCCCTGTGTATGCATTACGGTCATACCGATTGAGCACGCTTGTTTGGCATCAAGCGGTAGTTAGGGCCGAAGTCCTCCCTTCTTTCGAGGGGAAGGTCTTGCTTAGGCGATGCTGGTTGGACTGTGTCGCATCCCGGAGCAATGACTCTGAAACCCTCTGTGTAAATCGCACTAGTCCAGGAATAGCTAGTGCACACTTTGGAACAAAAAATACATATTAAGCACCAATGACCAATAATATTAAATTAAGAGTACGGCCTTATGGCCAAGTCTTACATCAATGCTCATTGACAACAATAATAAGGCAAATAACTGCGGAAGTAAGCTGATAAAAAGCGAAGCCCAAGCCTGCCCACAGACAAACGACAGTAAGACGTGGCCTACTTGTCCAGGTCATCACCGTAGTCAAAGTCATCTTCCTCTGTGTGGAGATAGTAAGGTGAGTACAGTCTTGTACTCCGCAAATCACACGGAGAAATGCAACATAGCGATAAAGGCATCAATGGAAGGCTTATAGGGTTAGTTTGAGCATAAAACAATATTTAAAGAAATACAGTAAATAGATTGAAATTATTGAATTTAATAGAGTAAATAAAACAATATTTGTATTTGAATATAATATCGTCAGTGCAGGCTCCAACCAAACACCAACCTATCCACGGGCATCCCACCCGGACCATCTTTTCCAAAAGATCTCGTATGGATTCCATCCATCCACACGCTTTTCACGACTCATGGATTCCATCTATCCACAAACTTTCCATCTCTCATGGATTCCATCCATTCATAAGGTTTTCACAAATCATTTTGAAAAACAAAATCTAATCTATGAAAAATTTTTACTCGGCATGCCCATGACCACCACGCAATTAACACACTTCCTTAGGTGTGAGGTGGAGAGATCATGACAAGGTCTTTACAATGCAAAGCCTTTAGCCTGGCCAAGCCAACTCTAAGATTTCACCCCAGTAAGGAATCCACCAGACCGGGACCCCCTCTTGAGCCGAGTGAGACTTCTCATGACCTACGCCACGCTCACTTTCAACCTACAACGAGACTCAGGTTGAGACCCGCAAATTAATCAGTCAGGATTGTTCTATACCAGCTTTGTGGTAGTACGATAGGGCTTTGCAATAGTAGTTCATAGACCGGTCCTTAATTAACTTAGGCTCAACCACATACCCCCTGTGCACGACAATCAACACCGTATCTCTGAATGACAGTGCATGCCTACACCCACCACCTAACCATTAGCCTAGGTCTAAACCAGGTTTTATATTTTATTTTGAAATAATTTTATAATCCTTTTTGACTCATCGAAGTCAAGAATACATTCTAAAAGCTTATCATTTTATGTAAAAAGGTTATCCCAAAATAAAGATTAAGTCTATGCAGGTCTAAGGATTTGATACAAAATTTCTCTAGCCCATACTAATGTACTAACTAGACTTTTAATCTAGGGTGACAAGGTGTTGAGGGATTCAATGGCAATGGGGAATTTAACAAGTAGGCAAGAACTAAATTTAAAACTAAATTGAAATACATTGAATAAAATTAAGCATGCAATGTAATTTAAATCAAAATAATTTTATTTGCAAACTGGGTACAACATGGTCAAGTTGTGACTTGCCTTGCTCCGCGGTTGGGTGCAAATCATCGTCGTAGAACTCTTCCGAATCGTCACAGTCTACACGTGAAAATAACCCACTAAATTCAAATAAACTCTAAATATTTAAATTGAGGACAGCCCTGAGAATTATGACGTCAGCCCTGAGAATTCATTTTCAACCGAATTATTTTTCTATTGCAAATGGGATTATGATGTCATGTTGACGTCAGCCCTGAGTGGATTTTTTGGACAGGCGACTGACATGTGGGTCCAGTTCTATGGACCGGATCCATGGATGAATGGGACGGCTGAGATGGCAAGGGGGTGGGGCGTGGTAGTCGGTGCTTGCGTGGCGCCCGCTTGGCAGCCATGTCGGCAGCCATCTCACCCCAATGCTGACGTGGCGAGGCGTCGGCAAGGAGGCGCTCGGGGCTACGGCGGTGACCAGCGAGAGGCAGAGGAGGCCTCAGGGATTCTTCTGTACATTGTCGGGGAGCTCAGCGGTGCTCAGAGAAGGCTGGCGACGAGGAGGTCGGTGGAGGAGGCTTAGGGCTCCGGTGCGGCAGCGCTCAGGCGACGTTGAGGCTCGACCGAGGGTGGGCGAGACTGGCGACGGCACGGTGAGGCCAGAGGAGTTGGCAGCGAGGCACGACGAGGACCGAGGCGGCGAGGGGAGCTCGTCGGAGTTTGGGGCGGTGCTTAGAGAGAAGAAGCATGGCGTGGGCGAGCTCGAGTGGTTGAGAGGGGAAATTGAGGGTGGAGGGAGGTGGAGCAGAGAGGGCCGAGGCCGGGAGGGGTATTTATAGTGGCGGAGGGGAAGCGGGCCGGCACGGATTGCTCGTCGGAGAGGCGGAGGTGGGCAGTGGTTGCGGGGGAAGAGGGAAGAAGCGGGTGCGAGGAGTGGGGGAAGGTGGGCGCAGGAATGGCGGGAGAGATTGCGGGGGTGGCGGCGCACAAAGGGAGGGAGGTGGGGTGGTTCGCGTGGAAGAAGGGAAGGGCGGTAATGATGGCGGTGAATTCGGCGATCGGGTGCGGTGTAAGATCGAGGTGGCCGACTAGAGGGGGGTGAATAGGCGGTCTAAAAATTTTCTTCAAATTAATATTACCAATTCAAGACCTATTCAATTTGCCTAAACCAAGAATATAATGCGGAAGCTAATATCAAATTGGTTTAGCACAAATAGCTCCTAGAACAATAAATTCGCCTAAGTGCTCCAACAATTCTAGCCTAGGTCAAGGTTTGCAATTCTAGGTTGACAAGCAATCAAATTAATTCTAAGTAAGTAAATTGCTTGAATGTAAAAAGAGCACAAGAAAACAAACCATAAATGACACGTTCTCTTTTTACCATGGTGTTCGGAAACTTGCCGGTCTCCCCTAATCCACGTTGAGGTTAGCCCAAACGAATTGGATCGGCTCCACGAATTAAGCCTTCCACCTCAAATCCACTAGTGGTAGCTCTTCCCCGCTCCGGGTAGGTGAGCTCCAACCTTCACACACGTCAGGCCTTCTCACAAGCTTCTTTAAGAAGATCACCGGGCACGACGCCTCCCACGCCGTCTAGGAGTCGGCAAACTCCAAGAGTAAAAAGCCAAGTCCCTCACTTGACTCTCACCACGTGCAACGAATGCACAAGCTCAATCCAAACACAAAGTCCTCCTCTAGATGCAACACATGCATTCTAGATCACCTCTCCTCTCTCACAACGTGCAACACATGCACAATTGAGTGGAGAGCCTCACACTAGCTCAAAAGAGTGAAATGGAGTCCCTAGAACCTTATCCCAATCGGCCATAAGGGAGTATTTATAACCCACACCTCAAAACTAGCCGTTGGAGTCAAAAACAGGATTCTGCGGTACTACCGCCGTTATAGGTGCGGTACTACCGCTCCGCATCATAACGGCTAGAAAAATAGCCGTTAGTCAGTCATTTGTGGTACTACCGCAGTTATAAAATGCGGTACTACCGCTCTCGGTTTTTCAGCACAGGCAGCACTCAGAAAAACGGTCATAACTTTTGACTCCGATGTTGGAATTGAGTGATCTTGGACTCTATGGAAAGCTTATTCAAAGGGCTACACAACCCAACTATTTGCATGATCTCAAACATATTACATCAATGCAGAAATCAAAAGATATCCAAAGAGTCACTACCATGGTCTAATGTCAAAGGAGATAGCAATAAACAATTTTAGACCATGCCAAGGGATAATGCATGATCTTCAACTTTTGCAAAATATATTTGCAAACTTAGATCATACCACAAGGAGTAGGTACATGGACTTCAACCTTTTGCAAAACATATTTGCAAAGCATAGTCACATGTTACAAGGATTCGCCACATGAGCTTCAACCATTTGCAAAACACATTCGCAAATGCAAGCCTCATCCCAAGGTGAGCTAGAGCAAGTGAGGTTGAGCTATCAACACATGATGAGACTCAAACTACTAGACATGACCCCTCTTAATAGTACGGCAACCTATACTAGCAATCCGGTCTTTCAACCAACCACCGAGACCGGTAAAAGACTAGGAACACATCCTTAGCCCTAGCTAGTCATACCTTTGCCTTGGGTCATCATCTCGATATCCATCAACTCATAATGCATCCCTCTCATCAACTCCATCAACACATGATGGTCTTCCTTGACTTAATCAACACATGATCATCATGCATCAACTCATGACACATCTTCTTCTTCTTTGATAGCCTTCAACTCATGAAGCTATCTTCATCTCAATTTTGACTTGATGATCTTCAACACGCGAAGTCATCCAAGTCATTTTCATTTGTGGAACCTAACCTATTCATCCAACTCATAGAAATCGTTAATCCACAAAATAATTGTCATCAATTACCAAACTTCACCATTAACACATAATGGGGGGACTAGATTCAAGAATCTTCCCTTTTTGGTAGTAATCTCAACAAATAATGAGATAATAAATTGGATATAAAATTATTTGAATTCAAAGTGCGGTAGTACCGCTCTACGGTAGTTCCGCGAAGTCGGCGCGGTAGTTCCGCTTGAGCCGGAACCAAACTTAGCGCTCTCTAGAAAAAAGGCTCCGCTCTACCTCCGGAGCTTCTGGGTTCCGGAAGTACCGCTCCAAATTGCGGAACTACCGCGCCCTGCGGTAGTTCCGGCGTTGAAATCGCCGGTACTTCCGATCCCGCGAAATCTCAAAAGCGTGCGGAGGGTGCTCTCTGGAAAAGAGGATTCACTCGAAAACCGGATCTTCCGCTCCCCGGTACTACCGCTTCTGGGCGCGGAACTACCGCTCTCCGGTAGTTCCGACGTTCAAAATCGCAGACTACCGCTCTTCCGCATGAGCACAATTTTGGTTTTAAAATAGATTTTCAATGAATGCATGCTCCTAGTTTGATCCCAATTTATGTATAAAAGAAAATATGGATCAATACTAGTGAAACTCTAAAACATAGAGAGAGAGCTCCCCCTAAATGTGTGCATACAAATCTATATGAAGAAAAACATATGCACATATTCATTTGAACTATTTGAGGAGTTCAATCTATATTTTGGATCTAAGGAATGCATTAGCATATGAGAAAGTGATTTTGAATGCATACCTCTTTGATTTCACCTTTCAATCCAAATGAGACTAAGCTATAATATACTTGAATAAACATATTAGTCTCATATATACATTTGTCATTATCATCAAAATATTATAAAAATATTTGTCATTAACATCAAAATCTCATAATGGTATTTGTCATTAACACCAAAACCAACTTAAACGGTGCTTGATCTTTCATGCGGGAGGAAGAAGAAGGAGGCGCGGGGGAAGGGATGACAGGTGGGGTCGGCCGGCAGTGGGGGAGAGAGGGGAATGGGCAGGATCACGCCATGTGGCCAAGAGGAAAGGATCTGGCGGCTGGGCGCGGAAGAGAGGAGAGAGAGAGAGAGAGAGAGAGAAAGAGAGGGCGGACGGCGGGATGGGAGTGCGGGGATGGAGCAGGGCGACGTGCCCGAGATCGGGCCGGCCACGTGTTGGCTCGAGGGAGGGGGAAGGCGGGATTGAGCGAGCGGTCGGATGGTGGCGACATGGGCGCATCTGGGCCGTCCACACGTTGGCCGGAGAGAGGAAAGGGATTTTATTTTCTTATTGATTTTCAGAAAACACTAGAAAAGCAATTAAAACTCAAAAAATATGAAATAAATTCCAAATATTCTAGAGAAATTCACAGAAGTTCCTGGAAATGTTTTGGACTTAATAAAAATATTCCCAACTTAATTTAGTATTATATTTTCATACTTAAAATACTTTTAAATTTCAAAATAGATTTTAAACTCAAGAAAACTCAGAAAATCCAAATAAATGCCAAATGACTCCAAATAATTAATTTGAAATATGATTCTTATAGGAAATCAAAACATCATTTTATTAAATAATATTTTTAGGTATTTACTTAAAATACTTTTCAAATCTAACCTTTTGAAAAACAAAAATCAGGGCAAAACAAAAATAAAACTTAGGCAACAGAAATACTTATTTTTATTTTAAACCAAATTCATTTAATTTTAATTTTTTTCAGTCCCAAAAATTAAAATAAACAGTTGGACTGTTACAGATTGGCCCTTCGTCGTCTACCATAGTATGTTACTGTAGGACGGAGATGGTTCTTCTTCATACGGTTATAAGGGTCGAGTGGTCCTAATTTTGGAGGGTGGGTCATGCATTTTATAGCTTGCAAGGGGACGTAGCGTGCTTTCTAACACAACGAATCATGTGTCACCCCTCTGTTGGTGTAGGGATAGATGCAATCTTTTCAAGTCCAAGGAGCATCCTCAGGTTTATGTTAGGGTTTACGGTTTTCACTGTACATCCTTAGCTTTTTAGACGGAAAAGACATGACTATGCAAAGAATGATGTGACAACTCCCTGCAAAGTAAGACGTGACCACACTCTACCTCACCAACTTTTCACATCAACTAGATAACACTGACCTCTTCGACTTTTTATACCAAAAAGAAAGAACTCTGCAAACCAAGACATGACAACACTATGCAAAGTAAGATGTGACAACACTCTACCTCGCCAGCTTTTAAGATCGACATAACAACACTGCACATCCTCAACTTTTTAGACCGAAAAGATAGGACTATGCAAAGCATGACATGACAGCTCACTGCAAAGTAAGACATGACAACACTCTGCCTCGCCAACTTTTTAGATCGATTTGATAGCACAGACCTCCTCAACTTTTCAGACAAAAAAGAAAGGACTCTGCAAAACAGAACGTGACAGTACTCTGCAAAGTAAGACGTGACAATACTCTACCTCGCCAACGTTTTAGATCGACATGACTATGCTATACCTCCCCAGCTTTTCAGACCAACAAGACATGATCCTGCAAAGTAGGACGTGACAGCTTCCTGTTGACACCGATATGGTCATCAAACCTAAAAACATGAACAATAATAATAAAATAGTAATAATCATCATCATTATAATTAAATTAATAAATTATGCTAACGACTAATATTTGTTACGACTGGTTTACAGCAACAATACATGGGTGGCGACCATGTTGGTTTCGGCCGTGAGGTTTTCCGTTGACATCAGTGTCGGATTTGCTTCACTTGGTCGTGAATGTTGTGTACTCAGAAACCCCCTCAAGTGCCTTGAGTACTCGAAAGGCTTCAACTCTCGGAAGACTTCTTCAACTGCCTTGTGCGTAGAAGACTTCGACCGAAATGAACAGTACTCAAAAAGTGAACAGTACTCAAAAAGTGAATAGTACTCGTAAAGTGAACAGTACTCGAAATGAACAGTACTAAAAAAGTGAACAATACTCGTAAAGTGAACAGTATTCAGAGCGAACAGTTGGTCAACCATTATAGTTCGATCATGTTGGTCGGCCATGATATCTTCAAACGACGTGGTTCGACCGTGATAATTCGACCATGTTATCTTTGACATCGTTGGTCGATGGTGATATTTCGATCACGTTGGTCGACCCCAACGATGATATTTCAACCACGCTGGTCAACCGCCATATTTTGACAATGTTATTTTTGATCATGTTGGTCAACGATGATATTTCGACCACGTTGGTCGATGATGGTATTTCAACCACGTGGTTGACCCCGATATTTCAACCACATTGGTCGACCACCATATTTTGACCATATTATTTTTTTAACATGTTGGTCGATGGTGATATTTTGGCTACGTGGTTCGATGATGATATTTTGACCACGTGGTGCGACCATGATATTTCGACCATTTGGTTCGACCACTTGCTGTCGACCATGATGTTTTCTTCGGCGTTGCACTGAACAACGTGTTGATCAGCCAAACGCATGCATTTGTATTTTTCCCATGCCGATAGGAAAGTGGCGCAATAACTGCATGTCTGGAGAAGTTAAGCATGCTCAAAGTAAATAATTAATAGTGACTAATAGTAATAACTAATGGGCCCACGGCTCAGCCGTAGTATGCAAGTAGAACAGGGTCTGAATATCACACGTCCTGCATGATCTCAAGTAAAACCAGCCACAACACTCGAGCGTCCCAATAAGTTAATGTTCTATGTAACTGCAAGTAAAACTGATTGTAGCACCTGAACTGCCCGTTAGTGGAAAGACAATGTCAAACATAGAAGTTGCCATAATTCCCTCAAAGCAACCACTTTCGCACCCTTGCGCTATAAATAGGGCGAAAAGACGGAGAAGAACACAGATGGAGGTGGACAGGGACGAAAAAGCTATTGGAGGAGGACCTAGTTTATATTCATGGATGGTTTGGTTCTTATCTATGGATAGATGAAGATGTTTTATACATTTGTGTGCTGATGATGGTCAAGTTATGAAGAACTTATACCGACGAAAAATGTTATTTGATCTTTGCATGCGCAGGTGAGCGTGGAGACGGTTATGGTCGGTGACGAGGAGAATCAGGACTAGGATGGGGAATTTTGAGGTCCAGGTGATTGAGAATGTCATGCGAGGTGGTCGGGCTCACGTTGGAGCACGTGGAGATCAAAAGTGGTGATTCATGGAAAAGCTACGGGCGGTAAGGTCTAGGAGGTTTTGACACGGAAGATGAGGGTGCATAATGAAGATACAGGAGGTGCTTTTCTAGAGGTTTCGTCACATGTTGAGTTAGGGGTTATGGATGGAGTCCATAACTTGGAAGATCTTTAAGTCAAAAGCTGGCGGTTTTTGGCTTTTGCTACAGTACCTAACTTTCAAACGGAGTATTTTCTCAACACGTGGTCTACAAGTTAAACGATCTACACGTTAAAAGCCCAACATCTGTACCAGCCAAAATCGCAAGTGAGTATCTGTCTATTTTAGCCAAAAGGCAAAAGTCATAGCCGAAAAGAACAGGCCCATAGAGTTTGGCTAAAACCTATGTTGGGAAGGTTTCGGATCCCTTGGTTTTCGGTAGAGATAATGTTTTGAGTAGTGCTTGAGGTTAACACGGTTTGTGATGCTAACCTCTAAAAGCATGGAGAGACTATGGGTTAATATACAACGGTTTTGAGAGGCTTTCGTCGAGAAAGATTTTATGGGTACTTATCAGTGTACTTGGTAAATCAACGAAATTCCGATAATAAAGATAGTCTTGAATCAATCTAGTTATTGATTTGCTTGAAGTACGCTGATGATTGATGATAATTTGAATCATACGACAACAAACAAAATAATCGATCGAGTGATCAAAACATCATCAATCGCCAAAAATTTTTAAAAAACAACAACAATCATTTACCCTCTAGTAGATCCTACACTATCCGCATGCGGTCGCCGGCAGTCCGGCCAGTCCACCCGCGCGCGCTCCACGCCTTGCCGCGCGCTCCACCGGCGTGGTCGCAGCTGTAACACCCCCGTTTCCGGGAGTATTATGAAACCCTCGCAGCTGCCCAGGACTGTTCAACTGCGAGTACATCCAAAGAGTGTATAACATTGCCAACACAAGCTTAAGAGCAAAATCGAACTTTATTACATTATAAGGCTAAAAGCCAAGTATCACAGTAGGGTCAACTGCCCTTAGTTACATTACAACAAAAGCTGCCACAGGCACGCCTGAGCGGAGAACGACCCTAATTCCACGTTTCATCAACCTCGTATAGAATCATCTCCTCGTCTTCTCTCGCATCCTCTAAATTTCTTGTTCTGTTTATGTTTTTAGCAAGCATGAGTACTACCACTTGTACTCAACAAGTCACACGGAGTTTAATAATAATTTCATGCATGGTATATCAAGAAAAAGGGGAATAAAGTCTATTATTTTATGTGGATGCAGTTTTAGTTGGAACCATTTGAAAATCTTTAAAATGTACTCCATTAAAGTAAAAGGGGTTTCAAGCTTGATTATCATTACTCAACATTACTAAACCATTCCAAAGCTACTTATGCCTTGATACTGGATTCACCCAATAAACACAGCTTCGTTTTACTGGAAGCACGGCGTATTCGAATACCATTTGTCATGACTTTGCAAAGCTGCCCTGCTTTACCCACAAGATCCCTTAACTCCGGCCAGAGAGTTAAGACAACAAGGATGTTCACTGCTCAATTCTTTGTGTAGACTCCGCCCAGTAGGTGTTAAATCTCAACAAGCTCGGATGACCCCACGGATCTCGTCCGACTCATCGCAGCCCTACAGTTGTATGGTTATCCACCTCCCATACGAACTCACCCTCTGTCTCCCCCTTTCCAGTTGCAGAGGTTCAATTGAAGTTGAGCAGCTACTAAGCCAGGTTTGACTAAGTCAAGTTTGACCAAGTCAACGCTTGTGGTTGGGCGGTTACTATGTCCGTTACTCAAAGATAAGGGTCTAGTCCTTACATTTTAATCGAGGCATCAACCACACACAAACCCAAATTCAAGACTCATCAGATCGCCACCAATCCACAACCAGCCTCCACCCTAGGATAAGGTCCTCGATCCATCTCTACGATCCTCATTTATCCTATTCCCAACTTTCCAAAACTCTAGACCAATTCCAAACCTTAACAAAGATAAAGATTCAATGTGATCCTAAACTACCATGTTATTAATAATCTTATATTTTATGTTACTAGGTCTTGTCAAGGTGAATGTGGCCATCAAGTTAAACTGGCTTTTCGGTGGTAGGACATAACTAGTATCATGTCATTCTAAGCATTGCTTGTACATAAAATAACAGTGCGCAAATAACATAATGAAAATACACGTAAATAAATAATTTAAGGAATGTAGGATCAACATGTTCAAAAATATGTGTGACTTGCCATGCGGATCTTCAATTTCGCTTATTTCGTATTTTTCAGTGGGCCAGGTCTGGACTTGAGCTTTTCCCTCCTGCTCTTGCGAAATCTTGACTTAGTAAACTAACGCAAACCAAATAAAATAAATTAATTCCATGCCCGAAGGAATGAGCGAGGAATAAAGAAAATAAAAGAATAAAGAAAATCCGAAAAACTCCATTAAATTGAGGATATTGGGTTATAGGAAGGCTATATGGGGAAATGGGTCTTGGATTTGGGTTGGCGGGCTCGAAACGAATCCGGGGAGTATAAACTTGTATTTTGGGCTTTGGGTTAGACACTGTTTATTGGGCTCGGTACACTGTTCATCGGGTTCGGATCCGACGCGGTTAGCGACTAGGCTCGACCGCGTGGCACCGCTCTCACGGAGGCATCGGCGCGGCGGTGGGTTCGGTCGGCGCGGCGACGGGCTTGGTCCACCGGTCGCGGATGGCTCGGCCGGGCGCGACGGCGGGCGGGCGTGGGGCGACGTGGTCGGGCGCGGGCGGCCGGCTTGGCCCAATAAGTCGTGGCGGCGGTCGATGAACAGCGGCACGGGCACCGCTTCTTCTTCTCCCGGGTTCCCGCGCGCGCGGAAGAGCAGAGGAGTGGGCGGCGAGTGGCGGCGGAGCTCCAGCGACTTGCGACGCAAACCGAGGGTACCGACGAGTTCCTGGGAGTGAGGGGAGTTCGTTTTGGGCGGTTGGGGGCCCAGCGGATGCGGCGTTCGTCGGCAGCGAGGCCATTTCTCCCACGGCCATTTTTGAAAGCTGGGGCGACTGGGTAGCTCTTGGGGCAATTGGGCTGGTCCTAGGGCATCAGTGGGGTGTAGGGAAGGTCATAGGGGGTTTGGCTGAAGCTCGGGAGGCTTGGGTTGGGCCGGCCACGGTGTAGGTGGGTGGCGGTGAAGTGGTGAATGGCGCCGAGGAAGGAGAGGGGTTGGGAGGCTAGGGCAAGACTTGGGGAAGGTTTTAGGAGGCTTGAGGGTGCCACTGGAGAAAGGAATTGGAAAATAGAGGCCCGGGGATGGGAAATTGAGTTAGGGCTCCGCATTTGGGGATTTGGCGACACGCGTTGGGGAAGGAGAGGGGCCCCGGTACTTGGGAGCTACAGGAGGTTGGTGGGTTCGAATGGAGAGGTTAGGGTGGCTTAAATAGGAGCGGAAGGCGGTTGGCACCGGAGATGGACGGGGAGATATTTGGCGGCGGTGAATTAGGGCTTAAGGCAGGCCGGCTGGCTTGGGCGCGACGAAGGTGGCTGTCAAGGGTTGTCAAGGAGGTGGCAGAGGGGTGGTTGTCGGCTGTGAGAGGAAGACGCGCGAACTCGGCAGAGACGGGTGCGTGCAGACGGCGGCGACACTGCCACGCTTTGCGGCTGGTTAGAGCGGTGTCAGGGCGGGGAAAGCAAGGGTACGACGCGCTGACAGGCGGGGCAGGAGCTGGCAGGGGCTGGAACTCGCGGGAGGGATCGAGAGGGCGTGTCGGCAAAGAAACGGGGACGGCGGCGATTTTGTCGGACGGCAACAGCGCCGCGCCATCTCCTCCGTCCAAGGCGGCAATGGCTAGGATTAGGGGTTAAATTGGCGCTGAGATTCGTGCAGATTAGGGCTATGAAGGAGGAGAGCAAAGGAGAAACGAGAATTCAAATCAAATTTTGATTTTGACAAAATTTTTGGTTTGTTTCAACCTTCCCCCTTAAAAAGAATATCGACCCCGAGATTCACCCAGGTTAAAGAATGGGCGCAAAAGAAAACTTGTTACAGTTCTAATTCCTTTCCATAGATCTTGTTCTACTCAGGGTAAGCTGCCAGTAGTGACTATTAATTGAGCTTCCGTTGGTACTTTGTCCCTTTCCGGTTATCTGGGTTCTCAAAACTTCATGAAGATATTTTCAAAGTACATATATGACTTGTGCTCCTTGGTTTAAGATAATCCCATCTGGAAACTTATGCAATAGCACAACGATGGTCATGCAGAGTTCCGTTGAATTTATCTCTTCGATAGGTTTGTTTGCCTTGTAATGTTTGTACCATCAATCGACCCATGATTACTCATAATCTCATATACTTTTTATGTCTTCGGGAGTCTGTAACATAGATCTATACCAATATCCTCTGGTTCTTCTTCTCCATTCTACGATTAGTTATGATTGTGGTAATCTGTCTTTTATTTTCTAGCAATTGTCACAAGTGCTATACCCCGAGATTTATCTCTTCATATTGTCTCATCAAAATTCTTTCTTCAAACCGGGATTCATCTTATTCTATCAAACCGTATAGAGAGCTATGCGGTGTGAGTTTCTTTTATGATTGAATCTTTGAATTTCCTCTTCATTCAATATTAGGAGTGACCGTGAGATCCCAAGGTCTCTTGCTTATTCCCTAATGGATTCTGTTGAATTTACTTGTCGTGGTAGAGATAACACTTAATGATCATACCAGGACATTCGCTTTCATTGACTATCCAACTCACAGTCCCTGATTATTTATAACCATCTTCATTGTCAGGAATTTAATCTCAACTGACCAGTCCATGTGTTATGGCTACTAATTCTAGACCATAAGTAGTATACTTCTCTTCAGGTGTCGGCATCTCAATGCAAAAGTTGTAATCCTTCCGTCTTGTATTAACATACATCTTAGTCTCTGTTTCTGAGGTGTGATCGTAGGGCTAAAAAAAACTCTATTAGGGGATATTAGAACTGGAGCTATAATCTTTATCCTCCAAGAACTCTTCTTGTTACACTCGAGCTTATACATGCTCCCTTTTCTTTTTCTTCTTTTTACTGCACCTGTATATCATCCTTGTATATACCAAATCATTCATGTCTTGTATCTTCACATAAACTTTCCTAGTTTATTTACCGTAACCTTTATAGGTACTTTAACATACCAACATTTCTTATAATTTTCCCTTAGCATCTCTTGAGACAGTCCTGATTTATTTGTCCTAGTGTCCATACTCCCATTATATTATTCTGATTTTCTATCCAAACTGAGTTGGTTCTTCCATCCTTTGCGTAGTCTTTCAAATATTGTCGTACTTCTCTTACACAAAGTTGGAAAGTAAGTTCACAGCGAATTGCGATGCAAACTTCTTTATTCCTTATATCATATATCATAGCTCACTGATAGCTCACGGTACATCCGATACCTTAAAAGACTACTTGTTTACACGAACGCATTTGCTTAAACAAAAGTATGAGAAAACACTCATTTTGTTTTTTCGCCTTGCCAACAAAGGTTGCCTAACTTTCGATTACCTCTTTTGTCGCTTTCTCTTAGTCACTTCTTTAGGGGGCATTTGTCTCCTTTTCCACTCGAGCCTTCTTGGGGTGACATCCTTTTTCCTCCATTGACAGTTGGTATGAGGTTGATGCTTGTCTTTTGACGTGTATTCGGGCTTCTTCTTTGGATA
Source organism: Dendrocalamus sinicus (assembly GCA_036346575.1). Classification (NCBI taxonomy): domain Eukaryota; kingdom Viridiplantae; phylum Streptophyta; class Magnoliopsida; order Poales; family Poaceae; genus Dendrocalamus; species Dendrocalamus sinicus. The sequence goes on from CM070642.1 coordinate 4,422,525, forward strand.
AGGATCTCAATGGACATTGGAAACGATAATGCCCATTTTGCTTGCAGTGAAAACAAGTCGTATGGACCAAGATCGAAGGATCATTTTGCTTGGTAATCCTCAGATATCCTGCTAATTCCTTTTCTGCCCAGAGAGTTTGATCAACTAAAGTTTGGAAGTCTGGATATTCCACGGGCATAATATAACTCTTTATCTTTGGTTGCAAGCCTCTTATAAAGTATGCCATCTTTCTTGCTTTGGTATTGAGATCTCCTTGAGCATATTGTGATAAATGATGGAATTGTTGTAGATACTCCATAACAGACTCATCTTCTTGTTGGAGATTAATAAAATCTTGACGCTTCTCTGCGATAGCTTCAGGAGAAATATAAGTTTTACGGAATCTATTCACGAACTCCTCCCATGTAATATTCTCATTTGGATATACCCATTGAATAGTATTCCACCAATTAATGGTCGGTCCCGATAATTGGTGGGTGGCGAAAGAACTTTTCCTTGTCCGTACATCGGATGGCGTTCAGTTTCATCTCGATACTTTGTAACCAGTTATCAGCGCTCATCGGTTCTGCTGTTGATGAAAATTCCGGTGGTCGAGTCTTTAAGAAGATTCCAAATTTAAATGCAGTCGCACTTGATATTGATGTTAATTCTTCTGGCGACGCTTTTGTAATGAGCTGTTCCAACACCCTTGCTTGTTGTTCTAGTATTCTGACTTGTCCTTGTCTGACTTCAATCCAGGTTTTTCCCATGATGGATACAGTTCCCTTCATGTTAGATAAGACTTCCGTCATGTTGGATAAAGCGTCCGTCATATTGGATTGTCTGCTCTGATTTTTTTATTTTCCATCTGGTGCACCATCAAATCTTTAGTTTGCTCAATGACATTTCGTTTGACAGTAATCGAAACTTAGGAATCGGTCCTGTAACATTTCTGGGCTTAGCAGAGAAAGTGAGACGAAAACGAGGGAAGAGCAACAAAGAGGTAGGAAAGAAAATGAAGTAAGATTAAATGATGTTTCTGATTGCTTTTGTAGGACACTTCTTCAAACTCTTCTTGCTCACTTGCAAGGATAATCCCACATCTGTTAGCCTCCAACATTCGTAAGCTAAGTTCATTCTCATACTACTCTTGTGCATAGGCTTTAAAATCCAATGCCCTTTTTAATTTAGTTTCTACTTCACACTAGGGCTACACTATATCCTAGTTATGACCTTATTTTTGTCGATAATCCCAAATATAATAATTCATTTGATCCACCGAAGACATAATTCCCATTTGCATTCTCCTAACTTTATTACTCATATCATGGTTATCTAAATTCTACACAAATTCCAACTTCAACCATGACTATAAATCCAATATCGAACCTGTTACAATCCAGTATCCATATTTTAAACCCACCGATATCGTTTGTATTCATATTTCCTTAAAAATCCGATTATTTTCACTATCAACTCATAATCTTAGTCTGACTCATTCAATAATTACCTATTAACTAAGCTTCTTGCTATCTCCTTCTCATTTAATTTATCATTTGAAAAATCCACCAAAGATAATATCGTTACTCAAATTTATAATCCAATAATCATTATCATCAATATCCACCAAGAATATTATTATTGATTAGGCCTAAAATGCAATAATTATCATTATCACACATTTTTTGATCCAATAAATCCCATCACTTTATCCATTCATATTCTTCCAATATTAACATAATTCTGCCAATATCTTCGATTATCATCATCTCATATTTTAATCCCTTATGGGTTATCTACTCCTTTCTTTAAACTCCATGGCTATAGTTCAACCTATTTGTTGCAATCAGAAGTTTGCATTTAATTTCTTCTAAGATTTGCCTGATAGGTAAGGAGAGACCGGAATAGAGTAGGTAAGAATCAAAGACGAAATAGGATAGAAGTAGAGTTTTTAACATACTCTTTACTTAAAATCGGAAATTTAGTTTTGCACAAATTGCTTATATAGCAGCCTACAGGCTAATAGTGCAATTCAGCTATTAATACAAACAGAACTCTTCATCTACTTGAATGGTTTACCCATGACATCAAGGATATCAAATGGGTAATATTTGCTAACTACTCAAGCGGCAATCTTATAACTTTTCAGAAGGAAAAGCTTTTGGTTAGAGTGGTCATACTATTCCTTTTTAACATCATTTTTTTTTATGTCTCATTAGCTAGGTTAGTTTTCATTTCATTTGGTTAACATGAAGTTAGTCTAAGCATCTACTCGCATTTTAAGCTTTTGACAAAATTCAAAAGAAAAGCTTTTACTTTTTGTCTAAGAAGGGTAAGAGAGGAATAGGAAAGGTAAGACAGCAATAATACTTATGGTTTTCAAAAAATTTTTAAGTGAAAATATGGTTTTGCGAAATCGTGATCTTATCGTAACCAAACCTACACTTAGGGTCATGCTACGGTCAAGCAAGCGGGCTCTGATACCACTCTGTAACACCCCCGTTTCCGGGAGTATTATGAAACCCTCGCAGCTGCCCAGGACTGTTCAACTGCGAGTACATCCAAAGAGTGTATAACATTGCCAACACAAGCTTAAGAGCAAAATCGAACTTTATTACATTATAAGGCTAAAAGCCAAGTATCACAGTAGGGTCAACTGCCCTTAGTTACATTACAACAAAAGCTGCCACAGGCACGCCTGAGCGGAGAACGACCCTAATTCCACGTTTCATCAACCTCGTATAGAATCATCTCCTCGTCTTCTCTCGCATCCTCTAAATTTCTTGTTCTGTTTATGTTTTTAGCAAGCATGAGTACTACCACTTGTACTCAACAAGTCACACGGAGCTTAATAATAATTTCATGCATGGTATATCAAGAAAAAGGGGAATAAAGTCTATTATTTTATGTGGATGCAGTTTTAGTTGGAACCATTTGAAAATCTTTAAAATGTACTCCATTAAAGTAAAAGGGGTTTCAAGCTTGATTATCATTACTCAACATTACTAAACCATTCCAAAACTACTTATGCCTTGATACTGGATTCACCCAATAAACACAGCTTCGTTTTACTGGAAGCACGGCGTATTCGAATACCATTTGTCATGACTTTGCAAAGCTGCCCTGCTTTACCCACAAGATCCCTTAACTCCGGCCAGAGAGTTAAGACAACAAGGATGTTCACTGCTCAATTCTTTGTGTAGACTCCGCCCAGTAGGTGTTAAATCTCAACAAGCTCGGATGACCCCACGGATCTCGTCCGACTCATCGCAGCCTTACAGTTGTATGGTTATCCACCTCCCATACGAACTCACCCTCTGTCTCCCCCTTTCCAGTTGCAGAGGTTCAATTGAAGTTGAGCAGCTACTAAGCCAGGTTTGACTAAGTCAAGTTTGACCAAGTCAACGCTTGTGGTTGGGCGGTTACTATGTCCGTTACTCAGCATAAGGGTCTAGTCCTTACATTTTAACTGAGGCATCAACCACACACAAACCCAAATTCAGTACTCACTGTACTGCCACCAATCCACAACCAGCCTCCACCCTAGGATAAGGTCCTCAGATCCATCTCTACGATCCTCATTTATCCTATTCCCAACTTTCCAAAACTCTAGACCAATTCCAAACCTTAACAGTATAAAGATTCAATGTGATCCTAAACTACCATGTTATTAATAATCTTATATTTTATGTTACTAGGTCTTGTCAAGGTGAATGTGGCCATCAAGTTAAACTGGGCTTTTCGGGTGGTAGGACATAACTAGTATCATGTCATTCTAAGCATTGCTTGTACATAAAATAACAGTGCGCAAATAACATAATGAAAATACACGTAAATAAATAATTTAAGGAATGTAGGATCAACATGTTCAAAAATATGTGTGACTTGCCTTGCGGATCTTCAATTTCGCTTATTTCGTATTTTTCAGTGGGCCAGGTCTGGACTTGAGCTTTTCCCTCCTGCTCTTGCGAAATCTTGACTTAGTAAACTAACGCAAACCAAATAAAATAAATTAATTCCATGCCCGAAGGAATGAGCGAGGAATAAAGAAAATAAAAGAATAAAGAAAATCCGAAAAACTCCATTAAATTGAGGATATTGGGTTATAGGAAGGCTATATGGGGAAATGGGTCTTGGATTTGGGTTGGCGGGCTCGAAACGAATCCGGGGAGTATAAACTTGTATTTTGGGCTTTGGGTTAGACACTGTTCATTGGGCTCGGTACACTGTTCATCGGGTTCGGATCCGACGCGGTTAAGCGACTCGGCTCGACCGTGTGGCACTGGCTCGGTCGGAGGCATCGGGTGCGGGCAGGCAGGTTCGGTCGGGTGCGACGACGGGCTTGGTCCACCGGTCGCGGATGGCTCGGTCGGCGCGCGGCGCGCGGGCGCGGCGGCGACGCGGCGCGCGCGTGGCGGCGGCTTGGCCCAACCAAGTCGTATGGCGGGTCGGATGAACAGCGCCCGGCATCGTTCTTCTTCTCAACCGGGTTCCCGCGCGCGCGGAAGAGCAGAGGAGTGGGCGGCGAGTGGCGGCGGAGCTCCAGCGACTTGCGACGCAAACCGAGGGTACCGACGGGTTCCTGGGAGTGAGGGGAGTCCGTTTTGGGCAGTTGGGGGCCCAGCGGATGCGGCGTTCGCCGGCGGCGAGGCCATCTCTCCCACGGCCATTTTTGAAAGCTGGGGTGACTGGGTAGCTCTTGGGGCAATTGGGCTGGTCCTAGGGCATCAGTGGGGTGTAGGGAAGGTCATAGGGGGTTTGGCTGAAGCTCGGGAGGCTTGGGTTGGGCCGGCCACGATGGAGGTGGGTGGCAGTGAAGTGGTGAACGGCGCCGGGGAAGGAGAGGGGTTGGGAGGCTAGGGCAAGACTTGGGGAAGGTTTTAGGAGGCTTGAGGGTGCCACTGGAGAAAGGAATTGGAAAATAGAGGCCCGGGGATGGGAAATTGAGTTAGGGCTCCACATTTGGGGATTTGGCGATTACCGGCGTTGGGGAAGGAGAGGGGTGCCCGGGGTACTTGGGAGCTACAGGGAGGTTGGTGGGTTCGAATGGAGAGGTTAGGGTGGCTTAAATAGGAGCGGAAGGCGGTTGGCACCGGAGATGGATGGGGAGATATTTGGCGGCGGTGAATTAGGGCTTAGGGCAGGCCGGCTGGCTTGGGCGCGACGAAGGTGGCGGTCAAGGGTTGTCAGGGAGGTGGCAAAGGGGTGGTTGTCGGCTGTGAGAGGAAGACGCGCGAACTCGGCAGAGACGGGTGCGTGCGGACGGCGGCGACACTGCCACGCTTTGCGGCCGGTCAGAGCGGTGTCAGGGCGGGGAAAGCAAGGGTACGGCGCGCTGACAGGCGGGGCAGGAGTTGGCAGGGGCTGGAACTCGTGGGAGGGATCGAGAGGGCGTGGCGGCAAAGAAACGGGGACGGCGGCGATTTTGTCGGACGGCAACAGCGCCGCGCCATCTCCTCCGTCCAGGGCGGCAATGGCTAGGATTAGGGGTTAAATTGGCGCTAAGATTCGTGCAGATTAGGGCTATAGAGGAGGAGAGCAAAGGAGAAACGAGAATTCAAATTAAATTTTGATTTTGACAAAATTTTTGGTTTGTTTCAGCAGCCACCTCACGCAAACTCCTCGGTCCGTTCGCGGGCCTGGCCACTACCACGACTCCACGAGCTAGCCCACGCACGCACGTACGACTCGACTCGATGGATGAGCAGGTCCGTGGTGCACGCCGACGAGCTAGCGCCTGCGCCGCGCGGAGCCAGCGCCTCTCGGCCGGCTAGTACAGACCTACCTACCTACCTTGCTAGCAACGAATCGATTACCCTTACCCCCCATATTAAGCAGACGTGTGTAGTCACTGTTTTTATTGGAGTCCAGTTCCGTCATAAGTCAACAGGCCACCGAAGTACAGCATTATAGTACTAAATTGGCCGGTGCTAACTTTGCGGCGCCGGGTGCAATGCTAGCTTATGCGCTCCAGATCAAAACTTCACTGCTGCTATTTGACAAGTATTTTGGGAACGCTTTGTTCGGCTGTGATCGATGCGCATCATCTAGAACATGAATACATGCAATTAGATGTGTGTGTCGCACTTTTCACTGAACTTAAATATTGAGTGGATTATTTTAGACTATGATTTATGATTTATAACTTAAAATTTTGAATTCTGATTGTTCTCAAGAGGCAATACGTAAAGAAAAATAGTCGCATGTAATTTTGACTGATATAGCTGAATTTAGTACACTTTTTACTATAATATTTCTGTTAACCTTATCTTAAAAAACACACTATTTAAATGTTCCTGTAGTGTTGGCCCCACTCATTTCGGCTTCAGTTTCTGGCTTCTGGCTTATTGTTTACTATTCATAATTTTTGTCTTTTTCAGAACTTTTGGCTTTTTTGAGCTTTTTGCCAGTTCTTTTTTCCGTATTCGTTTGTGTTGTCCGTGATAAGCTATCATATTTTTCTATTTTTATTTTTTTTAAATTTAATTACGTCAAATAAGTCACCTTCAGTTACAGTGAAATTTCAGCCGCTACAGTGCAATTTTAGTCATCAAACAAAGCTTTTCAGCCTAACCGAGTGGGGCCATAAGTAAGAAAGAAGGAAGATGTTGTCTTTAGCCAAATAAAGACCACCGTTACCTAGCAATCAGGATGTTAGCCGTCCGGTTTTAGTTTGATATCCATCTCTTCATGGAAGATTGACAGATACTCCACCACGATTTAGCTGCTAGGACAGAGACAAGTCGGCGGAAAAGGAAATTCTAGCTAGCCCCTCCGCATGTGGCCACTCTTTGACTCCACATTCTTCTCTTCTTCCTCAGCTCCAATTCTTTAATTAATTAATTAATCACCGGGGAATCATATCGCTAGGAATAGATGCACGCGTGCTAGACTGAGCTCAGCATGCACTGGAGCGATGGTTCCATCGATCCATCCATCTACTCTAATTAGTAGTGCACTTCTGGCTCCAGCAGAGAGTGCAAAGATTCCAATTCTTCAGCTTTTGCAAAAGGCGATGATCTAGCTAGATAATAGACATATATATACATATATATACTGTAGCTTTCCGATCCATAAACAATGGCAGAATATATGGGAAAGGCTCTCTCTCCCTATGGCAAGGCGACAAGAGTGGAGGAGCGTCGTTCGGCTTCAGCGTCTTCAACTTCAGCTTTTAACTTTTATTTCTAGTCTAATATTTTTTGATTTTATCTTTTTACAGCATTTTGGTTTTGTGAATTTTTTTGTTTTTATTTGTTTGCATTGTTCATGATACGTTAATCTATTTTTTATTTTTATGTTTTAAATTTAATTATACTAAAAAATCACTAATAACTATAATATAAAATAAATCAACTATAGTATAAAAAGACCATAAGCTGGTTTATATAAACTGAACTGAGCGGTCCTCTGTTCGTCTAGAAATGGTATCCGGTCCCCTGTGCATTTCGTTAATGAACGTACTTATTCGTCCAGTTAAGCTGGCCTGATGAGCTGTCATGTTCGTACAGGTTTCCTTGTATACCTTTTGTCCGTTTCCAATAATGTAATTAACCGGGTAGAGGAGTTTGCCCTTTTCTGGAAAAGAGAGATCCCAAATTTTCCCAATACGGGACGTCCCATTTCCACATACCACTGCCTATAGGTGTGGTAAATATATACGAATTATTCGTATTATCTACTAACCATATTTGATAAGATACAGATAGAATATAGAATTTTCCATCTGATTAAAATTTTCTCTCATATTAATATCTGTATTTGAATTCGTGTGTGTGTGTGTGTATATATATATATACACATATATGAGAATATGGTATGAATTTTTACCATCCAAAATGTTATTTTATCAAAACTATTTGTATTCATATTTGATAAAGTAATATACATATTTTATAGCAATACGACTGATTAGTTGGATAAGTTTTTTAATTCAATATTAATTCGTGTTTCTTTAGGTGGAGTAAATGAATTAGAAAAATTAAGTGTGACTATGCGAAAATAAAATGTCATTAATATATTCATACTACATAAGTTACGAGGATATCTGGATCTGATCGAATTGAGTAGATATTCGATTTGAATTCATATTCATTACAATATTCTATTCGGATTTGTATTTGGGAATATTCAAATTTGTATTTGTTTACAAAATACGAATATGAATATGGTAAGAACACTATTCGATTCGTATTCGATCCGTTTCCACCCCTAACTGACTATAATCATTTGTTCAATTATTGTCATCCATTTCTTGATTTTATTAAGCATTCAGTCACCCTTTACATAGTTTTGATCTACGGAAGAAGAAACTCAGCATGTGTGTGCCTATGAACGGCTGCAACAAAAATGATAGTGTTTCCGTTCTTTTTAACTTATGGTTTATGCTTTATCTCAAATAAATAAACATGACAGTTTCTTCGTCGCTATTTCAAAATAGCTTATAAGAATAGCCATTTAGAAACGGCTTATCAGTTTTCAGTTTGTTCGCACAAGTGCTCTACTAGGAATAGAAATCATAAACCACAACAATAAGTCACAGTTGAAAAGAATGCACACAATGCTAGTATGATATTAAATTAGTACTTTTGTTAGGCATATTATTACACTCTGATACCCCTTCTTATGCACAGTAGCCTATGGATCGAATCAGAGTCTGTGAGATACGCACGAGCGTGTACGATATTAAGAACGAAGAAGATGAATCTCGTAGATAAAATCAAAATAACGATGTTGAAACAATCACAATAACTGAAAAAGATTTGATGAAGCAGATCGCAAATTCCTTAAGCATAACCTCAAAAGGGTACAAGGAATTTATCATTTTTTCACAGTACTCTCAAATCTTTTAGGACCTTCGGATCTTTATTCTATACAAGAATCTAATATTAAAGAATAATCTAGATTTTAATCCTCTCATGCATCTCTAACTTTAGATGAGTGACTTATTTGCTTTATTACTAGGATTCTTCATGACTAGCCCTCGTAGCTTTATATAGCTCCTCTAACCCTCCCTCAAAGTGGAATAGAAATCATACTCAAATAAAATTAGAAATCCTAATCCTATTATGATTTATTTAGAACTTCTCATAGCACATATTTTCAAATAATAAAAGCTACGATACGAGTGACCATGCTCAATCCATATATTCGGACGATTTAAGTATGAAAGTGCAACGCCTATGCGTTGAAGCACTTTCGACTATTCTACTATTGAGTTGCTCGGGAATAATTCACCCGCATATTGATCTTACGGCAAACGGTTGGCTAAACCTGTAAAAAATTTGTGAGAATCTGGCTAGCTTGTTTGAAAAACTATCATTTTATTCAATTTTACTAGCAGTATATACACGTAAAAAAGTTAGTGATCGTAAAGTGTATTCTCCAAACGCACCACACTAAATAATTTAACCCTCTTCGTACATATATTATCCGTGACGACGCGACGCGCCAATTATTTGGTAGCTCGATGAACCGAGCGCAGCACTTTGCTTGGTAGTACTGCAGATTTTTTTACTGTTCCCTGGTATATTAATCTTACACCGAGTCCAACAGTAGGGCAAGTTGTGTGAATTAGTCTGGTTAATCTCTTCCTATGGCATTACCAAAGAGACTCATCACATGGCCGTTTCTGTACAGGTGACAGTGGCTTCTTGTGGTGGTAAGATGTCAATATGTTCTTGAGGCTGTTGCTGCATCTCAGATTCTCATGGGAGGGAGGGAACAATAAAGAGGTCAGAGGAATGGCATGACCGGTGGTGATTGGCTAGAAGTGGCGGTGGGGGCAGGATGCACATGTGGGTTAATTTGGTTTAGAATCACAAGGCGCATTGGGAGAAGTACTGCTTGCCCTGCTGTTGCTTGGTTTTGATCAGAGATTCATAGTAATCTGTGGTGTTCATATTGAGGATGACTTTTGACTGAAAATAAATAATAGTGGATAAAAAAGTAGATTTTAGAAAAGGCGGTGAGCAGTGGAAAAGTGAGAGAGATACGCGTGCGAGACGGGAAGATGGAAGTGAGAGAAGTGGGGTGCATGATATGATCGTGACCACTCCTTATTCTTAGAGTGAGATGAAAGCGAGATGAGTGAAAAATCTGTTTTAAAAAACCAGATGTTTATATTATCTTTTGCTTCAAATAGAAGCTTAAAACAGTAACCAAATAAGAACACCCCTGAATCTGGCTTTATGGACTTGTCCCGTGTACCTTTGAAAAAATATTCGGATGATGTTTAATAAAACCCTTGAAAGAAAAGATCCTGCGAGGGACAAATCATAAAAATATCGCCCTGCAAATTCATGATGAACCGTTGAGTTTACAAAATAATCCTTTATCTTTTCTTTATAACCAGAGTTTTTCTATTTAAAAGCAGAAAATAATAATGCAAAAGTTTGTAAAGTTGTTGGTTGGATGGTCCAAGGTAGTTAGGCTTTTATCTTCTCAGAAAGTTGAAATAAATAAGGTGGTTTTTTTAAGCGAGTTCTCTATATGACTTTTTGAGATTAAAATAATGTGCGCTGTCTATATAAATATCTTCGTTGTCTGCTATCATATAAAAAAATATAGACATTAGCCGCTGCGCAAAAGATTAGAGAAAAGATTAGAGAATATTATGGTTCATGGTATGTTTGTCTCACACCGGAATAGATGAATAGAAGCTAGCTACAGGAAGCTACTACTGGGTGGTGCCAAAAATAAATAAATAAATAAAATTCATCTCTGTCGTTACATCAATCGGCCAATGGAGGCATCTTCCCATTTATTCCATTCAAACGGAAACGCAGCTCAAGTACCCATCCTTTCCCTCTCCTATAAATACCGTACAATCCCCTTCACAACTCACCAGCAAAATAAACAGTAGTGTTTTCTACAGAGATGTGTGTGTAGATTGTCTCAATAGACTATCTGCAAGACTGCAAGGGATGGGGTGATCAGTTTCTCAGAAGAGAATTCTTCTTGCTGTCTTGTTTAATTTGCTTGGCTTCTGTGTATTGAAGTTCTGGGGAGGAAGGGAGCGAGATAGAGGCTGACAGAAGAGAGTGAGCACACATGGTGCCTTTCTTGCATGCTGATTAATGAGAGTTCATGCTTGAAGCTATGTGTGCTCACTTCTCTATCTGTCAGCCATTAGATCTGTCTCTCTCTGTGTTTTCTGTGTATATGAAAGACGGTGCTGAAGTGGAAGCTGACAGAAGAGAGTGAGCACCCATGGTGGATTCTTTGCATAAGGGACATGCTTGGGAGCTATGTGTGCTCACTGCTCTGTCTGTCAGCCACTGATCAGATCCCATTTCTTGCATGCAATCACGTTCATATATATACGTACGAATCACACTAGCTGTCCATGTATATCTTAGGGGTTTTGCAGTTTTGCTGAAGAGGTAAGCAGGGGGGAGCTGGGTTTTGGAGCTTTCACATAAGAGAGTGAGCACACACGGTGGTTTCTTAGCATGCGAGCGCCATGCTGGGAGCTGTGCGTGCTCAATCTCTATATCTGTGTCAGCCACTCATCACGCCCATCTTTTCTTTCTGTTCATCAAGCCCTCGAGAATAATTCTTTGCCAGATCTCGCATAGACGTATGCAAATATTAATTTATGCATGTGTTTCCGAAAAAAAGCATGCGGAACTATATCTTTGCAGATACCTGTACATCTTTTACTCCTGACCAGCGATTTGATTCGTGGTTTCTCTTTTCATGATTTGCAGGGCACAGTGGAGTACGTAATACATCTACAAGGTTGTTCTGGCTTTCAGACTACACTTGATTGGTGTAGTTACTGGTTCTCTAGCGAGCTCTCTCTCTCTCTCTCTCTCTCTCTCTGAGAAGATCATGTTATATACCATTCACTAGTGTCTTTGCAGTGCCTCCTTGTCTGAATATGTCCATGCTCTGAACAATTGTACTACTTGCTGTTATTTCATGTACACAATTGTGAGACTTTAATTTGCTAACATTTTCTCTTGCCTCCTTGTAAGTAAAAATTTTTAGACCCTTCTGTCTGTTCGGTTTGTACATATATGCATGCACCAAACAAATTAAACATAGTTGAGAAGCTAGGTTGATGAATAAAGTTTATAAATGCAAAATTATTTGTGCTCTTAATTCCCGCTGTAGGATGGTATAGTGCAATCTGGAGGGTGAATAATTATCTTTGTTTTTGAAACCTGAAAACAAATCTCAAACCAAAAGAAAAGCAATCTAAATTACGGATGTAGATTTTGACCGCAAGCTGTTCGACCGCTCGCTATGATCGCTTTTGCATGTAGTCAAAATCCCCTTCGCTTGAAAAGATTTGACTACTAGAACGCTTCGTCGCTCGAACGTTTTAACCGCTCGAAAAGTACAAGGTGAAGACAACACTGTGCCCGTAGCACGTCGAATCACGATGCGTTAGCACGCCGCCAAGAACACAGAAAAGCAATGCCCAGGAAAACACAACCACCGATGAACTTTTTGTTGGAATAGATCTGATTTATTATTTCTGTACATATTTGTGGCTACAAAGCAACCTCACAACATCCCTAAAAACTCTCACACAAAAATCTCGCAAAACCCCAGCCAAAACACTTGGTCTACCTCTACTTTTATATGCTAGAGCCCTAAACTATATTCGATTCAAACACGAGCATGAAATTCTATCTCTTCCTCAAATCAAGAGATCCGAAACCCTTACTAATACGGTTTTTACCCAAACACTCAACTTCTCAGTTATGGACTCCATTCACAACTCCTAACTCATCATGTGACGAAGCCTCCAAGATACACCTCCCGTAGCCTTATCAGCTTCCGTGTTGAAGCCTTCAGGACCACACCTCCCGTAGCTTCTTCACGCATCACCGCTTTTGATCTCCACATGCTCCAGTGTTAGCCCGGCCACCTCGTGTGACATCCTCAAATGTCGGGACCTCAAATCTCTCCATCCTAGTCCCGGTTCTCCTTGTCATCGACCATGATCATCTCCACACCTTCTTGTACATGCAAAGACCAAAGAAACGTTTCCCGGCACAAGTTCTTCACAACATGATGTCATCGGCACACACACTCATACCACCCTTATCCATCCATAAACAAGAATAAAATCATCCATGACCATCAACCAGGTTGTCTACGACCATACATTCCATCGCTTATTGCAAATCAGCTCCAGACAACTTATTACGACCGCTAGCTCAACGAGTACTCAAAAACCACAAGTACATGGGAAAACTATCGCTCCACTCCAAACACTCAGGGATACCATACATCGCTACTGACCAAAACCATCGAGTACCGAGTGCCAAGTCTACGATTACCAATCATTAACCAATCACCGCACCATCGATTATCGAGCACCGAGTATCACTAACAACCGGTCCAACCAGATCAGTCAACCACTGATCCAGCACAAGTGCTTGAGGTTCTTGAAGATCACAGGAATTAAAGCACTAGTACCAACCATGAAGTCTATGAGTACCGACCGTGAAGCTCACAACAACCGATTGCAAAGCCTTCGACTACCGAAGACAACGACAGAAGACTGCAAAGTCTACGGCTATGAAAACAAGACTATGAAGTCTACAACTATAATAATAGTCCGCAAAGTCTACGACCATTGACTACAAAGCCTTCGACTATCGACAATTAAAATCTACGACTATCGAGTATCGATCGGTACTATAACTACGACAACGGAAATCTACTGTAGCTATGATTACCTTCAGTGGTCGTTCTGTCGTGATCGAAGTCGAACGTGGTCGAACTGCTATAGTTGATATTCCGTGGTCAACGCCTGATGTGGTCAAAGTAGAACGTGGTCATAGTCGAACGTGATCGTAAACGACTTTGAGTTGTAACCAACATGGTCGAAGTATGCCGTGATTGAAAGCCGTCGTGATTGTAGTCTGTCGTGGTCGTTTAGCCGTGCGATCCTCTAATGCCACTTGAGTGCCGTGCGATGTTCCGATGCATCTCAAAAGTCGTTCGATGCTCTAGAGCTACTCAAATACCGTTCGATACTCTATTGCTACTCGAACTCCGTTCAATGCTACTTGGACCCGATCAAACTGGTCTGAAATTACTCAGAGCAACCAAAATCACTCGAAGCCGTTCGATGCTCTAGAGCTACTTGAATACCGTTTGATACCACTCGGACCCGATCGGACTGGTCCAAAACTAATTGGAGCAACCAAAAACATTCAGAGAAGACAAAACCACTCGGAGTAGACTAAAACCACTTGAACTTGAAACCTTCGACTGTGATCGACCAAAACTTTCACAAACGCAAAATCCAAAATAATCTAAATATCTATTATTCATCATCACTTTATTTACAACTATCCACATGGTCTAACACCCGCATATTGAAGTAATTGTTTCTTCAATTTATTATACTTCCATCACAAATTGGCCTAATTAACACACATGCTCACTGGAGATTTTTATTTTGAGACGTCGTTGAAGATCTTCAGTGATGCTCTTGTGTGAACTTTCTACGAAACCATCTGAAGGAAAGCTGTTCACCTAGCTGGCTATAATACATGTAGTATATGGGGCTACTATAAGGTGCAGTCTAAACAAGCTATTAAAATAGCAATCTCTTATCTCTAACTCTGTTGTAATCTTTAGTTAATTGTAACACATTTAGCTGTTGCCGTTAACTCTATTTTGCCGGTTGTTGTAATCCCAATTGAACCAGTTCTAATGTAGTCTTGCATTATAAATACAAAGCTAACCCAAGAGGTAACTTTGCGCCAAACAGAGAGTGGATCAAAGATAGCAAGAAAAGTCACCAGGAGAAAAAGAAAAAAACAACGCAGTTTTTTCTCCGTTCCCTCGGTCCAAGAGCCGCTTCAAAGTAGCCCAAGATCTTGATCCGTGCTCAAGATCATGTCACGATCTCCGGAAGTTGTGTCATTGGTGATGAAGCATCATCCAGTATGATGGCGAAGGAGAGTTCGCTATCTTGCTGCAATATCCGATATTCATGGCGAGCAATTATGTAGCCTGGGCTATCAAAATGAAGGTGTACATGAAGGCTCAAGGAGTGTGAGACGCGATCGAGAATGGCAACGTTGATATACGCAAGGATCAGATGGCATTGGCGGCCATCTATCAGGGTATCCCAGAGGAGACGCTCTTCCTACTGGCCGAAAATGAGACTGCCAAAGCCACATGGGAGTCATTGAAGATGATGTATGTTGGCGCCGATCGTGTGAAGGAAGCAAAGGTACAAATTCTCAAGACCGAGTTTGAGGTGTTACGTATGAAGGAAACGGAGTCGATCAATATCTTCGCCGTCTGGTTGACGATCATCATCAACAAGATACGGGCCCTTGGTGAGAAGGTGGAAAGTTGTACGTGGTGAAGAAATTCTTTCGTGCTATTCCCTTACAGTTTCTCCCAATTGCTTCGGTAGAGCAATTTGGAGACCTAAAGACAATGATTATGGATGATGTCATCGGTCGTCTTAAAGCATATGAGGAACGCATCCGCGAAAATAGCAACAACGGCGATGGACAGCTCTTATTGACCCGTACCGAGTGGGAGATCCGATCATCGAAGTATGAAGGCACGAACACTTCCAGGGGTGGTGGCCAAGGCCGTTAGAATCGGAAGTTTGACAAGGCAAAAGTGAGGTGTTATAATTGTAACGATTATGGGCACTTTGCTTTAGAATGCCTTAAGCCGAGGATAAAGAAAGCGTTTGTTGCTAAAGCGCTCATCAATGATGAATCAACAGTGCTATGATGATGAGTTGAGTCAGGGACGTCGAGAAGATGTGTCACCGTCCAAACTCAAGTAAGATGAAAAGAAATCAGAACATTGAGGCCATGTGTCACCGTTCGTGTCAAGTATGAGTTTAGTAAGTCATAGTTGAGACCGACCGTTTCAATGTTTTAGAATCTTTGCATCTGGATGACCCATACCGGTTGAGTTGATTTCTACATGTCTTGCATGTAGAACGCTTCATGTGGAGGTGTGGCTGGTAGTTCATAATGCATTGAGGCTAAAACTAGAGTATGTCAAGTCAAGATTAAGGGGAGATTGTTAGAAATAATCTTGACTTAGAGTTCAAGACGTAGTAGAATCCGTCTCCGTGTGTAACTCAAGTTGCAGTTGTGTCCAACTTGAAGTCCGAATACGTATGCTAGTAGAAGATTATTACCTATATATTGAGGATGCTTGTAGCCAATTTTGCAAGAAAAAAGGGGAAGAGTAAGAGAATAGAGAAATTCAGAAGTTCTCTTGTGTTCTCTCAGTTTCTTTGCGATGTGTGCATTTTCTCCTAGAATAAAGTTAACAATTGTCGGTACAGAAGAGTCATAAACCCCTCGAGAAGAGTAGCGGCCCTGCACTAGGTTCAGGAACAATATACGACAGCCAAAGCAATATACAGATGGAACAGCGCCGTATGATGTGCGTCGTATAGCATTTTTTTGCATTAGAACCCACGTCTCACAAAGCAGCCCTAGAGGATTCACGTTGGTGGGAGGCAATGGATTCAGATTTTCAGGCTCTGCAGAAGAATGACACATGGATATTTGTCTCACCACTGCATGGTCAGAATCTGGTTGACTACAAATGGGTTTTCAAAATCAAGCAAAAGTCAGATAGGACACTGGACCCTAGTGTAAAGCAAGACTACTAGCAAAGGGTTTTAAACAACGGTATAGTATTGATTGCGCCGACACTTTTAATCCGGTTGTCAAACCGACTACAATGCGTGTGATTCTGTCGCTTGCAGTCTTGAATGGGTGGAATCTGCGGCAAAAATGATGTCTAAAATGCATTTATGCATGGTGTTCTCAAGGAGGATGTATATATGAGCCAACCACCTGGATATGAAGATAGCAGGCATCCGAAGTATGTCTGCAAACTTTAGAAGGCCCTGTATGGTTTAAAATAGGCACCTCGAGCATAGTTCTTCAGATTGAGTTCAAAATTGGTTGAGCTTGGTTTTGTTCCATCAAAGGCAGATACATAACTTTTCACTCTCAGAAGTCTTGAGGTTACAATGTATATGTTGATATATGTTGCGACATAATCATCGCTAGTTCTTCTGTTGAAGCTACAGGTCGATTGATCCAAAGATTGACAGATGACTTCACCATCAAGGATCTCGTGAATATGAATTACTTCCTAGGAATAGAAGCTACTCCAACCAAAACTGGTATGTTACTTACTCAGAAGAAGTATGTGACAGATTTGCTCAGAAAGACAAATATGCTTGAGTGTAAACCATTGCCCATGCCCATGTCAAGTTCAGAGAAACTCACCAGGAGAATGGCAGAACTCTCTCAGAATCAGATATTTTTCAGAAAAGTATAGTGAGTGCTTTGCAATACTTGACGCTTACAATATCATTTGTTGTCAACGAGGTTTGTCAATTTTTGCAAGCACCAACTAAAACTCACTGGTCTGCTGTAAAAAGGATCTGAGATATATTAGAGGATCCTCTACAATCGGACTGCATATTCAAAGATCATGATCGACTTTACTCGGTGCCTTTTCAGATTTTGATTGGGCTGGGTGTACAGATGACAGGAGATCAACAAATGGTTTTGCTGTTTTTATTGGACCAAATCTACTATCTTGGAGTTGAAAGAAACAGCAAATTGTGGCACGTTCGAGCACAGAAGCCGAGTATAAGTCATTGGCCAATGCCACAGCAGAGCTAATTTGGGTTCAATCTTTGTTCAAGGAGTTAGGTATATATCAATCACGACCTCCAGTGCTCTGGTGTGATAACTTGGGTGCCACATATCTTAGTGTAAATCTAGTTTTTCATACACGAACAAAGCACATTAAAGTGGACTTCCATTTTGTGAGAGAACGAGTTGCTTGGAAGATGCTAGTTGCTAGATGTGCATTTCATTTCTTCAGGAGATTAGGTAGCAGATGTGTTCACCAAGGCGTTTGGATGTCGGCCGTTCGATCGGCTTAAGCACAATCTTATTCTGATCTCTTATTTCTAACTCTGTTGTAATCTTCAGTTAACTGTAGCGCGTTTAGCTCTTACCGTTAACTCTGTTTTGCAGTTCTGTTTTGCCGGTTGTTGAAATCCCGATCGAATCGGTTCTCATGTAATCTTGCATTATAGAGGTAGCTTTGCGCCAAACATCTTTCACTGGCCATCGTCAGCTTCCATTCTTCTCTATCTTATGTACTCATGGCACTCTTTTCTACTTCCATGGTGATCCAGACATATGCACATGCTCTGGCGATTGACAAAAACTGACACTTGTATGTTTCTCTTCTCCTTGAGCTTCTCTCATGAAACAAGCATCGAGCATTGTATTTGCATATGGATAAAGATCATCTAGTTTGTTGCATGCAGCTAGTGTGCCAGGTGCGGTGTTGAACTATGGCGCGTGGCATCCGAATAAGCTGTGTAGTCACTAGTCAGCATGCTCTTATGTACGGAGTATATACACGAACATATATATATATATATATATATATATAGAGGAAAAATACCTTTTACTCCCGGGTGTAATTACATATATATACATACATACATATATACATATATATACATACATACATACACATACATACATATATATACACATACATACACATATATACATATATATATAGATATATATACATATACATATACATAGATATATATATGTACATATATACATATACATACATATATACATATACATATACATATACATATATATATATATATATATATATATATATATATATATATATATATATATATATATATATATATATATATATATATATATATATATATATATATATATATATATATGAGAGTATATCTAAGTGCTAATATGCTAAAACTTCTCCAGAGCCATCCGATCCATCCTCATGCAGTCCAGATCCAGGAAGGTGGGATGTCCCAACTCACTTAATCAGTTGGCTCAGATCCAGGAAGGTGGGATGTCCCAACTCACTTAGGCCCGTTTGGCGAGCTCTAGCTCTAGGAAATCAGATTTCTAGAGTCAGTCATCTGTAGCTCTAGGAAATCTCGGATCTAGAGTTGCGGGCATGTTAAGTTCATTTACATGACTCATTTCATTTATATTATATATTAAATAAAAATATTTAAATCACTTTAATTTAGTCAACAAACTACAGATCCATCATAGATCTCGGAGCTAGAGCTGTGCCAAACGGGGCCTTAATCAGTCTTTCACAAAACCCCCCTCCCGGATGTTTAATCAGGGATATGCCCCTCTATCTCTCCCAATCCGCTCCCCTCCCTCTCACCTCTCACTGCACTCCTCCCTGGGCTCCCTCCCCGGTGGCTCCTTCCTCGGCCCCCGGTGCCGCCCTCTGGCCCTCGGTGACGCCCTCCAGCCCCTAGCGCCGCTCCACCTTCTCGCCCCCCACCGCCTCTGCCCCAGACCCAACTAGGGCTTGGGCCGACGGTGCCGCCTCCCTCCACCAATGCCGCCGGTGCCACCCTGTCCTTTCCCCCGCCTCCCCGGCCCTCGGCATCGCCCCCTCCTTCCCCCGAACCGCGACGAGGCGACCTAGGGCTAAATCAAGCGGCGGCGCTCCCTCCACCACCGCCGCCCTCCTCTCGAGCTGCGCAGAGGAATAACCTGGAAGGGAAACCATGTTGATTCATTCTGTGAAGACCCCGGCCGCTGGTGCCACCCCATCCTTTCCCCCGCCTCCACCGGTGTGCTCCCCGAGCATCGACGACTTTCGAGCTGGCCTCCTCCCCGAGCCCCGCTGCCACCCCTAGAATTGTAGATCCCAATTGTGTTTGTTACTCCAATTTTTGTGGTGGAAGTTGCATGTATGTGAGATTCTGGTTTATTGTGTATGATCTTCTGAATGTATCAGGCCTGTGAACCTTAGTATGTGAGATTCTGGTTGTTTGTTGAATGAATCTGCGATTGATCAGTTCCCCGAGCTTGAACTTGTTTTGATTATTCAAGATTGAATAATCAACCTGAGAATGCTTTGGTGTGAGAAAGCTTTGGTGTGAAAGCCTGAGAAACCTGAGAATGCTTTGGAAACCTAAGAAACCTGAGAAGCTGTTCAGGCTTATTTGAGCAGAGTTTCAAAACTAGTTTTACATTGAAACTGTGCATTGAGGGTTAAGAAAAGTGATGTTTGACCAAAGGTTTTACAGTGAGGGTTAAGAAAAGTGCATTGAGGTTTTACATTGAGGTTGATTTGTGAGGGTTCTGAAGTTTGAAAACAGCCGAGAAGCTATCAACTTGAAAATAGCCGAGAAGCTGTTAACCTGAGAATGTGTGTGTAGAACCTGAAAACAGCCGAGAAGCCTGAGATAGATTGAATTTGTCTCAAAACCTGACAACTTGAAAATAAAGAAGCATTGAAGCTAATTTTTAAGGAAGCATTTAAACAGTTTTACACTATCTGACAACCTGACATATAGTGTGGTCTCAATTTTTAAGGAAGCATTGAAACAGTTTTACATTGAAGCTAATTCTGGTAGAAGATAAGCTTTTAATATAAAGTGCTTGTGTGTGAAGTTGAATTGTACGTATACAACTATCTTCACAAGCAAGCACACAATGGAAATAGATACTGACAACTATCTTCTCAGCAAATTTGTCTCAAAACCTAAGCATCTGAAATCAGAGAAATTACAAAACTCATGATGAACAAAAGTTCCAGCTGAGAATGGTGACTTCTCCATGGCTGCCTTGCATTCCAGCACAAGCAATAATTCTCCACCTCCCCTTAACATCTTCTCCATGACTTTTGAATGCGAGCACACTTGGATAGAAGTGGAAACTGCATGGTTAGAGAATGTAAATCAGAAAAAGTATATGAGTCAAGGAAATGTGACAAATATTTTTTTTAAGAAGATGTACAACCTTAAGAATATGATAAACTGTGGTAAATGTGTTGTCGTCCTCAAAGGGCAATTACGGCTGTCATAGTACACAATCTCCTTGCATGACCTACACAAGCGTTGCACCCTTGTTTTGTTCTCAACATTGTCATTTTACTTCTGCCCCGACTTTATTCTCTTGCATCTACCCTTGGAGTTAATATCGTTTGGTGGCTTTATGTTGACTTCCTTAGGGATGGGACAACCTGTAAATGCTTTAATCTCTTCAGCCTTACTTACCACATTCTCAAGAATCAGAGGAGTCACTTCTTCCCTAAATTTGATAAACCGATCACTAAGAAATTTTAAGCCCTCATCTGTTCCTCTAGCACGGTGAATTAATTCCTCCATGTTCATACGTATTTCTGATGCCAACTTGTCTGTAGCTGTTTCTATTGCACTCCTCAGTTTTTCTTATAACAAATTGCTTTCTCCATCAAAGACATCCTCCTTAGTTATCATTTTGGTCCACCTCTTCAACACAAATGGGCTTGGTAGCTCCTTAAGTGATGGACTCTGCAACACACGAATAATATGACGGCAAGGGATTCCAAATGACTAGAAGAACACGCAGGAGCATTTGGCATCTTTTGTTGTAAGGTTACAGCGTACCTCTCTTACCTTGTTTGAGCCATCACTAACTATTGAGATTTTGTACTGTCCTACGGTTCCCATGTTCTCCAATTACAATGCTCCCGAGTAGCACACACTTCTTTCTGAAAGTCAGTGAACACAGCAAATGTGAAGACCTCACTTCCATACTTCCCTATTACCCAAGTAGTCTGCAACACAGGCATTGTGTGCATTGTGGCATTGCCAGCTTCCAACTCATTCTGATGTTGTTCTTCCACTGTATTAACAAATCTGATCCAAAACTCCACCAAAGTATTTTTGAATCCAATAAACCGATTAAAGTAAGAGTTCGAACTCTCTGACCTACAAGTGGTTCTAAGGATTATGTTATAATGGTTGGTGTTATACATAGAATCAAACGATACAAGATCTCTAAAATGGACATAATTCTTCCGACATGTACTATCCGCCCAAAATGCATGTACCAATCCGCCCTTGTCATCAACAACATAATCAAAGTAGAATGAAGGATTTATGCCATTCTTCTTACTCAGGTTATCAATAAACATATGAGCATCCGATGACTTAATACAACTTCTCAACTCTTTATGATAATTCTGCAAATCTCTCCTCGTGCATCCTACAATCTCAAATCCACCCTCACTAATACAGAGATATCTATATGCCTCGCTTGTGTCGATGCCTCCTTTATGACATGTGATTAATGTACGCTTGGCCTTCTCATTTACTTTCCTATTAGACCTTATCAGCTGTTGTTTGCTAGGTGACACCAACTCATGTGTATGAGATTCAATAAATGTTTCCACCCTAAACTTATTGTCGGCATCGTTTGTGCCTAGAATTGCCTCACATCCACACCTACTTAGCTTCCTAACATATTTCTTTTTCTTTGACTCCATGTTATTATCCTTACATTTCTTAGATCGGAAGACTTGTCTAGAGCACATCCATCGCTTCCATCTCATGACACCATTGACAGCCGTATGTGGACCAACACGGACTCCAAATCCAGCTGATGTGCATATGTCTTATAGAATTCCTCTGCAGCTTCCAAGTCATCAAAAACTATCCCTTCAAATGGCTTGATAATTACGTCAACACAGGATATATAAGAAGAACCCTGCAATGCAAAGATTAAGTGTGAAGCATGATGGATTGACATATGGAGTAAAACACATGCACACAACATGATACTTACTACGAATGGAGTGATGCCACTCTTTTTCGGGGTACCATAATGAATTAACTGGTGGGGAGGTGAACTAATTTGAGCGATAGATTGTGTATCAAGATTTTCTTCTCTTGGCAATTCCAATGCCACGGTCCCATCGGCCACAGATTCCATGCCTCCTACAATTGCATAAATGAAGATGAATATTATGGTTGTGACTAGCCAACGACGAGCTGGTCAGGGTAAGCGCTCGATCATTTGTTCTACACTTTTCCTTCGTATATATAATATACTACTCATTACTACTAAATTTGTTTTGTCATTTTCGTGCGTACAGATGAATGAAAGAAGACCCGGAGAGCGTTTGTGAAAAGCCCCTAAAAATTCAAACAAAAAATTTCTGTGCTTTTTGCTGCATTTTTGAGTGAAATTTCGAAACTTTCCTTTTCAGGAAAGTTCTTCCTTTCCCGCTTTCCTCTTTGGTGGGCCGCCTTTTCCCGGCGCCTGCTTTTCTTCGCCTTCCCGCACTCCAGCGCCTCCTCCGCTTCCTCCGCCGCGCTCGCCCCTCCTTCTCTCTCTCGCGCGCCCGCTCCCTTCTCTCACCGCGCCCCTCCTCCTCGCTCTCTCGCAAGACGCGCGCTAAGCGCTGCGCCTGCGCCACGCCGCGCCGCCGCCGCGCGCCGCGCCGGTCTCGGACCGCCTCGCCGTCCCGACAGCCTGCTCGTCGCGCTGTGGCCGCCCTCGCGCACGTCGCCCACCCTCGCCTCGACCCCACCCGGCGGCGGCGGCTCCTCCCTCTCCCGCGCGAGCAGCGCCGCCGCCGCAGCTCACTCGCTCCCATCTCTCGCCATTAAGCGCTCTGGCGTCGTGCGTCACCCGGTCCACCGCCCGCCCCGCGAGGAGACGCCTCAACCACTCCCGTCATTCCTCGCCGGCCCGAGCCCGCCCTTGCCTTCTCCTCCACGCCTCGCTCCCCTCCGCTCGGTATAAAACCCCTTCCCTCTCCCTCCTCCTCCTTTGCCTCCCGAGCCACTCCACCACCTCCACTCACTTCCCACCGCTCCAAGCCACCTTCCAGAGCGGCCGATTGAAGCCCGCCGCTCGAGCTCCGCCATTGCCGCCTCAGAGCGGTGACACACCGAGCCAACCTCCTCTCCTCTCCTCATTCCTCGATTGCGTTCGCCAAAAGCTTCTCCTTTCCTCACCGACCACGTTGGTGGGCTTGTTTGGACAGGTGTCTGCCCGAGGAGCTCCAGCTCCGTTGCTTACCGCCGGCCGCAACCACCTCTCCGTGGCGAGCACGCTCTGAAGCTCCTCGACTTACACCGCCGCCCAATGTGAGCTCCCAACTCCCGGATGGTGTAGCCGCGCCGATTAGACCTCTCGCCGCCGGTGACCCTCTCCACCGCAAAACACCGAACCTCCCCTTCGTCCCCGCTCTCTCGCTGATCCCTCACCTCCCAACTGCCCAAAATGGACTCCCCTCACTCAGACCTACCCGGTGGTACACTCCTTTGCCGTCGGGAGCCTTCGCCGTGGCCGGAGAGCAAAGGCGCCGCCATCTCCGTCCCTCGGCTGCGCGCGCACGGCTGGAGGTAGAAGACGACGGCGTGGCGCTGTCTCAGCCGTTCCTCCTCCCTGGCGCCTTCTAACGGAGACCGCCCGATCTCCCGTACCGCTTCGCCCTCGTCCCCGCCTCACCACCGTCCGATCTCCGCTCACGACATCCGGCCGCCGATCGCCTCGCATCCCGCGCTCGCGCCGCCCACGCGGCGCCATCGGACCAAGACGGCGCGCGCGCTGGCCTTTGGCCTTCCTCGGCCCGCACTTCCCGCAGCGCGCACGCAATTGGGCGCGCGGCCGTTTCCGGCCGCCGCATCTGTAGCCCAGTCGGCCTTTCACTGTGTAGACCGAATTTCCAGAGACTTTTTCAATTTCTAAAATCCCAGAAAATCCAAATAAATCCTAGAAAATCACAGAAAATCCCAAAAATTCTCAAATTTCACCACTTTGCTCCAAATAATATTCTGGACCCATTGTTGGCTTCCATTTCCACAGAATCATTCCCAATAAATTTCTAAAATTCCATTTGAAGGATTTATGCAATTTATTCCTTTTTAATTAGTTTAATTTTTCCTCGCTTGATTAGTTGCAAGCTGGATTTAATTATTTCTTGTGTTTGCGCTAGTGTCGGAGATTCCGGAGATTCAAGAGCAGGCTCAGGATCCAGGCGTTTCATCGTTCGAGCTAGCTGAGATCATCCGGATTGACGGCAAGTCCCAAATCCTTTGATCATGTTGCAACCCATGTGATTTAATTATGTTAATATGCTATTTGCATTATGCTAGTTGTGAAATGTTAGTTTAAAATAAAATAAAATGTTTAGAATGTCATGTGATATAGTTAGACCTACCACTGATAAATGCCATGTTTGATTTGTTGCCATGCCATTGAAACCCTAGAAATAATTATCTGTTAATCTAGATAACTGTAGGATATTATTATCATGCAAATTGTTACACTAGTAAGGTTGTGGCTGTGGGCCAATAGAATTTGGAAAACCCGACTCTAAGATAGGGTGGTATGGGACACCGTACCTTAGAGCGGAGAGTGCCGGCGTGCACAAGGTAGGGTAAGGGTTGGGGAAGAGCCGCGAGACGGTCTTTGCCCATCTTGTTACCCTAAGGGTTGGAGTAGGGTAAGGGTGAGTGGGAAACCGCGAGACGGTCTACGCCCACCGCTTACCTTAGGTTGGGTCGCGGGCCTGGCGAGGTTGCGGACCATGAGAAAATATAAGGACCAAACCCTTACGCCGAGCAAAGGTCACGGTGATCGCTCAACCACGGAGTTGACTTGTCAACACTGGTCTAGTAGCTGCTCAAATCGATTGAAACTCTACAGGAGGGTAGCAGTGAGGTTAGGCAGGCCGGGCTGCGGGTGCCTAACAACGGTGGAATTCACTCGAAGCGGACGTTGTCCTCTCTTGTGTGTGCGTGTGTGTGGGTGTGAGCCAGACCCGAGTGAATTCTACCGGGTAGAGCCTATATAAAGAGTTGAGCAGTGAAACGACCTGGCTTTCTTAACTCTTTAGCGGGAGTTAAGGGATCGTGTGGGTAAAGCTGAGCAAACTCTGCAGAGTTAAATAAATGGTATTCGAATACGTCGTGCTCCCGGTTATTGGAGCTGTGTCACTTGGGTGATTCCAGCAGCAAAGCTTAAGTAGTTTTGTACATGCTTTAACTTGGTTAGTTGGTTAATGAACTCTTCGTGAAAACCCCTGAGATCTTAAGAAGTAAGTTTTGATCCGTTTTATTAAAGTGTTTGCAAACAAAACTGCATCCACCAAATGTAATAAACCAAGTATACTCCCTTCCTTTGACTTTCCGTGCATATAGTAAGTTAGGATCCCTTTTGGCATTTGCTGAGCCGGTTGTTTGGCTCACGGCTTGCTTAATCCACTCTTTAGAGGATCAAGACGAAGGAGAAGGTCTCCCAGTTGAAGAAGTCCCTAAGGATCTTTTCTTCGACGAGGACCCTTGGCTGTAGGTCTCCGCCGCGCTCGAAGCAGATTCTGGAGTCTTTTGTAATGTAATTACACTTTGGGCTTGCACGTCCCGCTGTAAAAACTAGATGTTAATCCTTATGTCAAATATATGCTGGACTTTTGTTGTAAGCATGCAATGGTATACTCTTGCGCGACACTCCATAACTGTTCATGTTTGAATAGTTACGGAATATCGTGTCCGTACGCGCCCCTGGAAACGGGGGCGTTATAGTTTGGTCCAGGAGATCTCCATACCTTGCAGGCGATGGGGAGCCGGATGACCACCATAATCGCGATCACGACGGGGAGCCGGACGACCACCACAGCCGCGATCACGAGCGGGAGGCGCGGTGATGAATGGCGGACGGCTGGTCTGATGAACGGAGTGGGAGGCGGCCTGATGAACGGCGGACGGCCAGCCTGATGAACGGAGCGGCAGGCGCGGTGATGAATGGCGGACGGCCAGCTTGATGAACGGTGCGGACAGAGCGGGAGGCGCGGTGATGAATGGTGGACAGCCGGACTGATGAACGGAGCGGGCGGCGCTGGGAGGCGGAACGGCGCGGGGAGAAAAATCGCTGATCGCGCGGCGCGACAGAGGCGAAGCAGCGCGATGGCGCACGCGCGTGGAGACGCGTCATTGATCGCTGCAGCAGACGGAGGCGCGGGAGACGTCGCCGATCGGCGCGGCGGACGGGAGCGCGGAGACGCCACGATCGGCACGGGCGGACGGAGGCGCGGGAGACGTCGCCGATCGGCGCGGCGGACGGAGGCGAACGGCGCGGGGCGAAGGAAGTTCAGACGGCGGGGAGAAGATTGGGAATCGGTAGGGGGTTTTTCGCGAAATTGCATAAGTGAATTTATTAAATAAGAACAGGCTACTATCAATGCCAGGGAAAATTCCACTCCAAATCAAGTCCAATTAAAGTGAACGGGACAACAACTAATTGTCATTTTGTGTGAGGTTTTTGCGAGTCAAAAAGAAGAGCAAAGGAAAGCAAACAATTGACCAAATTAGCATAGTGTAAAAGGCAATCGGATTTAAACACTGAAACAAAAGATGGCTCGTGTCTCAGCTCGCTTTAGACTCGATTCGAGTTTGACTCGAGCTCCAAATGAGTTGAGCTCGAACTTAATCACAAGCTCATAAGTTTCAATGAGCCGAGCTCGAATAGCATATCAGGGCCTGACACATTCCCAGCCTGCCTGCATCTTTGAGTTCTTCTCTTTCATATTTGTTCATATTAAAGCTCAAACCTAAATCTAGTTTCAGACCCTATCTCAGACTTACTCTCGCCCATGCTAGGAAAGCTGCTTATTTACAGACCTAGTTGCAGTGTTCATCGTAGCACTACATCCAAATGGATTCCGTTTAGCATGCACATACACACATGAAGCCTTTTTTCTACTCTCAGGTCTAGTTACTCTCTATGTCGTATCTCGCAAAGTATGGAGTATCTAATACAACAGAGGGTATGTACGTGTAGCATATAAGTATATAAGACCATCTAAGTGGTATGTATACTTTTTTAAGGTAGTATGTATAGTTTTTCAAATATACTCTTTGTTATATATGAATATGAAATAGCAAAATATGTCAAAAAAATATGTGCTCCTTTATAATTTTTTCATGTGCCTGGTATTGGAGTGTATAGCTGCGTTGCATGCCGCATACACACATATGTGCATTGAGATCGAAGGGATAACTGATGATAAGAGGAACTAAAGAGAAAGGCCAAAAGTGTACCTGCCCTCGACCAACCATTTGCACACGGCAAGAAGCCCCATATTCGATCTGCATGAGTAAGCAAGCATGCATGTCAGAC
Organism: Dendrocalamus sinicus; assembly: GCA_036346575.1. Taxonomy (NCBI): domain Eukaryota; kingdom Viridiplantae; phylum Streptophyta; class Magnoliopsida; order Poales; family Poaceae; genus Dendrocalamus; species Dendrocalamus sinicus. The sequence continues at coordinate 4,450,484 of CM070642.1, forward strand.
TCAAGATCTCGAGTACGTACTGACAAAGAAAGAAACAGCTGTTCATCGTCATGATCATCATCATCTTCTTCATCTTCAATAGCAGCAGCAGGAGATATATAGCAGCAGAATTCTAGCTGCACTAGCGTCAGCGTTCGGGCTACGTAGGGTTTATCAGCTCTTTCTGTGGTAGTCGTCGTCTTCATCGCGTACTCGAATTAATAATTTTTCCAATTCTTTCAGTCTTCAAGCTTTAAGCTTGGAAATGCTCGCTTTTGCAGAGGCCGGCCGGGCAAAACGTACGTACATAGCTAGCTTGAAATAGGGTATATTTATACTAGTTTTTACTTCTAGTTTTGCTTAAAGAATTCATAAGCTAATATGAACATTTGGTTTTTCGAAGTGGCTTTCTCACTTCTCTCGCTCTTGTTTGCTCCGGAGATAAGACACGAGGTAACAGACGTATTACACATCCTACTCTTCTCGCTCCCATCTTGCGCACGTATTTTTCCCTCATTTTTCCTACCGCTCGCCCTTCCCTTCTAAAATCACTATTTTTAGCCAAAAACTATCAGCCGTAACCAATATAAACATCATTTAGGTGTTATATGAGAAGTGAGAGAACTTACTTTCAGAAGTATAGATTCATTTCTCTCTCTCTTTGAGCATACTCTAATAATGATTATACGATACTCTAAAGTGAGTTTCATAAAAATTCCTTTAAAGTCTACTTTTATAGCATAATTTATACACACACTCCTTTTTACATATGAAAAGGGTAGAAAATAATAAATAGCTCCGATTAATTTTTTCAACCATGTCGCATTGGAGTATCTTAGAATTAACATTTAAGTATATCAAAAGTAATAAAGAGGTATAACACGTTCCTTTAAGTGGTATATTAGAAGATGGGGATATGTACTCCCAGGAGTATGAATAAGGCTACATACATACATACATACATACATACATACATACATACATACATACATACATACATACATACATACATAGGAGAATGGAAGGGAAGAATGAAGCTCACATAGGGAATGGAACTCCGATAAAGAGTACATGAATTTCGACTCCAATGAGGATGATTCCTCTAAGAAGAAGGGACTTGTTGGTATCGCCATCAAGGAGGCTCTGTCTCTCTTCGCATCTCCTATATACCTCATGGCAAAAGGAGAAAATGTAAAATTTCTTGATGATGAAGAGCCTTCTTATGATGAACTTATGGATATGTTAGAAGAACTAAATAAATATCTTAAAAGGAAATGTCAAATTTCAAGGTCTTAAAGGAGAGCATCTCTCTCTTAAAAATTCTTATGAGGAGCTAAAGGAAACTATTGACTTGCTCATCCAATAAAATTCAAGCAAATCATACACTAGCATTGTTATTACTTGTGATATTTCAAATGAAATGTCTAGTGTAAAAATTGCTAGAGCCAGCATATCTACTTTATGTGATGACTTGCTTACCATGCCATGTAGCTCTAATGTCGATTCTAATCATTGTAATGTTAAGTCATATGATTCTAACCTATTGTTGAGAACAACAAATTAAAGGAGTAAGTGACCAAGCTAAACAAGAGCTTGGAAGTATGCTTTAAAGGTAAAGCCATTCTTGACAAGCTATTGAGTGAGCAAAGGTGCTCATTCAAAAGGAGGGACTTAGGTTTGCACCCAAGAAAGGTAAGAGACCAGCAAACAAGCCCACAAGATTTGTGAGGTAAAATGGTAAGTATTGTCAAAAATATTTGGAAATAGGACACATGCAACCAAATTGTCCTATGGGTAAAACTCTTTCTATTGGATCGTTTGATTCTTACTACATGCTTAAGAAATTCAAGAATGGTAGTATCATTGCTAAATTTGTTAGCACTTCAATTCTAGGTGCTAAAAAGAATGTCATTTGGGTGCCCAAAACCTTGATTACTAACCTCCAAGGATCCAAATAAATTTGGGTACCTAAAAAAACCTAATTTTCTTTTGTAGGTGAACTATAAGACCGGTGGAAGACAATTGATGCTTGATAGTGGGTGCACTCAACATATGACCGGAGACTGAAAATGTTCACCACATTTGAAAATGAAAGTAATGAGAGAATCACATTTGGAGACAATAACAAAGGAAAGATACTTGGATTGGGTAAAATTGTTGTCTCAAATGACATTTCTATTTCTAATGTATCTCTTGTAGAAACATTAAAATTTAATTTTCTAGTCCATTGCTCAAATATGTGATCTTGGTTTAATTTGCTTATTCTATAAGGATGGTGTAACCATTTAAAAAAAGGAAAATGAACTTATTTTAAAAGGTTTTACATTTAGCAATCTTTATTTGGTTAATTTCTCCACTAGTGATTCATGCTTGAAAACTTATTTAGTGATAAAAATATCTATGTGTTGGTTATAACATATAAGGCTAGGTCATATGGGTATAATTCAACTTAAAAGTTTTTCAAACGTGACTTAGTAGTTGGCTTGAAAGATGTGATGTTTGAGAAAAATAGATTATGTAGCGTTTGCCAAGCCGAGAAGCAAGTTACAAATTCTCATCCTTACAAGAGTATTATGTCAACTTTTAAGTCATTGGAGCTCTTGCACATGGATTTGTTTGGGCCAACAACCTATAAAAGCATGGAGGCAATAGCTATTGTTTAGTCGTTGTAGATGATTACTCTAAATACACATGGGTATTCTTTTAAATAACAAGAACGAAGCCTCCAGCATTTTCAAATGCTATTCAAAAAGGGCACAAAATAAATTTGATTTCAAAATAAAGAAAATTAGAAGTGACATGGTTTTGAATTCAAAAACACTAAAATTGAAGATTTTTGTGATGAACTTGGAATAAAATATGAGCGAAAGGGTATCGGCATTTTTGGGGGAAATGACGAATCACGGTATCGCATATCGGTATCGGAGTATCTGGGCAATATAGGATCCAACAATCTTGATACGTGTTTGCATGTTATTACTAAGTAGCTTATTTAGGGCGCAGATTCTCTGACGTAACGTCAGGTGACGTTGGGTCACTGACGTGTGGGCCCACGACTCGTGGGGCCCACGCGTCAGTGACCTAATGTCACCTGACTTACGTCAGAGAATCCGAGCGGGCTTATTTATATTAGATATAGAGAGAGAGAGAGAGCAGGAGTTCATATCTCCCATCAGTTCCCCATCACAGATCAGATCATCTAATCCCTTTGTCATCCTGGCCGAAAGGGTGACGGACCCACTGATGACGTCCTCGCCAAGAAAACAACCGGATGGGAAAAGAATGGCGGATTTGACCCACAGAAAACGAAAATCAGAAGGACTTCTTTCGATGGTGTCAATGGCAATGTGAGATCGCCTTTTTCTTTTGCCGGTGTTGATCTTCTACAGGCTCAGGATGTGTGAGATTCTCGATCTCCCAGCCGGCTGAGAGAAAAAAGAAAAGTACCTTTCTCTGATGGACGGTTTTATTTGGTGTGGTTCGGATCACATATGTTGGTTGTGGAGGCAGCCAGCCTCCCTCTGTTCTGTGCTCTCAGCATTGAAAACTTAGGGTGCTTGAAAGATAAGGATCATGGACGTATTTTTTTGTCTACATCTAATGGCTTTTAAACCTATCGCGAGTGTATGTACGAATATATTGAATGTCGATAAATTACTTTGTGTTTCGAAAAGGCAATAGAGAAGTTGCCATATTTATATGTTCAAAAAAAAACTAATAAATATCAAGGCTAGCTTCTTTTGTGGTCGAGTTTGATTTCAGCCATTGGTGGATTTATATATATGTTCACTGATGAATGATGATGTGCAGTGCGACTGTGTAAGCCATCAGGCTATCCAATCGCGCACGAGTGTTGAGGTGTTCGGAATTTCTCGCCAAATGGCACTTTCTTTCGCGCCCTCGGTTCGACCATTTAAAATATTGGCCGCGGGATGCTTGAACGAGGAAAAATGTATTTTTTCAAGTGTACGTACCGTACCGTGACTACCGTCCAAAATGATACTAGCACTAGATTTGGCATGAGGCGTATCTTGGGCAAGGGACAATGTTTCCGTGCGTTTCCCTGCATGCCGTCGTAAGTACGGATGTATTCGATCTGGCACGCTATTAGTATAACAATATATTTTGTTGAGACGTGATGCAACTAGTAGCGCCATCACCATGACATTAGAGCCACGATGCTATCAATAACACCATCACCAAGATGCGCCTAATTTAGTCTTAACTTAGGAGCTTTCGGTTCAATTTTTAGTCGATTTATGTTTGTATAGCCCTCGTGGGGTGCTGTGAAGGTGCTGGCGAAAGCTTTACCGGTGATTTTACCGGTCTCGACAACGATGACGTCTTCGGGTGCCATTTTTCTTCCTGGAGGTGTTGTCATAGTGCCCCATAGCCCTCATGTTTACTGATCTCCAGGTGAAAACCTTGCCTCGGTGAGGCGGGCGGCGTCGGCGACTCTCGTCGCCTCCTTGGAGGCGTCGCCTCGGAGGTCCTTCTTCACGCACAGTAGACCGAAGGTTAGAGGGCACGGTCGAAAAAGGACATGGGCTTGGTTGAAAATAAGGACAGAGAAGAAGTCCTTAAGCTTTATTTCTTGTTGTTTTATGCTCCTCAGGTTTTGAGGAATTGAGTCTAAGAGCTCGTGTATCTGTTGGCTGTGTATATCCCTCGTGGATATAGAGGCCGGATTTTATATCCTTTATCTAAAAAAATGTTTGTATAGCCTATATTAATTGGTTTTTAAACGATGTATTTGTTTTCAAGGCAAGTTTAACAGAAAGGTTCTAGTAAAAAGTATACTGAGTTCGGCTGTACCGGCTAAAATTATATGCTACTATTTTCCTCTATGTACTGTCTCTCACAAACAATCATAATTTAAAATTTTAAGTCATAAGACACAGCCCTTTGACCAGGTGAGGATTACCATGCCATGTTGGATTTGTTAGGGCAGTCCCAATGCTCCACGTAGGATAGTGTTTATGGTATTAATTAGATTGCCATGTAGGAGTTTTAGATGATGTGGCGCTATATTAAATAAGAGAGAGAAGAAAAAGAGGAAGAAATTGGGTCTTATGCAAGACCTAGTTTCTATGAGAAAACCAATGCAATAGACACTACCAAATTTTGCATTGGAGAGATGGTGGTATCTTCATGATAGATGGAGAAAAATTATGATTGGTGGAGAGGAGAGAGAGATTTTGATGTTTAATTAATTGCTTGGTTATAAATAGACATAGTGCATTGGAGACAATAATGTCTATATGACATAGCATAGATATAAACTACTTAAGTGGTTTCTGCGTTAGGACTGCCCTTAATCTTGCTTAAAGCCGCCCTTAACTGCTTCTTTTAAATGCAAATAAATATTAGTAAGTTTAGATGGAGATTGTGACATCCCCAGCCGTCCCTGCAAGCTCAATCAAGACAATCAGAACAACATGCAGAGTGTCAAATGAGCTCAATGTTACTCGAATGCTAGACGGAACGAACTTGTTAAACTGGCATAACGCCTACTTTCAAATTGTCAGGCTTAGGTGCTTAACCATATAGTTTCAAATTGTCAGGCTTAGGTGCTTAACCATGTGAATTTAGGATGGGTTCTTTTGGCTGCGGCTGATGACTTTTGACTCTAATATGAGTGCTTGTACGGACGAATCAAATTCCGATAAGCTGGTTTGAAAAGTCTATTCCGATAAACCATTTTGAAAAGACAGCGGAGAAATCGTCCTGTTTATTTGTTCGGGAGAAACCATACGACATGAGCTGAAAAGAACACACCCTTACTATTATCATGTTACTATCATCTTTCGAACTACTTTTTGTATTATATTTTGTTTAACAAATGGATAAATATTAAAGAAAACATAAACACCTCAAATGTCTCGTCTTATTTTCTCTCTCTCTCTCAAGGATACATTTTGGTCTTCTTTAGTTTTAGGACGATAAAAGCCTTTGTTGGAGTATATCACAATCTCCAAAAAAAGTGAACTGAAAAAGTCAATAAAGCATCCGTGCACGTTTATAAAAAACAAATGAAACAAAAAAAAAACAAAGTGTTCATGAGCTTCTGTCGTGCCAGCATCACTACTACGCATACACACACCGTTTTCTTGCATCACCAAAAAAAAGAGGGAAAAAAAAGTAGCACCGTTTACTTCTTTTGCCCACCAATATCTCCCAAAATACGTCTCCCACTATATGTAGCTCCTTCTGCATGAAGAGACCCACAGTTTGGGAATATCTTCAGTCTCATTCGTAATGAGCTCATTACGCTACTGACACTACAGTTTGTTGAAGAGTTTAGCTAAGGAGAAATTCTACTGTGTCACCGTTGCACAGCGGGCTTTGTGCCATAAGCCAATTCGGAGCTGCCACGTGGGCAAAAAATTTACTGTAGCAGTACGGAAAACAATATTTTTGTTTATTTTTAATGGCTGCTACAGTACGTATTGCCACGTGTCACAATCCCACTGGCTTGTTACACCAACTCGGTTGTATCACCGTTGCATATTAGAATTTTTCCTACCAAAGAAAATCTCTCTAAAACAGGTGATTCAACATGCCAGCTACACATAGCTAAGTGATATTGCATGGTAGGGAGGGAGGCTCATCGAAGGGAGAGAGGGAAGCAACTGAGTAGAGTGAGTGGTAGAGTGCGAGAGAAAGGAAGCGGCAAGAAGGGAGGAGGTGGCAAGAGGCAGGGAGGGACCCGTTCGACCGTGTAGGGAGGAGGCAATGGCCAAGCGGGCCAAGCGGCAGAGCACGAGAGAGGAGGCAACTAAGAGGGAGAAGGCAATGGGATCGGTGAAGGAGGAGGCTCCTCCCTTCTTGGCCCCGCTACCTCCTCTCATGGCTAGCTCTCCCCTTTCTGCCACTTACCGGCGTCAGCGCAAATGTGAGGGAACGTGCACCTCAAGCAACAGTGGGTCTTCGTGCTAAATAGGCCATCCTTGGACCTTCGTGCTATGTGTGCCTGAGCCAACATGAATGGCCTGTGATCTCATTGGGCTATGTCTGGGTCCGAGGGTAAGGCCATAAGCCGACAAGATAAGGCTTGTTTAGTTAAATCGAGCTATGCCTATATGGGACTGTATCGAATTATGCCGGTCAGCCCATTTGATCAGGCCCGGATAAAATCCAATAACTTAAACAAAATGCACGCATGAATTGTTCAAGTAGATCTCTTATGCACAATAAGTAATAGTGTTTTTATTTAGATCACAAAATGTTTTTTGAAAAATGAATTAATGAATGCAATCTAATTTGCAAGAAATAACAAAGACAACGGAAAAAATTAAGCTAGTTGAATATATTACCGACTTATTTTGGATATATAAAGGGGCAAAATACAAAATCTGGTAAAATCTAATGGGTTTCTAATACGACACACAAAGCAACTAAAAAAGAGAGCAAAAAAAGGCAAGCGAAAAAAAAAACCCGGGGTCTTCTGCTCCACTCGTCCTACCGCAGTCCACACACACAGCCGAACCCCCACCTACTATCACGAATCTCAAAGCGGATCCGACGCCCCGGCCGCCTCCTCCCTCCACACTCTTCCCCCTCCCCCAGTCTCACATCCATTAAGAGGAAACTGGAGAGAAAAAGAGAGTGGAGAGAGAAACTAAACCCAAATAGGCGCACCAAACCCAACCCCAGAACACACGCCGCCGCCGCAGCCGCCATCTCCGGCGACCGCGGCGACCACGTGTCCAAACCCTAGGGCTGGAACTAACCCCATAGCGCCTGGACTCTGATGCGTCCCAGCCCATGGCCTTCCACCTTCGCCTCCACCTCCATCTCCGCCTCCTCTTGCTAGTGGTCGGTGTTGCCCTCGGGAGCGCCGACCCAGGCTGGGGCCGCGGGGCGGAGGCGTCAGATCGGGCGGAGCCGGACCCGTACTCGATCCTGACGTGGCACGACTACTCCCCGCCACCCCCGCCGCCCCCGCCGCCGCCTCCGGAGGCGCCGGCGGCGACCTGCGCCGGGGACCTCCACGGGAAGGGGGACTTCGGCACGCGCTGCGAGGTCTCCGAAGAGGTCGAGCTGGGCGGCGACGTCTACATCACCGGCAGCGGCAGTCTCGTGCTCCTCGCCGGCGCGGCCCTGACCTGCGAGAAGCCCGGGTGCGTCATATCTGCCAACCTCTCCGGCGAGGTGCGCCTCGGCCGCGGCGTGCGGATCGTATCCGGGAGGGTCTCGCTAGCGGCCACCAACATCACAATCGCCGACACGGTCGTTGTGAATACCACCGCACTCGCCGGCGATCCGCCTGAGCGCACCAGCGGCGTCCCGACGGGGACGCACGGCGATGGCGGGGGGCATGGCGGCCGCGGTGCCAGCTGCTACGTCAAGGATGGGCAGACGCAGGAGGACTCGTGGGGCGGCGACGCCTACGCGTGGTCAGACCTCGAGCACCCGTTTAGCTACGGAAGCAAAGGGGGTTCCACCAGCGTCGAGAAGGACTACGGCGGCGCCGGCGGCGGCATCGTGTGGCTGTTTGCAGAGGACCTGGTAATGAATGGCACAGTGCTCTCCGATGGTGGAGATAGCAGCGAGAAGGGTGGGGGTGGTTCTGGGGGGAGCATCTATATAAAGGCTGCGACTATGTGAGTGTTTTTGGATTTTTTTAATTCCGTTTTGCTTCCTTTCTACCTTTCACTAAGTGAACTGACATGTCAGCATTTTAACTATTTAATTAATTAACTTGAAAAATTGGAAAACAGTTTCCCAACTTGGAAACTGCGATGATCAATTGGTAGGTCCTGTTGTTTAGGAACTGGTTGGGATTTAAATTTTTTTAGAGATGAAGGGTACCCTTCGCCGATTTTTCCATTGATAGATACATTACACAGAGAAGTTCATATTTTAATGAGCTGAAAGATCATAAAATAATACTCAGATTTCTAGAAGCGCAGTCTGGTTGGAATTAGTGTTGAAGGTATGCTATGCTTTGTTGAGATGCTAATAAACTGAAATTTAGACATTTAGTTTGGTTGAAAATGTAGTCATAATCACAGGCTTGAGTATATTACTTGACCAAGTGGATTTGAGGATTATATTTTTCTCTAAGATCACACATGGATTGAAGAGCAATAGCTAAATGACGCATAGAGTTAATTAGTGTATGAGTAACAAGGATTTCATTGTATCGGTAATAGCTTCACAATAACGTAAATATACATATTAGGCTTGACGGAACCTGCTAGACACTAAAACGCTGCTATAGCAGTGAAGAACAACTCTTCGATCTATTGCTGTACACCTAGCTAGTTTTTCCAGTGGCATTTGAGTTGACAAATGTCTGGAGTTTTTTTTAGCTTGATTCTGATGTTATTTTGCTTTGTTGTAAATCTGCTGGCTATGTACTTCAGTATTCAGTTAGCCCTTTGCAGGTTTGCCTCTCTGATCTTTTGTTGGTGACAGGCATGGCGCTGGAAAGATAAGTGCTTCTGGAGGCAATGGTTTGGCTGGGGGAGGTGGAGGACGGGTTTCTATTAATGTTTTCAGTAGGCATGATGATGCCCAGATTTTCGTTCATGGTAATTTGCTTGATCTTATGGACATTGATCTTTTCGTGCTTACTTAATCACTTAGGGTACATTTGGATCCTTAGCTAGCTTTGCCCAGCTAAGCTAGGATAAGCTAGCTCATCTGGGCTATAGCTAATTGTGGCAAGGTTATTTGTTTAGTTCTTTTGTTTTGAAAACGAAAAATAAAAATATATTTGGGTTGTGAATAAATCATACTCCAAATATTTGAACCATTTTTGTTTCAAAGCAACCAGATATGACTCATGCTATAACTTTACAAATAAACTAGCTGTGAGGAGATTAGTAGTTGGCTTGTTGCAGTAGAAGACATCAGCAGGTACTTGATTCCACGAGTCTTCAAAATAAAAAGTTCTGGATTACTTGCATATATACTGTATCTCCTTGGTAGTTAGCGATTGATTTAAGATTTTGGAAATTAGCGATGGGCACATGCATGAAGGATGATGCCTAGTTGATGTTGAAGGATGACCGCGTGTGCTGGCTTGCCGATGAGGGAGAGTCGATTTGGCTCTCCTCTGTGGGCGAGAATTTCGTAGCAGTTATGGGCTACTTTGCCCAACAAAGCTAGCTTTTTTACCACTACCAAATGCCTCTCCTTGCTAAGCAAGGCTAGAACTACCCTTGCTTGAGATCCAAACACACCCTTAATTCTTAACCTTGCTAACTTTTTTTCTCTTTTGCAAGAGTTGCTATTACAAAGTTGCAGCCTATATGCTATTACAACCTTGTTGATCTGATGCACATATGTATACTCATATTTTTAATTTATTGTTTTGTGCCCATTCTGTTATTATAGTTTTTGCGCTATATGAAGTTGCCTTTTCTAAACCCTGCTATATTTTTACTATTCATAGAGTATTGATCTTACTTTTTGTACGTTCTTGTATTCCTGGAATTTAGGTTAGCAACTCTACATTTGCAGGAGACCTGAATGTACGACTGTCTATCTCACTCAAAACATGATATTTGTGTATTCAACTATAGAAGCATTCTACTGCTCCTTTTGTAAACTTACTCTTAGCCCTCAATGTGTTATGAGTGTTTTTTTTGGCTGGATGGGGTCAAGCTCCTAGTCTGAGTAACTTTCTATTGATATATGGATGGAGCCATTGTCTAGACAACCTCATTGATTTATTCGTGTTTACAATTAAAGTGCGGCTCCTTTCTCAGGTGGAAGGAGTTCGGGCTGTCCGGATAATGCAGGAGCTGCTGGAACTCTTTATGAAGCAGTACCTAAGAGTCTTGTTGTTAGCAACAATAACTTGAGTACACAAACTGACACACTTCTTTTAGAGTTCCCAAATCAGCCACTATGGACGAATGTTTTTGTCAGGAATCACGCCAAAGTCGCTGTTCCTTTGCTCTGGAGTCGTGTTCAGGTACGAGGCTTTGCAATGATATCTTGATTAATGCTCTACCAATATGGTGGTGTCTTTGGACTTCCTATTTATTTTCTTTTTCAGACATGAACCCATTTAGTGCTATAATCGTATATATTCATGTTCTTCAATTCATCTTTAAATTATCTATCCTGTATACTCTCCAAAAAAAGCAGAATGCATATTTGATTTTGATTTTTGTAATCCATTTATGTATAATCACGAATACACTACAGCTGGGTATGCTAGTTTACAATAAAAAAGCACTAAGGTCTACTTGTGTCTTCCTCTTCTGAGTGAATATAATGTGAAAACAGTACTTCAAAATTTGAAAAATTCAAGAATGTGACGGCCATCTTAAAGTAGTGTTGGTGTACCATGGGGAATTTGTTTGTGCTCTCTTGCAATTAAAATTCTTAACATTTCCATGACTTTATGCTACATTGCCTTTATGCACATAATGCAAGCTGCGGTTCCTGAAAATAAGAAAATATCTGTGGATCTTCTTGTCTTTAATTGACTCCATGCTTTCTTTGGAAAGCATTTGAAATAGTCTGCAACCAGTTTTTTTTTTTTTTTTTACAATTTTTCAGGTCCAAGGGCAACTTAGCCTTCTATCAGGTGCTGTTCTAACTTTTGGGTTGACCCTTTATCCATACTCCGAGTTTGAACTGATGGCGGAGGAGCTTCTTATGAGTGACTCAACAATCAAGGTGATTTTTTTTGCTGTTGGTTCTTGCTATTTGCCGTCTTCTTGGTGCATCTGTTGTACAGGTGTCAAATCCTATGCACTAATTTGCACTGTTTTTTCAGGTGTTTGGTGCTTTGAGAATGTCTGTTAAGATGCTCCTTATGTGGAACTCAAGAATGTTAATTGATGGCGGTGGAGATTCAATAGTTGCAACTTCTTTACTGGATGCTAGCAATTTGATAGTTCTGAAGGTCCATTGTTGGTCTACTTTCAATGACTGTTATTCTCGTTTGCTGCTTAACTTGCATGACAAATTTGCTTATATATTTATCAGGAATCATCTGTGATACATTCTAATGCTAATCTTGGAGTTCGCGGTCAAGGTCTGCTGAACTTATCTGGAGATGGAGACACAATTGAGGCACAACACCTTATTTTATCACTGTTCTACAGCATACAAGTATGGTATATATCCTTTAGCTGATATGTTTTATTTTCTTTATCCACAACTTTGCCGAATTAATTTGTTTTTAGCTACATGTTATTTTGCATGCTCATTTTTAAGCACATCACTGTGGGTTCTATTTATACACAAAGACTGTGTAATTTTTTTAATGTTTCTACTTCTGTCAAATATCCGGTCATGGCAGTCAACTGCAGGTGGTAGCTTGTCTTTGATGCAATTTACATTTTTCCATATTATTTAGCCTGTGTAGTGTTCCCCCTCAACCCAAGAACTGGATCTAAATAGGTGGCACCGTGGCATTTATAGAGATGTCCTGATTAAGATGTCTCATATTTGATGTTTCTCCACTTTTGTGATGAGTGCTCTCTGCTGCCTTTGTATGTGTGCCCTTTGTTTCTTCTATATTTGTAATTCTAAGTTCTAACTACTCCGATTGAATGTTGTACACGTTCTATTTTCCCTTTTGTAAACTATTGCAAGAAATAACTACAATAATTATTTCTTTTGTAGGTTGGACCTGGCTCCGTTTTACGGGGCCCACATGTAAATGGAAGTAGTGATGATGTGTAAATACTTCCTCCTTCAACTATTGCATTGAGAAGTTCTTTTGCCATATTTCCGGTGTTGGAAAGTTTTTCACTTTTTTGCACGTTAATGAGCTGTTGTGCATCTGTTAGGGCCCCAAAGTTGAACTGTGAAGACGAGACCTGTCCTGTGGAAATAATTCATCCACCAGAAGATTGTAATCTGAATTCATCATTGTCATTTACTCTTCAGGTACATTGGTTTTTTTAACTTTCCCATGTGGTGCTTATCAGGTTACTTTGCTGGTAAGATGCAAATTATGACCACTTTTCCCTTTAGGTATGTCGTGTTGAAGATATTGATGTCTGGGGTCTTGTACAAGGAACTGTAATTCATTTCAATAGGGCAAGAAGTGTCACTGTGCACACATCTGGGACCATCAGTGCCACAGGCTTGGGTAATGTGCCATCTTTCTGTTGTTTGCCAGAATGTATTGTTGGTTTGTTGCTTGCAGTTCTAAGGACAGCTTAAAGTCTCCTGTGGATTCTGTGAGTAGATCAGCTTGTGTAGATCAGCCATATGCTTGAAAAATACTGTGCAAATTTGCAGTGTTGCTTGGCTGCTAAGTGTAAAGAGAATTTATGCTTCTGAACTTGGGGTCCCTGATGGTGGATACAGTGGGCACACATACTATAATCTTAAAACTCAGTAATCTTCAACATATCTCAACACTAACATTTTATCTTCAACATATCTCAACACTAACATTTAACATTCACCTAACTTGTCAAAATGTCAAGGCATATTATTTTCAGCAGCAAATACATGTTATCTTATAGGAATATATTCCAACCGGATGAGAAAGAAAATAGTAGCACTCTGTAATGCTGAAGATACCCCCCTTTTCCCCTGTTTTCCGTTCTGCATGCTATCCTTAGTTTCTTCATTGGAAAATCCATATAGAACAAATTGCTTAAATTTTCTACCCTTGGTCTCAGCTGAGATAAGTTGCTGCAAGTCCATTTGCAGGGCTTGAGAACTGTGTGTTTTGTTTATTTTCTGTTTTGACTTCATTATGCTTAAAAATTCCTGCTTATAATTATAGCAACATATGTTTCAAACTATTTTTTCACATTGTGATGATCTTATGTCCAGTGACATGCTTTCTGTGACATATTGTAGAACTTAAATTTCATTCTTCTAATTTCAGGCTGTCATAGTGGAATAGGACAAGGAAGAATGTTAAGTAGTGGCCTAAGCGGTGGTGGTGGACATGGTGGTAAAGGGGGGGACGGTTTTTCTGATGGGAGTCATGCTGAGGGTGGAGCTACATATGGTAATGCTGATTTGCCTTGTGAACTTGGCAGTGGCAGTGGTAATGACACCACAGGGTTTTCCACAGCTGGTGGTGGTATAATAGGTAACACATATGAATATATGATCCCTGTTTGACCCATATTTAATCATAAATGCATACTAGATGTTAAGAATATCGTCTCTTATCATTGCTGTAATGGCACTCCAGTGTTGGGCTCATGGGAGTATTCTCTGCCAAGTCTCACGCTCTATGGTACCATAGAATCAAATGGTAACAGTTCCACTAATGCCTCCATTGGACCTGGTGGTGGTTCTGGGGGCACAATTCTTCTATTTGTGCACACTTTGTCCCTAGCGAATAGCTCCATCCTTTCGAGTGTTGGTGGCTTGGGAAGAGCTGGCAGTGGTGGGGGTGGAGGGGGAAGGATTCACTTCCATTGGTCTAACATTCCTACTGGAGATGAGTATGTTCCTGTTGCAGTTGTTCAAGGATCAATACTTGCAAGGTCTGATTTGATCCTTTCTCTAATATTACTTTCAGTATTCTTGGTTTTCTGGATGAATTTGCAAAGCCAAGTTACTTTAAATATGTAGTATTGTTGGCAATATAGGGCATAACATGTGGTGTTAATAATATTATGAAATTTCTGTATTTTCAGTTGTTCTAATTTAATCTTGCATTTCGTGGATTGTTTTTTTCCTACTCTTTATGTCTAGTCTAATTTTATTATGATGACATTACAGGATGTTGAGGCCAGGAAAAAACTGAATAACTAATTCGTGCTGTATGTTTTGATATTTTGGACCTTTAATCAGTAGCAGTGCCAGCCCTATCATCAAGTTTGTAGATCGTGTCTTTTTTAGATTTTTTTAAATTTATTTATTTTTACCTTTTGAATGTTGAGGCTTGGGACTCCCTGCATCTTTCAGAGTTGAACAATATTGGGTATGGATGGCTCTTATTTTACTTAAGTATCATTGTATAGATATTTTAGAAGGAAGAATTTGCGGAAAAGTTGCTATTAATTACAGGACTATGTTTAGTCCTACATCTATCATGCTGAAATAACTTTTTAGTGCTTGAGATGCGGTGCCAGTTGACACATGCTGAGCTTTTGCAACTTGGAAGCAGCTTAGCAGGATGTAATCTGTTTTTTTATATGGTCGCCTCATTATATACCCACTTTCGTATGGTTTTTACAGCCCTTACAGCAATGATGGCTTTGTGATGATAACATGTTGTTACTTCATTAGATGGAAGCTCTTTCTTTGTGGAATTCTCATCACAATATGAAATATCTGAAAATAAGCATTCTTATTGTTCCGAAAAACATCATTATTTAAAATAGGGAAATATTTGATTGCATCAAATTCGAGATTGACCCAATTTTGAACGTGTTAAAATATAATTTATGTATTGAAGGAGTTTATGGAATGCTGATGTGGAAATGAGTTGTACTTTATGTTAGGGAAAATTTAGCTTATGCCATTAGTTGCGGTCTACTTCTCACTTTTGCCACTAAATTTTCTGTCGTCTCACTTATGCCATTGTTCCACAACTAATGGCATAAGCTAAATTTTCCCTTTATTTTATGCATGTTATCAGAATCTGAAATTCATGGCTGAATTGTGATGTGCATGATGCAATTTAATTTTGATTTCTGTACATTTCCCTTTCATCACTAGTATTTGTTGTCAGACGTGTAACATGACTGTAAGATGTCATATATATTATTGGTATGCTGACTGTGTATTCTTGTACAGTGGAGGAATCAGCAAAGGGCAAGGATTTTCTGGTGGGAATGGAACAGTTACAGGAAGAGCTTGCCCAAAAGGTCTTTATGGTACATTTTGCAAGGTAACTTATTTATGTGATTATGTCATAAATGTGATCCACCCTTTTGTCATCATTTATTTGTAACTTTTTGACCAATAAAAGTTGGTTGATTCAATTACTCATAACCTACTCAAGTGTTCTGTATCATGATATTGTTTAATATGTCAGTCCATCATCTAGCAAGAAAACTGAACAATCACATTTCTAATTTCTTAGTTCTGGTGGGCTGGTGGCTTTATGCCTATATCTACTCTAGTTGCTACTTATGTGGTGGTGTTTCTGTGGAAAATGCAGGAATGTCCTTTGGGAACGTACAAGAATGTTACTGGATCTTCAAAATCTCTGTGCTTTCCATGCCCTCCAGATGAGCTCCCTCACCGTGCTGTATACATAAGTGTCCGAGGTACTTCTTTCTATATATTTTCTCAGAGTGATATGTAGTGGAAGTGCATCCTAAGCAGATTACTTTAACTTTTCTAAATATCTCAGCAACTAGGTATTAGAGTATGTTGTCTTTGGATTTATCTTTTTCTTGGTAATGTGCGATTTCTTCTCTGTTTTCTTTTTGGTGTCACCCTAGATTGCTTTGAATATTTTTCATTTTCAAGTTGTTCTAAGGATAAGAGGTTTCTTCTAGTTTGCTTGAATATTCTAAGCATAGCTTATGTTTGACAGGAGGTACAGCTGAAACTCCATGCCCATACAAATGTGTGTCTGATAGATATCGCATGCCTCACTGTTATACTGCTCTGGAAGAGTTAATATACACTTTTGGGGGGCCTTGGTTATTTGGCCTACTTCTTTCAGGCCTTCTTGTTTTGTTAGCTCTTGTTTTAAGTGTTGCTCGTATGAAATTTGTTGGTACTGATGAGTTACCTGGGCCAGCACCAACTCAACAAGGGTCCCAAATCGACCACTCCTTTCCTTTCCTAGAATCACTAAATGAGGTACTTTATACATTGTGCTGCTCAAACCCATATAGGCCTTATTTAAGTACCATATGAAGTTACGAACATCCTGACTTTTGATAGAAGTTTTGCTATTGTTGCAGGTCTTGGAAACTAATAGGGCTGAAGAATCACATGGTCATGTATACAGGATGTATTTCATGGGTCCGAACACCTTCAGTGAACCTTGGCATCTCCCACACACTCCACCAGAGCTGATCACAGAGATTGTGTATGTATGCTTGTCCTCAAGTAGACCTAGGCACTGCTTAAACAGATTTAACCTTTCTGGTTCTTTTGTTTAATAGTCCTCCTGTGCTTTTTTGATTTGCTGTTATGATTCAAATATCCTCTGGGTGTTAGAAGTTCTATCGAAAATTCAAAATTACACAATTGATGTTCTATTTGTTCTGTCTACATTGTCAGGTATGAGGATGCATTTAATCGATTTGTCGATGAGATAAATACCCTTGCAGCTTATCAGTGGTGGGAAGGATCAATTTACAGTATCCTCTGCATACTTGCATACCCCTTGGCTTGGTCATGGCAGCAGTGGCGTAGAAGAAAGAAATTACAAAGACTTCGTGAGTTTGTTCGCTCTGAGTATGATCATTCATGCTTACGGTCTTGCCGTTCACGTGCACTTTATGAAGGGCTCAAGGTCTGTAACTCTGTATTTCACTATTTCTAAACAGTAAGCACTAGATGTTTGTGGGATGATACTATAAGCTTATCTTCAATCTCTAGCTTTGGCTCTTTGCTAGTGTTAAGAATTGTACCATCCTCGTGATTTTTCTCAGAAAATTGAATTTTTGTAAGTTGCATTCTGAAATTTATTGTTCAGCTTGTAACTGATAAATATTATCATAGGGTGGGCATATTAAACTACCAGTAATAAAAGTTGTACTGTTAAAGATGTTACGTTGAATAAATAGCAAGATATTGTCTTGAACATTGATGTCCGTATTATCTATAGACCAGAAACATTGTGCAATAATTTTAGTAATATCAACGGCGGTTAAATTCAAGTTTTAGAATTAACCATTCGTGAGTGACCGTTCTATAAATTTTTAGCGTCCTTCACTAGTCAATTGTAAACATATTACTCATTTTCTCCCTTCCAAAACTGAAATTTTATCTTTCGGGATAAAGGGAACAGGTCATGTGTGGCAGTCTTGTCATCTTTGAAATTAAGATATCGCCTATTTTCCCAATCTGCAGGTGACTGCAACTCCAGACCTTATGCTGGGATATTTAGATTTCTTCCTTGGGGGTGATGAGAAGAGGCCTGATCTTCCGCCTCGTCTTCGTCAAAGGTTTCCAATGTCTTTGATCTTTGGTGGTGATGGAAGTTACATGGCTCCATTTTCACTTCATAGTGACAGTGTGCTCACTAGTCTTATGAGTCAGGTATGATCTTAATATCTTTCAAACTGCAATACTGCATTTCTGAAGCTTCTCCTTAGAGCCTCATGTTATGTCCATTGCAGGCTGTTGCCTCATCGATATGGCACCGTCTTGTAGCTGGATTGAATGCCCAGTTGCGTTTGGTTCGACGTGGAAATCTCAAAGTAACATTCCTTCCTGTCCTCAACTGGCTTGAAACTCATGCAAATCCTGCTTTGGGTGTGAATAGTGTCCGTGTTGATCTTGCCTGGTTCCAAGCTACAGCATTAGGGTATTGCCAACTTGGTCTTGTCGTTTATGCTGTTGAAGGAGAACCAGTGTCTGCTGGACTTGATGGTAGCCCTAGAATTAAAATAGAGCAACATTCACTGTGAGTAATTATTTATGTTGGTGCTGAGCATTTGTCATTTTGCTTGTTAATCATCGTTTATTCCTAATGGTTTATTGCATCATGCAGGGCGCAGAACATGCTTGCTGATTCTCAACTAGATCACTCAAGGATTAAGGATGCTCTTATGCGCAAAAGGATTACTGGTGGAATTCTTGATAGTAATAGCTTAAGGACACTTAAAGACAGGAGAGATCTGTTTTACCCGTTTTCGCTTATCTTGCACAATACTAAACCAGTTGGGCATCAGGTCTTTCTCTGCCCTCATTTGAACTTATAGAATGATTATGATTGAATTTATGACAGTTTGCACTTATCATAGTTCTGTTGTTCTTAACTGCAGGATCTTGTTGGCTTAGTAATCTCAATATTGCTTCTCGCGGATTTCAGCTTAGTGTTGCTTACTTTTCTCCAGCTATATTCATACTCTATGGCTGATGTTCTCTTAGTTCTGTTTGTTCTTCCTCTCGGGATACTGTCGCCTTTTCCTGCTGGAATAAATGCTCTTTTTAGTCATGGACCACGGCGGTCAGCAGGCCTTGCTCGTGTATACGCATTGTGGAACATTACTTCACTGGTCAATGTTGTAAGGATCCTTTGCCCATCCGCATTTCATTGTTACATGTTTATTTGTGCCTACATTGTATTCAAAATCTTGGAGAACTCTGTAGTTAGCATTACCACTATTATTAATATCTGCAATGGTATTAGCTTGTCTATACCAAGTTTTACCTTCATTGTATCTTCATGTACTTCTTCCCATGCACGTTCAGGTTGTGGCTTTCGTATGTGGTCTTGTACATTATAAGTCGTCAACCAAAAGACATCCAAGCACGCAGCCATGGAACCTGGGAACGTAAGCATCATTCTCCTTGCCAGTCCGCAAGCATTTGTTTTTTTAGAACTATATGCAATTAGGCAATCAACACATCTTTTTGCCTGCCTCGTCTTCATCCTGCACATGTTGAAACTCTATGCAGGGATGAAAGTGGTTGGTGGCTCTTCCCAACTGGGCTCATGTTGTTGAAATGCATCCAAGCAAGGCTTGTTGATTGGCATGTTGCTAATTTAGAGATCCAAGATCGCGCAGTATATAGTAATGACCCAAACATATTTTGGCAATCATGACATCCGGTGCAACTAGGTTACTGGGGTGCTTTTTACAACTCGATTTTTTGGGAGTTGATAAAAGGAAGTAGTGGGGGACAGCACGGCCTCTCTTTATTGACAAGGCAAAGAAGCAACCACAGTGCTTATAGATGCATACTTCCGTGACCATCGTTAATCATGTGCGGTCACAACCTGTGTTTTGTTGTATATATAGAGGTGTACTTGATCCATTCTTTGTAGGATTTAGACACCACAGAGTTATAAACAACTAGAAATACAACCCGTGCGATAGCGTGATGCTGCGTAATGACGTTGCATGGGACCCCCTGTTATATATTCTTTCCTTTGCTTAGGATGTGTTTGGTTGCTGGGATGGAGTGGGATGGGATGAGATGTGGATGTGATGAGATGGTTCCACAAAAAAAGTGGAACCACATGGTCCAGCATCTAAGGAGAATATTCTCTAAATTTGCACAGGCTCATCCCACTTTGGACTATTCCATCCCACCCCATCCCTCAAACCAAACACATGGATAGGTTTGGTCAAAGGAACCATCCTATTCCATCTCACCATATCCCAGCAACCAAACACATCCTTATGAAACGGGGAGACGAATGTTTTTGGTGATCTGAGTTGGCCGGTGAAAGAAGTAATCTGCAATGAAAAAATGGAAAGAAATAACCAACAAAAATCATCTTGAAAGTGGGGTAACTGAGACAGGCATGTAATACTTTCCTCTTCCAAACTATAGACGGGAAACTAGGGCTTCAGAGATTATTTATGACGTCAGAGAGTTCTCAATAGACCAGGATCCATCAGCTAGCTAAAATGAATCGACCGAAACAATTTGCACTCAAATGA
This sequence comes from Dendrocalamus sinicus, assembly GCA_036346575.1. Lineage (NCBI taxonomy): Eukaryota > Viridiplantae > Streptophyta > Magnoliopsida > Poales > Poaceae > Dendrocalamus > Dendrocalamus sinicus. The sequence continues at coordinate 4,470,943 of CM070642.1, forward strand.
ATTAAATTACTAACCTGGTTTTGCGCACTGTATACTGTAAACTGGAAAACAATACCTCCAATTTTACTTAGGAATCATAAAAAAAATTGTGATGGTTCATCATTAAGCTGCATTAGCTCCGAGATAAAACAATTTGAAGCTACTGAAATTGGAGCATCTCCAGCGGCAAAAGACACACTTTACCAATGCAAAAGGAGTCAGGTAAAAATATGCCACGCATTTTCTAATTTAGGAGGTGGTGGTTCACCAACACCTGTAGGGCAGCGCAAACAAGTATACAGTCGATCAAAGCCTACACTTACCCAATTTTAAATGTATGAACCTCCGTATGGTTACAATTTAGCAACTACACAGTGTAAGAAGTTACAGTCGCCAATGTTACCCCTAACCAAACATTTTAAGTGAAAAGAAACAAAAGGATACGGTTGATCTTACACGGATGAAAACGCACACCTTAATGCAAAAGTAAATTATTTGAACCATTAATTTCTTGAGAAAGCAGTACATTATAAACCGAGAGATAAAACCGAGGCACTTAGAGCAACTCCAAGAGAAGAGCTAAATCATTTTCTAAAAGTAAATTTGGCTATTATTGGAGAAAAAACGTCTCCAATAGACTCTGTAAATGACTCTTTAAATTTAGTAGCTCTCCATCCCTCCTCCTTCGCTCTCTATTTTTAGATAGTCTACCTCGCTCACCATCTAGCCTCTTGGTGCGGTCGGCGTTTCCTTCCCGCACGCTGCGCCCTATTCCCGCGCGTACGTGACCCACCGCGCGTCCTCTAGTTTAGATAGCCTGTTGGAGTAGTCTTGTTTTTTTGGGTGAGATTCATTTTAGAGAATAGTTAAATCACTAAATTTAGATACTTCTTTTAGCTAATCTCTTGGAGTTGCTCTTATCAAGGAAACAGCATGAGACAATTCGTTTATCTTTCACAGAATATATAAGTTTCTTTTGTTTCTAAGGAAGAAATGGAATGAAATCTTTATAAAGACGAGCGTTGGATACACCACATAATAAAAGACCATGCCAGAAAGTCGTCAATATTTTAGAACCATTGCATAATTCGATACCACTCTTTGAAGACGTCTCCATACCAAATGGGTCATCATAACAAATCTGCATTTGCTGCGCATCCAGCTGCCATTAGTAGGTGTGCGCAAATGTTTTATTCTGTTTATTGAAGAATTTAGCTAAGTAAAGGAAGGTAAATCTTCAACAAAATATTACTATGGTGGAAATATCGTAGAACTGAGTGGCAAGAGAAATTGCCTTAAGTCTTTCCTTTCTATACCATCATCAGTTAATACTTAACAAACAGACGCCAAAAGAGGCAATCTAGCAAACAGCTGTCCTGCGAGAAACAACATATATTTGTCGGATTCAAAATCAAATCACAGTTTTTATGTAAACTCGATACTGTTTACTTCATTCAGACTGAAAAAATTGAATGACAAACATCACTCTTTATGCACGATTCAGCTTGGGGCTGCATCTGCGTCAATTCCTCCGTTGCCTGTGGTGGTTGATGTGCTGCCCATGCGATCAATTGGGGAGTTCTTCTGCTTGCTTGTGGTGGTCGTCTCGATGTGTCGGTGGTTCAATTTGGGTTGTTCTTTGCACGTCTGCGGTAATCGACATGTTGGACTGATTGTTCTTGGGGCCTTTTCGCCTGTTTGTGGTGGTCAGTGTGCCCAGGATCAGTTTGAGAGGTGTACGACCTTTGCCATCAATTAGAGAAGGTGAATAATTTTTGAAACTTTTTCTAAAATATTCAAAATCTTTGCTCATAATCACCAAGTTCAGATCACACCAACACGACGAAGAAAAACCAAGCTAGCAACAAGAGCCAACGAAATCGATAGCCTTCTACACAGGTTCGGTCAGACAACCATTGAGAGATTGGTCTGACTACCAGCCTGCAACCAACTGTTCCCTATTCCCAAACGTGAAAACCTCTCGGGGGTAAAAGATTAAATCTAAAAACTTGATCAAATCTCATCCAAATAATTCTAAATTTTGCACAAGACTTTTTCAAGGTAATAAGAATATAAATCAATCAAGAATCACAAGATTTTTAGGCTCGAGTTCACCAATTTGAAGAGAATTGAATCTAGGACATAGGAACACCAAAACCCTAATTTTAAAATTACATCTTGCTTGTGATGATCTAAGACATGATCTTTTTCAGATATATTCTCACATTTTCTAGCAAGATAATCCAAGTAAGAGGTTGGCTAGAACTCCCACGAACCTGAAATCACAAATCTAGTTCAAGAACAAAATAAACAAAGCAAGAACATAATTGAGACAAAGATTTGATCTATTTCAGAGGAGGATGGAGTTTAAATGCTCATGGATGATTACAAGGTGCAGGCAAAATACTACCTTTTTTTCTCTCAAGATCTCTCTCACACAACCATGAAGGAGACAAGTTAGTATAGCAAAACCTAAGCATAGAATCCTTAAAACTACCACCTCCTCTCCTCTCTAAATATTCAACACACCATTCAATGGGTTTAATCCATTAAGCTTACTGGGAAAACATACCAACCCCACTAACACTGGTTTTACACACTCACACGCACTTCTCAAAGTGCTTAAAAGGATCAAATTATTAACACACTAGTAGTTGATCCACACCACACAACCAACTCTATCCTAACCCTAAACCATCTCCTTTGCACCTTCTCATGTTGCGGTTTTGCTGTAGGCCTTAAGTTTGGTTTTGAGCATTTCCCAAAACGCCCCTACAAAGCTTTCGAGCACCTTCCCTTGACTCCATCTTCATCGCCGTCCCAAAGTTTCTTTATATGCTTTGACACGCAGCCCGTAGTGCTCAATGACTAACCACCACGTCTTTACGTATTTGGACTCCACCGAACCGTTTTTTATGTGCATCAGCTTCGTCACTTGACGTACCACATGCACCAACTTGCCTCTTCACGATCTTAATCTTCTATGTGCTCCCACTTGAGCTGCATAGCATCACCTAGACTTACACGACCACTTGGACCTCAGCTCCCCCATCTAGTCCCAGTACATTACCATCAATCGCTACGTCGTCCAAGCTACCAACACATCTAAAAACTAAATAACTATATAGAGCACAAGTTATATGTACTTTACCCATGTTAGTCAAAATCATACATCATGCAATGCAACACAAACCCTCATAGCTCCCAAGCCATGAACTGAACTCAAACCAACTCACCCTGATCAACCCAAATTGCCACAGCTGGTCTAGCCACCATTACCAGGCCAGGCAGACCGTTGGCGCTGGTCTGACCGCCAACACCATGTCAATCAGACCACCCCGGTTAGATTGCCTAACTACATAAAAAACACCCTCTTTGTAATTTTAGTAAAAATCTATATAGTTTCAGCTCCAGTTTTTAATTCTAGAGGTACCAAGTGCACCTCACCCCCAAACAAGCTTACATAAATGTTTGGTTTTCGTTTACCCAAAGGGTGCGTTTGATTGGTAGAATTCTCCAAGGATTCCCAGAAATGCTTTAGTAATCCTATAAGATTACCTTACTTGGTAAAACAACCAGTAATCTAAATCAGGAATCCATAATTACCTTGAGAACCAGATTACCATGATTTCCAGGAACTTTCCTGTAGAAAAGGGTGTCTATCTTGGATTATCAAAGTCAAAATTTGAACCTTTTGAATTCAAAATCCAAATTTAAAAATATTTTTATCAAAATATGAATTTCAAAACCAAAATATTAAAATTGGAATCCTAAATTTAGAATATTAAATTTCAAAATTCAAATCTTCAAGTTGTGTATTGAAATCTCATTTTTTTAAATACTAAATCTTAAAATCTGAAATTTCGCATTATGGATTTCAAAAATTCAAGTTCCAAAATTTAAATTTTATAAATTTGAATATTTTAAATTTCCAAACCCAAATTTAAAATTTAAAATTTCTAAAATCCAAATTTTGAACTTTTGAATAATAAGAATTGAATTTTTGAATGTCTCAATTTTAAATCAATTTTAAATTGAGAGAATTTAAATTGTAAAATTCAAATATTAGTTTTCAATATAAAATTTATAAATGTTAACCTTCAAGGTTTGAAATTTCAAATCATGTAATTTAAATTTGTGAACTTGTTGGTTTGAGTTATGAAATGCTTGAAATATTATAAAACCTATTTTGTAGTTTCTTTCAAATAAACCAAACATTAGAATTTTAGATTACTAGTAATGTGTTATCGGTAATCAGATTGAGGGGAATATTAGATTACAAGGGAATGTGAAATTACACATACCAAACACATCCAAAGGTCAGCTCATCTCATCTGTTTTCCCTGAAGAGTATTAAGAGTGAGGGAGTAGCATTGAGAAGGCAACTGATAGAAGCGTATCAGCGACGACAGAATGATTAACAAATCTACATATAGCAAGAACTAACCACATCGCCAGAATAATCTGTTCTTCCAAAGTTTGGATATTGTTCTTGATTTTTTTTTGGGTCCAGTACTGTAATGAACCCTCTGTACATATGTCGAAGTGTTCTTCCATTGTTTATTTTCTCGATACTACTCTTTCATAAATTTACTTTTATAAGCTCTGTTGAGCTCTTCTGTAAGATACTAGTAGTCTCGAGAAATGGTTTGTTTCTGAACTTCTCCTTCGAACAGTTTTCTGTTATTTTCGTGTTGCTAAACCTGCAATTGCCTTCTGTTGCAAGTATCAGAAACCTAGGGTTAGACCTGTAAACGTGGCCTATAATGGACACCACACCACTTAGTCTATAAATAAGAAATCCTAATCATTGTAATTTATACCTTTGGAGGAGAAAGTAATAAAGAAAAGGAAAATGAGTTCTCCATCTCTTGTGTTCAATTTGTTTTTGCATTATTCTATGATTAATCAATCTTCTGTCTAAGAGGAATCATTCGGATTGGACTCGCCAGACGATGGTTTCTCAATACGTTATCAGCATGAATTGCTCTAGTGGATCAAAGGTAATTACTGAAGCACTCTAGGTTGAATTGTCTATCTAGATCATTTTAAATTTTCGCAAATTTTGCTTTCTAGATTATTATTCTACGATGCAAATCCGCTCTAATCTACCGCGAACTGATTTGAAATTGCCAGCCAAGCCGATCGGTAGGTTTGCGAAAAGAGTAGAAGTTGATTGCACTATAGATTGAAAAAAAATGAAGAAAAAACATGTGCCACGCCGCCCGTACGTAGCGACGGCCGCCATTGCCGCCTACATGCAGCACCCTCCGGTGACACATAAGCTGCCCTCGGCTAGGGGTGAAAACAGATCAAATTCGGTTGGATATTGCTTATTCCATATCCTATCCTATATTTTTTCTCGGATTCGGAGTCGAATACAAATAGTGCCGGATACAAATACAAATCCGGATAGTATCGGTCACAGATACGGAACGAATACGGAGCGGATGCGAATACGATAACGAATATCTCGTCGGATATTATGTAGGAATACAAAAGGCCAGTTACTTCCATCCCAGTTCCCAGATGCTTCCATGCCTTCTGATACGTTATCCTAAGAAATAGTGGATGCAAGTATATTTAACTAAAAATATAGTGGTACTCCAAAGTGTGGTGAGTGGTTGAATGCAGCATATTGATTTCTAAGCTCTATCACCTGAAGCAAAAGACATGCAAAAACATCAGCTGCAAAATGCATGAAGACTAAAAAAAGGAAAGTTGACAGATTAGTCCAAGGCTACCGGCTGCTATGCTATATATTGTAGAGTGACTAGGGCCAAATGAATCTGAAGTGCGGACTGCGCGTGACTAGGGCCAGGGGTGATCCACTGATGGGTTGGGGCGCAGTTGGGCCGGATATCCGAAAATTATATCCGGGCATTATCCGATAAAATTCCGGATAGTATCCGTATCCGTCGGATATTTATTTTCCGAATCCAAAATCGTATCCCAAAAAAACTATTCGAATCTGACTCTGAATCCGATAATTATCCGACACAACTATCCGAATTCGATCCAACTCGGATTCGGCGGTCGGTCGGTCGGGAAATATCCGATCCGTTTTCACCCCTACCCTCGGCTGCACCTCTGCCCGCACGTGCAGTCATGCCGCCATCGCTGTCTCTTGCATGAGGCGGCGCTGCTGCTCAACCTTGGGCCTGGCTGCCGCCCACTGGCCTCCTGCCTGAGGCCCAGCCGCCGCCTACCCACCTCTTGCATGAGGCTTGTAGCGCCGGCCCAGAGCCGCACCGGCCTTCCACCGCACTAGCCCACAGTTGTGCCGGCCCATAGCCGCACCAGCCTTCTGCCACGCTGGCATGCAGCTGCGCCAGCTTGCCAATGCACGCAGCCCATAGCCACATCAGCCGGACCAGCCACATCGGCCGACCGCAACTACGCCTGCTTGCAGCTACATTGGACCACCACTGCTTGGCCTGTGCGCGTCGCCGCTGCTGGCTAGCCGCCATCGCCCTCATAGCTATCGCCGTGTTGCGCCCCCCCATGAACCGCCAACTCCTGGCATGCCCGCCGCCGCCACATGAACAGGGGTAGGGAAACCCTATCCCCCTCCTTTTGAGCTGGCCGGCATGGGCTGGGGAAAAAGAAAAAGAAAAGAAAGGAGCCCGACCAAGAAGAAGAAGAAAAGAAAAAAATGGAAAGGGGTGTGAGCGCCTAAATTTTGCAAAAAGGCTCTTGGAAAATCGGCAAATTGTGCAAAAAATTTCTCAGAACTGAAAATTAGAGGACAAGCCCTTGAAAATTGCAGAATTCACTGAAAATTCATATTCTAGCATAAATGTGCTTCAGGAATTCAAATTTTGAATTTTTTTAACATTTGAAGCATGTTTAGCACTATTATTATTACTTTCTATGTTTTTATGTATTTACTTACTATTTTGATTAATCATAATTATTTAAATTACCTTTAATCTCTAAAATTAGCAGTAAAACATTATAGAAAATGCATAGAAAATTCTAGAACCATTGTCCAATTTATTTCATGCATGTTTACCTACAGTAAATTTATGTGTTCCTTTTATGCACATGTAGATAACAGGCATCACGAACCGGGAGTTCAAGGAGCTGGCCCAGTATGGACAAAACTACTTGACTTGGGCTTCCAACATCGAAATTGTACTTGGAGCCAAGAAACTCTGTAATGCCATTGGATTGGTGCATCAAAAAAATGTCAAACCCACCCCTAAGGAAATTGATCAGGCACTTCACTTTCTCAAGCACCACCTCTGTCTCACTCTCAAGAATGAGTACATGATAGAGAAGAGCGTGCTAGCCTTGTGGACTACACTAAAGAAGCTGTTCTAAAATCTAAAGTATATCATTCTTCCTTAGGCAGAGCAAGAATAGATCTGACTGAGATTTGCTGACTTCAAGACGATTGGGGAGTATAATTCTATTCTATATAGAATTTGTACCAATCTTCACCTCTATGGTAGGTGGTCACAAATGAGCAGAAGATTGAGAAGATTCTCTCCACCTTTCACCCAAATGCAATGCAGTTTGTGCGCAACTATCGTTAAGATGACTACAAAGAGTATGCTGAATTGATTAATATTATGCAAGTTGTAGAGGCTCAAAATGAAGTTGTCCGCAAGAACTTTGTCGCACAGCCACTTGGAACCTCCGCTGGCCGTGAGGCCAATGTTGGGAGCTACAAGGTGTGGAAGCCTATAATGAAGAAAAGGAGAAGGAAGAGCAAAGCCGCGGCCTAGAAAGGCAAGTCAAATACTCCATAAAAATAAAGCTAGCAAATCAAAGTGAGACGACAAGCCCTATGATTAACAAGACCAAACCTGTGACAAGTGTGGCAAGTGAGGGGCACTGGTCGTAGATTTGTAAAGAGCCGCAGCACGTCGTCGATGCTTTCTAGACCAAGAAGGAGAAGGGCGGCAAAGGGCTGCATGAAAATCACTTTGCCATCTATTTGTTTAGACTTTTGCTTTTTAGCTTTTAAGCCAAAGAAAAAGCTGAAACAAACAGGTTTGTAAGGGAAGATGAAGACTGGGTTAAGAAATGATATTTTGGTAAGTTGACCAAAATACTAAAACTATCTTGGATGAAAACCGCGACGCTTGAGAGAATGGTTTAGATTAAGGAAAAGCTGAGAAAATCAAGCTGGATAAAAGGCTAAGCACTTAACGGATCCAGGGTTATGTGTTTTGAAAAGACTGCATAAGTGCAGTGTGTGGGTAAACCCGTGTTGTGTGGAGTTAATAGGTTTTTTTTTTCATTTGTGCTAAGTGAATAGTATCCATTAGAGTTAGATGAGGCTAGTTGCCTTGTCTATTTAATGGGTTGGGATAGAAACTTGCTAGTTAATCATTCAAGCATCCAACGATCCAACCTTTGCTCATGCAAGCTATGTATTCTAGGGTTAGGGTTTGAGAAGTGTAAGTAATGTGGTGTGCTTTCTTGTCCTTCAGGTGGAGTGTCTGTAAAACCTTCATCTTCAAGTAGCAATATATCCACTTTGTTCATCTTTAATTGATCCCTCTTGTTTTGGTTGATTTGATTTTAATTTGGTTTATTTTGATCTTCTCTCTTCCTTTCTTGATCTTGCTGAATGACAAGCATAAGTGATGGAGATCAGATTTGGCAAATTCATGAAGTTACCCGGTTTTACTTGGATTTGACCTTCTCAGGAGTTTTCTTGATCCAGTTATTTTTGTCTCAGTTCCTTGTGTGTTCTTATTTGCTGTAACATTTGGAAATATATCTAGAACTATCTTGGTCATCTTAGTACAATTTTGTTTGTTTCTGAGAAAGGTTTGAATTTTGACATGTATTCTTGTGATCCTTGGTTGGAATAGGTTCCTGAGATCTTAAGTAAGGTGTGTGCAAAATTTTATATCATTTAGACTTGTATTTTTGGAGTTGCACCAAAAGTTGGTTAGGCTCAGGCTGATTTTTCAAGTTTGGAGTAGGGGCAGTCAGACTGTCACCCCCTAGCAGCCCAAATAATTCTCAGATTTTGTTTTCGTGAGCCGTTTGTTTGTGAGTTTTGGCTTCCAATCCCAATCTCAATAGCTCAGTAGCTATTTGAGTGAATAGTTGGCGAATACATGAGAATCAAATTTTAAGGCACCATTCAACTCCTATATTGGTCTATCGGTCCTACGTTGTTACCAAGATATAGCTTTCGGGCATCTTTTTTTCAATTTCTAAAAGCTGTTTTTGGTTTTCTACAGTAACTGGCTTTCAAACGAAATGATTTTTTTTAAAACAGGGTTTAGAAGTTGATTGTAGTATATAGTGTAGTGACTTTATTTATATCAGCTAAAACCGAACGCAGTTTCTGTTACTCCGTACTCTCTCTCGCAAACAACTTAAAAGTCATAAGGCGTAGCCAAAATAAGCCATAAGTAAAAGAATACAGGCCCTTGGAAGTGCCCCAAACCACACCATGTAACATCACTGCCAACTCCCATTGACCAAAATCTTTTGTTAATCTCACGCAACGAAACAAACAAGCCCATAGATTCGATTCGCCCATGATAATTGTCTTTACCCCGTGACATGAACCTGGTGTTCTACTTGTTAAAGAAAATGCAAATGGATGACTTTGATGTTTTCTTTCTTTTGCTTGTTTGGTCAAGACGTTGACACTGGTTTATTTCTGCAAAATAATATTGCAGATGCTAGTTCGTGCAATCAAATGATAGGTTCTAGCCAGGGCTTGCGTATATGTGGTGGTAACTAATAATCTATGACTGCCTATCAGGTCAACAATAATGTTGCTTAGCTCGTCTGAAAAAAGGCAATAATGTTGCTTAGCTTTGCTTGAATAAATTTCACCCTATATATATAAGATTTGTCAACGGCCTAGTGCATGCATGTGATAAATGCTGAGAAAACAAGCAAAAGTTTTTGTCAACTGTTAATTACCTTATTTTATAGTAGAAGGCAACAACGGTGCAGCCCGGTCGATTGAGTTACCAGATTAACCAAAAAAACAAAAAAATGATTATGTACCTATCAATTTACTCTACTTATGATATAAAATTTCAAGGTTAAATTCATTATGTGTTAAGAGTAACAAAAATAAGAAGTATCTAACAAATGATAAATGAAAAGGAAAATTAACCAAAAGGACAAATGCTGCTATTCACAATAAACCTATTGTTGTTTCTTCTAACACACTTGATTTTAAAGTAAAAAATTTTAAAGGGTGCTAGAACACTCCATAGGATATATAATCAATTCTGTTCAGTTTTTTTATGTTGACTTGGTGTCACAACCAATGGGGTTGCACCATAAGAATGAGTTGCAGATGATATATTGCTTCATAGAAATGCTAGTGCCATCCAAAGAAACATGTCTCTCTTTTTATGAAATATAAAGAAACATGTCTCGATATGTGTGAAAACTAAAGAAAAAACATGAGACGTCTATCACAAGCAAGGATTACAAAAACGGTTACGGCAAAATATCGAACCTGGCCGGTTTTCTAATGGATGGTTTTAATTATCAAATTTAAGATTAAAATTTGATTTTCACTGGTTTTCAATCAGTTACTGTCTGAATTTACTATTTATCAATTAAAATTCAAAATTAAACTTTTTAGACCGGTATTTTTTACTGGTACGGCCGGTACCACGGGTAACCGGTCGGTTACAACTAATTTTTTTCCTTTATTACAAGTAAGGATATCTTACAACAAATTAAGGAACATGAGAAGCTAGCGATCTCCCCTTATTCTTTTCATCACATGACCTTTTTCTAATACACAGAAGGAGCTGCACATCTTTTGTTTCTGAGAAGAGGTACGTGGATTTGAATCCGATCGCATGACCTTTGTGATTATTTACCTACAGTTTGTTTTTTTCCGAGGGTAATTATCTATGAATTAACTGCTATACAACTCCACATTAATCCACGAAAGTGTATATTTTGATGAGTTAGTAATTAGCTGAAGATGTCTTGGCCGGGGGAGAGCAGCTTCTTGGGGTCGTACTTGTCCTTCATCTCCACGAACCGATCCCACTTGCCGCCGAAGTGCCGGACCCAGTCGCCGCGGCTCGTGTAATGCGGCAGGTACTCCTTGTACCCGATGCCGGCGAGGTCGCAGAACCTCAGTATCCTCCGGTTCTGAGCCTCCAGCCGCTTCAGGTCGTTCGCCACCGACGAGAAGAGCAGCGACACGGCGTAGAACACGTCCTCCGCCGGCGTCACCGCCGACATGCCGTCGTCCCACCTGAACGAGTCAAGGAGCGAATCGGAGACGAGTCAAGCACGGCCTGATACACCGAGTCAATCACTGAAACATGCATGCTCGTATCTACCATTCTACCTAGAGAGAGAGAGATGTGAAATTAGTTACAACTGTGCGTACGTACTTGGATTTGTTCACTGGGTACACGATGAGAGGCCCGGCGATGTCGGTGCCCTGGAGGATGCCCCTGAAGACGCCGCGGTCGAAGTCGGCGATGCGCGACCGCGGCACGAACAAGTTGAGCCAGGGGTGCGGGACTCGCCACAGCCCGATCTTGTCAAGCGCCACCTCCTCGCCGTGCACCCGGTCGAGGAACTCCACGTAGGACGCGTCGCGCACGAACGCGAACTCCTTCTCGAAGCTGAGCTCGTCGAGCACCGACTTGAGCTCCTGATCCACCGATGCAGCCGTGGCATTGTCGTAGTTCAGGGTGGCCTCGATGCTGTACACGGCGGTGGCGTTCCTCTCCGCGGCGAGCGCGACGATCCTCGCGACGTCGGCGTCGGAGAAGAACCCCGCGCTCTTCAGCCCGGCGGCGAGGCTGTGGTTCACGTACACCGACCCCTCGACGTAGCTCATCAGCCCGAACTCGCCGTCCGGCCGTGGCGCGACGAGCCGCTCCTGGTCGGCGGTGAAGGTGGCGAAGTCGGTGTAGACGAGCCGCACCCACCGCGCTCTCGCCGGCGCCGGTCCGAGCTTGATCCGGGCGCGGGTGATGACACCGAACTGACCCAGCCCGCCCAGGATGGCGTCGAACAGGTCCGAGTTGAGCGCCTTGGAGCACGTCACCATGCCCCCGTACCCTGCGCGCGGGAGCGTTGCACCGAGTCAACGCAAAGGCGGTAGAGTAGATAAATTAACCCGCGCGGGAAATGTCAAAGTCAACGCACTGCGTTCGAGCCAACAAATCTAATTACAGACGTCGACACGCCGCTCGGCCGGTGCATCTGGACATTAACTTGTACGCACTAATTAATCACTAATACTATAATTAACTTGCACTGTCGTCGTTAACTATTAATAAAAAGCATGTCGTTTTAGAAAACGTCACTCGGATCATTAATTTATTATAACATATTTATAAAATCTAATAATATTATAATATTATAAAAATGATTTTCAAGACAAATCTGCACTTAATTTTCTTGTATCAAATATAAATATTTAAAAGATATGGATATCTAAAGTTTTAAAATTTTGGCTAGATGTATCTCAAAACATCGTGTATTTTAGTATCTCAAAATTGTAGTTGCGAGTTGCACCTGAACAAGCTAGCGATGGATTGCAGTAATGCAGTATGGTATACGTAATCGAAAGCTAGCGTTGCTTGCTAGTGTGGTGCATGGAAATTGTGTGTGCGAACGTACCGGTGATGACGTCCAGCTCGTACACGTTTGATATCTGGGGGCCGTGCCGGAACGCCTGGCCGCTGACGCCGGCGTTGGAGAGCGTGCCACCGACGGTGAGGTGGAGGTAGTCCGTCCACGACAGCGGCGCCACGCCGTGCTCAAGCGTCGCACGCAGCACGTCGATCCACAGCTGCTCGCCGCCGGCGTCCACGTACCGGCCGTCCGCCGACACGTTGATGCGCTGGGCCGACGACAGGGACGGCATGTGGACGACCACGCCGCCGGGGGCGAAGGCCTGCCCCATGACGGAGTGGCCGCGGCCGCGGAACGAGACGGTGAAAGGCCACCCAGGGGTGGAGTACACGGCGCGCAGGAGCGCGGCCACGTCCCCCGGGGACGCCGGGAAGAGCACGGCCGCCGGGAGCGCCGTCGTGATGTTGCCGAAGTCCGTCGAGGCCGGCACGGTGGCGTTGGGGTCGGTCCGGAGCTTCCCGGCGGCGGCGAGCGCGGCGAGGTCGCCGGGGAGCTGGCCGGAGGATGGCCACGGATGATCACCGTAAGCGGCGTGTGCATGACACGAGGTGATCAGTGCAACCAACAACACGTAAACCACCGCCATTAGCAACGCGTTTAAGCACGCTAATACCACTTAATCCGCAAGAGAGGCGTGATTTGCTGGTAACTATCGTGTGTTGTGTTTTCACTCTGCACTTGCACCCATATATATAGGAGATCGAACGTCGATCGTCTACGTGTGACGTGTCTGTGAACATCGTCTACGTGTGCTGCAATTAAAGCTTAATTAGTAGAAAACTTGACTGTGAAAACTATTGAGGTGTCTGTCTGCGTCTTCACGACAAAATTTCTCCTGACCATTTTGGTAAAAGTAAAATTAACGTCCAGTTTGACGCTTGCGTCGTTTTTTCCCAGTAAAAGATGAACCTATTGCTGTATGACCATGGAACCACCTCAGCAGCAGACACTGGCACACGGTGTTAGTCAACGTACGTACATACAAATGTCTGTTTCTTCACAGGAATTTTCCGCTTCAGACATTGACGAACGTTCAGTAACTTCACTACTATTTTTTTATCGCTTTTATAAAACACGGTATGGTTTAGTTTTAGAAGCACCGTTCAGACTCCGGAGAGCTTCTAGAGGCACTGAAGGGATCAACGCCTGAACCGGACCGTCTTTTGACGCAGTTAACTTGGCACCTTGCAGTATATTTCCTCCGGTCATAAATACATACCATTTTAGATATTAAAAAAGTCTTCAAAATACCATTTTGATCATTAATTTGTATCTCTATTACTTAAAAAAGGAGTTGGTGGTGATTCACCACCACTTAGGTGATTCATCTGCCTCTCCACCTCCTCTCACGTTAATTTTACGCCGATAGGTGGTCCCATACGTTTATCTTCATGAATTCGTCGCCCCGCATTGTCGCAGCCGCCTCCCCACCACACCCCGTGCCCATCCCACCCGCATCGCCGCCGCCGCCTCCCCACCACACCCCACACCGCCTTGCCCCCACTCCCATCCCACCCCGCACCATCACCGCCACCTCCCCACCACACCCTGCACCGCCTCACCCCTGCTCCTATCCCCGCTTCGCCCCTATTCACTGGACGACGCTTTCTCCCCCGCTCCGCTCATTAGTCTTTCTTCGTCGCACATCGCCTCCCCATCACCAGTGCATGGCCCACGAGCTCCTCCCCTTCTCCTCCGCTGCTTCGTCGCCTCCCCTCCCACCCTATTGCCTTCCCTTCTCCCCATCTCCTCTTCCTCCTCTATCGCGCATCGCCTCCCTGTGCACCTCCCACCTCACCCCTCTCCCCTCCCACACCCACTGCCTTCCCCCTCTCCCCAAGTGGCTCCCGCTCCCCATCGCTGGTGCACTGATTTGACTACAACGTGCCATCCTTCCAGCACCACCATCGTCCTCCCCCAACCCTTCCCACCACTAAGATCCACCTCCATGACGACGCGATCGTCCATATGTCCTTTGTCGCCATCACCGGCAGCCCCTTCTACTGCCATGAACTCTATCCAGGTATTCAAATGCAAAAAAAAATAGATGTATTTACAACAATGTTATTGAACTGGAAGAACATGATATGTATATTAATTTGCTAGGAGGCTCATGCAGCACCGCGGCACGGAGATGCTCAGCCGCCGTGCAGGCCACCAACGATGACGCCGCAGCCAACAAGCTGTAAGTAACTGATCCCCCCTCGTTCCCCACCCGCATATTAGTGATCTTAGCGATGGTTTCTGCCTTGCAAGAGATTATTGGGGGCGGCAAGTGATGGCGACCATCAGATCAGGGCAGATCTAGTGGCGGATGTAAGATCAAGGAGGCCGACTAAAGGGGGTGAATAATCATTTCTAAAATTTCAATTAAATTAAATTCTATTTAAGCTATTTAGCTAAAACCAAGAATATAGGGCCTATTCTTTTTGCCTGAAGCTTATGGCTTTTAGCTGTGGTATGTGGCTTTTGGCGAGAGATTACAGAGTAACAGAAACTCATATACGATTTTACCAATATAAATGAAGTCGGTACAGTATGTACTATAATTAACTAGTAGACCCTATCTTGAAAAAATACTCTGTTTAAAAGCGAATTACTGTAGAAAAGCCGAAAAACAGCTTTTACAACGACTTTAGCTTTTAGTTTCTCTCGATAATCATTATTTATTAAACAAATAAATTATAGTAAAAATCATAAACCATAGCAAAAAAAATGGACCCTTTGCAAGCAGAAGCATTGTTAGCTCCATGATCTGTATAGGCATATTCGCTAATTTTTTTAAATAAACTATTTTTTATTTGAAATTACATAAATATACCCGCACAGAAATTTTTTAGGGAATGGGCTCCAATCACCCAACTGTTAGGCGACTGAAACATATCGCCCAACGGCCGCGTGACAAGAATGTAGTGAATGAGCCGTTGGGTGACATAATTGTAGTCGCCGAACGGCGAGGCGATGCTATCGCCCAACCATTAGGCGACTGAAGTGTCCAGTCGTCTAACCATTCGGCAACTGGACGTGATATATATTCGACCACTCAACCGAGCCCCTGGCCGAGCAGCCAATTCCAGTATAGTGCACGTGTGAGGAGAGAAGAGAAAGAAATAAAAGAGAAGAGAAGAGAAGAGAAGAAAGGAGAGGAGAGGAGAGGAGTGGTTCTACTGCTTCTACGAGGTAAATATTTTTTATGTTTTAGTCAATATTTGTATATGAAGTAAATAGTTTGTTTAGTGTAAAATTAGAATCCGTAGAAAATTATAGTTGTAGAACTTTACTATGAAGTAAATAGTTGCAAAGAAGTTAATCAACATAGTGATGGAAAATTAGCATCCATAGAAAATTATAGTTGTAGAAAATTTAGTAGATATTGTAGTTGTAAAAAATTTAGTCAATATAGTTATAGAAATCTACCATCCATAGAAAATTATAGTTGCAGGGTTTAGCATTCATAGAAAATAAGCATCTGTAGAAAATTCTAGTTGTAGAATAATTAGTCAATATTGTATACAAAATTAGCATCTGTATATAATTATAGTCGTAGATAATTTAGACAATATTTTTGTACGAAGTAAATAGTTCACTTCGTGCAAAACATTATTAGATAACATTTACGATTTATTATGAATGAATGTAATGCCATTAGTACATTGAGAATTCACGTGTACCGTTAGAACTGGCATATTGGTATTTAAATCATTATGTCATGCAAATTGTCAAAACCTATTAGGAATAATTTACAGTAGGAGAGAGCTCGAGCGGCGAGAGAAGGGCGGCGTCGGTGTGCGTGGAAGCAGATAGGGAGTTGATGCGTATTGGGGCAGAGGATAGAGAGCGGTGGTGGTGCGAATGAGGAGGGGTTATACTATGAGGGTACTGTAGTAATTCAAGATAGGCGAACAGTCATAGAAATGTAAATTATAGTTTAGCAGTAATTCCATATTATACGATGTGATTTGACCAGTATCAACATTGAAAATATTTGCAGGCAGACATCAACAATGCAGATACCCACTACATTGAAAGTACATTACGGTGCCAGCACCGTTCGTGAAGGTCCGAATGGTGTTGACTTAAGCAGTTTTGCGCAAGCCACTTTGGTGCACCCAAATGGTGAGAATGCTAGCGTAGGGACCCATACAAGTTCTTCAAGTCCAAGCAGCGGTTCAGCTTAGACATGTGTTATTGGGGTTATGCAAACTGCACCTGTGACTATCCCGACCGTTGTCAGAACATGAGCAGTTATCGGTAGCCAGTGAGGACCAGTTGCAGTGTGTTTCCCCCTACTATTTCTCATTCAAAGTACACACTAACAATCTCTTCCATCTACCCGCAAGTAGATCAACCTAGAGATCCACAAACATGACTAGTGGACTCTCGACTTCGTGGAGTGGAATGTCAAAAGGGCCTATAAGATCCGAAAGGAGGGGCACCATAATGGCGAGCAAACCGAGTGTATGCATTAGGAGACGAAAGCTCATATAAACGCGTGCACGCACAAGGAGCACGAGGTACGCAAGATGGAGCACGAGAAAAAGAGAGAAATGATGGCCTAGGTGAAAGAGTGAAAGATCAAGCTCCATCTAACGCTCCATTTAAGTTGGTTTTGGTGATAATGACAAATACCATTATAAGATTTTGGTGATAATGACAAATTCATTTGAGAGACTAACTTTTCTTATTAACTATGATACTACTTAGTCTCACATCGTTAAAAAGTTGAAATCATTAAGGTTTGCATTCGAAAGCATATTCTCATATATATTAATGCATTATTTGGATCCAAAATATATATTGAACTCCACAAATAGTTCAAATTGAATATGTGCATTTGTCTTCATCATACACACATTTAGGGGGAGTTCTCTCTATGTTTTGGGATTTCATAAGTATTGATCCATGCTTTCTTTAATATGCATATTTAGGATCTTTATTTTGAAATACATTCTTGGGTATATATAGCTTGTATAGTTTATATATACTCATGTTGAATTAGGTTGTCATTTAACCTCTCCATTATATGTTAATGGTTGGATGATTAATGACAACCGGATAAGTGAGCTTTGTTTAAAAAGCTTATCTTAGAGTATATATTTGTTGTATACTAAAAAATCAATCTTTATCTTATTGTTTGTTGATATTGTTATGAATTACCAAAAAGAAAATATTGTTGAATCTAGTTCCTCCATTATGTGTTAATGGTGAAGTTTGGTAATTAATGACAATTGTTTTGTAGACTAACATTTTTCGTGAGTTGGATGAATAGGTTAGGTTCCACAAAAGAGGATGACTTGAGATGACTTCATGTGTTAAAGATCATCAAGCCTTGATGGAAGATGGCTTCATGTGTTGAAGGCCATCAAGAAGAAGATGTATTATAAGTTGATGCATGTCCAAGAGGAGATGATCATATGTTGATCATTAAGTCAAATGAAGACCATCATGTGTTGAAGGAGTTGAAGAAAAGGATGCATCATGAGTTGATGCATATCAAGACAATGATCTAAGGCAAAGGTATGACTAACTAGAGCTAATGATGTATTCATAGTCTTTTACTAGTCATGGTGTTTGGTTGGAAAACTAGATTGCTAGTATAGGTTGTCATACTATTAAGAGGGGTCATGTCTAGTAGTTTGAGTCTCATCATGTGTTGATAGCTCAACGTCACCTCGTATAGCTCATCTTGGCATGAGGCTTGCATTTGTGAATATGTTTTGCAAATAGTTGAAGCTCATATATTGAATCCTCATAACATAGGACTATGCATTGCAAATGTGTTCTATAAGTGCTTGAAGTCCATATTTCCATTCTTTGTGATATGAGGCTCATATTTGTAAATGTGTTTTGCAAATGGTTTAAGCTCATATATGATCCTTGTAGCATGTTGAGAGGGAGTTGTTGGTGCTATTCTTCCATTCCTTCAGCTAAGAGCAAGTCTTCTCGTTCTATGTGCATGTGTTGCACTTAGAGAGTGAGGAGAGTATAACCTAGCGCATGTGTTGCAGTTGGTTGTGGACTTTGTGTCCGTTGAGCTGCGATTCTAGATTCATTCAAGTGAGAGTATCTGATTTGTTACTCTTGGAGTTTACCGACTCCTAGATAGCGTTGGAGGCTTCATGCGCGGTGATCTTCTCAAAGAAGGTTGTGAGAAGACCCGGCAAAGTTGTGAAGATTGGAGCTCACCTACCCGGAATGGAAAAGAGCTACCACTAGTGAATTGAGGTGTTTTGGCTTAATTCGTGGAGACGGTCCAATTCATTTGGGCTAATCTCAACGTGGACTAGGGGAAACTGGCAAGTTTCCGAACACCACGGTAAAAACATCAAGTGTCATTGTGGTTTGTCTTCTTGCGCTCAATTTACCTTCTAGCAATTCATATTCAAGTATTTATATTTATTAAATTGATTAAAATACTTGTCTTCCCAGGATTGCTTATATTGATTTGGAATCATATCGTTGGTGCACTTAGTCAAACTTAGATGTTTTAGGACTTACTTGTGAAAATCAAATAGTTCACGTTTCCATATTATAAATTTGGTAGTAACCTAAAAAGAATTTTTAAAACCGCATATTCACCCCCCTCTAATCGGCCTCCTCGATCTTGCAAAGAGGCCGCCGAAGAGTTCAATGTCGAGCTCGCAAGGAAGGAAAAATAACCCCGGTCTATGTAGTAGGTCGGGTCGTTCCGCACTAGTTCCCCAAAGCCGAATTTATTTCCATTTCAAAAAGGCACGTATGTATCGTGTGAGTATTTCAGCTTGTTGCATCGTACAGGATGATGTTTCTTATGCACATAAACAAACCATGTGCGCTGTGTTATTCCTAGCTTATTATGAAGTCTATTTTAATTAGCAACATCACATCTCCTCGTCTTTTCATATTCAATTCTTCACATACCAAGGCATCTAACATTATGAAAAAAACAAGTTCTTCTCTATGTATGAATTCCCAGTTGCATCACAATATCACTTATCTTCATACTTACCAATCGTTGCTATCTCAATTGTACTCAGAAAAAATTTCTAAAAATTTATTACACTACAATAACAAACGACGATCACAAATTGTTATTGTGAATCTAACAAATTTTGTACTATTCATAATCTACAAAAATCACAAATAGATTATCCAAGATTATCTGCCATTTTTTTCCACAAAATACAAATCATAGATAAAATTTGATAAATGTCACCTACCTACAAAAATTGTCATTTATCACCATGCACTGTCGGGGGTGCCAATTGCGCAAAAAATGGGCCGAGGTGGCAGTCATCGACTAACGGGTGACTAGACCTGCAGTCAACCAACAATTTGGTGACAAGTTGTAGTCGCCGGACCGTTCGATGACTGGATCCTGTCACCCAACGGCCCACCGATTGCATTCATGTAACACGGCTGTGCGGGTATATTTATGTAATTTTGAATAAAAATGAATTATATAAAAAAAATTCCATATCTGCCAGACTGCATGTTATCTTAGCCAACTATAGCACACATGTTATTAGTTATCATCATCTGCCTAACGTACGTGTCCTGCTAGCCTATCAGGTGGATTCTTTTGGGTTATGACTTATTTAAATCTTTGAATTTTGACTATTTGTGAGAGACAGTGCGCAAAGAAAAATAGTTGCATGCGATTTTAGCCGTATAGCTGAATTCAGTATACTTTCTACTACAATATTCCTGTTAACCTCACTTTAAAAATATATCATTTAAAAGCTAGTTACTATAATATAAACTATAAAGTATAAATAGAAAAGAACTGAGCCATCATTTGCCCCAAAAAGACCATAGACTTTTAGCAACTTGCCCACAGAAGGCTACGGTAGTCGCTGCTAGAAATCCCCGTTTGCCCTACCGAACATGCGAGAAGCTGATACTTTAATTTAACGATAGTAATCTACACTCGAGTGCACATGCACCCACTATCTCTACCCTTTACTGTAGCCTCAAAATTCATGCAAAAAACTATTTAGTGAGAAATTAGAAAGCAAATTAATTGTTCCATCGTCAACCTCAAGGCCCAAATTCTCTCTCCTAGATTCAAAATTTGAATAATCCATCCACGTACTCAGATATACTCATGTACAATTACAAAATACAAGTATTGCACACAAAATGTACAGATGCTCATGTAATATACAAAGTTCAATGTACAATACTCCTAGCATACACATATTTCACTGTGCACCAAAGATGAGGAAGAAGCACTGTGCACTGGAGCACCAACGGAGGCTCACTGTACACCAGAGATAAGAAAGAAGCACAAAGGCACGGAGGAGGTGCACTGTGCACCGGAGCTAAGGAAGAAGGGAGGAGAGTTGTGCACCTCGATGCATGCAGATCTGGAGGTGTACCTTAAGGTTTGCCGTTAAGTGGATGACGGTGTGGAGGTGTACATGGGGCGGCGGCAACCACGGAGTAGTACATGGCACAACAGTGACCCTAGAGTAGTACATGCGGGCGGTGGCACAGGGACCTCAAAGTAGTATATGGTGGTTGCCATGGCGACCTTGGAGTAGTACACGATAGTGGTGTACTCCTCAATGATGCCGATGCCAACAAGGTGGACGACGAATGTGAGGAAGAAGAAAAAGTGATGTGGTTAGGTCAAGGATGGCCAGATCCGAAGGCAGCTGGGTCGGGGATGGCTAGATTCGACAGGATGCAGTGGCGTCGATGCTCGGCGGTCCATCCACTTCAGCTCAGCATGGCAGATCAGACCACTAGTCACAGTTGGTCAGATCAATTCCACCGGTCTAACTACTTAGCTGAGCTGGTCAAACCGCCAAGACTAAAATCTAACAGAAAATTCTAAATCTTTCATAAATTTAAAATTCAACTTCATAAATATTGATAATAGTTTATCATAATAATTCTAGACGTTCTCACATGTCCCTCACCCATGATCGCCAGGTACTGTGTGATAAGCTAGCTAATCAGGTCTTAGTAATTTGACAGCTGAGATTGTGACTTGGAACTTTCTCTTTCTGACATGCATGTTTGATAGCTTTTCTACAACCAATAAGATTTAGAAAGGCGTCAATTACCGTGCACTCTCGAGCCACTTAGATGGATTGAACATTATTCACACTTGTGGTTATCACAGGGTAAGAAATCCCGGCCGTAATTGTCACTCCTTGTACCATTGATTTGGAGCTATCAAGATATGTAGAAGACCTAGCAAACATTGTTGATTTTTTAGGCATTCGGTGATTGGTGGTGACCATGCAGCTGGTTATCGTCACAAAAGTCAAAAATAGGGGTAACTGTCCAATATTTTGAACCTAAATATGCGATCTATGATGTGGCCAATCTATTTTTTTCATATGTTAGTGGTCAAAATTTAAGAATTTCCCTTGAAAAAATTAACAAATTTTGACTATACTATTTGTATTATGCGACCTCTGTTCATTTTTACTTGACGTTTTTATTTTTACGGTCTTCGATATACGACTTTAACCGCTATTTTTATATCTTTAGATTACGATATACTAATAAAATTATAAAATTATAGAAATATTTTTAACGACAAATCTAATAATGTAATTTTTTATATACCCAATCAAGATAGTTTTAAATCTATTGGCGGACAAACTTAGAAAGTCTCACAGCACGGATTTGAAGATGTCAAGTAAAAAAAGAATGAAGAAAGTAAAAGACACTTTCCAATGAAAAAAACATATTTTCAGAAAAAAAAAATCTCTCAGAACTGTTCTAGCGGTTCCAAATTCCAATAGTAACTGGTCAGTAATTAACACCAACTATCTAGTTGCTGGTAGAGATTGGTGTCCAAACTTTAGAAAGTTTGAGTGTATAGTGTATCATAAAAAGACACAGGTTTACGAAGTACTCCCTCCGTTGTTTTTCAGACTCGGTTTAGAATGTGTTCAGTTAACCTTTAAAAACTTTGACCATTAATATACACAAATGTATTTGGATTTGTCATGTGAAAATGATCTTACTAGATTTTTCATCATTATATTTTTAATAATTTTTGCTAACATATAACTAGAAAAGTAATAGTCTAATATGTGCATTGAAGACCACGTCTAAAACGACAAGTAAAAAAGAACAGATGTAGTATTTATTTTCCAAAAAAGAATTTCAAAACTCTCCTGCGAACCAACTATTGGCCAGTCCAATTCATACTGTATCTGTGTCTCTTGTAAATAACAGCCATCGTTCAAGTCCTACTAACTACATGTTATATGGGTTTAATTATGGTTTTTCGAGACTTTATTGTTTTATGAAATTTTTGTGTTCTAAACAGACCCTAAAGGATACTGCCACAATCAAACTACACCATTCAGGGGGGAAAAAACTCTTCTACTGTACAGTTCCTTTGAGCTACCGACAGGGACTGATGGAGCGACAGGGATGAGAACCTCAATGACGACGACTCATTCACAAATTTGAAGTGGGGAATTCAATTTACATAGTGGACTTAGATATCGATTCATTGGTATGTGCTTAGAAACTTCTTGCAAGTCAGACCAATATAAAAGGTCATGATCAATCTGAAGATCAAACATAAACTCAAGATCTCGGTAGGCATCAAGGATCATGCATGACATCTATCGATGAATCATTAAAAACTTACTTGTTTGACACTGGCATCTTCTAAATCCTCCGGATCTACGATAAAATGTCAATCTAATCGTGTACAGATCTCTACATTGACGAATTCACTTCGTCTGTCATATTTTAGGACGATTTGGACGAACTGTTATCTCGCCATCCTCTGTATTCCGCGAGATTTCGTTTCATATTAGATCAGATCGTGCATGATGATGGTGAGAAATATTTTGCTTGATATGCTTCGCGATCCGGGCACAAGTTTCTACTGGATTTATGGCCACTGGTAGAAAACATTGATTAGGAATTAACAAGACGTTGGTACACGTTTTTTCTGGCTAGGAACAATGGCACCACGACATAGTATTATAGTAGCATCAATGCAGTACATTGCCAAGACTGCATTTCATTCATAGAAAGGAAGAAGATTGTCAATGTCTTGGCAACTGGCAAGATATCTTAAATTGATCAAGTCGACAATTGTTACCTTGATTATCTTCTTCGATGAACTGGTATGTCCTTATTTTGCCGGCCATTGCCTGCACATAAAGCTGAAAGATCAAAAATATATTATGGATGAGTTCTTTTTAGCTGTGGCTGATAACTTTTAGTTCTAATATAAGTATTTGTGTGAATGAATCGAATACCAATAAGCTTAAGGAATTTTTTTCCGTCGAATAACGGAGGACATGCATGCACTCGAGAAGATGCGCTTTCATCAAATCAAAAGCTCCAAAGGATTACTAAAATCTTTAAGTTCCACGCCTGCACAATTTTATATGTGCGACCATCAGTTTCTGTCCTACTAATTCTCTAGTCATCATTTGCCGCCCCCCTCCAAATGTCAACCCGTCGGGAGATATATTTGTAAAGGTAACATATATACTGCAATAAAGAATGAACTATAGCTTGACTTAAATAGTTTCTCCTCTGCGTGACTGCGTCTCTTCGTATTGTGGTTTTGTCCAAGAGTTAACCCGGTATTTTAATAGTCTCCCAAAATACTCCCAAAGAAACTTTCAAGCACTTTTCCTTAACTTAATCTTCATCTTCACATCAAAACATCTATGGATGAACTCACGATCAAATCTATATATTAAGAAGATGTCAAAGATGACATTGCTTATTTCCCCTATTGGGGGGGGGGGTATACCGTGGCATGGTATACGCTTATTAACATAAGCATCACAGATGGGTAGACGGACAAAATCATAAATTAGGTTAAACACAACCCCATTTAAACCAATAAATTGGATATTTTTCCATTACATCAAACTTGTCAATACATTTGATTGACTGACTTAAGTCAATCTTATATAATCTACACACATTTTTGCATTCTATTGAGATAATAATAGTGGTAGTTATCTTCCAATTTGAAAACGTTAGGATTGCAGTCAATTAAGTTTAATAAAACCTTTGATAATGCCATCAATAACAGTAAATCAGTACTGTTCTGAGGCTTAAACAACCATTTATCATCTATGGAATTTTCTATCCTTAAATACCCTCTTTTTGATTCCATAATCAGTATCTCATAGATGAAATCAGGAATATCTGATTTCTTTAGTACAAAATACTGAAGTGGTACACGTAGCCCGTGGCATCCAATGACTTTGCTATCAAGTCTTCACACATTCAGTCTCTCTGGATCATCTCTACCTGCACCAATCCAAGTTACTTCGCACACCACATGCACTAACTCGTCTTTTCATGTTCCTTGTCTTTCACGTGCCTCCCATTTGAGCCAAATAGGCTCACCCGAACTTGCTCGACCATACGGACCTCAACTCTCCCGCCTAGTCCTAGTCACTTGCCATCGACTGCTAATATTCTCCAAGCCACCTACACATCTAAAAATCAAGCAACCATCTCAAACATAAGTTCCATACACTTGACTCACCTTAGTCAAAATAATGCATCATACAACATAACGCAGTCAATCAATGGCTCCCATGTCATGCACACACTCAAACCACTTAAGAATACCTCTCATGTTCTCTGGCTACAGCCACCGATCTGACTGCTCTCACCATGGTGGTCGGACCACCCACCGGTCAAACCACCAATCATTGACCGGTCTGACCACTCACACTACCGATCAAACTGCCAACCATTTACCGGTCTGAACAGCCCAAACCGACTTAAAACATTCCCTGGTAACATGACACCAGTGTGACCACATCTCCAATGCTGGTCGCACCACCCAACCTAACTCCGGTCAGACCACCAATTAACGGCCGATCTAACCGCATATGCACTACGGTCTGACCAATCTCACATACCGATCACACCGGTTACACTAATAGTAATACTAAAATTTGCCAACTTTTGCAAAAAAAAAAAATTATCAAGATCCAACTCCATAAATGTCAATTGTTTCATCACTAATTATTCAGGGACCTTCTCACATGGTACTTGGATAAACTAATAGTAGCAGCAACGACAATATATTACTATCCATATTCAAGCTGAGAATCAACATGGTGATTGGCTCAAAAAACTGTTACTGCGAATTACCAAACGGAAGTTTAATCGCAAGGAGCACAATTTAATGGAATTTCCAATTTCATCTGTTTAATTTATAAGACATTGACTCCCACTACTCTCCATTTCTTGAGGAAACAACTCTTCAACTACTAATTAAAGTAAGATGTACCACATCCACAAGTTACTTGGAGATTAGGAATTCATTAATGTATCCCTAAAATTTCTTCACATCCTCCAATATTCAAGTACACAGGATAATATTGGATAACACGTTCCTGTAGTTGATTTTTGGCCCAACATACTTTTTGATGTTATTATGAGATTTTAGCAAATGCTCTAATTATACTATGATTAGAGCTCAACAAATAGAGTGCCACCGATGGTAAAATATGACATAAATAGCTGAGTTTCCCGTGCGAACTACATGGTCAGATACTACATTACATTTATATTTGAAAATAATATAATAGACTTTGAATTCAATCAATCATTGAGGGGAAAAAGAAGTAGGTAATGAACCTATTGTAACACATCAGCTTAACAAAAACCCAGAATATCACCCACAATTATAATTGCTATCAATTTAAACCATTAATTACATATTTTCAACAGCTAGACTTCAAATATAATTTCTCAATATAACCATGAATATAAAAATTTCAGCAATATGGACATCAGTAATTAACATTAAGATAAACCAATTGATAATAACCTGAATCAATAATAACTTTAACCAAAGGAAATTAACAAGTAGCGACAATATAAAACCATTAAGTGCTGAAGGAAAATCATTATTCATGTAAGAATTGCATGCAGAATATGATTTATTTCTAACCATGAATAAGTGATCATTAAGTGATAGAAAGAAATATAAAGTACAATAACAATCTTGTACTAAAAATAACAACAAATTAAAGATGATAACTCAGCAAGTACATAATATAATAGTAAACAACATAAAGCATCATATTAACGATTCATATCCATTCATCATTATCTCAATTTCACATATTCATTCTCATCAAGTTCCATACATATCTCATTTCTCTTTTCTCTTTTCATGAATGAAATGCACATATCTTCACTTCTCTTGTTTATACCGGTATAGCCAAGTGATCATCCATCGATAAATCACTCTTGCCCTGTCCTTTTTCATATAGGGTCTTAACTCCGCTCCCATAGAGTGCCTAACGAAGTAGGTTTTTGCCACTCCCATGGGGTGACAACTGAAGTTGGTTTTTAGTTATTAGCATTAATCCATTGACATTATCATCATTTTATCTTAAGCATCATCATCATTCTACCATAAATATCATCATCATTCTACCATAAACATGTGAGCATTATAAGAATAAATATAATCATGTGAATCATCATGGCAAATATTTATTTAAACATAACAATAACTTTAAATACTCGAATATCATTCCACCATACACTTGTATTTTTTAGCTACGAGAAATGGATTGATTTTAAGATGACAACAAAACTGATGCAACTGCTCCTACAATAAACACCCAACTCAATAACAAGCCACAGCAGTACAAGAACAACATTCAAATGACATAGGTCCTACATGTTTCCCAATTCCGCAATACTCCCCTTTTACCAGACAGTCACCCCCTACTGTTCTCGTACTAAAAACAACATAACTTTCGACTCCTATGCCCTAACATAGCAAAACGCATCGGTTCTAAAATCTACACAAAATTGCCTACAATTTTTTAGTTAGTCATAATTCCTGATTAGACCATTTAACACCTTTATTTTTAACCCTGAATACGGTTCTAATAACTTACTAGACAATGAAGCTAATTATATATATATATATATATATATATATATATATATATATATATATATATATATATATATATATATATATATATATATATATATATATATATATATATATATAAATTTACACATACAAATATAGTAAACCATAGCATTTTCAGAATCTACTTATGTTGAGAAGATGGGTTCGCCGTCCAAACTCAAGTAAGCAGAGTTGAGATCGAAACATCGAGGAGATGTGTCACCGATCCGTGTCAAAGTATGAGATTAGTAAGTCGTAGTTGAGTCCGACTGCCTCAATGTTTTAGAATCTTTACATCTAGTTGACTCGTACCAATTGAGTTGAGTTCCTACATGCAGGTTACATGTAGAACGCTTCATTTGGAGGCGTGGTTAGTAGCTCATAATGCATTGAGACTAAAACTCGAGTATGTCAAGTCAAGATTAAGGGAGAGATTGTTAGAAATAATTTTGACTTCGAGTCCTAGACGTAGTAGAGTTTGTCTCCGAGTATAATTCAAGTTGAAGTTGAGTCTAACTTGAAGTCCGAATCGGAATAGAAGTAGGAGAATTTTATCCCTATATTGGGGAGACTTGTACCCAGTTATGAAAAGCAAGGAGATCCAAGGAAGAAAAGCAAAGAAAGAGGGGGAGTAAATAAGAGAATAAAGAAATTCAGAAATTTCTTCCGTGTTCTCTCAGATTATTTGCGATGTGCGCGTTTTCTCCTGGGATCAAGATTGTAACACTGTCATCTACTAAGTTAATTTAATAGTTTCCCACAACTGTGTACAGCAGCAACCGTTTTGTGGACAGCAGTCTTCCCAAAGCCATGGCTTATAATTTACCTAACCAAAATTCATGTTCTGGACTCTCTGGAATCCTTAGACAATTACCTACACTATTTATGTAGAGCAAAAACCCTAATTAATCCATTTAATAGTTTTAATCTACAGTTTACCACACTGCTATCAAATGACGACAACTCTCCCGACAGCAAGCTTACAAAAATCATAACTCTTAATCTAGCTTATCAATTGACATTATTAAGCACTCTATAGAAAGCTAACAAAATCATCTACAACTATCTAGTAGATGACATTTTCATATTAAGTCTAAACAGTACCCGAAATCGCAATTGAAGACTATGGCAGACAAACCAATCTGCTAACTGACCCTCTGAAGTGAAACTTGCTAGGTTGTTTTCTAATCTTGACTGTAATCTCTACTAAATTAGCAAACCAAAGAGAGAAGGTGCAGATCGTTACCCAGGTGAAAAACACCAAAAGCGTGACCCCTTTCTCAATTTTCCTTCCCTTCTTCCTCCTGATCTTTGCCCGCTGCTCTTCTTTTCCTCCTGCTTTTCCTCTGAAGGACTCGGGTTGACGGCTGAGACGTGGCAACACAACTAGCACATGTGCGTGAGCTAGCCGGGCGATGGTGTTGGCTTGCGCAAGCACATGTCGATGGGGCGATAGCGAGCGATGCTGGCGTGTGGCGATGGGCCGTGCGCGAGCGCGAGCGCGAGCGCAGGCGCTGGTGATGATGCGTAGCGCTGGAGCGACGACTGCGCCAGGAGAAAAACAAAGATGGCTAGGGTTTTCTGGGTTTGGCCCTGTCCCTCTTTATCATGGTACGACTTTATTCGGCTTTCAACTCCTTCCGTACAAATCATTCCAGCAAAACGACTCCTCCTGTAAAAATTTTAAAACATCCTATTTTTCACATATCCTATTTTCTCTAATTACATATAGGTCCTCAACAGGATTAATTTCAGAATATTACACCTATATCCCAAGATCTCACCGACATACCATGAACAAACCAATCGAAGATAAAGTAAAGAACTTTAGTATTTTTCCTTGTTATTTTATCTATCTGTTTTTCCATTGAAGAGCACCAACAGGTATAGGCTTATAGCAGCACTAATTCGTAGCAACAGGTATAGGCTTATAGCAGCACTAATTCGTAGTCAATAAGTGAACATCTGACAAAAAAACTTGTGGACTATACTTTGTTAATCTCCAGCGCTTCGACCATCCTTTGTCTTCATGCTCTAATAAGAATAGCTTCCAAATTTATAATCATGATCTGTTTCTACAGAGGATATCGTCTGTTTGAACGAATCAAATTATTTATCCGAGTTCAAAATGAAGGGAAATTTTGTATTGGACTCGGAAGGATCAGAGGTGCAGCACAGTAGTTTAGCCATCTTGTAGGACAGCAAGCTGGTAAGAGCAGCAACTGAGAAGAGGGCATTGTTACCTGAAAATAGGCCTCTAACTTGTGTTTCACTGCGGCATGATCCCCCTTCATCTTCTGCAGTGACCTGTGGGATCTGAACGAACATGGAATGGAACGAAAGTAAGCTCATTTCATGAGAATGAAAAAGACATAGGGAATACGAGTCCTTCAGGAATCCAGATTCTTGCTATTGCAATAAACAAGAGAAGTGCTCAGCAGATAACACCATAACAATATTATTCCACATAAACAGTGGCTCTATACATTTCACATTCTGTAAATAGGTTCCTAAGAGGAACATGTCAACCCACAAGATTTGCATTCGCATATTTCTGATTTTATGCTTCTGCCCGGGAAAACTTGAAAGATTGTAAAAACCGAGCAGACAGATGTGATGAACCATATTTTCAAAAAGAAAAAAAGATGCGACGAACCAAAGGAATTTGCAGGCCTGCTGCATTTCCCCATCTCAAATACACTGAACTTTCTTGCAGAAAAGGCTAACAACAATGGTTGGATCTGAAACCAAACCATCAGATAGACAACGCGGGCACCCAAACTGAAAAGGAGAGCAGAGAAATAATGACACCACTGTGAAGAAACCTTTCTAGTAGCTACCTCGCATTTTTCCTTTTTTCGGTTTCAGTTCTATTGTTCAGGACCCGTCCACTACTTCTACGAAAGAACGAGTATGCTTAACTGGGGGCAGTGATGAACAACTTCTTTCTATGACTACTATATAGGCAATAAGAGAACCTTGACAGATTCAGAAGTCAGAAGTTGTGCTTGCAAGAAATGCAACATTTGTATCAGGAATGATCTCTTTGTGGAACCACTACAAGATCACCATCCCTTGATCATCAAAGGCTAATATACCAACCCCCTACACCCAAATCATTCTATCAACGGGGATCAAAGAGATGTGCCAACTTTCCAACAAGTTTTTTCTAGCAACATTAATAAACCCACCTATCTGTAAATTTGTAATCAGAAAGAAGTCATATTTCTAATTTTAAAAAACATGTCTAATTCTAAAAACATTTATGTGTCAAAAACTACAAATCATTTTCTCCAAAGCATGGAAGATGTATCCGAAAAGGCATATGCATATAGCATCCCAACAAGCAACAGTATAGTCAGATTAATGACAGTCAAATGATAGGGTACTTTCATTGACATATGTATCTCTAGTTTTATCAATGACAAAGAGCATAAGGTGATACATTAACTTAGAAACTGTTACAGAAGTACATGCTCAGAAGCTTACGCAACATTATAGGGTATTAGGATCATTAATACAATCTGTAAGACTTGACCCAGCAGGCATATTCCATGCTTCCTCAAACTGCATGAATTGGACTGTGGTTTCTCTTACTTAGGTCAGGTCTAGTCATTGGTGGGTTCACATGAAAAGCTGATTGCCTTGTATTTGTCGACCCGGTAAGCTGAAGGGAAAGAGCAGAGGGTTCCATGGAGCCAGAGATACCTTCACCAATACTGAGCTTGGACATACTGACAACCTCATCATCCTTAATCACCTCCTTTCCATTCACAGGAGTGGGCTTTAGGATTTCATGGGTTGTGCCTGCTTCCTCCACGTTAGCAACATTTGGAGGCCAAAGAGTTAGTGGAACAGATATCAATGCTGGGTGGAATGCTGGCACTGTCGGGACAGTCGTGACCTTGAATGATACAGCGGGGTTCATCTCCATATTTGGTGCTGGTAATGAAGGTTCTGTGAATTCAGATTCCTCATGCTGCCTTACTTGCAAACTTGGTGGCTGTTTAGAAAACTCTGCTTCCTTGTGTTGCCCAAGATGTAAGAATGGCAATTGATTTGAACTTGTGGCTTCATCTTGAGTACTGTGGAGTATAAGCTGTTCCGTGACAACTGGGGACTCGTCCACTGCCTGCAGGTTGATGGGGAAAGCACAAAGATCAGGATGCAGTTAAACATGTTGAGAAGATACCCTATCATGACAGAGCATTGCAAGTAAGAATTGCGTACCATTTCCGGGACCATGTCAAACAAGCTTGACCTCCTCTTCCGTCTTGACGAGTTTGTTTGTCTAATAAAGTACTTTTGAGCATGGCTGGCCACCTGAGTTGGGGTCCTGGAAACAACAAAGTTACGGGATATCCCACGCCAGTCTCCTTTACCAAGCTTCTGCAGACCTATCAGAAACATTCTATGCTCTTCTTCAGTCCAAGGTGTACCTGAAGAACAAGAGCGGTCCTTGAATTAGAACTGGACTGAGCACATCAGATTGCTCTGAGAGAAATAATGCAGAAAAAACATTTATTAGCCTATATTCATTTCAACAAAGACAAATCACCAATCATTTCCTTTGAACTTGGCCAAAATCACAAGCTTTGGGCTTTCAGGCATTGTAACCTAGGGCTGTACAAGCTGGTTTTGGCCAACCCGTTTGAAACCGGTTATGTACAGCCGCTGCTCCCACTCCAGTTTTGGCCACTCCTATAACGTATATGAGTTGGTGCTCTTCCGGTTTTTGTCAAACCCATATGAACCAGGTTCGTATACCCCTATTGTAACCAACATGTTGATGCTTCTCAATCTAGTGATATTAGCACATCTTCTGTCAATACACTTCTCTGTAGAATAATGTGCTAGAGTCACTGATTAAGATGAGATACCATATCTCGAGCAAAACCATCCCAGCACAACAATAGTTTCGTAAAGTGAAATGGTAAAAAAAAAATGCCTCCCATTCAACATTACTATAGCTCAACTCTGGATATGCCTGTTCTTGGAAAATAAGTTGCCATATTCGAAGTTTTGAAGCAATAGGCCGGTCCAGCAAAACAAGAAAAGTTAAGGGGAAAGACAAATAAATGTGCCTCCCATTCAACATTAATATAATTGAACTAAAAATAGGTGAAAGGAGCAACATGTTAACATCTAACAGTCACTAACCAATAGCAAATTAATGTACTTCACATGCAGTCTCCACACAAATTCTGGTCACAATAAACATGACAAGAACAGAATTTTGTTTAGGCAGTTCATTCTGGTGATGTATTTGTCTTTTTCTTTGAATCTCAGTGCATAGTTGGTGCTAATATATAAGATTTCTATTTGAAGCTCCAGTTAAGAAGGTGGAGTACATTTATGAAATGTTGATATACAAAGTTTTCTTTTATAAGAGCGGCTGTATCAAGTTTAATATGTCTTTAAATAGAGAAACTGGTTTGAAAATTCTTCAGGGCATTTTGTTCATCTAATCGTTGTTGGACAGCAGACCGCCTTGCTCGCCGAGGATTGTCACACCCGGAGAGGTGTCCTTTTTGTGATCAAGAGGAGGAGACGATTCAACATCTGCTTACTGGTTGTGTGTTTGCTCGACAAGTTTGGTTCAATATTTTGTCGCCTTTGGATTTGGGAAGCGAAGCTCCTGGACATAATGATCTTTGTTTTGCTGTTTGGTGGGCTAAGATAATCCGCATGTTCAGTAAGGAACACAGGAAAGGAGCAAATTCTCTCATCATTTTGATTGCGTGGTTGCTTTGGAAGCACCGTAATGCCTGTGTTTTTGATGGAGACTCCCCTTCTGTTAGTGAGCTTTTGCGACAGTTTAGAGATGAGTATAAGCTTTGGTGCCTAGCCGGAGCTAAGAAACTTCTTGCTCTCGGACTGGATAGGGTGGGAACTTTTGGATGAGTCTTTGCCTTGCTGTTTGGTCGTTATAAGTTTTTTCGAGTATTCGTGTTGTAAAGTGTTTCCAACCTTCTCATGTTTGGTCTTGGCATGAGTTGGTAATGTTTACAAGCCGCTTTTTCCTCTCTATAATACAAAGATACGCAGCTCTCCTGCGTTTTCGGAAAAAAAAAATTCTTCAGGGCATGAAGGACTTCGAGCTTCTGAGCATTTGACGTTATCTTTCTAAGGGAGACTCTTTGCTGAATCTGGTAGGAAGATGTGACTGCCGTATACTTCAAGTTTGAGATGAGATGAAAGAGAACAGAAAGGGTACCAGATAGAAGAGTATCTGCTCATGAAGCTGAAAATACACCTGTGAGGTGAGCAGTGAAATGGCACTTACACAGTCACACACTACTATAATCTTAAACTTTTTGCATTATTACCTGTCTTTCACCTCAACTAACATAAAAACTATTGGCTATAGAGTCCAATGCATGATAGGAAAATAGGACGTGGGACAGCACTTCACCTAATGCATATTATTGTTCCCACACAAAATGAGATTAATTTATCCTGAAAAACTGAGATTGTTTTATTGAATCTGTATCCCTATGGACAACTCCTTTTTTATTCCTAAGAATATACTGCCCCTCTGAATCTTCCAAAACAGGATGCGGCCCCTGAAAGTGTCAATTTATTACTTCCAGAAATATTGAATTCCTAAATGTACCATGCTGCAGGTACCACCAGCGATCAAAAAACCGGAACCGGGATAAATCCCGGCCGCCGGGCGGTACCGGTAACCGGCCGGTTACCGCCCGGTAACCGAAAATCCCGGATTCTAACCGGTCAAAATTCGTCAAATGTTTTCTTTGGCGGGCGGAGAAGACCGTAATCGGCGATTCTGAGTTTTACGGTGAGAAAACCGGAAAAACCGGTGAGAGGGGTTTGGCTAATTCAGTTGTTGATTCAATTGAGATTTTTTGAACTTTGATGTTGAAGTGATTTCTCAATCTATTGTTTCCTGGTAGATGAGTAGATCCTTGGCCCCTGTCTATTTGTGCTTCATAACTCTTGATTGATTGGGCAATCTTAGAGAAGTGGTTCATTTTTCAAGAACTCACTTGGGAACCATTTTTGAGTTTGGTTTGTGGTGGAAATGTTTGGAGTTTGCTAAAGTGCTGCAAACCACTCTCAAAGACAAGCATCCAATGCCCTTTCCAGTATAATGGGCCCAACATGTTTGCTTCCAATCAACACTAGCTGCCAATGACAATAATTCACCCTTTTTTTACTTCCAACAGCAGCTAATCAACCTAATATATCAAAAACAATACCCAAACTAATATACCCACTGCATTAGCAAGTCAAAAATTCAAATCTTCAATTCAAAAAATTTTGGCCGGTATTTCGAAATCCGGTTGCCACCGGTATTTCCGGTTACCGGCGGTTACCGGCCAGTAACCGCCGGTTTTCTCAACCATGGGTACCACCATGGCAACCACAGATATAGGCTAACGAGGACAACAGATCACTTGTATTGGACGCCCAAGGTTCGAGACCTTCCAGATATAATGGCCATGAAAATAGAATGGTCCAGCAAACATGATAAATAATTCAATTTGCAAAGTCATAACCATTAAGTTTTACTGCAGATTTGCAGAATCACATGATGTTGTCATGTAAGCGATAAGAATTTTTGTTGCCCGTACAAGGGAACTCCATTGAAACTGCCTCCGTTTCTGGTCAATTTTTGTAGCAAGACAATTTACTCCATTTCATAACCATTAGCACACAATATCAAAGAAAAAGAAGCGATCTAACATTATACCTTAATCTATAAGCAAACTAGATAGGCACTTGGCCCCTACAGTCACTTTGAAGCCAAGTGCCAATAATACTCTCTTCTACAATCGTACCAATAAAATAGCATATCACTAGTCACTACCAACACAAAATCAATAAAAAAAGTACATTGTGCACACCTAGGACTGGTCAAAACAACTGGAAATTAATATGGGTAGATTCTTTTAGGATCAGGTGATTAAATTAAAGTTCAAAGAGACATGGAGGGGGGGGGGGCACTTGTGGGGCTCCTTAGTTGTGGCCAGTCATTGTCTCTCGCGGAATGTGATATATACAGGTCTTGTGATGCACGTATGCATGTAACTTCATCAGGTAGGAAAAGATATTTAGCTAAGTTGATTTGTGTCGGCCATTCTGGACGGTTCCTAAAAATTGCATCCTCAACAATGATAGCGGCAATACCTTGAGTGTAGCAAATAAAATAAAAGAAGCGCGATATTTAAAGCATGTCATCCAAAATATTGATATCCATTAGAAGATAGTTTCTTTTATAAAAAAAATCCTGTCAAGCGCTTGTTAGTTTCTTGATTGGAACCTTCAGAATCCTTTGATATCAAAATGATACTTCATTTTTTTAGTTTTGAAATTATTTATCTTTATTGTGGCCATTTTGGTTGCATATAAATATTGAAACAGCAGGGGAATACAAGAAATGAAATTGGGCATACCACATATCCCGATAAATTAAAAAGAAGAGAACATTATGCGATTCACCCACAAAATATTCTGTTTTTCTCGTACACAAAATGCGATACCTGAGGAGAAAAGTAGGGAATTTGGAGCAATCGAACCTTTTAAAAATGGGAGTGGTAAAAAAATCGTATCTTTTCTTCTCCTAACAGCAGAAAAAAAAATTAAAATCTATTCGTACCGCGTGCTCCATGAGGCGGTAGGTACATGGAACGCGATGAGTTAACCAGAAGCAAACAAACATACAGAAAGGAGTGTAAATGGCAGGAC
This sequence comes from Dendrocalamus sinicus, assembly GCA_036346575.1. Classification (NCBI taxonomy): domain Eukaryota; kingdom Viridiplantae; phylum Streptophyta; class Magnoliopsida; order Poales; family Poaceae; genus Dendrocalamus; species Dendrocalamus sinicus. Next base: position 4,507,139 of record CM070642.1, read on the forward strand.
AAACGTCACCTTTCTCGCTCGCTCATGGAGGTAATTCACCAAGGAGAAGAATAATCAAGAGAGGAAAAGTTCTACCGCTCAGCGCCGCATTTTATCGAGCAACATAAGCAAGATACAAGCAAAGGAAATGAAGCGACTGAAACAAAGAAATGATCTTACCTTTCTTGCGCTCGGCGCGGCCATTCGTCGAGCAGGAGACGTGCGTGGGGTCGTCGGACACGTACCCCGCCCCGCCCTCTCCCCCTCCCCTGCCTCCGCTTCCTCCTCCCGCCGCCGGCGACGAGCCCCCAGACCCGGCCCCGAGCGACGACGCGATGCAGCTCATGCTCGCGCTCTTCTTCATCACCGCCTCCGGCGGCGACGTGAGCCGGACGCCGAACAGCCTCACGCCTCCGCCGCCGCCGGCGCCGGCGCGGCCGGGGCAGGTGCGCGCGTTGTGGCCGTTGTTGCCGCAGTGCGAGCACCGCCTCGTCATCTCGGCCGTCGGCGCGCGTGTGGTGGCGGCTCTAGCACGTGTGGCCGTGCGCGCGTCCGTTGGTGCGTGCGAGCGAGCGTACCAATTGCGTCGCCGTGTGCTCTGGTTTTTGGCCGTCTTCCTTTCCGGTGGAGGGGAGGTGATATTTTTGGGTATTTAAATGGATGCGTTGGCACGAAATGACAAGAAAGGCCAAGACCTTCGTTAACGGTGGCGCTAAACTAAGGAGGCGGCATAAAGGTTCCCGATCTACGTGATCGACGACACGTCAGCCGGTATTTGTTGGGTGGGTTTTTTTACATTGATGACTTATAATTTAAATATTTAAATTCTAACTGTTCGTAAGAGGTATTATGTATAGAAAAATAGTAATATGCTATTTTGATCGGTACCGCTAAACTCAATACGCTTTACTACAATTTTCCTATTGATCCTGCTTTAAAAAAATACAGTATTTAAAAACCAGTTACTGTAGATAGTATAAATATAAACTAGCTTTAAACCAAAACGAACCCACCTGTCATCTTCCTCAGGGCATCTCCAACATGCCACCTCAGCCATCGCTTCCCTACCACATCATATAAAATTCTAGTTAGGGAAAAGATAGAGGGTGTGATCTCTCATGCAAAAAAAAAAAAGACAAGGCAACCCATCGCAATTGTAAGGCATGTGAGGTGGAAGTTACGGTGAAATAGAATAAAAAATAGCTAGAGGAGTGATTCCAGAGACAAATTGTTGGAGACAAGCCTTTAACGCAATGTGGGTGCCCTGAGGCCATGTTTGCGTGGAGCTTTAGCTCCAGCTAAGGCCCTATTCGTTTGGGTTTAAATTTCTGATTTTAGGTTTATTTTTTGTTATTTTTAAATTTCGTCTTTTTCTGATTTTTCGAATTTTTTGAGCTTTTTGGCTGGTTATATTTTTCCTATATTCGTTTACATTATACGTGCTGGGCTAACCCATTTTTCTATTTTAAATTTAATTATACCAAATAAGCCACCATTAGCTACAATGCAATTTCAGCCAGCTGCAGTAAAATTCCAGCCATAAACCGCAAAAATCAGCCTAACTGAGCACCACCTAAAGCTAGCAGAGAAACTTAAACCTCACTTTGTATTGAAGACGTAAATGTCTAGATCAATGAAGCTAGGCTCCTAAAGAGAATCTAAAAGCAAAGTCAGTCTTCTGTCCTAAATTCAGTCTGGGTCGAACGGGGATTGAGATCTCCACCAACTATACATGCATTTTCATGTCAGAGCAACTACTTATCTCCCCAAAATAGCACGCACTACGTCAGTAGAAAGCCATGATCCACTTACTTCTCCATTTGGCGCAGCTCCTACTCCCGAATTCTCGGTCGGAGCAACTCCAAACGTGATTGACTCCGGCAACTAGACAATCAGATCAGGAGTGCCAGAAGTTGGTAGTGCAAAACGCAGAGCAAGAGCAGATGGACGCCAGCACACGGCAAGGAGGCTGAAGGTGGTGATGCCGCCCATGGGGAGGCCCGTGGGATGAGTGATGGTGAAGAAAAAGGTGGCGAGGAGACCAACGAGGACGGAGAAGCGGTGGCACCAATGACGGAGAGGCTAGTAGTGACAAGAAGGTGGCAGGGAGACCAGTGGTGATGGAGAAGGTGGCGTCAGTAGTAGGGAGACCGGTGATGACGAAGAAGACGTTGGCGCCGATGGCGGAGAGACCTATAGGAAGGAAGAGAAGGATTTTTAAGGTCAACTTTCTACCAAATGTTTTTCATTTCACTTCTAATTCAGCTAGAGTCTGATTCTTCAGATAATCAAAGCAAAATCTATCGTATCAAAATCTAGAATTCTACCCAACAGTCCTTAAGTAAATCTATCGTATTAAAATATAGAATTCTACCTAACAGCAGCAGCGCTGGGAATTTGGGATTGGAGCCATGGATCCCAGGCTTTTGGCAGCCACGTGCATTGCCCAAAATGAGGGCCATGCCATGATCGAGGACGCCATATGTACTAGCTAGTACGTGTAGCACAGCATTCTTTTGATATTTTATCCTCCTCGCCGTGCATGCACTTATCTTTGTTGGAAAGATCAATCAAAGGAAAAGAAAAAAGAAGCCGAGATAGATCAGATGCATGCGTGGTTCCGGTCCACACCATGCATCCACACTTCCTTTTCGTACAATGATCGAAAGCTAGACGCATCTCTGACTTCCCGGCGTGCTTTGATCGATCCATGCCACCTTTTGTTTTTGGATGCATATAGTTTTATAGAAAAACTAGGGAAACAGTATGCCGTTCCTACCATGCCCTCTCTCTCGCATGTTTCCATCTGTCACTCCCTTGCTCTCACGCGTTGGCCGATAGGGAGCATTGCCATCGTCAACGGGCTCACCGTGCCTTTCGGATGTAGAGAGGCCGTCAGCTGAGAAGGCGGTGGCAAAGGAGGAGGCACGACGAGATGGCATACTAAATATTAGGTTAAGTAGAGTGAAAGCGATGAGGTCATCGTCGGCTACAGGTGGTGAAGGAAATGGGTGGAGGGAGAGAGAGGGGAGGGGAGCGGCGAGAGGAAGACTATACTATCAAGGAGTTCACGATGGTATAGCGTAGTGTAGATACTTCCTATATTTTATCCTCCTCTTAGTTTCATGGTAGCCTCCAAGCTATCGTACCAACGGAATGTTCAAATATCAGGGTGACAATTAAAAATGTATGTTCGTGGAAAATTACACGCCCTACTGCTGTCAGCTGTGTGAATACAAAGTCATTGGATGAGAGGATCACATAGCGAGACACGACTCAACTTTGAGTTAGCATAGGCTTATGGTTGATGCCGATTGCTAATAAGGTTCAATTCGGTTTATTCGTAGAAAAACTGAAAAAAGGCCTGACTTGGCTGGAGCTGAACACACTCCAATTTTTCGGCTAAAATAGTATGTTGTATAGCAAGGCACTGTGTACTGCTGAGCCCTCAGTTGAGAATGTATGAGTTTCATATAAAACAATTCAGTTTCATAAATCAAAAAAATTTCTCATATTCCAAACAAAACCTAAATTTCAAGTGTTATACCAAAAATAAATGGCGGCCCAATACCACATAAACTCCACATACCAAATGTTAGAAATTAGGTCCATATGAGTATTAGACATATTTTCTATAATTTCAAAGCTAGTATGGTTTATTATCACATTGCTAAGGTAATGTGTGATTCTTATCATTCTGTAAAAGCTTAAGACATATGGCATGAGAGGACTTTGGCTAAACACACGTTCGCATGTGTATTTTCACGTGGTAAATCGCGTAACTTGTGACTTACAATCACTCTTATCTCTTTATTTGAATGAGATTCAAACATTTGAATTTGAGGTTTTATTCGTATATATAGGAACCTCTTTTCTACTCCCAGGCGTAATTACACCCTATGTCGTATCTCACAACGTAGAGATTATATCACGTAACGGAGGGTAACTATGGACTCCCTTGCAATTTTTCATGCGATTCACATTGGAGTATCTTATAATTAGTATATGAGTATACCTAAAGTGATAAATGAGTACTTCAAATTTGTTTAAGTGTTATATTAAAGGTGGGTGCAATTACATGTATGAGTAAAAAGTATTTTTTACACACACATATATACATGCTAAGGACACCCAAAGCATAGAGAGTTGAATCTTTGTCTCCTCCCTTTTTTTTCTTTCTCGTTACAAACCTGTGATGTTGCGCTGAGCTGTCTGAACCTCTGATCGAGCCGTACACCATAAAAGAGAAAAGTGGTGTCTCTAAGAGCAAGTCCAATAATAGAGTCAAGTGTTTGGCTATAAGTCAAATTATAAGAGCTAAGTTATACAATAATTTGTCTTCTATTTGTCTACAAAAGATTTTTTTATTATGTGGTATCATGTCTCACATTCTCTTTCCTATTCCTCCTCACATACATTTATTATCTTGGCCCACCACTGCATAGGCTCCCGTGCCTAGCTTGTTGCTTGCATGAGAGACAAGCTCTCATCTCTCTCCTCTCTTCTCTCCTCCACATCAGCAAAAATGCTGACTAGCTTAGCTATAAGATCATTATTGTACTTGCTCTAAGTTATTGTTAATTTGTTATCACGAAGAACTACATGAGGCGATAATAAAGTTTATGGGAGACCGCCCAGTGCACTGCTACTACGTCGTTCTTCTCTGCACTGACACTGCTGCGTCATCCCTACGCTACTTCCAATCGCCACCAGCCCTGCAGTAAGTTCAACGAGAGAACTATATTGCTTCCCTGTTACTTTGTTCTTCTTGTGATTTACATACGTGAAATTGCCTTTTGATAGTTCTGTTTAATTGTGAAATTTGCTTCCTATCAATTATTGAAATTAAAATATCCCCTATATTTTCCAATACCGGAAACAACCTCCAGGAATCGATCCCTACCCATGTCGAATAGAGACTAAAAGGGAAGAAAATTTGATATCTAGAAGAGTATAATTAACGTGTACTAGCTTCCGTCCAAACAAAGGGTCCTAGCTAGAGATGCTCTCATCGTGTTGACTTCTTATTAGAAAAAGCTAAAAGCTAATACGAACGTCTATTTTTTTCAAAATGACTTCTTCATTCCTCTCACTACCATCTCGCTTTAGAGATAAGACAGGAGATTATGGGTGCACCACGCACCCACTTCTCTTATTCCCATCACATACACGTTTCTCTTCCTCGCTTTTCCCACCGCTTCCATCATCCTTTTTAAAGTTACTTTTTTTTCTACCATTGCTAAAATATTTTCAACTAAAAGATATCAGTCACAGTAAAAAACGATTAGAACATGCACATCTTTCCAGCATATATCTAGAAAAGTCATTTTTTAAAGTTATTTTTTTACAACTACTATTTATTTTTAAATAAAAGACATCAATCATAATAACAAAAACATTAGTAGAAGTTAATACGACCGTTCCATACATCACCAACCTGCACATCTTTCCAGCGTTATATCTAGCAAAGCAGCTCGTTCACTCCCGACGCCCATGTCGTTTTCGTAATCTATCCTTTGGGGATCATATATACAGGATCGGATCTCGCTTTCTCGTTAATCATGTGCTCGTTGTTTTTTTATATTATCTGGTACATACAGGTGTTAAGGACATGGCTAGAACAGTCGGGAGTAATCATATGCGAATCATTGAGATGCAAGAGTTGAGATCGTGGAGTCGTAGGCCTTACTCCAGCCGGCTTAAAATTCTTCAGTTCCTGATTTTCAGTTTTTAAAAGCTAGAAATATTTAAAACATGTCGATTTTTTAATTTTTATTTTTATTACTTTGTATTATCCATGATGATATAATAATATTTTTCTCTTTTTTTATTTTGTTAATTGAATAACTTAGAAAAATCTAATAACCGTTACGTACAATTTTAGCCAAAAACTAGAAATCGTAGTCTATTGGAGCGGCCTCGTAAACTACGTGATAAGGTTGGACATGGTAAGAGGCCGTTTGGAATGCAAAAATTCCACGAGAGGAGGTGGTTCAATTTCAGTAGGAATTAGAAGAATTTTCTACATTTGATCTGAAAGTTCGTTCCTCTATTCTTTTTTAGTTACTTTCTAAAATCTATACTGTTAAATTTTCTAAAGTTCGACCACTAACAAATTTAAAAGTATCTATATTTGTAATAAGAAAAATTGTATTATTAGATTTATTATTAAAAATACTTTGATAATATTATAATTTTACTATTATATATTAATATAATGTTATAAATAGTAATGGTCAAAATTATATCTTGAAGATCGTGAAAAGTGAAAAAAAAATGTCAAACAAAAAAGAACAGAGAGAATTGTCTCATTCATCATGTACAAGAAATTGTATCTTCGTCGAATTAATTTGCACTATTAATCAAACGGGTTTAACTAGTGATCTTCAAGCTGTTAAAGCTGCAATCGCATTAAAATCGAAGTCGATCTTTCTTTATCGACGTACAGGACAGCAAATCAAAGCAGAGCTTCAAATTCGATTAGCAGCAGCGTTGTCAAAAGTAAAGATGGATCAGTTAGCTAGTGAGGGCACGGCACGTGCACTGCCTTATCAACTAAGGCATGGACTAAACACAAAATAAAACGCATGATAAGCAGTAGTGCCGTTCTTGTCAGCAAGAAGATTCTATTTGCTTTGATGAAAAAAATATTCTAAAGGAAAGAAAGAAAGAAAGGGATGGGTCATCAGAAAGAAATGTGAATGTGGTTGTCGCGTATTCCGGCCCAAGAAGAACTGCAAATGTGAATGTGGTTGTCGTGTATGCGGGTGTTTTCAGAAAGTATTCGAATTTTGAGCCATCGAATTTTGATTCAAAGAATCTCATCCCTCCCCTTAAATATAGATAGATAGATAGATAGATAGATAGATAGATAGGAAAAATATTCTATACTTCTGGGAGTACACACTCCCACTTCTAATATATCCTTTTAATGGTATTGTTATACATCGTTATCTATTTGAGTATACTCTAATAATAATTATAAGATACTCTAAATTGAGTTCACGAAAAATTTTATGAAAGTCTATTTTTTGCAGCATAATTTGCGTATGTACTCTTTTCATACATGGAAAAGTGTATATAGTAAAAATAAAAGATTTTGATGAAAATTTTTCAACCAAGTCATATTGGAGTATCTTAAAATAAGTATTTAAGTATACCAAAAGTGGTAAAGAGGTATAAAATAGTCATTTAAGTAATCTACCCTACTCTATAATACACCAAAATTATCTTTACTACATCCACCCCCTCAACCACTCCTACTTGTCGACTTTCTTGGTGTACGCATGCCTAATCTAAGTCTTCACCACTTCAAAGAAAATTTGTGTACCAAAGTAATCCAACTTCATACAAATAAATAGCATGGATCTCTCCTCAAACCTTATTCTCTTACTCATTGAAGATCCTAAGGCTAAAATCATTTGGATCATGCACATCATTGAACCTAGGTCATACATTGGATGCCTAATGACCTATCCACTTGAATCGGCGTTCATGTTTGCTATTGCGCCGGCGACGCCCTCCCGCGGGAGCTCCTCCCCGAGCTGCGAGTTGCGACCCGACCTCACATTTCCTCGCCGCCTTCGCAAGAACTCGTGCAGCGACACCCCTTGAACCATTCCACACCCCTGAACCGCTCCCCTGCGAAGCCTCCACCCCGCCCCTCCCATCTCCACTCTACCTCTGCTCTTACTCCACTCCTCCGCTCATGCACGTCTTCCCCGCACCGCGCGCTCCGACCCCACATTTCTCAGCCTCCTCCTCCCGACACCCCACCACGCCCCGTCTCCACCGCGCCTCTCTCCACCGCCTGCGCCTCCCTCCTCCGCCTCCCCCTCCCGCCCCCCCCCGCCTCCCCCCCACCCCACGCGCGCCATCGCCTCCTCCTCCCCCCCCCCCGCCATCGCCGTCTTCTCCTACCCACACCACCTCGCGCCTCCTCCTCCGCGTCGCCTCGCTTCTCGCGCGCCTCCTCCTCCATCCTCCGCCTCCCAAGACACACCCTCCTTTCCTCTCCTCTCGCTCGCGCGGCGTAAGAAGAGGAGTCTAAAACCCTAGGAAGCGAGCGGTGAGAGGGCAGTGGACTTTCGCGATGACGGCGCCGGCGACAAGGGAAGAAGGCCAAGACCGACGCCGACGGCGGCGAGGAGAACGAGCAGATCGACGGCGCCTTCGTCCACTCCATCGAGAAGCTCCAGGAGATCCAGGACGAACTCGAGAAGGTGAGCCGCGCCTCTGCCTCTCTCTCTCTCTCCCCTCCCCTTTACGGGCTATTTTTTTGGTGCGCTGTGATGGGTTATGGGGCGGTAGGTCCGGCCGATTTGGCGGTGGGTTTAGGGTTTGGAGCTTGTGTTTGTGTTGAATTTGGGAGGAATTTCGTGGAGGAGTTCCCACGCGCTCGCAGATCTGCTGCTTCCGCTCCAATGGCACTGCCCCGCGCCGCCCTCTTTTTCTTCCTCGCGCTGCTCCTCTCCTCCTCCTCCGTCTTTGTCGCGCAGCGCCCATCTCCCTCGCCCCCTCCTCCGCCCCACCGCCTCCCCTCTCCACCTGCACTCCTCGGCCGACCCTCTCGCTCCTCCCAACCGCGTTCGACGACGTGGGTGCTGCTGCTCAAGGCGCACGCGCCGCGGAAGCTCACGGCGCGCCTCCGCCGCGCTCTCGTGGCGCGGCGGCGGGCGACGACGTGGAGGTCGGCGCCGAGGAGTTCCCATGGTGCTCGTGCAGATTCCAATGTGCAACGAGAAGGAGGTGAGTGCTAAACCGAATAAAATTCCAATTCTTTGCCTAATTTTCTGTCCGGCATGTGCTCAAGGTCGCATTTTGGGATTGGGCGTTGAGTGCCCTGGCCGCATTGGTGGTCTGCGACTGCAGAGATCGAAAGATTCGATTTTTGAGTCAGAATTGGGGACTCAATGGGTGGATAGGAATCAGAAGATAGTTTCGATTGGGGTATCTTGGTTGTAGTGCCACTCACGCACAATATAAGGCTCTTATCATTTTGGGATTGGAGTGATGCTTACAAGTTGGAATGAAACGGTTTCGGTTTTTGACCACAACTCCACAAGTAGATGGTTACTACATTTTGGGTGTTGGGTGGTGGGTTAAAGGTTCGATGTTGGGATTGGAGTATTTGGATTAAGAAAAGATCAATTTTTGGGTTGGGGGCTTAAGTGTTTATAAAGCACACTTATGTCCGCTAATTTTGCACCCTTTTAATCCCCAAAACTCATTTAGACGCCATCACAATTCATTAAGAAAGGTGAAAAAGTCACCAAAATTATCAAATAGGAGTATCGATGTTGATTATCTCTTGTGAGGAAGAGGAACACTGTTAAAATGGAGGATGGTGTTATACTACATTAGTTTAGTTTCTTTAGTGATGTTGTTTGATGTTTCACTAAATTATTGCTTCAATAGAGGGTAAGATAAGCTTCATTTTAAACAATCCACGAATCTGAGAAATTTTGACTAATCATGCAATTATTTTGAAACTTGAATCAAATTTAGCTCATTCCTTTGATTTATATGTTTGCAGTCGAACTTCTTGGTGCAGTCTTTGGATGATTCGATGATCTTGCCACTTCACTCTTATCAAGGAGGAGGTGGAGAAATGGCAACAGGAGGGTGTCCGCATATTGTCTGGACACCGGTGATTCGTGATGGCTACAAGGTGGAATCTCAAGTCACCATGGATGCAGCTACATTAAAGATTATGAGTTTGTTGTCATCTTTGATGCTGATTTCCAACCACAAGCGCACTTCTGAGGCGAGTTGTGCCCCATTTCAAGGTATAGCTGAAAAGTGAAACATTTCTAATGCTGTACATTCTTATCGTAAAACTTTCCATTTCACAAAAACAAACATTGCTTTGTAGATATTTTTGCTCACTGCATTTAATCTGCAGGCAATATCGATGGGTGGTCAGGAGACAAATATCATCACTGATTACGTCCTCAAGGTACTGCATCCAACAGCACTCGGTTTTTCTTCAATGTACTAAGCACTGACTGTTCTATTGAACTCCGCAGATATTAGGACTTGACATTTGCGCTGACACCATAGTCGGAAATGAAATGCTGAGGGGAATCTCAGGGGGGCAACGCAAACGTGTCACAACTGGTATTGTGAAAACTCTTGAACGTCTGATTGTCATGACTGCATAATTCTGGAGTTTCTTTTTATGTTCAACAAGGACAGATAATCACGGCTTGATTCGGTATCTAATCTGCGTGGGACATATCGCCACGCTTTGATTCTGATACAAGCCATGCATTCTTACAAACGGATCGCTAGGCTACGTCGAGTGATGAGTTCAATCATGGTTGCTTCAAAATGGAAAAATGAATTCAACTATATTTTTGTAGTTTCTTTGTCTCGTGGCTTTGTATGCTGTATAGTTGTTTTACTGTGTCACAACAATTTTTTGATCTGAATGAACAGGTAAGAGAAATGTCAAGATGGGATTGAGAAGGTCGTCGGTGCCAAGAAGCAAAAATCGCACTGAGAAGGTCGTACTGTGAAGAATGATGTCAATAAAGTGAAGAAGCGACCCTCCAAAGAAGGTCGAGTAGCGCTTCGAGGAGGATTCTTGATTCAAGAGGAGGTACTTCCTGTTCTTCTCTTTAGCTTGTCGACACTCATGATCACCGTGTGCTCTTTTAGTTAAAAACTTTGTAACTTATTTGTTTGAAGATTATTTTCCTCCATTGTGGTTTGTACTGCAAAGAATAACCGCCTTACGTAAGCATATTCAATGATCCAGATTTGTTAGTTTCGAAATAAGAGTAGACAAACATGATTATTTAATTGGTCTTGAGACAGTTGACTCATTTTCCTTACGGATATGAGACTGGAGATCATGTTAGTGTATACGCAGAAAATTGCATTGAGACTGTAGAGGAGGCGAAAAAGTTGTTAGGTTATTCACCGATACCTTTTTCTCAATTTATGCTTGACCAACAGGATGGCACTCCACTTTACTGGGGCTCTTTGCGCTCCTTTCCCATCTCCTGTCAGATGAGGACTGCACTTACCGATATGCCGACTGTTGAATTCACCTAAGAAGGTGAAATTTTTGTGTAATAACTCATTTGCACTCTATATTTTTATTTGTATTAATTTTATTTTCTCGATGGGTTGCTGCAGAGTGCTTTAATTGCTTTGGCTGCTCATGCATCTGAGCCCAAAGAGGCCGAGCGGCTAAGACATCCGCATCTCCTGCTGGAAAGGTTGGTTTGTAATATAGACTTTCTGATTTTATGGTGGTGTTGTTGTTGTGTTTCTCACATGAATTTCATTGGGCAGAAGGAGTATTCTCAATGGATAGTCTTGTAATCAACCTGAAAGTTATGATCCAAGTGTTGGTGATATCATTATCCTGTCTGATGTGAAGCTGGAGCATATTTCTGATATTACTGGCAATGGGAGGCCGTCTGTGTTGCATTCATTACGGATGGAGGATGAAGATGAGGACACACCTCCAGCTAAGTATGTGATAATAGCGTCAGGCAAAATTGATGCTGCGGTGAGAAGTGTCAAGATGGGAAACGGAGCAAACCTTTTGCTGCTCATTTGCTCAATATCATTACCTACATCCGTATATGGCGTTGCCTTGACTATAAGGCAGCAGTCAAAAGAAACCAAAGCCTCATACGTAAGATGGTACATTATCCATTGGTATGTACATTACCACCCATGTTATATTTTTCTTAAAGAATATTTCACTGCAAAGAAAAAGGATCCGAGTTATTGCAAAAGAAATGATCCACTATATTCACATCATAACCGAACTGATTATTGAAAGCTTTTAGGCGGTTGTAAAGAAAGAGGTAATTTGATTAGTTCCATTTTGTGACTTTTCCAGTTCCGATAGCCTTGAAACACACGAAGGGTATTAGTTCAATTGACAGCATGGAAATATGGAGTAAATTGTCTACAATGGATCTTAACAATTCTCAGAATGATGCCGTCTTGAATTGTATTTCGGCAATGCTTTGCAGCAATGCAAGGGCGGCGGCAGCTTTAGCCTTATCTGGGACCACCGCACAGAAAGACAAAGACTATGAGTGTGCTCTTACGGTTAATGAGAGAAATAAAACATGGTATACTTACATGTGCACCGACAAACCTTGCTATTAAACAAGTTGCTTCACGTTTCTTGAGGTTGATCAAAGACCATTATTTGGATACAAGCTGCTTAGGAGATGTTCTGTTGTTTGGCAATAAAAAGCGCATGTGTGTTGATGGTGATCTCAAAGAGATTTATTTACATGATCGTGTAAGGAAGCTTCTTGGCTGCTTTGCGCCATTGACTGGATGGAGACATTGCCTATCTTCCCTGTGTAATTTTTTTGAGAATGGTTACTCCCAATACCTCCAATATCTGGAAGACCAAAACAAAAATAATAAGCTTTCCTTTTGGTATTTCACTAGAAACAGATTTAGAGCTATTTATCCTGGACTTAGAAAGTGTTTCAAAGAATTACTATTTCATGTTCCGATATTGCGGCGTCAATATTGCTTGGAGGACGCACAACACACTCAAGGTTCAAAAAATATTTGGTTATACAATATATGAGACGTGAATCTTAATGAATCTAATTGTTCGTTTTATTTTTTATAAACTTTATCTTGTTTTGTATTTTATCGTAGCGTTAGCACGGGCACACTACTAGTATACTATAAGTAGGAGTATATACTCCCTGGAGTACGGAAAAGACTTTATACACACACACTAGCCGTCGCCCACCCCACCCGCCCTGCCATCGCCACTGTCCACCGGCGCCGCCCTCCTTCCTCCTCACTAGGTGGTTGTTAGAGTGGAAAAGCGGATGATCCTACTTAAAACCATGTGATGATGATCTTATCTTAATACCAAAAGGGCCAAGAAAGGATAATACACCAGGTTTTGAAGGCCTAAAAACCTGGAACATTCTATGGCAACACATTACCAACCTACAAAAACCACAGGTGTGGACGATCATCTCCTTATTTTCCACTGTAGGAAAACTGGCATTGACATGAAAAAGAACACTTCCGTGTTCATGGTAACTGGCTTTACCTTGGCCCACACGCGCACTCGGCCTTGGTTAAGCCCAGACCCAAACTAATTACTTCAACTAGTTAATTTAACTAGCTACAACCCATGCTAAATATTCAGCCCATGCGGCTCATCCGGTAGACTGCATGCATGCAAGTTTCATGCACTTTCTTCGTGCACACACATGACCCCTCAAGTGCTGATGCCGTTTTGACTCTGTGTTTCTTATTGTTCAATCTTGGTATCTCCCTCCTTTGTGTTGGCCTCGGCCTCCCTCTCCTCTCTCGATGCCAATTTATCCTTTACTTAAAAATCTGAGAATTAACAAAGTAAAAAATATTAGGTAGTACGCTATTCTTATCAGTGTGGAAATAAAATTCACAAAGGAGCGAGTTGACCTATTCTTAAAGCTTCTTTGCTCTTACACGAGTAATTGGTTTTTTATACACCTCTTAAGCTTGTCATTGCCAACATCATTTTGAATTGTTGTACTTTGAGTAGAATTGTTGGGGATGTCCTCATCATTTGGCTTGGGCAACACCATGCTGAGGATCGACGTGAAGATTGATGGTAGCGTCGTGTTCTAGGGCAAGCTAGATGCGCCTGAGGTTGAGGGTAGGAAGCGAGGTGACAGGCAGATCAGCAGTGCAATACGGTGGATAGATGGTGGCGACTCAGTTACAGGTGACCTAGGATTCTGGGCAAGGCTAGGGAGGAGATCGACGGCTGGGGCGGCGGCGAAAGAGTAGGCGATCGAGCATAGCGTTGTAGGCGAAGTGGAGGGGAGGGGGAAGACAGACGGAGGGGCGTCGACGGCAGAGTACGCAAGTAGAGGGGTGGGCAAGGTCCAATTTCATGGTGCTGCAAGGGCTGGGACGAGGGAGGAGGTGAGGGTGAGGTAGGAGGAGGGAGCGGTGGCGGCACGGACGGCGTGGGAGAGGATGGGAAGGAGGTGAGTTGAGGCCGAAAAAGGGAGCGGTGGTGGCGTAGACTGGGTAGGGGAAAGGGGAACGAGCAAACTAGTAGGGCGACGGCGATGGCGCGTAGGGCGAGAGCATGAGGGAAGGAGAGAGCGAGAGGAGGCGGCGGCAGACAATTCAAGGGGAACAGGAGATGAGGTAGGGCACGGGGCGTGGAGCGCATGTATGGACGACCGGATCTATGCCTTTGCGTGATCGGACTATCGAAAGCTTTTAGAACATGAACATAATTGTAAGAAAGTATGAGAGGTTTATGCAAAAAAATCCACGTTTGAACTCTCAAGGTCAAGGCGATGTTCGGCCAGGGTGTTAACGTGATTTCGGTAAATTCGACAACTTTTTTGCAAAATGAGTAATGTAGAGGCGCTGGAAGCCCGACGATTCCTTTCTCTTTAAATATAGTAATGTTCCACAACAATTCGTTCGTGGACAAAAGTTTTCGCTTTGCTAGCATGGCAATACCATTATTATCTTCTCTAGCCAGTCCTTTTCCAGAGCAGAAAAGACAAGAAAATTCGCTGCCATCAAATACGACCCACCCATAGTCGATTAGACAATTAGATTCCTGACGACGTTAAAAAAAACAAAGTGCTTAAGGTCCTGCTCGGTTGGACTGAAAAGTTATGCTTTATAATTGAATTTTTACTGTATCTGAAGGTGCTTTATTTAGTGTAATTAAATTTAAAAAAAATTAAAAATAGAAAAAAAATATGTTAGCTCATTACGAACAACGTAAACAAAAATAGGAAAAATAGAACCAGCAAAAAAGCTTTAAAATGCCAAAAGTTCAGAAAAGGATGAAATTTATAAATAGTAAAAAATAAGCCAGAAGTCAGAAGCTGAAGCTGAAATTAGGCGGGATCAAGCTATATAAAGAGGGGAAAAAGCTCTCATAATTGAGTAAATTAATTCCATAAGGAAAAGGAAAAATTCTTGGTCCAAAGAACCCCTTTTGCTTTGCCCTTTTGGCTATGGCAACCTTTTTCTCTTTTTCCAATTTCCACCAACTCTGCAGCCTCCACCCTATATATCATCACCCGTCTCCAATTCGATGACCCCATCATCTGCGCCGCGCGCATCAAGGAAGGAGGCGCCTAGACACTGCGGGCACAAATCAAGGCGGCTACGAGAAAAGTCTAGAGGAGAGGCAGCAGCAACCAGGAAACAGAAGAGAGCAAATCCAAGAAAGAGAGATTAGAGGGAGAGAGCGGCATGGAGAGCTCGATCTCGAGGACGAATCTGAACTGCATCAGCCTGGCGGACCCGGACATCCAGAAATCGGTCTCGCTCCTCAAGCAGGTCCTCGGGTCTTTTCTTGGTAATCGCGAATTTTAGTCCATAGATTTATGGGCATGCCTAGATGTTTGCATAGCGGAAAGCTTGTGAGCTTTCTTTCTTGAAAAGTACGATCACGGTCAAATTTTCTATCTATTTTGGTTATTTATCTGTACTCAGAACTAATTTAATGTTTTAGCAGAGCATGTTCGTCATTTTCTTTTTAATTTTTGTAAGAGGGTAGCAACCGATGGTTCTTTTGTTCGTAAGGCAGGTCAATAGATTGCAGTTAACGCATAAGTTCTACAAAAGCATGGGCTTCGCCCCTGTTTTGGCTATTCTAGTGGTTATGCCGTCTTCAAAATATTTTTACTAGTATTGAATCGTACTGTCATTTGTCAATTGTTGCTTTGACCTCGTACATGATCTAATTTTGCCTTCAAGTTTGATGCTTTTTTTAAGAGATGTTTGCTGCATTCGGAAACCGAGGATCATTAAAAGATTATGTTGCCGTTAGTGACCTGCGATTTTGTCCCCAAGAAAAGGCTGCATGCCCTCAAGTATATTTGGTCCTCTTCATTAGGTGGAATATTAGGAGTACTTGGATAAACTATTTGTAGTAGTATACATTTTTCAAGAAGAATCCCTGAGGCCTGAAGCCAAAATCAGCTCTTGGAACCAAACTCTGTATAAAATATTGAAGTGCACATTCTGTTAAGGGGTAGGTGTCCAACTGTCCATGTTATTTTGAAGGCAGCGATCAATATGGCATGCATCAACTAATATGGTATATTGGTATTCCCAGTTTTAGAGTAGATCATCAAAGTATACCATGGTGTATGGAATATTTCTAGTTGTACATTAGTTAAATTCCAATATTATTAGTTCATCTGTGCCATATTGTCTTGACTCTTGAGTAGCAATAGTTTAGTCACTGGCCACTCAAATCCAGAGTATATGATACCTTTAACATTTGTCTGTGAAGATCTTATAACTTTGTTCTTTTGCTTCCTATCATATTACAGTTTACATGGCTAGAAGCTGATCTAAGTGTTAAATTTTAGCTATTGCAAACTATGGTCTTGTTCTGCGGTTACATTACATGATTTGCCAGTACAAGAAATGTATCTCTAGGCATTCTTATGTTGCGATCCTTTATGGCACTTATTGTTGAAAGCATGGCCATTGTGTTCTGCTGGCTCTATTTCTTTTAAGAGATTTGAACCGTATTGTTTTCGAGACTAAATGTCTCTTTTTTTTTCCTCAGGCATGTCTGGATTCAGGCTTCTTCTATGTGGTGGATCATGGAATAAGCCAGGAGCTAATGGATGACGTTTTTGCCCAGAGCAAGAAGTTCTTTGACCTTCCTACCAGTGAGAAAATGAAGCTTCTCCGAAACGAGAAGAATCGAGGGTATACACCCATGCTAGATGAGATTCTTGATCCAGAAAATCAAGTGAATGGTAATCTATTTGACTCCAACATTTGTTGCTAGACCTGAATTTGCTCTCTTTTTTTACTCATCAACATGGTACCTAGTAGCTGCCATGCAAGTGTTTAGGGGCTCTGCAATTTTCTCATCACTCTCTTGGATGAGAATTCAACGAGTTATTAAGGTTGGTAGCAAGAGTAATTTCAAAATAAGAGGTGATAAAACTAGGAAATAGTTCTGCATGGGCATGTATCTCATTTCATTCTGGATTTACTTGGTTTATATCTTGTGAATTTTCAGTTCCAGGTTTGTTGCATTCTTACGATCCCAACTTATAATGTGTTTTCAGGTGACTATAAGGAAGGGTATTACATTGGAGTTGAGGTACCTGCAGATGATCCAGAAGCAAGGAGACCATTTTATGGTCCAAATCAGTGGCCTTCTGAAGGTAAGTTGTTTTCATTTTCAAGACATGTTCTTAAAAAGGACTCTTCTAGAACCGAATGATTAATGAATAACAAGGTGTTGTATCTAACATGTTCCAATCTATCATATGCTTGAAAATTGGTGACACTAATGAGCGGTAGATACGTTGAATATCTTCTTGCGGCTCAAATCTTATATGTTAGTGTTTGCCACCTAAGACATGTTATTTTTTTATGTCTTAATGTGAAGGGGGGGAAATCGTGAAATTACATGGTCCTATTTACCTATTTGACATACATTTTTTTCTTCTGTTCTTTCAGAAGTATTGCCCAAATGGAGGGAGGTCATGGAGCAATATCATACGGAGGCATTGTAAGTTTACATGCCTTGAACCTAGAAATGACAGTTCCTTTGCTAATTTTATGATAGTCAAAGTGATTAATGATGATCCAAGAAGTTGTAAATAACTTAATTGCCAAGGATTTCTTAAGTGGTGTAATGTGCCTGACACTGCAGCTAGATAGTTCACTTCCAAGTATAAAAATGAATCTCTTTTAGATGTGTCTATCAGTAGTCCATTGAAGTTTGCTAATTATGGTTTATTTCTTGGATCGAGCGTCATACTATTCTGATTCGATCCTCATTTGAAGCATTTCAGGAGAGTGGCAAAATCAGTTGCAAGGGTCATTGCTCTTGCTTTGGACCTAGATGTGGGCTTCTTTGATAGACCCGAAATGCTTGGCAAGCCTATAGCCACATTAAGGCTCCTGCACTACGAAGGTGGACAAAAAACAGGTCATGCCTTCGAGTCAAATGGCATTTATTCCACAAGAAAACATGACAAATCTGTTGTTTGATGTCCATTTTATCATCAGGTCAAGTGTCAAATCCTGCAGAGGGCATATATGGAGCAGGAGCACATTCTGATTATGGCTTGATTACCCTCTTAGCAACTGATGATGTAGTCGGCCTTCAAGTAATATGCCTTAAAGCGACACTTTTCCTGTATTTGTCTTGACTTTGTTTTAACTGCGATTTTCTTCTGTAGATCTGCAAGGACAGGAATGCCCAGCCTCAAGTATGGGAATATGTAGCTCCTGTGAAGGGGTAAGCCTGTTAATCTAATTAGATGTATATCTCATAAAGTGTTCTATGCCAATTGTTGGTGAACATCCTCACATGTTTGGCCTTTACTTTCCAGAGCCTTTATTGTCAATCTTGGTGATATGCTCGAACGGTGGAGTAACTGCATTTTCAGGTAGGCCAATCTATCTCTTAAAGCATGTTCTTAGTTCTTTTCATACCTGCATTCGAATATAATTGTCATTTGTTTATTTTTGGGAAAATCAAACGTTGTTGCTTCCAGAGTGAGCTGGTAGTTTTGGAGAGAAAAAAAGCTAGTAAAAATGATTTGTATGGTTTGCTTATTATTGTTTTCTTATCATACAATACAATTGTTTCCACACTTGTAGGTCAACTTTGCATCGAGTGGTCCTTGATGGACGAGAACGCTACTCTGTAAGTTCCTCTCATTTAAATTTGTGAAAATAATCTGATTTTCATATCTGACTTGAGCTGAGCTGGTGACTGATAACATAAACTCCTTAAGTTTTTCCCCTTTTTTCAATTGTGACGAATTTAAGCCAAACCGGTGATGGGCCGTAAAGAAGTTTGTTTTAATCATTATATTTTCCTTGCTTGGAACAGATGGCCTACTTCGTGGAACCAAGCCATGACTGCATAGTCGAGTGCCTGCCAACATGCAAATCCGAAACAAATCCTCCAAAGTAAGTTTTAGCTCCTTGTGATGTCTAAAGTTGATCATGTGCAGTACTTTATTCATCTCATCAGGCCTGGTACTCAAGCAAATGTTTGCAATTTCATTGTCTGATCAGGTTCCCTCCAATAACTTGCTCCGCATACCTATCCCAGCGGTACAAGGACACACATGCAGATCTGAGCTCCTACAGCAATAGCAAGGCCTAAAAGATGTCCTACTTTTTGCCCTCTTCTGTTCTGTCCTTTCATCTATCGACCATCACATGTAACTTGCAATAATACAGGATGATGGAGGATGGTAATGTGCTAATGTGCTGATAGCCAAATAATATCAGTATAACCATGGTTTCACAGATGTCATTGTTCATGAAGAGGACAATGGCCTTTGTGTATGTGTAGAAGTTTCAGAGTTTATGCTTTTTGCTATCGAGTTCCCTTCGCTTTTGGCAATAATCATAGCTTTCGATTGGGCTGCAGTGAACATCTGGATAATTCTGGCGTCTGCATCTGTTTGATACACCAGCACGGTTTTGTTGTGGTGGAGATTCGTCCCGCCCAGGTGGCGCGTCATACGCCAGAAACTTTGCGAAATGCGTGATGTCACGTTATCGCGAACGTCGAAATCTGGATAGGGAACTGCTCTGTCCAATAATTTCATGTGGCACTATTTATGGTGATGTCACGTTGTGGCCGAGAACGTACGTTGAATTTAGCTATTGTTGTGGTATCGATTTCCTAAGCACAAGATCTTTCTCTTAGTTCTAAGCCGGCATCTCATTGCGTATGATCTGCAGGTTCATTTGCAACTTAAGGCTGCAAGAGACTAGTGATCATCCGGATTTTCTTAAGGCTTCGCAACTTGCGGGTTTTGTACTGATTTGCAGAGATTTTCATATACAGCTTAGGCTCTTAAACTGCCCATTACTGTGAGAACTGGAACTACATGTGCTTATTACCTCGTTATAATCGAGTGAAAAGAATCACAAACATCGGTACACAGGACGGTCGCTCAACTTGCTCCCGTCACGTTACAACAGACATAATGTATAAGATGTCCAGCAGCTGGACGCTGCAGCAGCTGCAACAGCGACGACAACACATCGCAGCATCCTGCTTTTGGTAGGTAGGTTTTATGACCACAAAATCGGTCTCCGCAGCCTTACCGGTAGCTGCGGTAGACGGGAGTGTACATGCAGCTCTCTACATGTTTCTCCAAATCTTTCGGGCGAGGCAGCCGGGTCGCCAAACCTGCAGGGGAAGATAGGCGACGTCAAACGCCACAGGTTTTGCAAGGGGGACCCGAATGCACACGGAATGATGTGTGATGTCTACGGAGGGGAGGTGTCGGAAGAACATACCAAGTTCATAGGCTTTTGCAGCCACAGTGGCGGCAATGTGCGCGGATATCTTTCTGATGTTTGCGAAGGGAGGGAAGATCGACCCCTTATCGAAGTTCTCCTGAGTGGCCTGTTCAGCTAGCGCTTCCGCTGTTTAAAGGAATGAACATGGATATAGTTACGACAGAAGTACGCTCCTAAACCTCCCACAATATGAAGAGCATTTTTTCAGGGGGGGAAATGCTCAGGAGTTGGCGGTGATGAACAACAGAAAGTTTGTATGTTCTTCAGTTCACTTCGAAGGTACTTACAGGCGGCAAGAAGCATGTCCTCATGGACACGGATTGCTCCAGAGATCACGAGCCCAAGGCCAAATCCAGGGAAAATGTAAGCATTGTTTGCCTGTTGGGAAAAGCTCAGTCAATTAGGGATGAAGAACTTCTCATTTGACTTAGCAAGTTTTTAGACAAGCAAGTTACTACTTCGCTTGGAAAAGTTGTAAAAACAAGTAATACCTGGCCAGGCACAAGAATCTTTCCATTGTGCTCCACAGGGTCAAATGGACTGCCGCTGGCAAACACTGCACGACCCTGCAAGGATGGAGATGCATTGGCGTAAGTCACACTACAGAGTAGCACTTTTTTTTCTCGTGTTTTAGTGAACCCTTATTTTGTGCCAATTATCTAATTATGTTGCATCAACTACAGCAACATGTGTACAGAAGAAAACAAACAAGGAACATCTTTCATTATTCATTGTTGCATTTCAAATGGCATAGGAGTATGCACCTAGCTGTGTATGTGTTGGGAAAGCTCACCTGGGTCCAGTTGTATGCTTCTTCAGCAGTACATTCAGAGTGTGATGTTGGATTTGACAGCGAGAAAATGATAGGTCTCTGCATTTAGAAGTTTTGATATCACAAGTTAGCCAACCATCTTTGGCAATACAACAAAATTGCAACTTGAACAAAGATGTCCAAATTACCTCGTTGAAGGAAGCCATGGCCTCAACAACTTCTTTTGTGAAAGTTCTGCCAACTCCGGAGGTTCCAATCAGCACGGTAGGTTTGATGCACTAGAGAAAGAAGAAAGAAACTTTAGTACAATACAATGAAATACAACATTAACAGAACAATTTTCAGTGAAGGCATCAGTCACTAACTGACTTAAAATCGCAAATATGCATGAACAATGAATACCTGGACAGCATCTAACAAGGTCGTCAAAGCTTCATGCTCATGTGCCCAAGGTTTTTTGAATGGCTGAAGGGAGTCTTTTCGGGAGGCAACAATCAAGCCCTAAATATATAATATAATATAATAATAGTGTCAGGCTGTCAACTGCAGAGGTGAAGATATTGTATTAACAACAATTAATTTTGCCTTTGGCTCCATACCTTTGAATCGACCAGCCAAACCTTCTTGCGGCACTCTTCAATTGGAGCCTTTGTCTACAAATTGATAAAAAGCCAGCAAAGTCTTACCAGTAAGCACCAGGATTAAAACTGTCCTACACCACATTGAGATTGTGAAACATTGTAGTTACCTGTTTTGAAATCTCAAGAGCAATGAGTTCTGCAATACCAGTTCCAGCCTGCAGTCAAATGCATCATCAAACGTGTTTCAGAGAATACATCACGTTTCAGCAGTTAGCAAAAAATAAAATAACTGTTTTCACTAACCTCACCAGCACCAAGGAACAGATAAGTGTGCTCTGCTAGGGTTCCACCGGTCACCTTCATTGATGCTAACAGACCTGCAAGGACCACAGATGCTGTTCCCTGCAATACATACATTTCAGATAAATACAGAAGTCAACAAATCTGAAGGATAAGGATACTGACTCAATAAGGACCTTCTGGTAAAACAAAGTATCACGGCATGAACAAAACAAGTAGTTCGTTTACCTGGATATCATCATTGAAAACAAGATGACTCTTGCTATATTTTGCAAGCAAATCAAATGCATTGTGATTGGCGAAGTCTTCAAACTGGCACAAGGAAGATCCAGTCTCACTATTCTTGTGATAATAAGTAAAAATGATCAATATATAACAAATAATTTACTGGGAGTCTGGACTGACCTGGATGAGAACTTTCTCACCATAGATTTGCTTAACAGCATTCATAAACTCTTCCATGAGCTCATGGTACTCCTGCCATCAAGGACAATGCACAGATCAGATCTTAAGTGTGAGTTATTTTGCCAACACCTTAATTACTCCCAAGCAAAGTTTGTACATGTACATACCTCGCCAGTAGCACGTCTTTGCCGGAGCCCAATGTAGAACTCATCATTAAGCAATTGCTCATTGTTAGTACCAACATCAATTGTAATAGGTAAGCACTGCAAAGTAGAAATTTACAAAATTGAGATGATTTTGGTTGTCTTTGCAGTTTGCTGGTAGCAAACATACTGATATCATTAAAGGAGGGCTGCAACAGATGTGAATGCTTACAGCTGATGGGCGAACTCCTCCAAGGGCAGTGTAGAGAGAAAGCTTGCCAACAGGAATTCCCATTCCCTATAGAAGATCGTTCCAACAAATATAAGTAAAGTTCCTGACGTGAGCAGCTAATTTAACAAACATACCTGACAACCCAAATCTCCAAGCCCCAAAATGCGCTCACCATCAGTAACAACAATAACTTGAATGTTCCTCTCAGGCCAGTTCCTTAGCACCTCAAGGACCTTCCCCCTAGAATACACCTCCGGTCAGTCCCAATCCAATAGGTGGAAGAAAATAAATACATAATTCTTGTAAATTCAAGAAAAACTGGGCTAACGTACTTGTCCTTCAAACTGACATACAGACCCTGTGGGCGTCCAAATATACTCCCATATTTCTGGCATGCCTCACCTACGGTTGGTGTATAAACCACAGGGAGCAGCTCCTCCACATTATCAATTAATAGCTTGTAGAAGAGCCTCTCATTCCTCTCCTGAAAACACAAGGCATAGCACGATGTTGCAATCAATAGATCATTTTAATTGCAATATATCAAATATGTTGGTTGGATTTTATCAGATCTTCAACAAGGCATTTCCCGCCTTGCAGACTTGATCTTCTTACATTATGAACAATTCGATATTTCGTATAAGTAACCATATTAATTTGGGCTACCTGAAGGTCCATCATGGCCATGTAGCGCTGCAAAGGGACCTTGTACTGGCGAATGTTGTGCATGAGCTTTTTTACCTGCATAAACATTATGGAGAGCTTAGAAAAAAGAAGACCAAAATAATTACAGTTATAGGTTATTGTAGCTAGCGAAGGTTGCCCATACTTGGAGCTCCTGAGACACAACTGCTGGAGGAAGAAGGCCACGCAAGTAGTGCGCATCCCGCTCCTTCTCAGTAAAGGCGAGGCCCTTGTTGTGATGTGGATCCCTCAGAAGGGCGTAACCACTGTTGCACAAGACCGATTACATCAGCGTTTTGTTTCAAAATAGTGAACAAAAATATTTGGTGCATTGCACGGAATTATGGCGGTTCATTCATATGAAACAACCTTGCAACCAGATAAACAATCTACAGCTGCACAGGTTTTTTTGGTTATCATGCTCAGATTGGTCCTTGGCTTCCTCTGCTAGCTCAGGTTTTTCATTTGCTTTCAGTTAAGTAACAAGTTTATTTGCTATCATTTACCATATGGTTGCCAATTTAGTAGTATCAACTTGCAGTCAAGTTTCAGTCAGGGGTAGTGGAGAAAACAAGAGACGGAAATATTGCGGTGGGCCAGATTAGAATATACTCCACCCACAAGAATGCAAGACATAGAAGAAACCAAAACGAAACAACCAATTCGTTGCTTTGCTCAACTACTCAAGACCTACTCAAAATCCGTCCGGCAGTAACACAAATCAGATTTCAAATTTCCCCCAAAACCCCACCAAATTGGAAATATTATAATAATCCTAGAAATTCTCACGCGGTCAGCAAGATAACTCCAACAATACTGAGTAACCCATAAGCTAAGACAAGAAAAAAAAACAAAATTCAGCTCAACAGAGACAAGAAAAAAAACAAAATTCAGCTCAACAGACTATATAGTTCACGAGAAGAACGCTGTGAGAAATTGCGAAAACAAACAAAAGAAAGGGGCAGTTCCCGCTTTGGTGAATGCCTCACGACAAGAAATTTACTGAATAAAAACACAAAAACCACCACGCTATTAGATTTGACTCGAGGCAAGTAAGCAACAAGACAAAAAAAACAGCGAGAAACAACCCTGCGCATCCTCACTTCTGGGCACGTCAAAACTATAAAAACGGACTAAAATATTAGCTTAACCAAAGCATCACGCGGGTGAAACCATACACCTAACCCAGATCAACACACGCGCTGAAATAAATCAGTAAAAAAATAAAAACAAAAAAGTTCTAGATCGACGCATCCAAAAGTCCGCCCACCCAGATCCAGCCCACGGCGATCCGATCAGATCCGGCCCCGCTCACCTCGCAACGGAGAAGGCCCAGGGCGTGACGGGCTGCTCCTCGCCGGCCGCGTCCGCCGCCCCGCCGCCGGCCGCCGTCATCTCCTCCTCGGTCTGCGCGGCCGACTCCATGGCCACCGCCTCCACCCTCCTGGGCGCCGCCGCCCGCACCGTCACCGCCGCGGCCCTCCTCCGCACCTCCCTGCAGCTCGTGCAGCCGTTGCCGCTGCCCCCCTCGGCTCCTCCTCCTCCGCGCTTCCACTGCAGAGCCAGACAAAAACACAAACAAGCAAGCTCGCTTACTTACATATCCCCAACAAAGGTGGCCAAGGACCAAACTACAAATTACACGACTCGAAAGTCGAAACGAGCGGCGAGCGAGACACCGGAGGCGGGAGCGCGCTCGGGATTAGCGAGAAAGCGAGGGGGGCAGGCGCAAAAGCGCTCGAGGCACCGGCGTACCAGGGAGGAGGCGGGGGACGCGGCGGCGGTGTGCGCGGAGAGCATGGCGGCGAGTTCCACGGAGCGGAGCGGAGCGCGGTCGGGTCGGTCGGTCGCTTCCCTCTTCGTCCGGAGCTCCTGCGAGAGGGGGCAGAGAGCGCGTGCGGAGAAGGGAGCGGGAGACGGAGAAGGTGGAGGGAGGGGGGGTTGCTATAAAAAGGGGGGAGCGGAGCGGTGAGCTTTGTATTTTGCGGGGGGCGGACGGGGCGGCACACGTGGACGGGGCGGCGGCGGCGTATTTAATTCGGCGCGGTGATTTCCGCACGTCGCTTGGGTTTTACGGGCTCTTTCCCGTTTACAAACGGGGGGTTGTGTGCGTGTGTGTGTGGAATCACCGGTGTCCGGTCGGCAACGTAAACGGTGGGTTATCTGTCTATTAATTACGTTGTATTGCATCTTACAACAGTGAAGTTTTTCAATTGCTTGCATAAGAGCAAGTACAGTGGTGCTGACTAGGTTGCCTCTAGTGAAATCCACATCAGCACAATCCTAAGTGGAAGAGAGAGAAAAGAAGAGAGAGAAGCAAGTTGCCCCTCATGCAAGAGGTGACCTCTAGCACATTATACGAGGAGAGAGAGATAAACTACCCCTCATGCAAGAGGTGACCCCTGATATATTTATGTAAGTATTAAATGTTTGAGTGTTTTAGTAGAGGTAACCTCTACTCTACTCATTGTATTAGCTACCTCTATATGAACCACATGTAGTCTTTTTACTTATGTGGCTAATCCTAGAGGTGGCAGCCATCTCTTTTATTGTACTTGCCCTAAGTCGGCTAGTCCACAATGAACTTAGCTGAACCGTGGGTTAGTTCAACACAGGTGTATCAGTCAATCACACATGGTGTGCTCTTGGGGACTAGCTTATCGCGCCAACGCCCGTCATCAAAGAATCATTTGTCAATTCAAGACCGATACTGTGGTCCTGGACACTAATCGCATAGTTATTAGAGTAGTAGCTCCAAGCACCCTTTTTTCTCCCGATCATTTGAGTTTTTTTGTGGCTCATAATTGAAAAGCACTGTAGCTGGCCGAAAAAACACTGTAGCTGACATATGCTTATTTAGCATAATTAAATTTAAAAAAATTAAAAAAATATATAAATATATGTTAGCCCATTACATATAATACAAACAAATACAGGAAAAAAGAACCGGCAAAAAAGCTCAAAAAAACCAAAAGTTCGGAAAAAATATGAAATTTATGAATAGTGAAAAATAAGTCAGAAGTTGAAGCCGAAACGATCACAGCCTAAAACAAGCTGTATCTTTTGGTGTGTGTATATACTACAACAAAATCGACAAAACATCAAAAGGAAGGTTCTCCATGCATTTCCGGGAATATGCATGCCGTCTTCAAGCTATGCCCCCCCCCCCACCCCATGGTCATGGAAATGAGAGGGTTTCGTACTTTGACTAGTCTTCACTTCAACTAGCAGGCTAGTCTTGCCTGTACTGTTGCGAGATGGGTAGGCTGTAATGGCGTATATTAAATTTTTCATGTAAACTAAAAAGCCATATGAGTAAAATATCATAAATTATTACCACTAGATACGTAGTGCAACAAAAATAGAGTTGAAGCAACTGATTCAACGAAGCATATGTCGATGTAATGGAATTAGTTGATCATTTTCTAGCCTTCGTCTCCTCCCCTCGATCATCCCAATCAACACCGCAGTCGCAGTAGCACCTGTACGAAGGTCTACACGTCCAGGGATAGAATGTCATATGTCGATGTGCTAGCAGCACACACACAACATGAGTCATGAGAGGTGACGGTTAGGGTTTTGATGGGTGTGTCTTGAGATATCTTTCTCAACCCCTGCACTTTCCTTTATATAAACTCCAATTGGATTCTTATCCGATACGATCAGATATTGTATCCAACTCGGAAAGTCCCAGACTGGATCTTTATCCAATACGAGTAGAGATTGTATCCCACTCAAAGTCTATCATCCGGACTCTTATCGTTCTGACCTGTTAAGTATATGTGACCCTATAGATTCATGCATATTTGCTTATGTCAAAAAATCATTTTATGGTCCAGAAGTCGATAACGGTTCCTAACAGAACACAACAACTTCAAAATATACATAAAGATTATATCGGACAAACCTATGTAGTGTTTATGTATCGATCACTTTGAGTTATAATGGGTGATCAAACTCAAGGTGAGAAGTGTGTCATCCTATGATAGATTAATATTTCATTTGGAGTTGTAGTTGATTACTCGGTTATAATTGACTCCTTAACCATATTCGGCATGGCCATACACTTTCTTAATCCAACCACATCGATGGATTTAAAGATATCTCTCCTGTTGTATAGGAGGAGCAAATTCTATCATGATCGCTCATATTTCTCTGCATATTTCATAGTAAACTCAAAAATTACTTTTATGACTAAGCAGTTACGAAGTAATGTCTCGCAACCGCTAAGTAAACCGTTACACATGTAGCAAACCATAATGATCTTAGATCTAAGTATTCTACATACAATATATATGAGATCAGCTAATGACACTTAATAATATAACAATTCCCGCAGAGTGTCGTAGTAGGTTAATCCAATATCATGTTCTCTAACATTTGTCCACATTATTTATTTAATATCTCCATATTTGTGATCCGTGAAACATGATCATCAATCAATACATATACCAATATGTAAATCATAATTGTCCTGTATAATGATATAAGATTATGGATAATTTAGAATAACAAAATATAGATAAAAGAATTATACGAATAAGTCACGTACTTGCTGATTAATATGAAAGACATTTATTTACGAGGCAAAATAATATATTATTATAAAATATAAATATAGAGGTGATATAATTATTTTTGTGATTGTATTTTGGAGATATCACTGATACATGCAACATGTGGTTGCATGATTCGGATCGAAGTGGATGGAAGTGCAGTACTATAGCCAGACGGGATGTGCGGCCATTGGAGCAAGTGGAATGCAGTCGGAATCGGATGTTTGGAACATGCATATGATTTTCCTTGTCCGAGCATTTGTGTACCAGTTTAAGGCCGCCAGATTTGGTCCGGTCTGGTTGGCCCTGCCATGAGGAAATTTAACTATTTACCATCTTTAAGAATGTCATCTATTCAAATATCATCTTTTTTGTTGCAATTAACAATTTGTCACTCTTAAGATGTGGTTGACTAATTTTTTGCCACTTTCGAGCCCACGAGGCGCCAAATCATGCCATGTCAGCGCCTCCGCGCTGCCGCGCTGCGCGCGCTCGCCGCGCCGCGCCGCGCTCAATATTACGACGCTCGCCACGAGCCATCAAGGTAGCATTCCTCACCTCCACGACGCGTGAGTTTTGAGGAGGGGCGACCATGGCGAGGTCGGCGCACGGCCGACGGCAGCGAGCTTAGGTGCGCTTCGATCTTGGCTGCGACCGGGACGGAAGGCGCGCGGTGGCGCCTCGGTCGTCGGAGAGCACGAGTCGTGGCGCCGTCGAAGACGGCGAAGTGTGGTCCGCGAGGCGCGGGGACGAGGGCGCAGCGCGCGCGCGCGGCGAGGCGCGGGGCGAGGCGCAGTGCGGCGCGGTGGCGCGCGCGGGACGGAGGCGAGGCGCAGGCGCGCGCGCGGCGGCGGCACGGGACGGAGGCGAGGCGCGGGCAGGGCGGGGAGGCGCTGACATGGCATGATTTGGCGCCTCGTGGACTCGAAAGTGGCAAAAAATTAGTCAACCACATCTTAAGAGTGACAAATTGTTAATTACAACGAAGAAGATGACATTTGAATATGTGGCATTCTTAAGGGTGGCAAATAGTTAAATTTCGCTGCCATGAGAGCCACCGTGAGTAGTGACCATTTATCGAGCCGTGTGCCCATGTTCTTTTTTACTCGGTCAATTTATATGGTGATCATTTGGGCTTCAACTTTTAGTTTCTTGCTTATTTTGAACTATTCATAAATTTCGTCTTTTTCTGAACTTTTGGCTTTTTTGAGCTTTTTGTCGGTTCTTTTTTCCCGTATTTGTTTGTATTATACATAATGGGCTAACGTATTTTTTAATTTTTTAAATTTAATTATGGTAAATAAGCCTCTGTCAGCTACAATATTTTTTCAGCCATCTACAGTGCTTTTCAGCCATAAGCCACAAAAAAACCCCAAATGATCACCACCTTTTCCCCCTTTTGTGAGGTTAAGACACTGACCAGCTCTTTTATTCTTTTTTCTCGAGGACACTGGCTGAAATTTTGAGAAATAAGTAGTTTTACTGTAGGCTCTATTCAATGTGACTTCTGGTTACTGGTCTAACATTTTCAGCATTGTAGTGGATGTTAATTTTTAAAAGTAATTAGATTTTATAAATTAAAAAATAAAAATTACATTATCATAAATAATATAAAAAATGAAAGAAAAAAGAAAAAATTCCAAAAAAATAAAACTATAAAAAAACGAAATTAAGAAGTCGGACACTAAGCCATTTCGAGTGGACCTAAGTGAGTCATTCGCGCATTTCCAGGCACATTTTTCCCTGCAGAAAATGTCCTGCGACGCAAGCACGGTACATTTTCATCGCGTATCGTCATGTGATTCACGTGAACTTTGCTGAGCAAAAAAAATTCCCAGCACTAGTGAACAAACCAGACCGGGGCTCTGACTTTGTTTGACTCCAACGTCCCGTGACAATCTCTGTCAAGCGGCACAGTACAGTAATAAAAACGCGGCGTAAGCGCGCTGCGGCGTGCGGCCACCTGCGCGCACGCCTTGACGCCGACCCCTCCTCGTTCGACACCCGCGCGTGGATAGCTAGCCTACACGGAAACTGGGCCCCATTTCTGATTGACCCCGTATGTCAGTGGGAAGGGTGCGACGGGCGTGAGTAGGCAACGGCCAGCCGGAGACAAGGAGTTGAGACCTCCCCCGGGAAGCTGGGACCCAGTGTCAGCCGTTTCTAATGGCAAGAACTGTGCGTTGTTTCCTTCGCTGCTTGTTCTTGGTATTGCGTGCTGCTCTGTTTGCTAGTCCATCCGTCCTAAGAGCATCTCCAACAATCCCCCTAAATCTCCCCCTAAATCAAATTATTGGGAAATTGTGTAAAAGTCTTCTCCAACAACTCCCTAAACACCCCTATTTATTCCCCAAAACTCTCCCAAAACTTAGGTAGAAACAGGAACTTTCAGTCCCTTCCTATTAGGATATATTTAGGAGTTTGTTGGAGGAGGGACTAAAATAGGTTAACAAATTTTTAGGCTGCTAAAAGGTGTCTTTTGGGATGAGTTTTTAGGGGGATTGTTGGAGATGCTCTAATATAAGTACACTTTTAATAGTGTTGTCTTAACTATTTTGTAACTATATTATACTAGTAAAATTCTATATAAAAAAGAGATGAAAAGAAATAGTATATTGTTTTTTATATAAGAGATTATTTGAGACTGTAAACTAACACAAATAGTAAAAAGATGTGAGACAGAAAATTATGTTAAAAATAATATAAAATAATTAGACAAATGATTTACTGGTGGAGAGTTTATCTCTAGTATTATATTTAGGTGAAATGAAAAATTTAGAGATAACCTTGAAAGATAAACTTCTACACATGCTCTAAATAGCTCAGTATTGTCTGATTGAGCAAATGGTCGGAACCTTGCACATACCTGCAGACAAATATATGGCTCTGATCAACTCGGGTTCGGTTTCTAGCTTATTTTTTACTATTTATAAGTTTCGTCTTTTTCTGAACTTTTGGTTTTTCGTTGAGTTTTTTCTGTTCTTTTTTTCCTGTATTTGTTTGTATTATACGTAATGGGTTAACATATTTTTTATTTTTAATTTTTTTAAATTTAATTATACTAAATAAGCCTCTGTTAACTACAATGCTTTTTCAGTCAACTACAGTATTTTCAACCATAAACCACGAGCTTTTCAACCGAACCGATCCACCGGTGTCAAATACGCATGATTGGGGATTAGAAGCCGGGCTGCTAATGAGAATAATTACTCGTACTAGTAGCTAGATTGGCTAGTCGCCACCCACCCGCGCGACCCACGGGAACCACACAAAAAAATGGGCGGCCGCGCGCGGTGTTGCGCGGTGGTACGCG
Organism: Dendrocalamus sinicus; assembly: GCA_036346575.1. Lineage (NCBI taxonomy): Eukaryota > Viridiplantae > Streptophyta > Magnoliopsida > Poales > Poaceae > Dendrocalamus > Dendrocalamus sinicus. The sequence goes on from CM070642.1 coordinate 4,538,396, forward strand.
AACATACGTGCCATGCCGCCATGCGTCGTGTACGTGCTCTGTTTTCATTAGCAACCCGTACACAGCACTCGATTCGATCTGACGCGGTCGGCCCCATGGATCTGTGGGCCGAGCTCGTGCGTGCCCCGTCGAATGGATCGCGACCTGCACGCCTGCACTGCACCTGTTCCCGGCTGGACGGCTCGTGCTGCGCCGGGAGCCGTGCGTCTGTAAAGGTCGCTGCCACCGTGACACCGAAAGCAAAGGCATTAAAAAAGTAGCCACTGTTTGGTAGTCACAGCCGCTCGCACCATCGACATTCCTCCCGTTGTTACTTGTTAGGGGTCTTAGCGCATGTTCTTTTTTATTTTGCTGCGATGTATGGGAGTGTTTGGTTGTCAGCTATAATTTACTATATCTAAAGTTAGACAAATTTGATCAACTTTGGAAGCTGTTTGGTTGCAGCCACAATTGTGGTAAGATTCCCTTCCAGCAAACTAGGTCGCACGCGTCAATGACTCAAAAAAGTGTGGCAAGATTCGCTTAGACTTGCTAAGGTGTGGCAAAGAATTTAAGCATCTCAACTTAGGCAAGTGTGGCAATTTTTGTTGGCAAAATGTGGCCAGCAACCAAACAGTCTCATAGACTCTTTTAGGCCCTGATCAACTTGGCTTCGGCTTCTGGCTTATTTTTCACTATTCATAAGTTTCGACTTTTTCTGAACTTTTGGCTTTTTGTTGAGCTTTTTGGCCGGTTCTTTTTTCCCGTATTTGTTTGTATTATACGTAATGGGCTAACATATTTTTTATTTTTTTAAATTTTTTACATTTAATTATGCTAAATAAGCCTCTGTCAGCTACAGTGCTTTTTTCAGCCAGCTACAGTGTTTTCAGCCATAAGCCATGAGCTTCTCAGCCGAACCGATCACCACCTTAATTAAGACTTGTGACTTTTAGTTGTTTATATAAAAAATTATAAAGTAATTAAAACTCACGTATGACTTTTATCGATATAAACTAAGTCAGTATAGTATGTACTATAGTTAACTAGTAGACCCTATCTTGAAAAGACACTCTATTTAAAAGCTAATTACCGTAGAAAAGCCAAAATCTAAAACCAAAAGCTAAAAAAGAACATGTGCTTAGTCTTTTCTTTTTTTCACTTTTGCTTTTTAAAGTTAAAATGTACAGAACAATTTTTTAAATAAATTCTTTATATATTTTTAAAATTTAAAATTATATATATCATTAATATCAACATTTTCACTATTATATACATATATTATCTTATATATATATATATATATATATATATATATATATATATATATATATATATATATATATATATATATATATATATATATATATATATATATATATATATATATATATCATCGATCAAAAGTGTAAGAAATATCATTCGCGTCTCGGGATCCTGAAGCGTGTGCGTGTTCGCTCGGGTCCGGTTTTGGTACCGAATTTTTTCTATTTAAGCCCTTTTTTTGAAAAATATTCACATTTAGACCCCTGGTGGTTTTAATTCCGTTTTTGGACCCAGGGGGTCGGAGCCGTGACCCACGGCGCCGAGGTAACACGTCTCGGCGCCGTGGTCCATGGCTCCGAGGTCGCAGGCCCACTCGAGCCTGGTGGCCTGCGTGGCGCTGACGTGGCAGCACCTCGGCGCCGTGACTCGTGGCTCGAGCTCGCGCGCGTGGTCGGGCGCGACGTGTGCGCCGTGGCGCGCCGCCACGTGGCGCGAGCTCCCTGCCACGTCTGGAGACACTCGGCGTCTTGGGTTTGCACCGATCAGGCTTTACGTTGTCGCAAAAAGAATTACTAGTTGTATTTTTTATTTTGATTATTTAATTATAGTAATATTATGTAATATATTTATTTATTTATAGAGAAAAAATACGACATATGTTTTTCAAATTCGTTATGTTGCAGATGATACATGTAGGAAATTTGTTGTATATTTTTTTAAAATATTATGGTACGTTGGTAATGGTTTTTGAAACATAAAATTTTGATGTGGAAAACAATTTAATGAAAATTTTTTTGAGCACAAATGTGATATGAACAATTAGACGAAATGAACGAAAGTGATATTAAAATGAACGAAAGTGATATGAACAATTAGACGAAATGAACGAAAGTGCAAGAACTGTAATGATTATAAGTTTTGTTAATTATGTAGTTGTGAATTACAAAACAATCTGATAAAATTGTAAAAACAAGTTTATGTTGATTGGCTCGTTGTAGATGCATAAAAAAATATGGTAATTTTTTTAGGAACGATTGTGCGTAGAACGGTCGATATATAAAATGGTAAGTGACTTTTAAGGTTTGGTATGTTTTAAGGGTTTGCAATTCCCGTGGTTTTTGCAAGGTTTGGTAATTTTGTAGTTGTAATATGGGAACGAATCTGATGAAGTCGTAATAAAAGTTTATGTTCATTGCAAGTTGGACATGCAAACCAAATTATGCTAAATTTTTTTGCCGAAGGATTGAGCGTAGAAATATCAATGCATATAGTGGTAAGTGATATTTCGAAGGTTAGTGATATTTTGACATGGCAGGCATGTGGCATGTGTGCAACTCTGTACTTCTAATGTTCAGAATTCCACCACTAGTCCTAACATGCATGCCTTAGGGAAAATAACTTGCTGGGTCTATTACATATTGTCTACTGGGTGTAGCGTGGTTGTTTCCCCTTTTTGTCACGCCCTGAAGATGGCTCCGCTGCTTCCTTCTTCCTGTCACTCTTGGACTTGAGGGCTGCCTCACGAGATTGAAGCTCTTCCTCCTGACGCTTGATGGCTGCTTCACGCAGACTTAGCTGCTCCCGCCTCCTTTGCAGCTCATCCTCCTTGCCCTTCAGACGGATTTGGTCCACCCTCACGCGGCGCTCTTGCTCAAGCCGCATCTGTCGTTCCACCTCGCGAGCCTGAGTCATCTTGACAAAGTATTGTCCTTTGTTTTCCACCTCCACTGCCCGGTTATTTGGTCACATGAGATTTTTATTTAATAGCATACTTGTCTAAATGAACCCTTTCCAGACGACATGAGATTTTTATTTAATAGCATACTTGTCTAAATGAACCCTTTCCAGACGACATGAGATTTTTATATAGTCACATGACATTTTTATTTAATAGCATACATTGTCTTTTTTGAAGTCAAACACATGCGATTTACGAGGGCGACAGATGATGCCTGAGCCAACAAATTAGGTCCGTGCACGTTCGATTACGAATGATTTCAATCAGCATTCAATCCTAGCCTGGCTTCTGGATACTACTCCATCATACTCTTCCAAATTTCTGGATACTAATCCTAGCCTCGATGATGTAAGAAGAAGACACAACGACGAACGAAACCACGAGACCCAAAAGGCATGGATAGTGCCCTGCCCGGCTGCCCCCCAACCCCAACGAGAGTTGCGTTCTTCATATATACTACTCCAGTACGTACGTATAGTATCTCTGTCCCTATGAGCTTGTTTCCCTCCCATCCATCACTAGCTTAATTAGCTACACACGCAGTCACACTCACTCCTGCTCCCATTTCTCTCCAACCAAACCAACGCCACGAGCCTCCCAACCATTCCCAACCATTTAATTAGCGACAGTGTGTAACATATGTGGAAAAAAATTCACGATATACTAGAGATTCACCTTGAAGGCTTGCGGGGCGGGGCGGCGTGGCGGAGGCGGGAGGCGGGAAGGCGGCCGGAGGCGCGGGGCGGCGGGGCGAGGCGGCCGGGGGAGGCGCCGCGAGGCGGGGGCGCGAAGGCGGCGAGGCGGCCGGAGGCGGCGGCGGAGGAGGGCGGTGGCGGCGAGGCGACGCGACGCGAGGCTCGGCGATCGGGTATATTCCGCTAGCTCGGCGCCAAGATCTACGGCCCGGGTCGGAGCCACGAGTCACGCGCGCCGAGCTCGAGCCACGAGTCACGGCGCCGAGGTGTCGCCACGCCGCCACGCGCAGCCACCAGTGGAGTGGGCCTGCGACCTCGGAGCCATGGACCACGGCGCCGAGACGTGTTACCTCGGCGCCGTGGGTCACGGCTCCGACCCCCTGGGTCCAAAAACGGAATTAAAACCACCAGGGGTCTAAATGTGAATATTTTTCAAAAAAAAAGGGCTTAAATAGAAAAAATTCGGGTTTTGGTAATTCTAGCCGTTACAGTCTCAAGGCGTAGTAACCGTCCGATGTTCATCTGTCGGAGGATGCCGCTTCCGTTCCTACGCTGATCGAGCTGTGCACTTACGTCAGATCGAGCTGTGCACTTACGTTAGAGGTGAAACTGAACCTAGTGTATAAATTGAAGTTCAAAAAAAAAAAACTACTGTATAGATACGACCGGCCGCATGATTGGAAGAGGCGTCGTTTTCTCCGGTCCTGCCGATAGACCTCCATTGTGAGCTTTGATTGGAGGAGTTTCACCTGTCAGGTTCAGTGACGAATGAACCTAAGAAAGTTGATTGCAGAACGGGTACGTACAGACATGATGCACCTCTGAACTTGGACGTCTAAATCCAATGCCCTAAGGCGAATTCGATCTAGGAGTCATCAACAAGGCCAGGAACCAAGTAACTATAGGTAGGGATATCCTTTTCTCGCCGTCGAAATTCCTGTTTACAACTAAAAGAAAATGCCAGGGATATGTCTTTGGTTTTTGGTTTAAGGCGGAAACAAATTAGTTGTATTGTGCCTACCAAGGACCTGAAAGGTGTCGTTTACTTGTTTTCTGCACGCAACTACAAACGGTCATGAATCATCAGGCGTACACTAGTTTTATTTGCGTTCATTAGTCGTCAACTTGCGCATTTTACGTGTATAGTAATTGTTCCCATGCGTTTCTAGTTTGCGGAACCTCTATTCGTTTTTTTTGCTTATGTCTTATAACTCATAATTATTTTTTAATCGAATAAATAAATAAGATTGTTTCTTTGTTGTTAGGTCGTTCCTTTTGGCTTCGAACTTATGCTACAGTAAATAGTTTTTAAACGGGGTGTCTTCCCAAATCAGGGTCTATAAGTAAACATTATATCAACTTCAACTATACCGGTAAAAATCATACGTAAGTCTCTTTCTCCGTACTCTCTTTCTCGCAAACATTCAGGATTCAAAATTTTCAGTTATAAGCCGTATCCAAAAAGAACTGCGCTGTTTTAAAATGACTTATTGGGATAGCTTTTTGAAGCGATTTATCGACTTTTGGTTCATTCATTCGAACTCCCGCACTATAACCAACAACCATAAGACACATCAAAAAGAGCGCACCCGTCGGCATCTAGACTCACTAGATTACTGAGTGCGTGCCAACTACTCAACCATATCTTAAGTCATGTTCGTATTGCTTTCTAAAAGCTACTTTTATATAATAAATGGCTTTTCTATTGTACCAAATTTTTAAACAGAGTGTAAAGTGGAGTCTACTAATCAATTGTAATACATACTATAGTGACTTTATTTATATTGATCAAAATCGTATGCAAGTGTCTCTCTATAAGCTTCTCTATAAACTATTACTATTCATAAGTCAAAACCAAAAGCCAAAACTAAAAGTCGGGCCCTGAATTTTGTTCAATAGTCAGCTTCATGTGCCCATGTGTTCCGAGAGGCGAAAATTATGGACAGCAACTCCGCTTCAATAAATGCGCGGCTCACGCAAAACGTTAGGTTATACTAACTGACAGGTCCTTGGCTCCTTGCCCCTCTAGGACCGACTCAAATTGAGCGGAGCTTCCCTGTCCCTTCGCTCCTGTTCCCTCCCTGTCCCCTTCAATCTAAACCGTTGACAGCTAATTCAAGGGCTAAGATTTTATATTTCCACCATTTGCCCATTTTCATCTCAAATTTAAAAATAAAAATAGGTTAATCCATAATAAATAATAAAAAAATACAGGAAAAAAATAAAATTTATTTTTTCCTGTATTTTTTATTTTTTTTATTATGGATTAACATATTTTTATTTTTAAATTTGAGATGAAAATGGGTAAATAGTGGAAATATAAAATCTTAGCCCTTGGATCAGCTGTCAATGGTTCAGATTGAAGGGAAAAGGGAGGGAACAGAGAGCGAAGGGACAGGGAAGCTCCATTCACTCAAATTAACCTGGTGACCTGGCTAACTGATTGCTTGAAAAATCCAAACTACTACGTGAGCGAGAGCCGAGAGAGAGTCGCCTTGTCTTGTACCTGTATATATACTTCTCGGTATACAGGTTAGCGTAGACGTCACCAGCTTAGACTACTAGAGAAAAAAGAACAGAACGGTGAAAGGATCTGCAAGAAGAGGATCCTTTGTGCTAGGTGCCCCAACTAGATGCCAGTATCGTGCACTAGTATAATTCTGTAGGCATGTGCAGAACACAAGGTCATGCATATGCTACTCATGTTTGAGACTTGATTAAGTGGTGAAGCCATGATGATCCTATGGACGATGGACGAGGTACGAAGGGCCTGTTTTTTCCAACTACGGTTTATGGCTTTTAGTTGAAATTTTTGAATTTTGGCTGTTTACGGTACATATTACGGAGAGATGGATACTCACTTGCGATTTTGACTGGTACAGATGTTGGGTTTTTAACGTGTAATCGTTTAACTTGTAGACCCCGTTTTGAAAAAATACTCCGTTTAAAAGTTAGGTACTGTAACAAAAATCAAAAACCGCTAGCTTCGAAAGAAAAGAACAGGTCCGAAGCTGATTAGCACAAAAGATGATGGGCAGACGCAAGCAGAGGAGTTCTACTCTATTGGGGAAATTTAACTTTTTGCCACTCTTAACATTGCCACATACTCAAATGCCATCCTCTACATTGCAATTAACATTTTGCCACTCTACGGCCTACGTGGCGCCTAGTCATTGCCATGTCACGCTCGCGCCTCCGCGCCGCCGCCCGCCGCCTCCCTCCCCGTCCTCCCGCCGCGCCGGCCTCCGCGCCTCCCCGCGCCGCCGCCGCGCCGGCCTCCCCGCCTGCCGCCGGCCTCGCCGTCCTCCGCGCGCCGCCGCCCGCCTCCCGCGCCGCCGCCGGCCTCCTCGTCCTCCCGCGCCGCCGCGCCTCCGCGCCTCCCTTCCCGAGTCCGGCGGGATCCCGCCGGTGAAGCGCTGCGTCTCGAGCCAATTCATCGCGCGTGAGGCATCTCCGGGCACCCGAGCACATCCCCACTCGCCGGACCCGCCGCCCTCCCAATGAACGCGCCGTCTTCATCCTCGCCGCTCCTCTCTCGCCGCCGGCCCGCCTCGCTCCATCTCGGCCTCGACCGACGCCCAGTGAGCTCGGGATGCCGTAGATGCTTCACCGTCGAGGAATCGGGCTCCACCACCGAGCCGCGGCGGATCCCGCCACGGACTCGGGGAAGGAGGCGGCGCGGCGCGGCAAGCGGATGCGCGAGGAGGACGGCGGGCGCGCGGCGAGACGCGGGGAGGCAGGGCGGCGGCGCGGAGCAGCGCGGCGAGGCGAGGCGCGGCGCAGGGAGGCGGCGGCGGCGCGCTGGCGTGACATGGCGTGACTAGGCGCCACGTAGGTCGGAGAGGCAAAATGTTAATTGCAATATAGAGGATGGCATTTGAGTATGTGGCAATATTAAGAGTGGCAAAAAGTTAAATTTCCCACTCTATTGTGCCGCCCGTGGGAATGAGTTGAGAACTTGCACTGCGGCATCGCTTGAGATCGCCCGAGTCAAAATCTATCGCCCGACAGAATAAAGTTTGTTGGGGTGAATGATAAACCTAGCAGCCTACAGGTACCCATCCATTAGGCCCATTGTTTGCTGAGAGGCTCGAATTCGCTTTATTCGATTCCGTCCTTGTATTTGTGAAACCTCTTATCTTTCTCCAATTTTAGGACTGGGCTGCGTCCAGTGGGCGAACTTCCTGTGGGTTTTGTTTGTACTCGCGAACTCGTTACGTAGCAAAATTAACACCATCTTCCTTTTTTTACTTGACGTTTAAATTTAATACTATCTTCCTTCTTTTTATTTAATGTTTTTGATATTTTACAGTTTTTAAGATATAACTTTGATCGCTACTTTTTTTATAATGTTACACTAAGATATACTAAAAAAAATTATAATATTATGAAAGTATTTGTAATGACAAATCTAAAAATATAATTTTTATATAGCTAATTTAGATAGTTTAAATTTATTAATAGTTAAATTTTAGAAAGTTTGATAGCAAGGACTATAGAAAGTCAAGTAAAAAAGAAACGAATAGAGTATAAACGATATGACATTTCTAAAAAAAACTAAGCTAGGCTGCCACACGCATCTCATGGTCATTCCAGTCTGAGCATACGTGCTTAATGCATGTTCAGAATTAAAAAATTTCACAAAAAACTAATATTTTTCATGAAAATCTTTGGCAATCTTCTATCTATCAAATGTGGATCATAGTTATGGAGCAAATTCGGACAAAAATGCAAATTCAGATAATAAAAGGATAAATCTCTTATCTTCTCCAACTCTCACGACAACGAGAGATGACGGTGGTAGGATAAGGGCTGCGATGGGTTCAACGGAGCCCTCGATTATAGAGGGAGGGAGGGAGAAGATCGCCCATGGTGGGGTGGCGATGGCATTGCCGGTCGTAGGTTCGGGGAGGGGTGGTGGGTGGTATGACATGGCACACACAAGCCAATGGAATATTAGGTTGGACGGGGTCGGCACAATGGTGGTGGGGAAGAGAGGGCAGCACAATACAATGGCGTGGGCACTGTCAGCGGGCGGTGAACGCGAGGGTGATGGTGGAGGCGTGCGGAGCGGTGCCAGAGAGGAAGAAGAAGCAGCTGTGAGAAAGGTGACGGTGTGCACGGAGCTCAGGGGTGGCGCTCACCGGAGAGGGCGCCCTTGTCGTCGGAAGAAAACGTGTGGGGAAGAATGTGGGTGGTGTTGTCCAGTTGAGGAAGAAGACAAAGGATAAGGAAAGAGAGGTCACTTTGAGTTGGGCCTTGGGCTCAAAACGAAATGGGCTAAAAGAATGTCTACAGCTTGGTGGTGTGCGATCCATAGTTTCGGATTAAAACTTCCGTACATAGAAGCGTCCAAATCGTTTATCCCAAGAACACAATACATGGACATTTCAATTTCAATTTCTACAAGAGTTCGCATCCAGGTAGAACTGTAGTGTTGAGAAACAACAATCACTAATGCAATCCACGCAACCAATCAACAAAGAATGATTGGAGAGGACGCTAAAGAAATGAAGTCTTTATTAATCTTCAGATCGGTTCTTCCATGTACATAAGCTTGTCTATTTATAGTCAAAACCTCTCATGGATAGTTTCGGTATTTGCCCCACAACGCAACCTACTAGTTTCATAACACTTCCCATTGGGCGAATACCACAACATGCACATGCCTCATTAAAAACTCCTCCCAAAAACCCAGTGAAAAAAATGGATGGATAAAAAGAGTACATCGCATCCATTTCTTGTGCCACACTTATTGCCTCATTAAAACCTTCATGTGAGAAAACCTCAGAAAACTCACAAAAAAAAAGTACAACATTAGATCTTTAGAATTGTATAAGTCTTCCAGTTTTAAATAAGGGTTACGGTTCAAGGATTTACTAGCCCTGAACCTTGTAACTCTCTAAGTCACCTCATCCCTATGTCTTGCACGCACTTCTGGAAGATAAAAGTTGGGAGGGATTTTATGAATATATCTGCCAGATTATCACAAGATTTAGCTTTCAATATCTTTACCTCTCTGTCCTTCTGGAGCTCATGAGAATAAAAGAATTTTTGGAAGCAATATGCTTCGTGATATTACTTTTAACATAGGCCATTTGCATCTATACCACACAAGCTACATTATTTTCATAGATAATAGTGGAGTCATCAACGGTGTTTATACCACATGACTTCTTGATGTGGCTAATTATTCGGCCTGAGCCAAATACATTCTCGGAAGGCTTTATATAGCACTATTATTTCTGAGTAGTTAGTAGACGTAGCTACTAGGGTCTGTTTAAGTGACCGCCAAGAAATAGTTGTACCATCACAAAGAAATAGAAATCTTTTATGAGATTTCGCATTGTAGGGATCAGACAAATACCTTGTATCTATATATCCAATCATAGTTAAATCTTGATTCTTCAGGAAAAACAATCAAAGATCTTGTGTACCTGACGGTACCTGAAGATACCTGATGCCCTTCAATTATTAAACCCATTTTAGTTTCTTCCAGAGGCCTTCCGTCATGATGTTGAACACCACGTTTATCTTTCATCTTGTCATTAATGCTGCACGTTGCAGGCAGACATATATGTCATTTTTTTGGTCCAAAACAGCAAAAGTTTTGAAATGTCAATTGAAATGGAGTTTCAGTGAGACCTTTAGTGTAGTAACCATGCTTTTCTTAACTGAATTTTGATCCAACCATCCTTTGTAGGGCTGCAAAGCTTGGAATGAAGCTGGAATGGACTGACGACGGAGTTAAAACAATAATGGGTCCGATACCGGCAGTCAAGTGGGATGAGAACCGAGGGAAGAAAGTATGGTTCAGCAGCATGGTCGCTGCCTACACCGGATGGAAGGACGCTCGGAACGATCCTGTCAAGGCTGTCACATTTGGCGACGGTTCGCCCTTGCCTGCCGATGTCATAGACGAATGTGGGAAGATCTTAGAAGAGGAATGCGTTGCCATTCCATGGCAGCAGGGTGATATCCTCCTCATTGACAACTGGGCAGTCCTGCACTCTCGGCGGTCTTTTGAGCCTCCTCGGCGCATACTTGCTTCACTGTGTGAATAGTCTGTAAGCGCGTCATGAGGCATGAGCTCGTGGGAAGAATTGGTCTGCACTATGTACGTAGCCTGATTTGCAGATTCAAGCTAAGAAAAATTTTATGCATCTAGAAGAATCTTGTATTGGCACAGAGAGGAGAGAGCTTATTCTGAACCTTGGTGACGCCAAACAGCACATCTTTGATAGCAAAAGCGCAGAAATATTCTAGCTGTCGTTTTGTCTTCCATCTGTTAGATGTCTCATGTGGTAACTACTATGTTCCAATTCCCGATTTCCCATGGTGATCTAGATGGATTCGTTTGGAACTACAGATTTTATTAGCATCCTTCCAGTCTCTTGATCGTCGGCGCCCATCCACGATCGGTCCTGAAGAAAACCTGCACCGTGCGATGGATTCCTTCAGCTCCTTGGCGCAGCACCGCGCCGCTCCTCCTTTTTCTGCAAATTGTCCAATAATCCAACCAATGACATAAACAAAAGATCAATTTTGTGGGATCGTCCAAACGCTTGTTCTGAAAGACGGCTGCGTTTCTGGTTTTCTGGTGTCCATACATTTTGAATGATAGAGAATTAGAGATAAGCTATGGACCTTGCAAACGACACCCAGAGCCGCCTCGATCGGCGTCGTTGAAGAAGGCGGTGTGCGCCACCATTCCAAGCAGCGCGCCACCGAAGCTGATCTCGTAGATGTATGGGCCCATAGCGAGCGCCACCGGCTGGGGAGCCAGTGAGGATGGTGGCCGCCGCTGCCGCATCCTTGGCGGGGATGAAGTAGAGGACACGCTGGAGCCCATCGTCGGGGAGGCCTGATTGGCGGCGACGGCGGCTGTGGGAGACTGGAGAGCCCAGAGAGAATTGTAACGTTAAAACGTGTTACTGCAGGGTCTCTCATGCAAAACAACCTCCACTACTTGTTCCTCCTCGATCAGGGCCGCCGAATCTTTGATCGGACGGCGGATGAAGAGCTGCATCTCCGTCGCACTGAATCTATGCGATCTAAGGCTTGTTTCAAATAGTTTCTCATAGAAACCGGTTGAAGGAGTGACTTTTTTGTTTCTAACAGTCGTAGGAGACGTTTTGAATGGTGTGAGTTTTTAACGTGTCTCTTTCTTTCTTAATCTCTTTTAATTAGGCAAAAAAACAAAAACTACAGCTAAAAATCAAAAGACAAATCACTTATAAACAAGGCCTAAATCGAAGAGGGTGCAAACGATAAACCATCTTAATGTAGGACCTTTCTCGTAAAACTTCGACCACTACCCGTTCCAATTTGATCCAGGGCGCGAAATGTTGATCGGACGACGGATAGAGGCCTGCATTTGGATCGCGCTGGATCTGAGCCGCACACGTGCAGGTTTGGCTGGCCTGCTGGGAGGTTTGGCCCGTCGATGACATCCGCAAGGCCCGCTTTACAAACTACCCAGATGCCCGCGTGAAAGACACCGGCGGCAGGGCAGGAGGCGGCACGCCGCCCGCCACGAATCCAGCGGCGAAGTGTGCGTTCGGCACCGGGCAGCAAGCTGAAGCTGTTGCCAAGCTCTAACGCCGGCTCTGTCCTCCCTCCGCCACCTCCATAGTAGCACAGCCAACTATGGCAAACACCTATCGCTAATAATTTTGTATTATTTTTTAGAAAACTAATTTAAGAATAGATGAGACTCATCTTACAAGCTAGCTGTTGCGCGAGAGCCTGGCCATCCGACACCGTCCAAAGTGATCGATGCTGCAAGCAACATGGCAAGATAGTAAACGCAGTGCACATGTGGGTTCCAGAAGAAGCAAGTGCAGCCGTCATGCTATTGCTGCGTGTCAAGCCATCATCTCACACTTCATGTCTGAAGTGGCTTCGGTTTCTAGCTTTTCTTGATTTTTGATTTTTAAAATTAGAAATCATTTAAAATATGTTGATTCCTTAATTTCTAAAAGTTTGGCTTTTTTCTTTTGTATTGTCTATGAATATATAACGATGTTTTTATTTTTCTTTAATTGAATTATTCAGAAAAAATTAATAGTTGTTATAGTACAATTTTAACCAATAATCAAAAGCCACAGCTATATAAGTGGTATAAAGCGGCCCCTTACGCTACTCTCTCTTTTAGAGAGCAACAGGAGAAGATTGCTTGTTTGCATTCAGCATTGTACTAAATTTGCTCTTTGCTGATGTCCTTCACTTTTGCAAGTGTTACCTGCAAAGTTGGGGTGATCTCCTTCCCGCCCTACGAGGCAGTGAGGCACCAACCACGATAAGAGCATCTTCAATAATGACTTATGAGCTAGCTCTAAGCATATTATTTCATATTTTAATAGAAGAGAGAGAAAAACTAGCTCTTGATCAAGAGCTAGGCTCATACACACATTCGAAGATTATGTGAGAGTGTCATGTGAGGCTATTTATGTTATGAGCTATGTACTAAAAGTTAGTACTATTGGAGAAGTTGTCTTAGAGCTAGTAACTAGCTCATACTGTAGGGATTTGTTGTTAGACACATGAGTGGAGAGTAACGGGATCACTAAATTAAAAGTAGTGTTTACACGCCTACATCATGGTTGGTTGAACTCATCGTATGGTGGTGCAAACATCGGCACTAACATTTTGTTTGATCATTGGGACCTGGAAGGAAAAGATGATGGGCATCTGGAAAAGTTGACGCGATCCATTTTCCGACAAGATTGAGGAAGCTTGTGTTGGTGAAAGAATAGCAGTACGGTGTACGCATCATGTTTGATAAGATGCGGACAGGGCAATACCGCCACTTGGATGGTGAGTGAGCTAGGCCGCCGGAGAGCCAAGAATTGCGGCATGTGGTGCACGGTCGTCCAAAACCGTCCAAAATGGTTTATCAAAAAGACTTTTGATAAATCATTTTGAAAAAACGATGTAGAAACCTTCTCATTTATTTATTGAAGAAAATCAAACGCTATTAGATTAAAAAAACTCATGCTGTATGATGGGAGCCGTATATCGCTCTTGGACGGCTCTTAACCTCTACTGCACATTCCCACCATAGGGAGCTTCACGTTTAGTTTCCATCCCAACTATTGAGATGTGAGAGATTTGCGCGGGAAGCTCCACCATTTCCCTTGCCGTCAACAGCGCGACGGCACCTCTGATGGAGAATGGACGGCTCCGATCATTGCAAATTTGCAATGTACCACAACCTTTAGCACCTTATCGCGGAGGCCAGCGCATGAGAGCAAGTGCGCCGCGGCTGCAAGCTTTGGCACTAAAGTGCTAGATGGAAGATGGGGAGAGGGGATGGGATAGGGCTTCAACGGATAGATCCAGAAAAATTTTAGGAGGGGCTGAACAAAAGCGATACAACGACATAACTCCATTATGCCCCTTCTACACCATACATCCATAACTAAAAATTTATAGGGGGCTCCAAGGGTTCGGTAGCGGTAGGGGGGGCTCGAGCCCCCCGCCCCACCGCTGGATCCGCCCTTGCTGTGCTTAGGTTTAGCTTTTGGTTTTTAGGTTTTACTGCTGTTTTTCTTGTCAAACGTGTGGGGTTTCGAAATCCAAAGATAAACTAAAAATTTTAAGCTGAGTTTAAAATAAACTATGAATTTAAAACCTAGATTTCGTGACTTTTCTCAAAGCCGGACTTTGATGCTAAAAAGAGAGAAGCCAAGTCTGGCCAAACGGCACCTTAGTTCAAGGCACGATGTGCACATGGCTGCATGGAGGCTTCGCAAAAGAGGCCATCATGGCTCAAAGGTGCCTTTCTCCGGCCATGATGGATTGGTGATCATAATGGTACTGCTGTTTCTTCGATTCTCCTTATCTTTCCTACCCTTTGTAAAAAAAAAGGGCATAAAGGGTCATAATCACTTTATTTGCTCTTACAGCAGCCATTACTATATAGTAGATATATAGATATACATCAGGCAGTGAAGAAATTTTCCACCGTGGAGCTCTCGATTGGAAGGCGACGTGCTTATCGGGTCGGTGTTAAGGCCCTGCTCAAAAGGATTTATTTTAAGTGGTTTATAGCTGAAAAGCGCTATAGCTGGTTGAAAAAATATTGTAGCTGATAGCTTATTTGGCATAATTAAATTTAAAAAATTAAAAATAGAAAAATAGATTAGCTCGTCATGGACAGTACAAACGAATACAAAAAAGAACCGACAAAAAAGTTCAAAAAAACCAAAAAACAGAAAAGACGAAATTGTTGAATAAGCCAGAAGCTCATATCGAAATGAGCGGGTTCTGATGCCCCCATTTGTAACACGGGAGTTTAGTTTAAAAGAACTTACATTAATTTAAAATGTTTTCTTTTCTAAAATTTCTACGTTTGAAATAGTCCTGGTCACCTGTACCATTAGTATTTTTAAGGGGAACCCTTGATTACTAGTTAGGCCCATGTTATAGTAGCAGGTTACCGGTAGTTGCTTGTTGTGATCGTGTGGGTATGTGAATGTGAACAAAGTTCAGAGCCGAAAATGAGTGGGCCCTACAAATCCCATATGACAAAGAACCGTATCTCTCCTCACATTCTCTCTCCTTTACATAGGATTGTACTTATTTAATATAGGTAAAAGACATTAAAATGACAGTATTGAAGATACCCTTGTGCAATAGCCAGCGTCCTCCACCGAGGTCCTGACCGACGTGATCGTGGTTAAGTTTTACCTCGAGATCAATTAGGATAAATAAGTATTTTTCAGGATCGTTAAGATAATTTCACCATGCAAGTGTACAAGATCCAGTTGGGTATAGTAGGAAGCCTATTTTCTACTCCCAGGTGTAAGTACACCCTATGTCGTATCTCACAACATAGGAAGTATCTCGTGTAACGGAGAGTATGTACGTGTAGTATATGAGTATTTAAGACCATCTAGGTGGTATGAACAAGTTTTTAGATGTAGTATGTACATTTTTTTGACATACTCCTTTTTATATACGTATATGAAGGTATTTACAAAATACACTAAAAACTATGGAATCCCTTACAATTTTTTCATGTGGTTCACATTTAAGTATCTTATAATCAGTATACGAGTATACCTAAAGTAATAAAGGAGTATTTCAAGTTTGTTTAGGTGGTATATTAGAGGTGAGTGTAATTACACCTAGAGTGAAAGGTATTTTTCATATATATATATATATATATATATATATATATATATATATATATATATATATATATATATATATATATATATATATATATATATATATATATATATACATGGCACTATAGTGCTTGGACACTACGATCTAGAATAAGTATTTCCCTTATGTATCATGTGCGAAAAATTTTGAAAAATATTGGATGTCAAGTTTACACACACACTGTTCTTTTTGATTTTTTTTAACTTTTAGCTTAGACTTCTCTGGAAGATTTCTACAAGCGGTTTTTAAAACTGTTTCTTCAAATAGCTCTATCTATTATCATATCAAAAATATAGACAAATATCAGACCCACAAGTGGTAGAAAGAACCATATAGTCCTGTAAGCGGTGGAACAACCATATAGTCCTACCTAGGCTGTTGATACCGGTTTTTGACGGGTTGAAAAAAACGGAAGTAAACAGTGACACACCTCACGGTGACCGCTCCTGTCCTTCGGCAGCCACATCGACGGGTTGGCAAAAACCGATAATGATCAGCTCTTGTCGTACCATGTAAACCGAAGATTTCGTAATGTAACCTGACATGCGGCTAGTAGGACCATGTATCTTCTTGTTCTCTTTAGTCTGCTTTCCTTTGGATAGCTGTTTTACTCTTTGTCACACACTTAGATCACGTTTCAGAAGCAAACATGCGAACCGCTGGCTTTGCCTTTGTTCGACGTTTAGTTTGCCAACAAAAGAACAACAATCTCATACAACTGATTTTCTGCAGAACACGCTAATCGATCTGGCATGACATCACTTCAAACTCCCCCCTCAAATCCGCCCATTCTTTAAGCCTCGCTCGTTTCAGCTTGAACTTATGGCTTCTGCCTTATTTTGCACTATTCATAAATTTCGTCTTTTTCTATATTTTTAGCTTTTTGAGGTTTTTTACCGGTTTTTTCCTCGTATTTGTTTGTATTATACATGATGGGTTAATATGTTTTTTATATTTTTAAATTTGTTTAAATTTAATTATGCTAAATAAGCTTCCGTTAGCTTGTGCGCACGAGGCGCGGCCGACGGCGGAGGCGCGAGGCGCAACGCGAGCACGGAGGCACGAGAGGGGCTTTTCAGCTAGTTACAGTGCTTTTTAGTCATAAGCCACTTAAAAAATTCTTTTGAGGAGGGCCTAATTCAAGTTCAGCGACGATTTGTCATGTTTTCCCTAAGGTTACAATGATAATACGATATTAAGAAAAGGGGAGCCACAGTAATAACCAAATGCTGAGCTTATCCAATCCTCTCGCGGTCTAGCTCTCTTTATCCAACACCGGCATTTTGGTCACTTTCACGGATGCATCTACTTGTCAAACATGACCCACTGCCCACTACAATTCCACTGTTGAAAACTATGCCACTGCCTCAGTGTCTGGGGATAAGCTAGCCATTGCTTTACTTTTGTGCTAGTGTTTTCTGGGGATGTAAAAACCAAGGTAAGTCTTTTGTTACTACTGTTATCTACAGCAAATTAAGCTAACGATTTCATTTTTCTTCTTTTGCAAGACATTTTTTTAACATGTATGGCAGACAATTTTCTAAGAACATCATGTACATTAAAATTAAAACATATCGAAGATATGTTTGTGCCGTAGAGGGAATCTCCATGCAACAGATCATAAAAGAATAATAGACACAACAGTGTCATTAAACAGGATCGCCACTTCTGCTCCCATTTATAAGGGCAAGAAGCGCACCGCAACACACACTCGGAACTCTTTGCCTCTTTGGTCTTGGCTGGCTCTGCGTGTGTGAGAGAGAGATGGTAGTAGGCAGCCATTGCTTGCTCGCCTAGCTGCATGCTTCCTCTGGCGCGTACCTGCGCCGGTAGATGCTCTCATTTCCTTTCCCGGTCGCTGCTCGCTTCTGCTCCTACCCTCGAATCTCTCCCGCTTCTAGGGCTAAGACAGAGTAGCGAGAGTGTGTGTGGTTTCCTTGGATTGTTCTGTGTGCATGCCTGCGTTGCAACTGCTCGCTTGCTTCGAATACGCCCTCAAAGCGCTCAAACCTTGTAATCCTTGCCGCCTTTTGGTCTCTCTAGCTGCTGCTTGCTCCTCGGGCACCGCGCGTGCAACACCTGCTCTGTTTCCTCCTGCTTTGTCATCTTCGATTATATATTCCTTTCCCCCTGCCGCTAGCTTGCTTGCTTCTGCGCAGGGGAGAAGAAGAGACGTGTGCCTGTGACTCGTGGGAACAGAACACCGAGCAGAGGAGACCGGAGAGAGGCGAGGCGCTCAGCCATGGCGTGGAGCGGGTTCAGAGAGGCGGCAGGGGAGAGCGGCCTCGAACTCAGCCTTGGCCTCCCCGCCTACTTCTCCAAGCCGTCAGGGCAAGCAGGTCTGGTTTGCCACGTCCTTGTTCTTGCTCTGTAGGGTCTGTACTTCATGGATTTTTCTACTTGTAAAAATGCTCCAGGTTTTGATCGTTTTTGTTTTGCTCTGTTTGTTTGGTGATCTCAGGTTTGGACGGGGAGGAGCCAAGTGGTGGTGGTGGCGGTTTTGCTCTCCAAGCCGAAGGAAGCAATGGCTCCAAGGCAAGGTAGGCGCTGATTAGCCTGAGCTAGTTGTGGCGTTGGTCTTTCTGTTTCTTTCAAAAGAAAAAAACTATTTTTTTGATTGTTATAAAATGCATGACAAAAATAGATAAATAAAAGAGTGTAATTTATCGTGAAAAATCTTTGCGCAAAAATTACGGACGTACAAAGACGGAATTGACTATATGATACGTATTGAAGTATAAGTGAATTGCTCGTCTTTCCTCATTAGCTTAACCTTTTGGGTGAACTGGTTGGTGCATGTAACTTAATATGTAATTAGAGGCAAGAGGTCTCGAGTTTAAGACCCGGTTGGCGTAATTAAAAAAATAATTGCAGTCCAATTCGATTTCACGTCTTAGGCCTGTAGAAGCTTACAGGTGAGAGAAAGTGTTAAAGCATAAGTGAATTGTCTGCCTTTCCTTATAAACATTTGGGTGAACTGGTTAGTACATGCAACTCAATATGGTATTAGAGTCAAGAAATTCTGAGTTCGAAACCCAACTGTCACAATTAAAAAAATTACAGCCAACTTCTATTTCACGTCTTAGGCTTGAGGACACCTGAGGGAGAATATTTCACGTCTTAGGCTTGAGGACATGTGAGGGAGAGTGTTGAAGTATAAGTGAATTGCCCGTCTTTCTTCATCAGTTTAAGCTTTTGGATGAACTAGTTGGTACGTGTAACTTAATATGGTATCAAAACTAAGAAATCTTGAGTTCAAGACCTAGTTGCGTAATTAAAAAATAATTGTAGTCCACTTCGTATAAGTGAATTGCCTGTATTTTCTCATTAGTTTAAGTTTTGGGGTGAACTGACTGGTACATGTAATTCAATAATAAGATACTATAAGCACAAAAAAATTTCGACATATCTAAACCGTGCGACTACAGGGGTACATATAGAGTAAGAAACAAGAGTTTCTAACAGAGAAGGAAACCAAATTAGAATCGAATACGTCTGTCATTGCCACGTCTGACACAGCTCGGCGCATGCATCGCCCAGTGCCACATTTTGGATCACACCTTAACAATCTACATCTTATGACATTCGCTACTGTAGCCGAATACCATATCCCCTCAAAGTAAGTCTTCATCAATGGACCTTGCGCCTCAAAAAGTCCACAAAACTAATCTTCAACAATCATATCAAAACGCTTATCACGAAGTAAATTTGAGCAAATCACTAGTAGATTTAAACACACAGCTATCAACAAAGCAGACGAACAAATCTGGATCTTTATTAGTCCATAACACCAGTAAAGCTTGAGTCTATACGATGACCTTCTAAAACAAATATTCAATCATTAGACGACATAAGCCAAAACATCACCTGTGACGCTGGATATATAATGAAGAACTCATATAATAGAATATGATAAGCTCAACCTGGAATACAAAACTCAGCAAATAACGTTCATTGAAAGGGTTACTTACATGTGTGACCATCACATATATCAAACTGCTGACTTAAAAAATAACTTAATTTTATGACATGATTGATACTACTCATGTAAAATTATCCGGATGAAAGGATCTCTTCTGCTGTCAATGGAGAGTAAATTGTAGTAAACACCTCTTATTGAGCTACGATAACTGGATAAACATTGTGATATCCACACAAAAATAAACTTTTTTTGCACTTACAATTCTACATATTAAATTAAAATTAGAGCAAAATCTTCATTTTGAAACAACAAAATTTTAGAGAGCATCATTCTAGCTGCCATCATGGTGTCATCAAACTTCTAAAATTAATGTTAGCAAAGCTTTCATAATGATTGCACAAGTAATCCAAATTGAAACATATTCAAAAAGTGATTAAACACCAAATTCAGTTGGCCCCATAATTTACATTGTTTTTTCTTTTTTCTGTAAAGTCTTCTCAATTAAACGTTGCCTAAATTATGTTAAAAACCTATAACTTCGCTTTAGACTTTATATGTGTGGATCTTGCTACAGTAACCCATAGTAGACAACGGATTGACGAAGAAATCGTTAATGATTAATCCCATATGGATGCTATCAATAATAGGCATAATCATCTAAATTGCAATAAACTTTATCTCAAATAGAAAATATATAGAGCTAACGACACAATCTTTTGATGAAAGATGACCGACTAAGGCGGTAGATTGTCGACGAAGATGGTGCAGGATAACACCTAAGTATGGCGTCAGGCAGTGCGAGTGATGATATTGACAAACTTGACAATACAACAGTTGCTGAGGACCTGAGGTAGAATATCAGTTGACGCTCGGTATGACATGGGTCGATGGACGGTTGCGTCCTCGGGTTTACGCGAGGCGTTTCTCGGGTTCTGTTGTATAGGTCGGCTACTAGCACAGAAGAAAAAATTCGATGCAGACCTTGTCACGGAAGTAGACCCTCAGAGCGGTGCGGCTCACGGTCGTCCTTCTAGTAGGACGTGACTTCGCTTCGGACTCGCGAGTTGTCTCGACGAGAATCGACGCCGCGATGAAGACGCCGAGTTGCCCCAGAAGTCAAAGACGACGCGGAAACGCACTTATTTGATCTGGATGTCGCCTTGCGTGCCTTGATGCTGTGTGCGGGTGCTGCGCGATGGCCGTCTCTGCAGCCGAGATTGCTTCTCTGGGGACAGCGGTTTTAATATAGTATCTGTATATTTGATACTACCTGTTATAAAGCACATGATAAAAATAGATAACCAAAAACGTATGAGACATAAATTTAACATAAAAAAAATTTTATAGAAAAAACTAAGAATACATGAAGGTGTAATTCATTATATGAGAAAATATTACAACCATACGAGTGCATGAGTATATATATATATATATATATATATATATATATATATAGGAAAAGTGTTTTTACTCACCATGGTGCCTAGGCACCAATATCAATACCCACCTGATTTGCTTGAGATTATAACGTTTGATGTGGGTATCTTCATATACCCATAAAAAGTATATTTGAGATGTCAAACTCGAAAAATTTAAATTCAACTTCAGTTTAATTAGTTTGAACTATTTTTATGGTATATACTCACTGTAGTTGCATTGAACTCAAAAGTAGTTCAAACTAATTTGAACTAAGTTCAAAACTTACTTACCATAAATATATCAAGGGTATAAAACATTTTCATACCTAAACTCAAAAAAATTATCAATCATACACGTGTATCGGATGTTGGTGCCTAGGCACCATGGTGCCTTATGTAATTTTCCTATATATATATATATGTGTGTGTGTGTGTGTGTGTTAGTTAGAAAACAAGAGTCTCTAATGGAGAGAAAAATTGAATCAGAGTTAGATATGTCTTCCATCGCCACTTTAGATATGACTGTGTATGCCCTGCTCAGCACCACGTCTGACATATTATCCGGTATAGATACGATGATAAATTCGAATCACATTTTGACATTATGCTTTCTATGCGTAATCCTCCACCAGGCCAGTAGGTGCTCCGGTTGTGGGGTGGCCGCCGGTGCGATCGTTCCGGAGGAACCTCGCCTCCTCCTCGTCCAAAGCGTCGCCGCAGCCGTTGTCGCAGAACGGCAGAACAAGCAAAGATGACTACGTAGTTAAGGGCCAGAACGGCCTGTTCGTCAAGATCAACATGGACGGCGTCCCAATCGGGAGGAAAGTCGACCTCAAGGCGTACGGCGGCTACGCCGAGCTCTCCGCCGCCGTCGACAAGCTCTTCCGCGGCCTGCTCGCCGGTATGTGTATGTATACAAGAACAGCATCGTAGATCACGCCACGCCACCTTGCTAGTTCGTGCTTGATTGTTGTCTCGTGCAAATATGTATGCAATTGCGTGTAGCTCAAAGGGATCCGGCCGCCGCTGCCGACGGGGAGGTCGTGATCGCCGGCATCATGGACGGCAGCAGTGAGTGCACGCTGGTCTACGAGGACGACGTGGGCGACAGCATGCTGGTGGGGGACGTCCCATGGGAGTAAGTTGAAAGAACATATGGAAGAGACTATAACAATTCCATTGAATCCGCTAAGCTTCGTGGCCTGACTGATCGATCAAGCGTCAACCTCTGCATGCAGGATGTTCATCGCCACCGCGAAGAGGCTGCGGGTGCTCAAGAGCTCCGATCTGCCCGCCTCTGACGACATTGATCAGCGCTGAAACCCATACCGTGTTCTGCTTTTGCTTTCGCAGCCGAGGGCAGTGAGCAGGAAGAGGGCTGCAGCTGGCTGCTGAATTATGCCGTGCTCCCATGCAAAATCATCTTGTAAATTCGCCAAGTGGAGTTGCGCGAAGCTTGGCTTTGTGAATTCGACGCCTTTCTATTTCGATGCTATTACTACTGTTATTACTAGCAATAGTGTACTAGCCAGGTGTTAAAATCTGTGGCCGAGACTGCCCCTACGTTTTTGGGGCCATGATGGTTTAATGTTGGGTTGCATGTGTCTAATTAGTTGTGTTCGTCAGCTAATCTAATTAGTATCTGAAGTTAATTAATGATGATATCGGCACGAGCCTGAACTCGGTTTTGCCTGGTCCTAGTTTCTGTGTTGCTGCTTGCGTGCTTGCTTTTGCTGGTGTCTCTTCACTTCCCACTTCTGATCCAGAGATCCGAACAGAACTGAAACCACAAAAATAAAAGGAATGTCTATACAATATTCGACTATTTTTTATAACAAAATCAGTCAGATTGGTCTGCAGCGTTAGATGGAGATCCAACGGATCCACCCATACAAACTCCCCTCCAAAAAAAAATGATACCCCCTTCAAAAAAATGATCTGAGACCTTGGATCTCCATCTAACGGTTCAAAATCTGACTAGTTTTATTCTCAAAAATAGTCGAATATTGTATAGACACTCCCAAAAATAAAAGTCAGACGCTGGTGCTCTCCTCCCCCGCACACATCACCACTGCTCACGCACATTGTGTACGGACAATGTCACTGGCGAGTAGCCAGTAACATTTGGTCCGAACCTTATTAGGAACAGATGTGTCAAGTAATTATCGAAATATTTTCTTTCGAACAATCATCTAAATCATCCGGATATTAAGAACGGGTGCGTTTAGTTTTCCTGCGTTCCGAACGCGTACTCCATCCTCGCAAAGCAAAATGCGAGAAAAGGTTTGGCCCAATAGTGTTGGAATATCCGAATGGGCCAGTGGGCTTCACCCGATACGGAGGCAAATTTTAGGCCCGGACCACGCAGCCCGACAAGGCCCCACCGTCCTGCACGAATCTCCGCGCCCGATCTCACGGTCCTGAACCGCTCCTTCCTCCCTTCCTTTCTTCTTCCCCAATCCGAGCTGCTAAATTGAGAAGCGCAAGTGGAAGAGGAGATCGCGAGAGGGTTCTTCGCCTCCTCCTCCTGCTGCTGCTTGCTCACCTGAATCTGGCTTGTCAGGTGCGGCAATCCCTCTCTTTTACTCTCCCCAATCCGCTTTCCTCGCTCAGATTCGCTTGTAGAGGTTGCTCTCGATCGGCGGCGGCGGCATGGTTCGCTTGGCCTTGTACGATCCATCTCGCGATTCCGCCCCGTTTATCTCGTTGCGGTTCCGACGAGCAAGGCGCGGTGGGAGGTTCGGGCTTTTCTTTGATTTGGTGGGTTCGCCCGCTGTGATCCCGTCACGTACTTTTTAAGTTTCCGTTTTGCATTGCTTTGCGGGGGCTAAGATGTGCTAGAAGCCCCAAAAGAAGATCCCCTTGTTGTTTTTGTTGGATTTGATCTCATATCACTTCCTGTTTGAGCAGTGGTGAGATTGAAGTAAAGAGTGCTCTCCACCTCGCCTGAGCTGAGAATCGAAGCTTTGTTGGGAATCTGATAATCTTGTTCTGACCTAGAGGTTTTGCCTCGTTGTGTACTCTAACCTAATTAAAGATCACGGCTTCGTTGGGGACAAAGGTTTTCTTAAACATTCTTGCCGCTGGAATAGGGTTCCGATTGAGGCCAAATTAAGCTACGAAGAAGCCTGAAAGAAGGGTTACTGAAGTGTTCCGGCCTTTGCACAGGATGGTTGGATCCATGGATGTCCCGGCAAAGGGTGGGTTCAGCTTTGATCTGTGCCGGAGGAACGACATGATGGAGAAGAAGGGCCTCAAGGTCCCTGGTTTCAGAAAGACGGGGACTACAATCGTCGGTCTGGTTTTTGCGGTATGTCGGATTCTATTTCTACCTCTACTTTCTAGAGATTGTTTGCAAAATGGAAGTGCACAAATCAAATTTCATAAGCACGATAAATAACGCACAAGTAGTAAAATAGGATTGGTAATCAGGTTCGCGTAGCACTACTGTAGGACTTGTAGCCGCAAGTTAAGTTTCATTTTGTGGCTGTATAGTTCTTGTATGATAGCCTAATCGGTTGTGACATTTGTTCTTTTCAGCCAGTAGTAGAGTTGAGCTGTGTTAAAATCCATGCAGTTTTACAATTTTCTTCAGGGCAAGAGATTTCAATAAAACAATTTACCCCAGAGCATTCCATTTAATAAGAATAGGTGCTTGCACGGTTGTGCATCTATCGAATATAGAGGGTAAGCATTTAAATCACCTCCACTGTTGGCTCTTAAATGACCACTTACAATATAATGTTACTAGAGGTGTTAAGAACAGGAAAGGATAGTTAACATTGGCATAGAGAGCCTCTCTGCTTCATTCCTGATACTTCAGCATATCAGTGCATAATTATCTGTTGTATTATCATCATAGTTAATATGCGCATAGCCTGTGGAATTAGTTTGTGTGACAATATTTTGGCATGGACATAAAGATGGGCCCCAGTACATATATGTTGGGGGAAGTAACCATGCTATGGTTGTAATGTATTAGGATTGAGGTTCATACTTGAAATTCGCTTTTACAAATTGATTTCCCCCTTCTGTTGCATGGTTGTTATCAATTGGGCAGACGTAATTTGGATCATGATATGTTGTTTTCCAGGATGGTGTTGTTCTTGGGGCAGACACAAGGGCAACTGAGGGCCCTATAGTCGCTGACAAGAATTGTGAGAAAATCCACTATATGGCTCCAAATATATATTGTTGTGGAGCAGGAACTGCTGCTGATACTGAGGCTGTAACTGGTAGGTCAAGCATTATAGCATGTTAAAAGCACAAAGAAAGGATTAGATCATATTGTAATGTTTTGCTTTGCTTTTGTATCTGTCTACATCACAAGAAGACAATCATTAATTCATCATGCCTTTTTGCGCCCCTCTAGATATGGTCAGCTCCCAGCTGCAGCTCCACCGTTATGCAACTGGTCGTGAATCAAGAGTTGTAACTGCTCTTACACTGTTGAAGTCACACCTTTTTAGGTGCGCTCTCTCTATCCCTCTTCCTCTCTCTCATGTTCTAGAGTTGTTATTATGTATGTTAACTGTTAAGTACTACCAATCTTTCAATTTGTTGCTGTCATCTCACTTGGTTGTGTCATTGTATTGAAGTTATCAGGGCATGTTAGCGCTGCCCTTGTTCTTGGTGGAGTTGATTGTACTGGACCACATCTACACACAGTGAGTATGCTTGGCTTTCCACAATGATAAATTCAAACTGCAGTATTATTGACTTTGTCATGCACAGGTTTATCCACATGGTTCAACAGACACACTGCCTTTTGCCACAATGGGTTCAGGGTCCCTCGCTGCAATGTCAGTATTTGAATCGAAGTACAAAGAGGACCTCTCAGTAAGTACCACTTCCTGCTAGGTTGTACAACCATTTTTGTTCATATTTCCTGTATTGTTTGTTTTGTGCCAAACTGTCGATGCTATAATTTGTTGCTGTGAGATGTATTTGGGTGGTGCTTCTGGATTATATGATCATATAGATAAGCTAAACCGGTGGACAGTGACAGACTGACATACAATATTCATATATTATATGTTGATTTGAAAACTGTGGTTGTAACTTTTATCATGTAAATTATGTTTCATTGTCCAGAGAGAGGAGGGAATACAACTTGTATCCGAAGCAATTTGCGCTGGTATCTTCAATGACTTGGGTAGTGGCAGCAATGTTGATGTTTGTGTAATTACAAAGGTATGGATATCTGACAAGAATTGTATGCAATCCTTTCAAATTGCCATACTACATAAAGAAAAATGATAACAGTTCAAATAACAATATTAGCCCCCACACACAAAACTAACATAACATGGGGTAGGTTCTTTTGGCTGTGGCTTTTTGCTTATAGCTTTTGAATTTTGACTATTCGCGAGAGAGTATGAAGAGAGAGAATCGTATACAATTTTAGCTGGTATAGCTGAAGTTGGTATAGTATGTACTACAATCGACTTGTAGATTCTGTCTCGAAAAGACACACCGTTTGAAAGCTTGTTACTGTAGTAGAAGTCAACAACCATAAGTATGAAGCCCAAAAGAACCTAGCTATGGTTTTGTCTTGATCTGTGATAACTGAGAAAACATGCTTGATGAATTGGCATTATTATCCATTTTGCTAGACCCACCCTCCCTCACTGACAAATCTCCCATTGATGTTACCAGGGTAAGACGGAATACTTGAGGAACCACCAGTTGCCAAATCCTAGGACTTACGTCAGCTCCGTGTGTCTACTCCGGCCCACATGCGACATGTGCCATATGCCCGCGCCATCGACCCGCACACCCATGTAACCGGAGTCGGCTTTGATACAGTAACACCCTTTGTCCACATTCGGATAGGCCATGCACATGTAGCAGGCACTTTCGACAAACTGGTAAGAACTTGTACCACTTTGTTGATGTTTTGTATTACTGAATCGGGTTATGAACAATGAGGGTCGTTTGAAGTTATAACCTATTCCTTTGTTTTCAGAGGTATTGTCCACAAAGATTACTCCATTGAAACCTAAGGTCGAGGTTACTGTGGGGGATGCAATGGAAGAGTGATCATGTCTGGCTCTACTCAGTGGTTTAAGCGCCAGGATGTTACCCATAGTTTAACATTCACTTGAACATATGGTGCGAGCCTTCCTTTCTTCTTTTGTTGTACGTGCTGAATTTAGTGCAGAATGTTATGTTACACAGATTCCTTTTCTTATGAGATTTGATACATTCATAAGCACTTATTAGTTCTGCTGAAACCATTGGCTAAAGGCCTGTTCTTTAACGGCTTCTAAAAGCGGCTTTGGCTTTTGCTAGTACTAACTTTTAAGGTTAAGACGAGGTAAAATTGTAGTACACGTTAAAAGCCCAATATATGTATCAACTAAAATCGCAAACGGGTATTTCTCTCTTCGTAATCTCTATTGTAAACAGCTAAAATTCAAAAAATTCAGCCAAAAATCATAAACCGCAGCCATATCAAACAGACCCTAAATTTGGGTAATTATCCTTGCTTATTAGTACTACTACAGTTTTTTTACATGGATCAGTTTGTGGAGCTTTGTTAAAGATTACAAAGTAGCCTTGTGGGTTAACAAAATGACCTTGGAATTTTTTCTAACTCTACAATTTTACAGTTAACGCTTAAAAGAAACAATTATGGTTATAAAAGGGCAATTGTAGGCAACATTGGATATGTAATTCCCCTTTTATTTTAACTGTGCAATTTGACCTTATGAAGCAACATTTTGGTTACAGACTGCTTCCACTTCCAACATGGGTAAACTGTACATGCTGGAAACTAGGAGGTGGATTTCTGTCACCCCAGAAAAAGGGAATGAAACTTAGCTACCTGCTAGCTATCTTTCCTGCATGTATAGCAAAGTATTTTTTGCCTACTGTTACTCAACATTTTTGCACTGAGATTGAAAACCTGCAATCAGGGCAGCCCCTATCCCTGAACCGTCATCTGCATCCTTGACGGCAACTGACTTCAGCGCCTCCTCTCCTAGCAACTCACCCAGTGTGCTTTCCAAGCATTTGCCGATTTTGGTGTAGTGTTCGAACATTCCGCCATCAATGGCGATGACTGCCGGCGGAGCCATATCTCCCAAGCTTCTTGAGGATTCCTGCAAGCCCTGCAGCGGCCAGCCGCTCTGCTCTTCTTGCCACAATGTCACAGATTTCGACAACCATTATTC
This sequence comes from Dendrocalamus sinicus, assembly GCA_036346575.1. Classification (NCBI taxonomy): domain Eukaryota; kingdom Viridiplantae; phylum Streptophyta; class Magnoliopsida; order Poales; family Poaceae; genus Dendrocalamus; species Dendrocalamus sinicus. Next base: position 4,566,769 of record CM070642.1, read on the forward strand.
TTGTATCTAAGGATGTACCGGTAATCTGCAAGCATATCATGTGACTAGTGCATACACAAAGATGCGCATGGATGAAGGACTGCCGAGCAATGGTCAAAGAGGTAGCATGCCTCTAGGTTTTCCTCCTGTTTTCAGCTGCGATCTTCAGATCAGATGTTCACCATGGTGCATTGCAGAAATGAGTGGAGTCCTGGATACCACATAGACCGAGATTTATCAGCGCACTTAAACAGTCTGTTGAGCATCAAATAGGATAGGAGCATGCATTTTATTTTCAAAACACAATAGGATTTGAATCCTGGATTGCTGATCATTGACATTATACATTTTCAGACCACAATAGGATTTGAATCCTGGATTGCTGATCATTGACATTATACCGTCGCATTAGAGCTCCTACTGCGAAAAGGTAGGCAAACCCCATACCGCAGAAGGAAATGAGTTTTAAGCTTAGTGTGATCAATATTGCCGAGAATTGCAGATTGCAGGGACATTTTAAGCAGCACCCTCCTGACGATTTTCCCTAAATACATTCCCGATATTAACTTGTCGTAGATCTGAAAGAAGCCAAACATACTTAAGTGAGCCAACAGTGTCAAGGGCGGACTATTGGTGTCTTTTGTAGTGAACCTTGCCTGCTCTCCCGGATTTAAGCTTTCCTTGTCTAATGCTTGATCGTATTTAGTGACTGGAAGATGGGATGAATAGAAGTTACCCCATTCCATATTGATGACCTGAAATACAGGAAAAGCATTAAGAAATTATTTGGAAATACAATAAAATAGTCCAGTAGAATCCAACACATATGTGCTCGAGTACTGCACAACTACTAGGTTTTAAGTGAAAAGTATGGCCTTTAAACCTACCATACCCCTGAATTGGGCAACTCTCCTTCCCATTTTTTATAGCATTTGCCTTCTCAACATATGCGGCATTTGTGCCAGTACCAAATATCACACCTGCGACAACATCTTCATCATAGTATCTGGCTCCAGCCAACGTCCCAATAGCATCATTAATCTATTTCATTAAAAGATCTCTCAGGGTGTGATGCTTTTTCTAAGATTACAGATAGATTATCTTTATTTAGGAGCAATGGGCCAATGGCGATATATAAACATGTCAGCACTTACCAATGCAGCCACATGCGTGTCCAGACCTTGCTTCTCCACAGCCCTTTGCAGTTCAGCCGCTACATCTTTACCCACCTGATTTCAGAGAAATGTTAATTCGATGGAGAAGATGCAACTATAAACAGTCAAGCTATTTCATTTTTCATGCGTATACTTGATCTGACAAACATAGTTACTCAAATAATTTAGTAAATTTCCTTTTCCATTATGGCTTGACTGAAATGACAATATGGGGTTTCAAAAAGCTGTAATGTTGGCATTATAAATTTTACGCTGCATAATGTAAAGAGATATGTCGAATTTGTGAGCACAAGGAAGTCTTACAGCATCACCGATAGAGCATGCCTTTGTCCACTTGACAAGGGTACCCGATGCAACAGACCGCTGCCTCACTGGGAAAGAAAATTTGAATCCTAGTTCTCGTCTCTTCCCGTTTGATAGGTTAGTACCTTTTTCTTCGTCACAATCAAACCAAGAAACCAGCTAGCATCCGGCCACGAAACGTCTGTAGTTATACCCTGAACTAGGGGTGCAAACGGGTCGGGTTAATCCCGACCGATCCGGCACCGAATCCGATTGGTACCGAATCCAATTGGTACCGAATCTGGAGAAAAAATATGGGTTATGATATGGTAATAGTAATATCCGTCCGAATCCGATACGTCTTCAAGTATGATTTCATGTTAGTGCTACTATTTGACGTTTCATTTTCTTTTGCAATGGTAAAATAAAATCTTCTACATCAGCTATTAAGTAGTAACATTAAGTTCTTGACAGTACATCCTCCTACTCCATTTGCTGTACTGCATGCATTCCTTACAAACGGGTTAATCCCGACCGATCCGGTACCGAGTCCGATTGGTACCGAATCCGGAGAAAAAATATGGGTTAGGATATGGTAACAACAATATCCATTCGAATCCGACCCGTTTGCACCTCTACCCTGAACGTCCGGCCCAAAAGAAAGGAAAGAGAAGGGAATAGTTTCACGGACGTGATACCCATGAATTGATGATATACAAATAAATTCAAGGCCCCTCTCAATCAATAGCAATACGAACTAAGTGGGCTGCATGTGAGATGTTGGGCTTCCTGTAATTTTTAAAAATCGTCCAAGTAATAATATAATAACCTATATCTCTACTGACATAAAAGGGGTTTGTCTATTAAAATTTAAGGTGCTAGGCTCCCTGTAATTTTTGAAAATCATCCAAATAATAATATAATAATCTATATCTCTACTAACATAAAAGATCTGTTACAAAGCATGGATATCTTACTAATATCCTAAAAAGTGGATGATGAATAATATCATATCAAAATCTCACATAGTAACAAAATTCTAATCCATAGAACAAACATTCATCTCTCCTGAATTTAGCAGTAGCATGGAAGTAAGCAGCCTAATAATTCTAGTTGTGAGCACAGGTTTACATAAAATTGCCCATTGAAATCTGCAGTCTTCATCATTAAATCTATCTATCAAGCTAACCTGAAACCGATAAAATACCACACGAATGGATCATATTTTAATGCTCTCGACATAATAAGGAGTTAATATTTCTACTTTGTAATGACCCAGACATCCACATCCATGAGTTCAGTCAAACGGCCATCTTGTTCTGGTCCTTCCATTAACAGGCGCACTTATTATATCATGCTCAATTATAAATTTATAATATCATAAAGACCATAGTCAATAAACATAAACTGCATATTGTTAATTTTTCCTCAATAAGATGACAATCAGCACAATAAACGACCTGTTTAAAGAGATTCATTTTTTTCAGACAGCATGAACAAAAATCACAATAGGTGATCCTAGAAACATTTTGCTTTTCTTCTACTGTTACTTACACAATCAAAACAAGAAAGTAAAATATCAAGACTTCCTCTGATCAGACAAAGCAACAAAGACGTATGGACAACCCAGTGGGGAGCTTATCGACGTAGGAGAGGAGCATCTTGATCCTGCTCCCACCCTCCTCCAGGCCAGCGCCCATCTCGTCGGCCATCGCCGAGGCCACATCGCGCTGCAGCGACGCCGGCGTTGGCACTTATCCCGGAGGTCCCAGCACCACCTGCTCCGCCATTGCCACCGCGGCTGCCGCCATGATCCGAATTCCCAACAAGCAAGTCAAGAAACAAGGACAATTTTTGGATTCAAGAACTGAAATAGGAAGGAGAAAAGCGGCGAGAAAGGCAGCATCTTTATTCTTTGGGCTCGAGAACTGAAGGGGGAAAAAATACTCCGATACCGAAGAAGATTAGGAGCTCAGGAAAGAATTGGTACGACATTCGATAGCTCGATCAGGGAAAAAAAGAAACAATTTAAATTTAAAAACGAACAAGAGAAAGTCAGGATCTTTGAATTTGGGACAACTCGAAATATGGGGAGGCACGTGAAATCTGGCTTCATGGGCTCATCTTTTCGCGATCGATTGATCAGCTCGACGGGGAAAAAGGACAGGAAAAGGCGGGTGGTGCCTCGTGTGCTCTTGTGGACTCGTTTTGTTCCTAGCTTTTCGGGAACTGCACAAGAGCGTTTCCATGGGCGGATTATTTAAATAGAATCCAAGAATCAAATTGTCGGATTGGATGGATGTATCTGCGTCAGCTTGGCGTGGAGATGAAAGGAAGAGTTGGCCGGAGATGGTCACCCAGGTAAAACCATCTGAATTGTCCGAGTGAGAGCTTTTGTGTAAACCTGGTGCAGTGATTTCTGTGGATAAAACCAGACGATTTGCGGTGCAAAGAGCAATGCCCAAGAAATGAGCGTGAGGTTTGATGGTTAGTGGATTCTGGAAAGACGTTGTTAGGGTTGTAAATTTGTTTTTCCAGTTGTGGTTGTAGTCCCAGTCCTGTACGAGTTCGGTTATAGTCGTATACGAGTCCATGTCGTGGTCGTATACGAGTATAGTCGTGGTCGTACATGAGTCTGTGTCATAGTCGAGTTCGAGTTTGCTTCATAGTCGTAGCCGAGTTCGAGTAGTAGTCGTGGTTGTAACCGAGTCAGAGTCGTAGAGTACGGTATAAAAGGCAAAGCCATGTAACTGGAAGAAGGACGATAGAGGCCAAAGCTATCGGTGTGATCGAGAGGCAAGAGCGAGTGATCTGTGTGATCGAGAGGAAGAAATAAAGAAGAGAACAGCGGTTTGGCTCTGAAAAATCTATCATGTTCGTTGTGTTCTCAGATGTGGTAGTAAAATAACTTACGACCACGGTGAGCAGGGGATTGCAGGCGTGGTCGTAAAGGGGTTATGACCACAACGATTGAGCGGCAGCGTGCGCAGAGCAGCAGACGTGGTCGTAAGGAGTTACGACCACGGTGACGAGCTTAGGTGTCCGCAGGTAGACGTGATCGTGAGAAATTACAACCATGGTTGTGGAGTAAAAGCTGCAGTCGTAAGACATTACAGCCATGCTTAACATAGCATAGTTGTTGTATTAATTGTTTAGTTAGCACTGTATTAATTTTTTGGTTGCTGATGGCTGATATTATGCTGATTGTTGATGGCTGTTGTTGGTTTTATTGGCTTCTACATTCAGGCTTGCTGGTTACTATGTTGAATTGCTGAGTGCTGGTTGCTTCATTCATTTGCAAGAGCTGAAGAGCATAAGGTGTTCAATGCTTCATTCATTCATTCATCCTAACCCAAGAGCATAAGGTACGCTTTATTCCAGTTCCAACTGCCCTTCCAAATTGCATCTTAGGTGGTGACGAACGCTCGCGAAAGGCCATCGCGCCCATAACCTAACCGCTGGAACGTAGTTGGAACTCGAAAGCGCCAGGCGCGCTTGCCGGCTCCGTCGCTGAAGAACCATTGGGTTTGCCCACCCGCCAGCCCAGGGCAGCACACGTATCCTCCGCCGGGCGCCGGCCCGGCCTTGCGCGCCCGCTCGTTTTGCGGGAAATCCCTTTCTCTCGGCCTGGTGTTTGCCTCGGCCAGCCCATCGGCTTCCGCAGCAACCGGCCCACAACTACGCTCCACCACACCCAGGCCTCTTCTCGTGGGCTTTCTCTTTGCGCAGGCCGCGTCGCCACTCCACCCGAGCTTGGGGCCGCGCGGCGTAGCCTCTCACGTGGGCGACTCCCAGTCCAATGACCCCATCCCGTAGCGCGCCTGGCGTCAAGCGGGCCGCCGCTCGCACGGCTGGCCCAGCCGCGCGCGCAGCAATCACACGGTCGCTGCGCCGCCGTTACGTCCGTTTGGGCCGTGGGTAAGGGAAGGTCCCGTGACTCTCGTCCGCGCCGCCCGACGCCCGTACTCGTCCGCTCGACACGTCGAGGTCGCTCTCGATCCACGTGCTACGGCTTTATTACTGTAGATTTTAAATGATATTTTTAAAGATGTGATCTATAAAATAATTACGGTAATATTGTGCCATCATTAATTATATCGATTAAAATTATATACAACTATATCTCTTTATATTCTTTTAAATAAATAACTATAATTCAAAAGCTATATACTAGAATCCGCCTACCAGAATTCATCACCATCGAGGGACGAACGGATCGCTGGCGCATGGATTTTAGCCGCCACGTTCTCGTAGACCGTGGCCGGGGCAGCCTTCAATTCCTCGTAACCACGCTCCACGCACAGCATTTTCCGGAAATCAATTAGTAAACTCACCCAGTCTCCTTTGGCTGCGGAGAGAGACCGGCCAAGATTGTCTCACCCTGAAGGTTGTTTGACCGGAGCGGTGTCTAGCAGGAGAGAGTATCTCCGTAAATACGACGCTTACGTAGGGGTATAAATATAAAATACGCATGGGGCACGAGAAAAGGTGAAAACAAATCCAAGGAGTATGTAGGGCAACAAATAAAATACGCAGGAGAGCAACAAGGCAGGCAGCTTTAGATCGTTGCCTCCCATGCCTTTGCTTGTAGGGCTCGGATGTTTTTTGGCTGAAATTCATGGGGGTGTTCAAAATTTGCATGAGTGGCCTTTGATCCTTTTGTTCAAGCATATGATTCGCACATGATATCTGCAGTGCTACATGACAACCGAGAGCTGCCAAGAGCCTCAAACAGATCACTCCGAAACATGCATGCCAAAACCAGCTCAAATATCCACATGCAACTTTGCAAAATGAGATTTTTCAGGTTTCGACCTTCAAGCAACACCTTGTGTGACTCGAAATTAAAACTTGGCAGGTCAAAGCTCTTGGTCGGGTGTTTGTCTCGGAAAACGATTATTCGTGCCAATCCGTTTCACAAGACCAGCAAATTAGAGCAAGTACAACAATGATCTTATAGCCAAACTAGTCAGCATTTTTGCTGATGTGGAGGAGAGAAGAGAGGAGAGCTTGGCTCTCATGCAAGCAACAAGCTGCACACGGGAGCCTATGCAGTGGTGGGTCCAGATAATAAATGTATGTGAGGAGGAGTAGGAAAGAGAATGTGAAACATGGTACCACATAATAATAATAAAATCTTTTATAGACAAATAGAAGACAGATTATTGTATAACTTGGCTCTTATAACTTGACTTATAGCCAAACACTTGGCTCTATTATTGGACTTGCTCTTAGGGATGGGGTGTGTGTGACTTCGGCTGGGTTCAATAGACTGAAGGCTCGTGGGTTTAGATTTATGTTATAGTAACTAAATTTTGGAAGATATATTTTTTAAATCAGTATAGAAGTGTTTATATAACATTCGACTATTTTTTAAGGCAAAATTAGTCAGATTTTAGAGCGTTGGGCGATAATCCAACGCTCCAGATCTTTTTTTTTTTGAGAGAGGCTTGTATGAGTGGATCTATTAGATAGAGATCCAACACTCCAGATCATTTTTTTTGAATTGGAGCTTGTATGGGTGGATCCGTTGGATGGAGATCCAACGCCCCAAATCATTTTTTTGGAGGGGGTTATATAGGGATCCGTTGGATTGAGATCCAACACTTTAAAATCTGACTAATTTTACCTTTAAAAATAGTCGTATGTTCTATAGCACTTTTTTTCTTTTTATATTCTATCAAACAACCGGTTAGAATTCAAAGAAGAGCTAAGTCAACTCAGCTGTTTGCTTTCCAGATGTGTAACCATGCTACTGCCTGCTCTAATTTATGGCGTGGATGCAGTAGTTTCGATGCGTGAAACAAGTCAAGAGCCACTCCGGTTGTATAGTCAGACACACAAACCAGTACTAGTACTGGTACTGGCAGTGAAATGGGTGTTACAAAAGTGCACATTTCATTTCAACCTCAGAGTCAGCAAGCACCAGCCCAGTACTCCGACTGGCTGGCTGAGTTGACTCGAGAAGTCGAAACAGTACGTCGAGCCTTCACAAGGTCACAAGGATTTGAAGATATCAGTCGTACCGACTCCTGTACGAGCTCCCCGCCCCCAGCTTGATGCTCCCTGCCATGCGAGCACTGCCACTGCAATAGTTCACTGCATGTCATGTTAAAATCACGCACAGCAACAGTGGTAACATTTTTGTAGATGCAGCAGAGGCGACACACCTGATCCTGCACGTGTGACTTTCGAGGACATGAGGTACATGCTTGCACAGACCCATGCCATGACTCCAGTAACATCAGCAGCACTGCAGCAGCATGTACGCGCGCGAGATCACAAACTCAAATTACAAACCACGCCACGAGCGGCTATGGGACTGTTCTTTTCGGCTGCGGCTTATGATTTTTAGCTGAAATTTTTGAATTTTGGTTATTTATGGTACAGATTATGGAGAGACAGATACTCATTTGCGATTTTGGCTGGTACAGATGTTGGGCTTTTAACGTGTAGATCGTTTAACTTGTAAACTCCGTCTTGAGAAAATACCCTATTTAAAAGTTAAGTACGGTAGCAAAAGCCAAAAGTCGTCAGCTTTTGACTTAAAAAACAGGCCCGATCTTTTCTTTTACACGGATGGTTTCTTTTTATAAAAGCATGCACTACTGTGATCCGATCCATTGTGTTACTGACGAGCGACGCCGCTAACTAAAGAGTTAGCGTAGAAATGAGGCCATTTTACGGAGCACAGTTCTCGTTCTTCCCAGTGGCTTGTTTAAACGTGTTATCGGGTGGGTTTTTCAGCTATATTTTATTGTGTATGGTTACAATTTATGATTTTCTGTCCTTTTGTGAATATATGTATAAATAAATCAGATAACAATAAATCGATAAGTCACTTAAATGTCACTGACGACGCGGCTAACTAAAGAGTTAGGGCCTGTTTGGTTCATGACCAGAAGTTGCCTAGCCACAAGTTAGGCGTGCCACAGTTTTTAGGTAGCTGTTTGGTTCACTGACGTAACTGTGGCATGCCACACTTTCTTAGCACCCGGCCCCACACGTCATAGACTCAGTTTCTTGCCAAACTTTGCCACAAGTGTGGCTTCGATTTTGTTAGCCACACTTTCTGTGGCAGCCACATATTGCCTAAACTTAGGCATGGCAAATTTAGGCACCAACCAAACAGGCCCTTAGTGTAGAAATGAGGCCATTTTGTGGAGCACAGTTCCTGCTCTTCCCGGTGGCTTGTTTAAACATGTTAACAGCTGGGTTTTTTTTCGCTACACTTTATTGTATATGGTTACGCGCAGTTTATGATTTTTAGTTTTTCCACGAATGTAAGTGTGAATAAATAGATAAGTCACTTAAAAACACTATTTTAATAAATTATTTTAAAATAATGATAAAAAAATCACCCGATTTACTTATGTGAGAAAAGCCATAAATATTAACTAGACTCCCTGGTGATCGGTTGGGCTTAAAAGCTCATGGCTTATGGCTGAAAACACTGTAGCTGGCTGAAAAAAAACACTGACAGAGCCTTATTTAACATAATTAAATTTAAAAATTTAAAAATTTAAAAAATGTTAACCCATTACGTATAATACAAACAAATACGGGAAAAAAGAAACCGACAAAAAAGCTCATCAAAAAACCAAAAATTCAGAAAAAAATAAAATTTATAAATAGTGAAAAATAAGCTGAACCCCAAAAACTTAAGCTCAACTGATCACTGCCAAGAATCTTATCACGGTGGGTTCTTACTCGTTGCTGCGTATGCATATTCCCTAGACCCCACGCTGTACATCCTTGTCGATCCTATACCTTTATCTCGGTGACGTCACCGCAAAGATCCATTGCACCGTCGTCGCAGTGTGTGTCATGGCACCCTTTTTTGCCACACCGGCCTAGCTAGCCTAGAGGCCGTTGTCCGTCGGGCATGGAATAGGAACTACAAGTCAAACTGCTATTCACGAGCGCTCGAAGCAAAAGCCACTACGGCCGCTGCTGCTCATTCGTGTTGATCCTGCTCGCTTTGACATGGACATCAACATGATCGCATCGATCCCTCGTTGATCACCGTACGTTACGCTGTACACATATATATACGCTCCCCATCTCTATCTACGTACGTACCTCTCTCTCTCTCTCTCTACATATATATACTCTTTTTTTTTGTGTGTGATCTCTCTCTCTCTAGATCTCCTATGTACGCATTTCATCGGCGATCTCCTGCTTGCTTCTTACGTACGTACATACGTACGTACGTGTGCGTTGTCTCGTTGCGATGCATGGCAGGCCGGGGTGGTTGGCCTTTGCGCGCGTTGCGTGCGTCTGCGCCTGCGTTTTTTTAGCCCTGCCGGGCACGTACTGGCAAAGTTGGCGCGCTGTGAGGAGACGAAAAAAGAGGTGGAAAACTTTGTATTTTTCACCGTCTTATGCTTATTCGCTCGACATGGCAGGACTCTACAACGCCATGTTTACCCAAAACTGCGTCACTCGTGGAGTACAAAACTACAGTGGTATCACAAGCGTCGGTTGTTTGCTTTCCAGCTGAGTGCACCGCTAGATACTAGTAATAGTTTTTTTTTTTTACTTTATCCTTGATGACACTGACCTTACGGGTTCACAAATCACAATGTGTGTGTGTTAGTGTGCAGATTATCATCAGTCCCAGCTTTACGGCCATAGGGTATGCCGTAGGCCATAGCTTCCTCCTATCTTTTTGAACTCGCCCTGCCTCTTTTTGAATGCTGAGCTGAGCAGCGAATCCTCTGCTTGTTCTCATGCTCTCATGGCAGAATGCATGCCATCACTTGGCTGCTAGTAATGCACTTGTTTAATGGCGTGCATCTAGGTTGTGCGATGTAACTCTCCGTCATTTATGAGTAGTATTTTGCTCCTTTCCTGGGCATTGTTTTTTTTGTCCTGTGATGGCCGCCTCCCCATTTCTTTTTATTCGAAACCCGCTCCTTCCTCCCTCCCCACCTCCAGGCTCCGGCCGTTTCCCTCTCTTATTCAAACCTCCGCATTTTTAACGCCACCTTTTTCTACACTTAACCCTCACGCTCTCTCCCCTTGGAGTGTTACTGCTGTTTTGTTTGGCTTAGAGCGAGGCCTGTCTCGCCGGCCGGAGCTGCGAATTCCGGCGATGGGCAAGGCGGCGCGGTGGCTACGCAGCTTGCTGGGCGGCGGGAAGAAGGAGCAGGGGAAAGAACAGAGGCGGGCCTCGGCGAATGCCGCTCCCGGGGACAGGAAGCGGTGGAGTTTTGCCAAGTCGTCGAGGGACTCGGCAGAGGCGGCGGCGGCGGCGGCGGCGGCGCTACGGTGGGAGGTAATGCGGCGATCGCGAAGGCGGCCGAGGCGGCGTGGCTTAAGTCTCTGTACGACGAGACCGAGCGGGAGCAGAGCAAGCACGCCATCGCCGTGGCCGCGGCCACTGCGGCTGCGGCGGACGCGGCCGTGGCCGCGGCCCAGGCCGCCGTGGAGGTCGTGCGCCTCACCAGCCAGGGGCCGGCCTCGTCGGTCTTCGCCGGCGGAGGCGCCGTCGCGGACCACCGCTGCCGCGCTGCCGCCGCAGTCAAGATCCAGACCGCCTTCCGGGGCTTCTTGGTGAGTGACCGAACTGCTTGTTACAAGAACAACACTGTTTAGTTCTGTTCTTGATCTGTTTTTTTTCAATGCTCTCATTTTTTCTCACTGTTCAAATAGATTCTTAACTTTTTGCAAAGCGCCATATTACAATCGTTTTGCAAGTTTAAGCAAGGATTAATTTGCGTAATATTTTCACAGGCGAAGAAGGCGCTGCGAGCGCTCAAGGCGCTAGTGAAGCTGCAGGCGCTGGTGCGCGGCTACCTGGTGCGGAAGCAGGCGGCGGCCACGCTGCAGAGCATGCAGGCGCTCGTCCGCGCGCAGGCCGCCATCCGCGCCGCTCGCTCGCGCGCCGCGCTCCCGCACCTCCTCCACCACCCTCCCGTCCGGCCCCGCTACTCGTTGGTACGTACGGCCTCGCTTGCGAGCGAAGCAACGTTACCTCAATGTCCTCGTCCGACGTTGTTCTATCCGTAACCAAATCTGTGCGTTTCTTGGGTTCGCAGCAAGAGCGGTACGCGGACGACACGCGGAGCGAGCACGGCGTGGCGGCGTACAGCCGCCGCCTTTCCGCGAGCATCGAGTCGTCGTCCTACGGATACGACCGGAGCCCCAAGATCGTGGAGATGGACACCGGCCGGCCCAAGTCGCGCTCGTCCTCGCTCCGGAGGAGCCCCCCGGTGGTCGACGGCTCCGGCGTCGGCGAGGAGTGCTACGCCAACTCGGTGTCATCGCCGCTCCTGCCGTGCCACCACCTCCCCGGAGCGCCCTTACGGATCGCCGTGCCGAGCGCGGGGCGCCACTTCCCGGACTACGACTGCTGCGCGCTGGAGAAGGTCAGGCCGGCGACGGCGCAGAGCACGCCCCGGTGCACGACTTACATGCCGGTGACTCCGGCGAAGAGCGTGTGCGGCTACAGCCCGTCGCTGAACTGCCCCAACTACATGTCGAGCACGCAGTCGTCGGAGGCGAAGGTGCGGTCGCAGAGCGCGCCGAAGCAGCGGCCAGAGCCTGGCGCCGTCGTCGTCGACGGCGTGCGGAAGAGGGTGCCGCTGAGCGAGGTGATCCTGCAGGCCAGGGCGAGCCTGAGCGGCGTCGGCATGCAGAGGTCGTGCAACCGGGTGCAGGAGGCATTCAACTTCAAGGCGGCCGTCGTGAGCAGCTTCGACCGCTCGTCGGAGGCGGGGGCCGAGAGGGACCGGGACATGTTCTTGCAGAGGAGATGGTGAAGCATCACTCAATCGCTCGATCTCGCCGGCTCGCCACCGCAACACGGTGGCACGCAACGCTACGGAGCATAACTAGCACTAGTAACAGGGACTTGTTTCTTGATTCACTTGTTCTCAGTGTTCTTGTTACTGCTTAATTTCTCGGTGTTCATGTTCTCTTATGCCTGCTTAAGTTTTCTACTGCTTCTTGCTTGTGGTTTGTTGCTCACAAGCGTGTGGGATGGAGGGTGAGTTTTATTCATAGGAGTGCACTTCCGATGTACATTCTTTCTCCTATCAAAATAACTTCTAGCTAATACTCGTCCGAAAAACAACTGCTACGTTCTTTTCTCTCTCTCTCTCTCTTATCAACCAGTACGGATATTTGCTTCACTATGTTGCTGCAGAGAAAATTCCATGTAATCCAATCACTCACCACACGGAACAAGGCTAGCTAGGTTCTAAAAAAATCCTCTGGATTCTACTATGATCATCATCTGGAGCCTAGAAATGGCTTAGCTAGCCGCTACATAAAACTCCAAAAAGGGCGAGGAAAGAACAGAATAACTAGGGATTTGAATGCATGATCTCGACACAACGTGTAGGGGATCGATCGATTGTCCCGTCAAAGGAGAGGAGATGCGAGATTGGATTCGGACTGGGTGGCCCGGAGGCGGGCGGGAGTGGCGCGCATGTGACCCGTCGTGCGACTGCGATCGATCGGTGTGGGCGCCGACCGGGGGACTGTAGAGGCATGAGGGCGCGGGTGGGGGCGGCGCGGATCGGCGGCCCCCTCTGCGCGCGCGGCTGCTCCCTCACCGTTGGAACGCAACGGCGACGCCTCCGCCCGGAAGGATTTCTCAGGTGCACTGTGCCGTTGTGCATGCACGCCGTGAGCTGCCTGCCTCTTGCCTGCCTGCTTGCTTTTGTAGTTTTGTTTGCTTGCTTGTTCTCTTCGCTGCTTCCAACTGTTGGACATGTCATTTTCTTTCTTGAGCCAGTTCGTACTGCTGTTCCTTTCGATTCCTGCTAGCTAAGATAAGCTAGCTACCTGTTGGTGCGGACTCGATCACTAGGCTCGTGCAACAGTAAGGGACCACGTGAGTATGTTTATAATGAAAACTTAGCATTTGTTTGAATTGAATTTGAAATTCATTAAATATTTAAAAAAATTTAAATTTCAAAGTTGCTATCTATCAAGGGCGGTCTAACCGGCCGGGGTTGGCGGTTGACCATAGGTCCAATATGACCGGATTCTGGTTGGTGGTAGGACCGCCGGTGCGGTGTGATCTAATTCTAGTTGGTGATTATTTTTTCAGAGAGCGTGTTTTGGAATTAGACATGTGCAGTCTGACTGGCCGGCGTTGGCAGTTGGATTGAAATCAAGTTGTGCGGTGTGATTGGCTTTGAAGATGCAGTTACATTGGTGGGTCGGTAAACCATCTGTTACTTGGCGGTATGACCGGTACAATCCAATTGACATGGGGGTGCGATTAGACTAGTGGGTGCGGCCAGAGAGCAGTGAAGTTTATTTTTGAGTTAGATGAGTGTGTGTGCACGGTATGGGTGCCGTTGGGTGGTTGTGTGGTGTTGCATGATGCATGATTTTAACTAATATGAGTCAAGTGTATGGAACTTGTGGTCAAGATAGTTGCTTGATATTTGGATATGCAGGTAGCTTGAAGAACGTTAGCGATCAGTTGCAATGGATCGAGACTAGGCGGGGGAGCTGAGGTTTGAGCGGTCGTGTAAGTCTAGTGAGGCTATATGGCTCAAACGGGAAACACAGGGTGTGTTTGGTTGCCTGTATCTCCTTCGTCCTAGATGAGTGGATCCGTATAATCTGAGAAAGAGCCTGTTTGGTTGCCTGTATGAGCGGATACAGCCTGTATGAGCGGATGCAAAATACGCCTCATCTGGATGGGTGGATACGCTCAAAATGAGCTTCACTAGCCATCCCGATGAGTGGATGCAGTGTATCTTATGCGGTCCCACGTGTCGACCTCTCGGGTTTGGTAGATCGCATCCGCTCATACAGCAACCAAACAACATCTTAGTTTTTTTGTATCCGCTCATACAGCCTCACCAAACATCTTCTTTTTCTGAAATACGATTCCACTCAGCCTGCATCCACTCAGCCAGGATATACGATGCAATCTCCATCCACGAACCAAACACACTCACAGAGAATACAAGGACCGTGAAGAGGTGAGTTGGTGTATGTAATGTGCCAAGTGACAAGACTGATACACGTATAGACAATTCAGGGGAGATCGAATGAATACGCAACGACTAGTCATTGGACACTATGGGTTATGTATCAAAGCACGTAGAGACGATTTGAGGTGAAGGTCAAGATGGGGTCAAGGGAAGGTGTCCGTAAGCTTCGTTAAAAGTATTTTGATAGATGGCTAAACAATGGGTTGATGCCTTGATTAAAACCGTTGTGCTGAGAGGCGCAAAAGAGAAGTGGTTTAAGTCAAGTAGAGTTGGAACTGTCAAGTTGATCAATCGCTAAGGTTAGTGGGTTGAGTCTTATAAACAGAATTCTATAGGAATGATGTACTCCATAGATTCCTCAAGTTGATCAATCATGGAGGGTAGTTAGCCAGTAATATCCTTATCGAATGACAATACTAACCAGAGTTCTATAGGAATGATGTACTCCATAGATTCCTCCATGTATATCGGATAGTAATTTTAAACCATCGTTTTGAGACATACAACTTATCAACACTTCGTGAGTTTCCCGCCTGTAAAGGGTACATTTGATCAGAGTGCATGATTTGGCTTCTTGAGCTGTACGATTAATCTTTACGTCATCTTCAGGAAGTGTGCCATGTTGAAGATAGTCATAGATTAATATCATCCAATCATTACTGGGGCCGATCTGTATGACCTCAGTGAAGCATCTTCGGAATGCTCGACTGCCAAGGATTTGTTGATTTGCTCGAGAAAACTCTAGGTGGGATACGTGATCTTGAGGAAGGCATCCGTGCCAAGTAGTCTTCCAGAAAGTTGTCATTTTTAGGAATATGTTGGATCTCAAAACTAAAGAAACATCTTTCGAATTTCCTAACTTCCACGAGATAAGATGACACATGGTTGAGAATCGCCTTGCACTAGTAGTCTATGAATCTCGAGCTCTTTGGCTGCCCGGAGTCCTACTTGTAAACCTTCATACTCTACCACATTATTTGTTGTAAAAAAGTTTAGTTGAATGTCGTATTTTATGTTCTCTCCAGCAGGAGATACCCAAACTATCCCAACCCCCAACCCTTTAACATCAAGGAACCGTCGAAGTACATAATCCACTCCTCGTAGTGTTTGTACTTGGGCCCTTGGGTGGGTTCGGGGTTTGTACACTCGATGATAAATTCTGCTAAAGTCTGGGACATGATTGCTGCTTGTGAAACTTGACCTAGAGGGTATTCAATCGGTACGACCACTTTTGTGGATCTGAAAGTAATGCCTTAGTTTTCTTGAAGTCATAAGGAGAACATCTATCAACTGTTGTATATCTAGATATTGTTCTTCTTGTTCATGTAAGACTTCGCTTACATAATATACTGGTCGTTCGATATTGTCACACTCAATGACCAGTACGACACTTACTGCTTGTGGTGTCGTAGCCAGGTATAAGAGTAATGTTTCTCTCGGTCTTGGAAAGACTAAGGCTAGGACACTTGTGATGTACTTTTTAAGATTTTCAAAGGCATTGTTTTCTTCCTTAGTCATCTCAAAAGTTTTGTGTTTCTGAAGAAGCTTAAAAAAGGCAATCTTTTTTCTGGATTTGCTTCAATTCCTCTAGCCGAAACTAGGAATCCACGAAGCCTTCTAAAGAAAACTCCGAACACACACTTCTCTGTATTTAACTTAAAATTATGTCTTCTTAAGTTAGGGAAAGTTTCTTGCAGATCAGATATATGATCTCTGATGTTGATGCTTTTCATGGCCAAATCATCAACGTAGGCCTTTGCGTTACGACCAATCTTCAGACTAAAGATTTTTTTTGCATTAACCTAGTAGAATCAGTATTTTTGAGACCAAATGGCATCTTTACATAATAGAAGCATCGTATGGCTTGATGAAGGAAGTTTCTCCTCATTATCTTTACTCATACTAGTCTAGTGGTACTCTGAATATGCATCTAAAAAGCTTAATAACTCGCACCCGGAAGTAAGTCAACAAGTTGATCGATATGTGGAAGGGAAAAGTCATCCTTCGGATAATATTTAGTGAGATATGTGGAATCGATTCACATTCGCCCTTTCCCATGACCTTTTCCAACCATTATAGGGTTGGCAAGCCACTTTGGGTGGTCGATCTTATGAACGAATCTAGCCTTGAGAAGCTTGTCGATCTCCGACTGAATTGCCTCCTTTTGGTCAGATGCAAAGCGCCTTGGCTTTTGCTTGGAGGCGTGAGATAAGCGACTCTTCCTATTTGGGGTCGAGTCTTGCCCCGACTAGTATATTCTAGAAGGTGGCACTAGCATTATTGAGTCCAAATGGCACTTTGATGTTTTTTGGAGTAGCAACCTTATCGAGTGGAACCTTGTTGATAGGTTAGAGGGTTTTGGGGTCACCTTTGGTCTCGAGTGCATGGCCTGCATGGAAGGCGAGTTAGCATTTTTGGTCAAATGTTCATCTACCAGTTCTACGTATTTATGATCGCATGCATATCCATCTTTCTATCCCCTTGAACCGTTATGACACATTTTGGTCCTAGCATTTTAAGATTCTGGTCGTAATGCGTGGCTACCAAGAATTTAGCTTATACCGATCGACCAAGAATCCTATTGTACGTGGTTTCAAAGTCTACCATATCAAATGAGATTTTCTCTATTTAGAAGTTATCTGGACTTTCGAACATAACTGTTAGAGAAACTTGCCCTACCGGTTTAGAGTAGATCCCAAAACTATGTCATAAAAGGCATACTTCACAGGCTTTACTTTCAACTTGGAAACTTACATTTCTTCTAAAGCTCCCATAAACAAATTATTAAAAGAGCTATCACTATCTACTCGAACTCGATTAACTTTGCAATTATTTATGGTAGGTTCTACGATAATAGGGAACCTACCTGGTTGAGTTGAAGGGATGGGACAATCTCCTAGCTGAAGGAGATAGTTGTCTCTGACCACCCGGATGGCTTGATAGTGATTGGAGATTTGGTGAGGTTCACTTTTTGCTCCACAGTCTTGAGATGGCGTCTGGACTCATATGAGGAGGACCCATCGAAGATCACTATGGCTCCTGATTGTCCATCTCTTCATTGACATCCTTGTCCTTTTTGGAGCTTGGTTCCCTATCCTCCGGAATGTAAGGGAAAGGACCCTTACCTGAATAATAGTCTTCCAACTTCTTCTACCAGGTATGGCAGGTGCGCAGATCATGTCTTGTTGCTTGATGAAGTGGACGTCATCTTTTATTCCTTTTGGACTCATCAGTCATTGCTTGTGTCTTGTTCCTATAGGAATAGTTCATACCCTTAGTGAACTTATCTAGAATTGTAAGAACCTTTATGATAGGTCCTATGACAATAAAGAACCTACCTAGTTGAGTTGAAGGAATGTGGCAGTTTTCTCATCTAAAGGAGATAGTTATCTCCATGGCTTGATAGTGATAAGAGATTTAGTGAGGTTCATTTCCCGCTCCACATTCTTCAGATGGCGTCAAGACTTGTAGGATGAGGACCAGCCGAAGACCATGTCGACGGTGTGCTATGGCTCATAATAGTCCATCTCTTCATTACTATCCTTGTTCTTTTTAGAGCCCAGTTCCCTAACCTACTAAATGGAAGGGAAAAGACTCTTACCTGAATAATAGTCTTCCAACTTCTTCTGCCTGGCATGGCAAGTGTGTAGATCATGCCCTGCCGCTCGATGAAGTGCAAACCACCTTCTATTGTTTTTGGACTCGTCGATCGGAGATTTTACCTTGTTATGATAGGAATAGTCCTTCTTGCCCTTAGTGAACTTCTCTACAATCACAGTAACCTCGTTAGCATTGGCTTTGTGATTCTTCTTACCTTTAGGACACTTATTGGGTTTCTTCTCTTTCTTATCCAGGACGAGTTGAGGAATTTTCACTATTCAGTCGATGGCTTTCTTCCATTCAACAACCTCGCTAGCGCCTACGTACCTTTCGGCCATGCTGAATCGCTCAACGATCATCCTCGGAGGGTTCATGGCGATGTACTCCGTAAACCGTCGGTTCCTCAACTCTATTTTGAAAACCTGAATAACAAAGGAATCCTTAACCTCAAGAATGAAATTATGAACCTGGCTAAACCTCTTGATATACTATCGAAGAGTTTCTTTTGGTTCTTGCTGAGTTCGGTGGAGATCGTCTTATTTCCCGGGATGGTCGTACGTCCCTTGAAAGTTTGTGATCAACAGTTCGCAGAGCTGCTCCCAAGTGTAGATTGATCCGACCGGTTGGTTAAGCAAGCAAGACCAGGTGGACCCCTCGAGAATCATGGGCCAGTAATTTTCTATCACATTATGATCACCATCTACAGCCCTGATGGCGGTGGTGTAAATCTGGAGAAATTCTTATGGGTTTTGAGTTCCATTGAATTTCTCTAGTTTTGCTGGTCGGAATTTGTTTGGCCAGTGTACTATTTGAAGGCCTGATAGCCTGTGATCGAGTCATGGCGCCATCTTTGGAAATGAGCTGGATTGTTGGCGGTTGGAGACCGGTTCTTTCGGTAATCATACTGACAAACTTATGCTCTGACCTTGTTGTGGACACTTAGATCGTGTCTCCGACTGGCTGCTTGGTTCAGGTTACTCCACAGATCACTCGATCCAAGTGTTTGTTGCACATGACGAGGGGGAGGAGTGGCTTCATAGAAGAGCCCTCTTCCCTCGTGACTCCCTTATCAGAATCTTTGAGGAGATCTAGCTCTAGATGTCAGATTATTTCTAGTCCAACCACGCTGGCTTTTACTTAGAGAGGAATGCTCGGACGATGTCAGAGTATGACTTTGCTAGTTCCATTGTTCTCTATACATCTACGTGTGCCGCATGGTTTGCTGGAGGATTTCTTGCACTTGACCTGCAACTCGATCATATTCTAAAGTTTTCAGCAGAACAGGATCTGGGTTGTTTAAAATATCAAAAACTCGTTGCAAGTTTTGAATTATTACCGAGAGTCTTGAAGGATTCCTATTGATAGAAGATGTATGATGATTTGAGTTTCCCTCTGAGTCTCTCGCTTGTCCCGTTCAACCTGTCACGCACGGTGGGTTAGAAGCAGGTGGATTAGCCGATTGATGTCCACCGGTTCCATTACCTCCACCGTCTCAGGGTGATTGAGCATTTTCACCGTTTCGACCAACAGGTCCAGGTGGGTTCTGTCATGAAGAATAATGCACGACATCTCGATCGGCATCACCGATTATGTTAACTTTGTGCCTCCAACATGAATCTCACGATAAGCCCCCATCGAAACTAAGGGATAACTTTCCACCTCTTCGGCAAGGTACCTCCACAATGGGGAACAATTGGAAATTACTATCTCTTGTGGGCTTTGTGGTAGACTCAGCCTCATCCAGCAAATTGCTAATCGGATGCTAAGCATTATCATCTTCACCTGGCTTTTCACTGGTGGTAACTTCATTGACACCACGACCAGGTATCGGTCAACTGCTGGAATACGTAGGAGCCATTGGTGAATAGCATTTGCCCATGACTGTATCAAGAGTACACTGACCCTCGGATTGCAGCGTTGAGCTTTTGTCGCCGTTTTTGCAATTTGGAAGCACCGAGCTTGCACAGATATTGGGCATCCGAATCTGGTCAAAAAACCAATTCATCTAGGAGTGGTGTGATGGGGGTAGCGAATCTTCTTCCATTCGGTGGATCTCTCTAGTTTCTACGAGCCATAAGACTGGGATGGAAGAGGATGATGACGACACATCATGTTCCTTGGCGTGGATGCATGCATCCACGTTCAGGTGGGCACAGTCCACTAAGTCAAACCAGTTCTCGTTGTCTCAAGTCCCAACCATAATCGCATGAGCGATGATAATAGAGAATAGAGACGAATAAGGATTGCTGAACAAAGAAGAACTTCAAGGATTCACTATCTTCTTTTGTGCGGATGACACTAGCTGTCGATGATTGAGTCGTCGATCTTATAAAATAATATGAGGAAAATGACTAAAATCGTTGGGAGACAACAAGGATGCTCTTTATTACTACGAACTAGTTACAGAATGCCTTTAATAAGGTGAGAGACTAGCCCTAATTACACTAAATTAAATGAGATGTAAATTGTCTTTATCGTTCAGCCTTAAATACCAACAAAGGGACGATAATTATCCACCGGGGAAGATGCCTTGTGGAATCTGCGCACTGGATAGGGAGGCAGTTATTGTTAGAAAGAGAATACTCGATCATTGGTTGTTGTCAGTGGAAGATAAACGTTTGTAACAACCACGCATCAGTTGTTGTCAGAGATTTAAGGTCAAAGCATTGTGTTGTTTGGAGTGGATAAGACATGTGTTCTATTCATCTCACGGAAGAAATATCTTGGAATCGGGTCTAGAGACTAGCTCATGGACTCTCCGAGAAGTCATCCAGTCGGACAACATACATAGTGCTTCTCCAACTAAGGTATTCGGAAAGCAACCTCTTGAGGCTTACGACCACGAAGGTTTTTTGGCCTTAATTATATATTAAAGCCGTATTTAGTGATTTATTCAATCCTCATCAGTCCGGTCGCCCCGTTTGTGCCAAAGTTTTCAGAAGGAATGAAGTCGAGGAATATGTACAGTGACCTGTGTGAGCAGTCCAAAGGGCATAGTGTTTCCATCGTTTCGGCAACTTTGCGCCCCATGAGCCTGTTCATGGACGAAATGAAAGAACTAGTGAAGGTGGTTGTTGCCAGTGGAGCTGTTGAGGGAAGCGACGAGCACTACTATGTGAGTTAGCTTTTCTTGCACGTCCGTTACGTGAGATGTTTGACAACTTGACCACTCTAGAGGGCCGACTCGACTGGCATTTTTTGTTGCCTCATGAGCAATTGAAATCATTGTAGATGTTATCCTCGTCTCCTCAGAACTAACACAATGAATTTAAATAAAAGCTAATATGAATACAACAACTTCTAAAAATCGCTTCTTACTGTACTACTATTTATTTTTTTAAAAAAAAACATACCATCTCCGTATCCACAAGCGACCGGCAGATGCGAAAGCGCCCCTTCATTTGTTCCTGCACATCGATAGAGTAGCAGTACTACTAGAAACTGTGCGGCGAGCTGACCGCACAATGGATTGATGGGATTTCACTGTTGGCCCACACTCGCCGAGCCCACGGAAATTCTACTAACGGAAAAGGCGACATTCAGAAGAACCACACCCAATTAAACTGCCTTGAGTTAATGGCGCGAGCTGCGCCTGGGCGTAGTAGCAGTAGTACTCTGCCTAGTAGTAGCCTACTGGACTCTTACAGTCTTTTTACCCTACACAGAATGGTGGCCCTTTCTATTAACTGCGCTAGGTCCAAGATTTCTCTAACGCGGATGGAGACTAATAAATTATGTGCTGCAGCGATCGACCATCTGATTTAGATCTCGCTCATTTCAAATTGAGTTTATACCTTCTAACTTTTTTCACTATTTAATAATTTTATCTTTTTTCTATTTTTGGTTTTTTTTTATTAGCTCTTTTTTCCGTATTCGTTTGTACTGTCCGTGACGGATTATCCAGTTTTTTCTATTTTTAATTTTTTTAAATTTAATTACGCTAAATAAGCCATCGTCAGCTACAGTGTTTTTCAGTCAGCTACCGTGCTTTTCAGCTATAAACCACTCAAAATAAGCCCTTTTGAGCAAGGCCTTATGCGTGTGTTCTTTTTTTTTTACTATAGTTTATAATTTATAATTTTAAATTCTATCTGGTCGTGAGATACAGTATATAAAAATAATAATCATATATAATTTTAGCCGGTATAGTCAAACTCAGTATACTTTTTACTAGAATTTTTTTATTGATTTCACCTAAAAACATACTATTTAAAAATTAGTTACTATAATATAAACTATAAGTGAAAAAAGGCAGAAAAAAGATAGGATCTCAGCATATGGTGGTACTTAGGGGTGAAAACGGGTCGGATTCGGACGGATATTGCTGTTACCATATCCTAACCCATATTTTTTCTCCGGATTCGGTACCAATCGGATTCGGTGTCGGATCGGTCGGGATTAACCCATTTCGCTTGCACCCTACTTGTTTGTAAGGAATGCATACAAGGCAAGAAATGGAGTAGGACGACCGACTTGATGTTACTATTTAATAGTCGATGTGGAAGATTTTATTTTACCATTGCAAAAGAAAATGAAACGTCAAATAGTAGCACTAACTCAAATCAAACTTGAAGATGTATCGGATTCGGACGGATATTCGGATTCGGACGGATATTGCTGTTACCATATCCTAACCCATATTTTTTTCTCCGGATTCGGTACTAGTCGGATTCGGTACTAATCGAATTCGGTGCCGGATCGGTCGGGAGTAACCCGACCCGTTTTCACCCCTAGTGGTACTACAGGCATCCGGATTGAGGTTTTCAATTGGGTGGGTGGGGGAGGGGGTGTTTGCAAGATCCGAATGCTTTGTCTCTTGCTGCAGAGTGGTTCAAATAGACATTTTTTTCTTGGCGAGGAATTCAAATAGACAATCTTGAACAGTAGAGGAGTTCCAGCTTCCACGAGGTGACCCTTAGCTGAACAGTGGAAGAACTCAAATAATAGTACGCATGACATCGACTTGGTTACATTGCTATGGTGCTAATGGGCTGGATTTAAACGGGTTAAATGGGGTGGGTCCTTAATCGGTTTAATTTTGGATGGGTGAAAATGGGTTGAAAGAGTGAACGGGTTGAGTTAGGTTACCACATAAAAAGGGTTGGGCTAGGGTGGGATAGGTTTAGAAATTTTAGGTTGAGATCCATTGTGCATAGGTTCAACTTGTGCCGTGGCCTAATGGAGTGGCACTTGGATTATCCATAGGTTTAGACTACCATACTCAGTTATAGATTCCTATAAAAATATGTGAGAGCCACTTGTGCACATGTGCCTGCTAATTACATACATAATTATTTATAACAAACTTCAATCTATTTCGTAAAACTTTTGTAGTGTGAACGTGAGGTTGAAATTTCAAATATCGAAAACTTCCTATAAAAACATATGGGATTTACGTGTGCACGTAGCCCTATCATTTTGCATAGAGTAGCTCCCATATACGCAGAATCGTCTTTAATAAATTTTAATTGATTGTAATAAACTTTTGTGGTGTGAAGGCGATATTGAAATTCCAAATACTGAAGTTTTACGAAAACTTCCTATATAAAATATGTGGGGCCCACGTGTGCGTCTAGCCCTATCAATTTGCACAGAGTAGCTCCCTTACACACATAACTATTTGCAACAAATTTCAATCGATTTTGTAAAACTTTTGTAGTGTAAACGTAAGGTTGAAATTCTAAATACCGACGTTTTACAAAAACTTTCTTTAAAATCATGTGGCGTCCATATGTGCATGTAGCCTTGCTAATTTGTATAGAGTAGCTCCTCTATAGTCAAAATTATCTTCAATAAAATTTAATTGTTTTTGAGAAGCTTTTGTAGTGTGAACGTGAGATTGAAATTTTAAATACCAAAGTTCTATGAAAACTTTATATAAAAGCATGTGGGGCCCACGTTTGCGCCTAGCCCTGCCAATTTGCACAAAGTAGCTCCCCTACACGTAGAATCATTTGCAACAAATTTCAAAGTGTTTTGTAAAACTTTTGTAGTGTTAACACGAGATTGAAATTCCAAATGCCAAAATTTTACAAAAGCTTCCTATAGAAATATGTAGGGCCCATGTGTACACCTAATGCTGCCAATTTGCATAAAGTTGCTCCCCTATATACAGAATCATCTCAAATAAATTTTAATTGATTTCGTGAAACTTTTGTGGTGTGATCGCGGGGTTAAAATTCTAAATACCGAAGTTTTACAAAAAACGTCCTGTAAAACGATATGGGGCCTACATATGCACCTAACCCTACAAATTTGAACAAAGTAGCTCTCCTATACGCAGAATCATTTGTAATAAAAATTCAATTGATTTCGTAAAACTTTTGTAGTGTAAACGCGAGATTGAAATTTTAAATACCGAAGTTTTACGAATAAGTGACAGATTAGTAAATGGGTTAGGAAGTGGGTTGAATCCATGGGTTCGAATTTGATTGGGTTTAGTGGAAGGTAGTTTTGGTTAGGTTCGGTTTAAGTGGAAATGATTTGGGTTAAGTAGGGTTATGAACAATCTTTTATGGGTTAGATTAGAGTGAGAAGTTGGCTTTATATAAAATGAATTGGATTGGTTTTAAGTTAAATTTTAATCCATTAGTAGGCCTAGTAATATTGCACAACCAGAAAGCCTAAAACCTAGCTAAGCGCACGTACTAGTACTTCGCATTAGCATGCACGGCACTTTTGCCCTCGTTACATAGAGCTAGTACGCTATTTTGTGGAATGATCGGACAAAATGGCGTGCATCTCCCGGTGGCAATAAAACAAATTCATATCAGCTGTCAGGTCAACTGGGTGAGCTCATGGCCTCTGCTGCTCCATAAACAAGATCTGGTTTAGGTGAGCTCATGGCGTCCTGCGACCAAGTCCCAAGCCCAACGCATCGCGCATGTGAGCAGCGAGAAGAGAAAAGGAATAGTACTCATCCTACTCGTAGGCTCGAAGGTTAGCTGGTGGCTCCTGAGCGGTAACATCAAACTACCTCATTCATCCCCGTCTCTTTATATTAGTTTCTACTTCTTCATAAATCAATTAAATATTTAATTTTTTTAGAACAACCTTTTCATTTATCTTACTTTCGTATCACTTCAAAGATAGATCAATGGGTTATAGATGTATTATATATCTTATTTCTATCTTTCTATCTTACACTTATCTCTTCTTTATTTTTACATCATTTATCTTTTTTTTAAAAAAAACTATTTCTTCCTACGGTTAGTATTTGCTTTTTTTTAGCTAAAACTGACAAACTGTGGATCGCAGCAAAAAGCAATTAAGCAGAAGCGAACGCCCCGACGGCTAGCTTTCTTTTCAGCAATGATTAGGTTCTGATTCATAGGTGAGTAGAGCACTCGATATCTGGTCAGGGCCTGGGGCCCTGTGTAATGCTACTACAACCCATAGCTCCTGGCTACGCTCTCCCTGTCTCGTCTCAGGTCAAGTAGTGATTTCATCTCGTTCTTCCCCCTGTTTCGGCTTTGTGTGGGTTTTGCATTGCTGCCTGTTGCAGTGGTGCTCTGCACGGATCTTGAGGTAGGCTCCGCACTAAATAAGTTTAACTGTTGTTTTTATTTTTGATTTCCTTAAGTTAGAATTCATTTGAAATATGTCGGTTCCTTTGCATTGTCTGTAACGATATAGCAAATTTTTCTATAATTTTTTCTTATTTTTTAATTGAATGACTTAAAAAAAATAACAGTCGTCAGAGTATAATTTCAACCAAAAATTTCATGAGCCAAAGTCAGAACTTAAACTCTATCATTAAATTTATCGTTAAAAATACTTTCCTAATATTATATTTTTATAACTATATCTTAATGTAAAGGTGTAAAAAATAATGATCAAAGTTATATCTTCTGGACCATAAAAAGTAAAAATGTCAAAAAAAAAGTGATCCAAAGCATGTCGGTTCCTTTGCATTGTCTGTAACGATATAACAATTTTCTTCTATAATTTTTTCTTATTTTTTAATTGAATAACTTAGAAAAAATAACCATCGTCACAGTATAATTTCAACCAAAATTTCACGAGCCAAAGCCAGAACTTAAACTCTTTAGAGTGGGCCAAGTTTGAAAAATAGTGATCTTGATATGACGTTGTAAGATCTATACCATCAAACATTATAAAGTTTGATCACCAATATATTTTAAATTATGTAGATTGGCTATATAAAAATTATATCATTAAATTTATCATTAAAAATGCTTTCATAATATTATATTTTTATAACTATATCTTAATGTAAAGGTGTAAAAAATAATGATCAAAGTTATATCTTGTGAACCATAAAAAGTAAAAATGTCAAATAAAAAAAAAGAGATAGCAGTATGCTTCAGTTGTCCGTCAATAGCAAAAAAGGTCATGGGATCAAATCTCGATTTACACGAGGCCCCACCAACCAGTTGGCTAGCGTGCATCACTAAACTTTGATTCCGAAACATTGAGTTATTACTTATTAGGTCATCTATAACGTGCTACATTAGCCAGTTAAAAAAAAGAGAGAATATAATGAATCAATTTAATACATTGCAGAGGTGGATTTCAATAACTTTTTTTTTTCTAGAACCGAACTCTAGATATGAGTCGCTTCAAAGCAATAAACAACTCGTTTGGGCCAACTTGTGAGCATGATCGCCGTCACCACCGCCATGGTTGCTTGCTGTCGTGTTTCGTTGCCGCTTCCTTCCAAATATGTCGCCCCTCAACGTCGTTTTGGCCATGGCCACTCGTTGAAGCATCTCACTGCCGCCACCCTCAAGATCTATCGCCTCTCACGGTTGCTGTTGTCGTGGCCACTCATCGTTGCATTTCATCACCGTCACCCTCCAGATCTGACGTCCCTCGCTATCGCCATGGTTGCTCATCGTTACCCACTTGCCTTAGCTGCTCGATGTCGCCTCTCACCGCGCCAATCCTCCGGATCTGCCCACTCGTCGTCTTCGCAACCCGAGGGAGGTGCTCTGCGTCGAGAGAGATGGTGGGGGTTGTGTTGGGAGAGTGTTTTTATTCCTTTTCTGGTTTTTTATTTCTTGCATGAGGCCCATATGGAGATTGTGGTGTGGTAGGTTTTTTAGACATGAGGTAGGTTAAATATATTGAGAAAATGTATTAGTTTGAACATGTTTATGTGGTATAGTATTGAAACTATGTTGATTCGATACACTAGAAATGCCCTTATTCTCTAATCCATCCAATGATAGTACTACAACAAAGGAGAGAAGTTTTGAATCTGACGAAACAGGAGTGTCTAAGCTCATCTCGGGACAAACCAAACTTCTCGATTCCAAGCCTCACTAGCTTAGTGGCCGAGCTTTGATTGGAGGAGTCGGTCTATGGATCTCTGTACATATATACAAATTAAGAACCATGTGAGAAGGTTTATGGTTTTATTATGATGAACTATTATTATTTTGGAGGATTGGAATTTGAAATTTGTAAATTTGCCACTTTTTATGGACAGCTTGTAGAGGCGACAATCTGACTGAACACCTTGTGTTGCTTCGGTCGAAATGGATGATTTTAGAAAATTTAAGTCATAAAATGATTTGATTCGACCTATATCTATGCACATGTATAGCATGATGCATGTTTCAACTAAGTGGGTCAAGTTGTGTAGAACTTGTACTCGAAAATGATTTATTTGTCTTTGGATATATAAGGGCTGTTAGAATCAATTGTGATCAATAATAAGGATCGGGACTATACTTATGGAGAAACCAAGGCCCAGAACAATGAAGAATGATGGGTGAAATGGCTGAACTCAAGCATGACACAAGGAAGGTGGGAAATATTGAAGGAAAATTCGAGCGATAGGTTGCACCATGTGGTTTGGTCGGTCCAAGTGAGTTGTGGTCTGGTGGAACCAGAACGGGATAGAATTGTTCACGCGTGGCAAACCAGTGGTGCATCTACACGTGACAAGTATGGCTACCGCTTACAAGAGATGAAGACCGGATTAAGAAAAGGTATTTTGGTAAGTTGACCAAAATACGAAAACAATCTTAGATCAAAATTGCGGTGTTTGGGAAGACGGTTTAGGTTAAGAAGGAGCTGAGATGATTAAGTAGATTAAACACTAAGGACTTAACGGATTATAGCTCATGTGTTTTGAAAAGTGTGCATGAATGTAGTACGTGAGTAATACCTGTGTTGTGTGGGGTTAATGAGTTTCTCATTTATGCGGATAGTGTACATTAGGATTAGATGTGCTGATTGTTTTATCTATTTAACGGATTGGGATGAATACTTGCAAGTTAAATATCCTAGCTTTAGTCATTGAAACCAAAGTTCTAGGGTTAGGGTTTGATAAGGGTGAGTGTTGTGGTGTGCTTTCTTATACTCCAGATGGAGTGAGTATAAATTCCTTCAATCTTAAGTAGCAATATATTAAATTTGTTTATCTCTCATGGATCTCTTATGTTTTGGTTGATTTGCTCTTATTCAGGTTGATTTTGATATTGCCTCTCCCCTTTGTTGATCTTGCTGGATGCCAAAGACGAGTAAGTGATGGAAATATATCTTAGAAATTAATTCCCACTCATCTAATCATCAGGTTTGGTAAGTTTTTGAAGTTGCCTGATTTTTGCTTGATTCGGCTTCTCCGATTGATTTCTTGATCATCCAGTTATTTTTGCCTCGATTTTTTTTGATGTTCTAGCTTGGTGTGGCATATAGGAATACATCTATAGCCGTCTTGGATATCATTCAACCACAAGCAAATTATATTTATCATTTTTGGTTTTTGTCCGGTTTTAGTGAAATCTCCCTTCAAACAGAAAAGGTTGGAATTTTGCCGGCAATTTTTCTTAATTGTTGATTGGAATAGGTTCCTTACATCATAGAGAAGGTGCGTACCAAATTTCAAGTGATTTGGATGTTTGGTTTCAGAGTTTGCTCAATTTATGGTATTGGCATGGTTTTAGTGCAACAGAGCTTCACAAACCAAAAGATTTGAATTCTGTTAAGTTTTTCAAGATATTTGGCTGGGATAGGTTATTAAGGTCATAATTTAGCCTTGGTTACATGAATTTTTTGTATTTGGAATAGCACTATTTTTACTGTTCTCTGAGCTAAATTTACTGTAGCACAGTAATTATTCGGAATTTTTGTTTCTTGATCTCCATAGCTTCTCATAACTATTGAAGCGAAAAATTGACAAATACTTATGAGAATATTTTAAAGCATAATTTACCCTTCTATTATCATACCGGTCCTACGATATATGCCCCTATCCATCCACTGAGGCACTGATCATGCTTGCAGTGTAAACGTAGGCTAGGCCGCCGGCCGGCTCACCTCTCGAGCCCACCCCAGCCAGGCAGCCAGCCAGCCCGTGGCCTCGCTATTGGCCAAGGCGGAGGAACAGTATCACATATGGAGAGGTACGAGCACACTGCATGCATAGGAAGCCGGACCTGCAGGAGAAAGACAGGGAAAGAAAAGGATCTCGGCCGGCCTAGGCAGCGCCGACCGGACCCGTGCGGCTGAAGCGACGCCGCTTGTCCCGATGTGCCGCCGAGTCATGCGTCGGTCGAGCCATCGAGCACGCAAGTACGTACGCGCGTCTCGTCCCCGCTTCCATATGCCACATTATTCTCCGACGAGCCCGGCAGCGCATGCATGCAGCGGTAGCGGCAGCGGCAGAGAAGCCAGGCGACGAACTGACCAGCGGCGCAGGCCGCGAGCGCCTCGATTCAACCCAACCAGCAGCAGCTGCCATCGCTGTGGCTTTGTGGCGTGTGACTCGCGACATGACCGGCCTGCACACGCACGAACGCACGCACGCTTCTCGACGAGCGCGCGCGCGACGAAATTGGTCTAGTCTCTACACGCGGCCTGGTCCTGCGCCTGCATGCATATGCGCAGACAGAGGTCCAGCGCGTGTACGTACGTACGTATGTCGCGTAGTTCCATTTGCATAGATCGTACGTAGCCGAGACTATGGGATCCTCCTTACGTTCTGTAGCATATGCATGCAGGCATGATTCCTACTAAACTATTGATGCCATCAGCGGAGGCGAAACTACACCCTGAATAAAGTAGACTTTAGTTTAAGGTGTAAAAAAAATATCTAGTGTACAGTCTGGATAAATTCAATTCAATCTAGGTAATATTTTTATGATCTAGGCTAAATAGTCTAGTTTATTCCACCATTGAGTCTAGAGTATAACTAAATCTTAATTTCACTACTAGCCATCAGCATAGATGCAAACCAGGCTATCAATGAAATCAGGGGCGGAGCCACACCCCGGGTAGGATAGACTTTAGTTCGGGGTGTGGAAAAATATCTAGTGTACAGCCTAGGTAAATTCAGTTCAGTCCGAGGTAATATTTTTATGGTCCAGTCCAGATAGCTTAGATCATTTCACCATTGAGCTTGAGACGTAACTAAATACTAGCTCCGTCACCGAATGCAATATGCTCCAAGATTGTGCTTCTCAGAGAGCATAGAAGCATGCATCGTCGAGAAAGAAACGGTGAGAGATGGAGAGCATGACATGGCAAACAATTTCTCGCGTTGAAAACACCACAAACGCGCGCGCGCGCACGCACGCACAGTGTTAAACCCAACACCCCGTACGTACGCGTACATCACGTCTAATCTACACGGCCAGCCGTAAATCAACTGAACAGTGGTAGCGCTCACGCTGTCGCATGAACACACATGTAAAGTAAAGCGAGCATACGCCGGTACACATGCAGCAAGTTCCTGTTGCCGGTCGATGGATGAGCGAGGCTCGCAGCGTGAGGAGGACGAAGAAGGTACACTGCCCTGAGATGGGCATATTCCATCCCATCCTCTATTCTCATTGGTATCATTAAACAACGAAACCTTATCTGCTGCCGTGCTGCGCCCCTTGTCTCTCTCGTACTCACATATATCTAACGGTCCTATCCACAGGACCCTTCCACACCCAGCAACAGCTACCTAGACCACCCTTCAAATTTCAAAAAATACTACTAGCTAGTGACAAGATACGTCGTACATAGACACGCATAAAAAAAAACTTATGAGCCACTGTAGTATATCCCCGTTCCTCCAATCATGAACAAAGGTTAGTACTAATTAAAAGTCGTCGACACCGCCTGTTCACGTGCAAGAGCAATGTAGGACATAGGGCAAGACGTGCACAGTATATACGGTGGGTGTGCATGTGTCACCTTGTCTGACCGACTGATTAGAGTTAAATTCTCACCAACTATAGGTTAAACGAGTTATTTGTATGCATTTTTCACTGGTGTTTTAGGTTTTGAGGTCCTGTTCGGCTGGGCTGAACAGATATTGCTTATGGCTGAAATTGCACTATGACGACTGAAATTTTATTGTAGCTAAAGGTGGCTTATTTAGCGTAATTAAATTTAAAAAATTTAAAAATAGAAAAAATATGTTAGCTTATTATAGACAACGCAAACAAATACGGGAAAAAAGAACCAGCAGAAAAGCTAAAAAAGACCAAAAGTTCAGAAAAAACAAATTTATAAATAGTGAAAAATAAGCTAAAAGGTGAAACAGAATGTGTAGCCCGTGTGTCGTGAGACTTGAAATGAGTTGGGTCGTTTTCACAGCAGACTTCCCTTTCTCGAGAGCACGGGGCTGCGACACAAAGCAGAACACATGAAAAACAAGCCCCCTCGCATGCCCAGCTGCATCGAGATCCGTGGATGTCGGACCAGAGATGCTTGCCTCGAGATCCACGCGGGACGATGTGAGGTACGTCACACGCAGTGCACGCTAGCTCCTGGATGCCACAAACAAAGAGGGCGTAGGAACCTTCCGTTTTGGGGCACGTTACCAGCTGATCACGTTATCACGCACATGAACATGCATGCGTCGACAACACAAATGTGCAGCGATCTATGTTTCTCCCTAGTGTTGCACATGTATATACGCCAAAAATCTATAGCCCGGCCGCACTTATGACCATCAAACATGGCCGGGCTTGTTACAGCACTGCTGATTAATCTATGATACGATTCTGACTTTGGCCTGTTTGCTTGTTGCTTGATTTCGTCGTATTGGCACTTGTTTTTATAGGTCCAACTTTTTGGTGCTTGCAAAGGGGCAAATTAACCTGGCCTACCTAACCTGACACCTGAGATATATAGTTGGAGTATAGATTACGTACGTGTTTTTTCAAACAAACGAAACATGGACAAAATGTTCTCAGAGACGCATGTCACTGAACTTCTGCATCGAGCCCAGCAATGCTGCGTGCCAGTTTGGCTTCATGTAGTGTCGGTGCAACGTACCATTACATTATGATCCGAGCGATTGAAGAGTAAAGCTAAGTACATTATACTTCTAGATCTAGTTCATATTTGATACAAAGTACAAATTTATTTAGCAACAACTTACGTACATGTGCTTTTAATTTGTAGCAATCCAGCTTTTCGAATTACCATCTGGTCAGGGAAAAATGCGTAGGTTTAGAACCACTGTACTACTATTACATTTTATCAATCAGTTACACCAATCATTTGCACATTTCCCTGAGTAAAATGTGAAAAGGGCCTGAAATTCATACGACACTTCCTTTTGAAAATACTCCTCTCCCTACCCTCACTCTAATGAATCTTTCTACTGCTACTGATTTAATTAGCACGCTAAACGAGACGGCTTTACGCATAGCTTTTGTAGCCTTTTGTCATTAGGTACTCATCTTATCTGCGTCCTAAACACGACGACTATACCCAGCACTGATTAAACAATTAAGCAGTAGCCAATATTTTTCACAAAGTTTGAATGCTTTTGGGTCAAGTGCATGTCTCATTAGTTTAAGTCTGAGGAAGTAGCATCAATCATATTATCAAATGGATTGGAGCGACAAGTCTCTCATTTGAATTTTTGAAGTTGGGTGTTGTGATCCCTCTCGATACTTCTGCGCGTTAAGTAGCTTATTTAAGCAGATACTCCTACTACCAGCCTGATAAACATATGCATACTAGTAACTAGTGGAGTGTAATTCCAGTATGGTTTCTTAGTTAATAAAAAGCGGTGAAGATTGAGCTTATAGTTCTTATTATAAAATTAAGATAATTATCTATCTGATTATGTACATTTTCTTGATCAATGTGAATGTCATCGAACAGAAAGATTTAAGGGACGTCTATTTTTGAACCATTGGATTAAAAACATACTGTAATAGCAATACCGTTGTTTCTGTTGGTGTCTCCTCAGGTTTGGTTGGGTCCCAGCTGGATGCTGTAAGCAGGTAATTCCTTTTTTCTTGGTCCTAGCAACAGCTCTCACGATCCTCTCTCCTCCATAGGTCTCGTGGCAGCACCACGGCAACAACACAGATGTCTTGGCGGCAGAGGTGTGCCGATTCGCGCCATCTACACATGCATCCTCACATTCTCCCACTCTGCCATCTGGAGATCTGCACAAGTGCCCCTAACTTTTATGTTTCTTTGGTCTATTACTTGTGTCTGATTTGGTTAACGTTTTCTCGCATTTGAGCCGAATGCTCTGCAAATTAAGGTGGAAGTTTAGTTGTTTCCATGGCAATTGCTTGCTGATCAGTTTATTCCAACCAAGATTGTTCTTGAGTTTGATTATGAACGACTGGATTCTAATGTAAGTTCGTCCACCTTTACCTCAAAAAAGTTTATCTAAGGTGGTGATCAGCTGGGCTTTTTTTTGTGGCTTATGGCTGAAAACACTGTAGCTAGCTGAAAAAATATTGCAGCTGACAGAGGCTTATTTAACATAATTAAATTTAAAAAAATTAAAAAATATGTTAGCCCATTACGTATAATATAAACACATACGAGAAAAAAGAACCGGCAAAAAAGCTCAACAAAAAGCCAAAAGTTCATAAAAAGACGAAATTTATGAATAGTGAAAAATAAGCCGAAAGCCAGAACCTTAAGCCCAACCGATCGGGCCAAGGTTTGAATAGTGGATCGCCAACCATGCTAACCGTAGATGCAACACTCTACAACCACTTTTACCTAATTCCAGCTAACTGAAGATTCTCGGAAAGTGAAACAACCTCCAATTTTAAAACTTTTGAGTTCTCCTTTTATTTTTGTTTGAACTCCAAATCCTTTCCCAATTTGGCATTTCACTTTGAGTTTGCGCTTTTCTCTTTTGTCTCCCTGCTTTCTTCCCCTGCCGGTGCTCCTGAGAAGCCGCCTCCCAACCGCCGCTCTGTTCACCCACTCCACACGCCGGACCGTCGCTGCCCCAAATTGTGGTTGCGCTCCTCCCTTGTGTTCACACCTGCCCTGCTACACATGTAACGCCCTAGGGTCCAAACCGACTTAGGCCTAACCCCATTCTTAGATAGGCCACGCACACATAGCAACCTGCTTGCACTTTCGTCTTCGCTTTGCGCAAAATGGTTAACCAAAGGTTTCTACCATCGAAAGCTTTAGGTTTATATGTTAGCGCTTCTCAAGCCAAACTAGTAAGGTGGGACTAATTCACACCCTTATGTGCACACACATAAAGGCCATCATGGGCTTAATTCTACATGGACCGAGGTGTCACAACACGTTGATGCCAAGGCCTCACCAGTCAGTCGCCCTGCCCTCTGCCTCTCTCCCTGGCTTCGTGTTCGGCCGCGCATGGCTTGGGCTGAATCGGGCGACCCATTTGGCTAGGCTGGTTTAATCCCGATCGGGTCGTGCACTATTAATCTCAGGCTAGCCCATTACTGTTTATCACTGTGCAAAATACTGTTCACCCGAAAACCCTAACTTCCAAAAATACCCCATTTCGATCGTCTCGACCCACTGAATCCATTTTTGGCCTCCAATCCACCAAATTGAGCTCCAAATAAAATCTAAACCCCTCCACTTGATTTTTATAGCATTTTATTCCTTTTTATTTTAATTTATTTTCCTAACTTGATTAGACTCAAGCATGACCATGCAAGGACCAGAACTGGGCAACAAAGTCTTTGAGATAGTAGAGTTTGCAGAGCAGCAAGGCAACTTAGACTTATATTGAATCCCATGAAATTTAAATTACTTAATTCCAGTATTTTCATTATTGTTATTTACGCAAAGTTATTTATTTAAAATAAATATTTAGAATGACTTGTTAATTAGTTATGTCCTAGCACTGAAAAATGTCATGTTTAATTTGAGGCCATATTCACATTGGCAGCCTTAGTAAGATTTAATTATTGTATAAGTAACTATAGATTATCTTATGTAAAATCTTGTACTATTAAGTGACTAGACATTTGGTCAGTAGAATTGTTAAAATGGATCTAGGGTAAGGAGAGTTATAGAAAACCACAAGATGACCTGTGTTCATGACCTTACCCTAGGGTGGAGGCTTGAGCAGATGGGTGGTAGTGCCGTCGAGCATAGACGATTGGGGATGTGGTTGGTAGCCTCAAGTGAAAAGAAAGGATAAGAATCTTATGCTGAGTAAAGTACATAGTGATCGCTCAACTAGAAGTGTTGACTTGTCAATCCTAGTTTAGTAGTTGCTCAACTCGATTGAATCTCTACAGGAGGCAGAAGTGTGGATGATGGGGAGTTGGTATGCGGAACGGTAAAACCATATCTAACAATGGTAGGGGCCACTCAGAATGGACGTAAAGATTAGATTTAGCCAGTTATAACCGGGTCTGAGTGGATCTACTGGGTAAAGTCTATATAAAGAATTGAGTCATAAAAAACCTTATTTTCTCAACTTAGTTGCACGCTAGTTGAAACGTGCCTATCGTGTGACATTAAGAGTCTGAGAAATCTTGTGGGGAAAGTTAGGCAACTCTGCAGAGTGAAGTAAATGGTATTCGAATACACCTCGGTAATGAAGGTGTGTTTTATTAAGCTATTACCACGAAATGTAAATCGTGGCAATATATGTGTTATAATATTTTCTGTTCATGGTGATAGAATGCTATCGCAGCAATACAATCGTTGTGATACCATAATTTATCACTACAATTTGTTTTTTGTTGTTGCAATAGGCTATTACCACAGAATTTATTGCAACGCCTAGCAACAATTTTAATTTTGTTACAAAATGTGCATATTACAAAATGTGCATAATACACCAATTAATTTCATCGCAACAATCTGGTTTTCTTGTAGTGTGTCCATGATGGCTCCATTGTTCATTAATAGATTTTGTATTCCTTCAGAATCACAAAGTCTTGAGTCTCTCATCCCAAGTGCGTTTCAGGTATTCGTTTGTCCTTGATATATGTATGCAAATAGATAATTCTTTGATAATCTGTTTTGCTCATGGCTTTGTGCCCTTGGAGTAATATGATAATTGCATCCTTTGTCATAGAAACATTCTTTTATTTTGAAGTTACTGAAGCATTTACTATTGGCTTCTTTTGACCTAATGATTTTAGAATGTTTTTGGAGCTTTTAATTCTTATAATTTTAACATCTTTTTAATCTATAGTAATACACGGGTATTTAGCTTGTGTGTGAGGAAGAGTAGGTTAGTGGGGCGTTGGTAATTCACAAATCAAATAGGCTACTGGTTCCGACTTGGGATTCTCTTTACCCCCCCACTTGGTTGGGCTGAAAAGCTGTGGCTTATAGCTGAATTTGCACTGTAGCGGCTGAAAATTTACTGTAGCTGAAGGTGGCTTATTTAGCGTAATTAAATTTTAAAAATATTTAAAATAGAAAAATATGTTAGCTCATTGCGGACAATGCGAACGAATACGGAAAAAAAGAACCGGCAAAAAAGCTCAAAAAAGCCAAAAGTTCAAAAAAAGACGAAATTTATGAATAGTAAAAAATAAGCCAGAAGCTGAAGTTAAAATGAGCGGGGCCGACTGCGAGGTCCGTACAGTATGTAGTATTTCTCGTTACCGTTGGGAAGAAACAGCTAGAAATAGCACTACTTTTAGCTTATACTTTTAGGTTTTTTAGAGAGAGGATTCGAAAATCTGTATTTTGCATTTGTAACACACCGGCAGAATCGAGATTAGTTGATCGAGAGCTACTATAATCACCAGCAAAGGCGCAGCATTGGATCAGCAAACCATGCACAGTTTTTGTAACATCAGTACTTCGAAGTACTACTTTCTTTTTCTTTTGCCGGTGTTCTTGACAATGCAACAGACTTGCAAGTTGAAATAGTTAACCTCCATATGTTCAATGTGTCCTAAGTTTCACACGCATGTGCACCAAAACGCCGAAACGGTCGAGTGTGTGGCCGTGAGTACTCAAAGGGATGTTTGAGTTGAGGTCTGTGTGTTGGCAGTGGCGGAGTCAGAATTTGATTACGTCCCGTACTCAATGGTGGAATGATCTAGACTATTTGAGCTGGGTCATAAAAATGTTTACCTAGACTGAACTGAATTTACCCGGGCTGTACATTAGATATTTTTTTTCACACTCCGGGCTGAAGCTTACTCTGCCCGGGATGTGGCTCTGCCCCTGCGTGTTGGTGTGTGTGTGGTGTGAGTCAGGGTGTGTCGTGCAACAGAACAGGTACTACTACTGTCATGTATTTTTTTCGAGGATATTCTTCTGTGATTATTTGTCACTAAAAAAGCTTCTTTGCTTTTACGCTAGGTTCGAAAATGCAAAACTCTGGACATAACTTGAAATGAAAGATTTTTTTTGTCAATTGAACTACTCTTCAGATGTATGTATGTCAGTGCCACAAAATTTCGTTGCAAAACTCTGCTTGTAGCGCTGGACAGTAAAAACCGCGACATCCTCGAGTTTTCAGAGATGGCTGCTACCTGCAAGCAGGGGCGGACCCAGCGGTAGGTCAGGTGGAGCGTCAGCCCCCTACCGTTGGCTGGTCATGTGTATCTCTCTCATCCCCTACAGCTCCAGTTAGCCATATAAATGACCTTGTTAGGTTTAAAAAGTCTTTTCATGATGAAGAAAATTATATTTGTAGTGGTGATTACAAGCCACAACGACATCTTGGCTCTTGGCGTAGAGCCTCTCTTCCTCTCGAGTCTACAAGTCTATCGTACGCTACGACAACTCGACATTCAGCAAATTGGTCAGTAAGTCTTATTAACCTCCTAAATTTTGATCTTATATTTGCCACTACTGCAAGGCTGCAAAGTATTTGCTATTACTACTACTACAGTACTACCACACCGAAGGGCATCACTAATGGCGATTCATAGTTTCATATGCCCAAGAGATCATGTAGAGTTCAGGAACCACACATGTAGGAGTGCAGCGCTAGTCGCTGCTCCTGAGCAGCGAATTCTTGCACTCGAGTCATACGGGGCCAGCCAGGGGCAGGGCGACAACCCCTGAAAGGCTGAAACCAACGCTGAGACCGCCGTACGCCTGCGAGAAATCATGTGTGCGCGTGCATAATTTGTACGCGCTCGCGTCCCCAGTACCTTCGCGCCGGCTGAGCTGAGCTGCACACTCGTGCCGCGTCCGTTTGCCTGCCCTCTGCATGCCTGGGCCTCATGGCCCTTACGTAGCATGGGTGCCTAGGGCCGATGAAACTGTTAAGAAACCTGGACTCTATTCAAGAGTTCTGATCTAATTGGACACCCCACCATAAGCTATAAATAGGGATCTAGACCCCCCTTATTATGTACCCCGATGCAATCTAAAGCAATAAAGAAAGACCAGGAGTTCTCTCTACCTCTCTATGTTCAATCTATTATTCTGTGATTCTGTGATTGATTCGTTCTTGTTCTAAGCAGAGGAATCGCTCGGACTGGTCTCCAGCGTCGGTTCCTCAACACATTATCAGCACGACTTCGCTCCGGTGAACGAGGTAATCATCGAAGCACAGATTGATTTTCTAGATCGCTTTGAATCTGTATTTTCTTTCCGCGTTCTAGATTAAAATTCTACGGTGCAAATCCGCCCTAATTTACCGCGAGCAGACTTGAAGTCGCCGGCACAATGTCGATCGGTAAATTGTGAAACGGGGTAGATGTTGATTGCACTGTAGATTAGATGCAAATCCGCCCTAAATCTACCGCGAGCAGATCTGAAATCGCCAGCACAATGTCGATCGGTGGATTACGAAACGGGGTAGATGTTGATTGCATCATAAAAGTAGAAACGAAATTTTGCATGTTTTTGCTTGATCCCGTATGATCACTGCATTAAATTTATGCATCTGTCTTGTTCGGTTTTCTGCATAAGCATTGCACAGAAGAAAAAATAATAATAATAACGACCGACGGCCTGTAGCCGCCGGCCGACTACCGCTTGGGATGCCGACCTTGCGGCCAGTAATCGCATGGCCACCGGCCCGCGCACGCCGCCGCTTCCCTGCACGGATAGCCGTCGGCCCCGTGCGCACCC
Source organism: Dendrocalamus sinicus (assembly GCA_036346575.1). Taxonomy (NCBI): domain Eukaryota; kingdom Viridiplantae; phylum Streptophyta; class Magnoliopsida; order Poales; family Poaceae; genus Dendrocalamus; species Dendrocalamus sinicus. The sequence continues at coordinate 4,605,998 of CM070642.1, forward strand.
CGCAGCTCTGGCCGACGCCGTTGGTCTCGCGCCGCGACGCTGCCGCTCCGGCCGCGCCGCTTTGCCGCGCCGCCGCGCCGCAACCGCCCGCCACCACGCCGCCGCCACCGCCCGAACGAATCGCCGGCCGCGGCCCGCCAGCGCCGCGCATGCGCCGCGCGCGCGCTCCGCTCGGGTTTCTGCCGCCGTCGGCCCGAACGCCGCCGGTTTTCCTCACGCGCGCGCGCGTGATGGCCCGCCGCCTCGGCCTCTCGCCGTGCCCGCCTCCTCCCGCCCGAACGGCGCCTCGGCCTCCACTCGCGCCGCTCCGCCTGCTGGCCCCATGCGTCCGCCGCCGCCGGCTCAACCACCGGCCTCCGCCGCCTTGAGCCGCCACCGGTGGCTCGCACTCACCGGCCGTCTCACCTACACCCGCTCAAGGAGCACTCGGTCTGTGCGCCGCCGCATGGAATTTGGGCAAGGGGAAACCCTAGGGGGAGGCTTAAGCCGGACCGGGTGGGCAAGCTGGGCCAATGGGCCGTGGGAAAAGGGGGCAAGCGGGAGGGCAAGGCCACATGGGCCGAGGAGAATTGGGCCGGGGAGGAGGGCTGAAAAGAAAAAAAAAAGAGGGGGGAGGCCGATCGGTGGGGGCGCTGATTTTACAAAAAGGACCCGAAATATTGAATATTACCAATTGGCCCTTAATAATTTAATTTGAGTCCTAAATTTTTGCAAAATAGGCCTCGTAATTCCGAAAATTACGTATAAGCCCTCAAATTTACGAGCGGGTCCAGAATTTTGCAGAAAACCCTCAGAAATCGAAAATTGCGCTGAATTTTTCTCTGAATTGAAATTTTTGCGTAAAACCCCATGGAATTGCAATTTCTTTGAAATTTCGTATTTTAGCATAAAAGGGCCTCTGAATTCAATTTTGCATTATTTTCTGCATTTGAAGCATATTTATTTCTGCCATTATTACTTTCTGTATTTTCTATATTTATTTACTGTTTTGGTTAATTGTAATTGTTTTAATTGCTTTTAATCACCGAAATTAGCAAGAAAATTATAGAAAATGCACGTAAAATTATGAAACATTATGGGAATCTATTGTACCACTTTATTTACCTGTAGTAAATTTTCCATGCATGTTTACTGCAGAAACTTATTTTATTTCGTTCATACATGTGAAGATGACTGGAATTTCGAACCGGGAGTTCGAGGAGCTGGCCCAGCATGGCCGAAACTATCTGACATTGGCATCCGATGTTGAGATTGTGCTTGGGGGCCTAAGCTCGGCGCAGCTATTGGGATAAGCTTGACGTAAAGACGCTAGACCCACACCGAGGAGAATGATCGAGCACTTCATTTTCTCGTGCACCATCTTTGCTCAACTCTCAAGAATGAGTATATGGCGAGAGAAATGCGCTAGCACTCTCGACCGCACTCAAGAAGCGGTTTGAGAGGCTCAAGTACACCATTCTTCCTCAAGCGAGCAGAGGATCGGTCGAGGTTTGCCGACTTTAAAACGGCCGGGAGTACACTCGCCTTGCACAGATTTGTACAAACCTTAAACTCGTGGCAAGGAGATCACAGAGGACCGAAGATCGAGAAGACCTCGCCCACTTTCCACCCCGGTCTTTAGCACAGGTTGCCCGCAACTATCGTCAAAATGGCTACAAGGAGTACGCCGAATTGATTGATATGATGCAGGTAGCTGAGGCTCAAGACGAACTTCTCCGCAAGAATTACGTCTCGCAGCCACAAGGCAGCTCCGCTAGCCATGAAGCCAACGCTAGCAGCCTCAAGGTGTGAAATCCCTTGATGAAGAAAAGGGGGAAGAAGGGTAAGATCGTTGCCCAGAAAGGCAAGTCAGATGCTCCAAACGACAAAAAGGCTAAAAAGAGTGACAAGACCTATGGCCAGCAGAACCAGGATTGTTACAAATGTGGCAAGTGGGGACATTGGTCGCGGATATGCAAAGCACCGCAACATGTCATTGATGCCCACCAAGCTCAGAAGAAGAATGGCAAAGGGCAACCTGAAGCCCACTTTGCAGTCATTGAGGGGAGCAATGGCGAGCTGTCGAGATGATGGAGGTTGAGTCCATCCCGAGAGCACCCTCACGACTTAGAGGCAGCCACACCATGATCTCTCTTGAAGAGAATGTCACCGCTGAGAAAATAGCCAAGAAGTCGATGATTTTCTAGTTGATTCCGTCGATGCACGTAATGCATGAGACGTTAATTGTCATTTATTTTGTGTTAAATGGACAAGTTTAGAACTTGCATGGTTGGTGCTTTAGGATTTTGCTTTCGTAATGGTTGGATGATTTTGGAATAAAGCATTCATTTATTCAGTTTATGATGGCATGTTATGTTCTAATATTTACGTATTTATTTATGTGTTGAATGCCTTCTAATACATGTTAATTAAATACGTTATATTAGAACACGTGTGGCGCCTATGGAGGAAGTATGCCTTGCCGACACTGCACAACGAATACCATCTTAAGAGAGACTAAGTATTTCCAGTCGATCCGTAAGAGCACTGGCAGCCTTACGACAATCGCCGGAAGCGATGCATGTATAATCGGTTCCGGAAGAGCCACAATTATACTTCCCATGGGCACAACTTTGGTCATTGAAGAAGCCTTATTGTACCCGAATCGACTAGAACTCTCCTATGTTTTAAGGATATTCGCGCAATGGTTTCCACGTTGAGATCGACGAAGAGTACGGTAAGGAATACCGCTCATCACGGCGCGCGAGAATGGCAAAAGAATATTAGAAAAGCTTTCTTCACTTGAAATCGGGCTATATTATACCACAATTAAAGCGCTGCAGCTGTATATCGCTCAAAAGCAGTGTTTAGAAGCTCAACTCTTCGCCTCGCATGACAGATTAGGCCACCCAAGTCTTAGGATGATGAGAAACATAATAAATAACTCGCATGGACATAATATTAATGTGAAGAATTTCCCGAATCATGAAGATTTCGTGTGCCCTGCATGTGCCACCGGGAAACTAATTACTAGACCCTCCACTCTGAAAGTGAAGGATGAAGTCCCTGCATTCCCGAACGCATCCAGGAGACATTTGCGGTCCTATTCAGCCCGCCTCAGGGCCGTTTAAGTATTTCATGGTGCTCATTGACGCTTCTTCGAAGTGGTCATATGTGGGTTTGTTGTCTACAAGAAACCACGCCTTTGCAAAATTGATCTCGCAGATCATTCGCATCAGAAATGTGTTTCCGCATCATCATATCAAGTCTATTCGAATGGACAACGCCGAGAATTTACTTGAAGGCATTTGATGATTATTGCATGGCGATGGGAATTGCGATTGAGCATTCAAGATCGCATGTCCATACCTGAATGGTTTGGCAGAGGCTTTAATTAAAAGAATTAAATTTATTGCCCGACCCTCTTGCATAAAAGTAATTTGCCACTACATGTTGGGGACACGCAGTTCTTCATGCAAATAATCTCATCAACCTTAGACCTTCGGCCTACAACATCCATTCACCTATGCAACTAGCGCAAGGGTCACCACCGAAAGTTTCCCATCTTAGGAGGTTTGGATGTAAGGTTTATGTACCGATACCACCTCCGCAGCGAACTGCAATGGGCCCACTCCGCAAGACTGAGATATACGTTGGTTATGAGACTGCATCCATAATCAGGTATTTGGAACCCATGTCGGGAGATTTGCATACTGCCCGCTTCGCTAATTGCATTTTTGATGAAGATAATTTCCCGTCATTAGGGAGGAAATCAACCCGTTGATGAAAAATGTCGAAATTACGTGGAAGCCACGGAATTCATGCACATGACCCGCGCACTAGTGAAACTGAAAAAGAGGTCCAGAAGATCATCGACTTGCAAGCATTAGCAAATCAACTGCCCGATCACTTTAGTGATTTGAAGAGCGTGATTAAGTCGCATGTGCCTGCACGTAATGCATCGGAGAGGGTTGAAATACCAAAGAAAATTGAAGGTATCCTAATCCCGCCCGAGGCCTCGTAATAAAGGACGAGAACTCCGGTTCCTAGAGTCCAAAGTAACCGGGGACGCCCGACGAAAAAGGATAAAAGGGATTTATCACAGCCGATCATTGAAGTCCCCCAGAATGAGAAGGGGAGCCAGTTGAGACCTGGCACAAGTATGACACCTTCAGAAAAGGGCATACCGGATCTGAATATCCCCATCAGCATGGATGTGTGCGCACACATCGGAGCCGAAAAACTAAAGGGACTTGCCACCGCAATTGAAAGAAGCGATGCGCAAGGTGAAGCTCCGAAGAAGCAACTCATGAAAAATAGCTATAAATTATGTACACACGGAGAGTCCTGAATAGGACAACGGCTAATATCGATATCTACTTCGCAAAGAAAATTGCCACCATCATTGATCTTGATCCCGAGCCTCGCATCGCTCACCGAATGTAAGAAAAGATCAGATTGGGAAGATTGAAGAAGGCAATAGCAACCGAATTGCTATATCTGAATAAAAGAGAGGTGTTTGGGCCGTATGTCGCACACCTCCCCACATACACCCGTTGGGCACAAGTGGGTATTTGTTTGAAAGAGAAATGAAAGAAATGAAGTAGTGAGATACAAAGCAAGGTCAGTAGCCCAAGGTTTCACTCAACGTCCGGAGTTGATTATGAAGAAACCTACTCCCACCATGAGTGGAATTACCTTTAGATACTTGATCTCAATGGCGTGAACTTGAACTTGGAAATGAAATTGATGGATGTTGTGATTGCATACCTTTACTGGTAACTTGATTCGAGATTTACATGAAAGTCCTCAAGGAATTCCTCTCCGAACCAAGACAGAGCAAATAGAAATCAGTATAGTGTGAAACTCGAAAGTCACTGTATGGATGAAACAACTGAAGAATGTGGTATAATCGCTGAGCGACTTTCTCTGCAAGAAAGGCTACACGAACAATGAAGACTGCCCTTGTGTATTTATACGGCGATCCCGAATGGATTCTGTATAATCTCTGTGTATGTAGATGATCCGAATATCATCGGGACAGTAGAAGACATAAAAGTAGCAAGCTCCTACTTGGAGTCGAATTTGAAATGAAAGATTTGGGCAAGACCAAGTTTTGCTTAGGCTCGCAGCTTGAGCATGTCCTCAAGGAGTCTTGGTACATCACGACATACACCTGAAGGTGCTTGAAAGGTTTGGCTTTGAGAAGACATTTCCTCGAAAGTACCGATGATCGGTGAGGTCTTTACAGAAGAAAAAGATCCTTTCCGACCAAGGGAAGAGGGGAGGAAGTCCTGGACTGGAATTCCCATACTTGAGTGCAGATGGGAGCACTCATGTATTTAGCAAACTGCACTAGACCGGACATTGCATTTGCCGTGAACCTCTTAGCAAGGTATAGTGCTGAGCCCACCAAAAGGCATTGGCGGGGCATAAAGGACATTTTCCGATACCTCCAAGGTAGCAAAGACCTCGGATTGTTTTACAGAAAGAATCAAGATCTGAACTTGATTGGCTATGCAGATGCTGGGTATCTGTCAGACCCGCATACCGCTAAGTCACAAACAGGCTATGTATTCCTGTGTGGTGGAACCGCAATTTCATGGAAATCGTCTAAGCAAAGCTCGTAGCTACTTGACGAACCACTCGAAATTATAGCATCAGATGAAGCCGCACGAGTGCGCTGGCTCCATTGAATGATTCACCACATCCAGCAATCATGTGGGATGAATATTGTGCAAACCCCACAATTATCTATGAAGATAATGCAGCTTGCGTTGCACAAGTGCAAACGGGCTATGTGAAGAGTCATCTCACAAAGCATATCAACCCCAAGTTCTTCTATGCACATGAATTGCAAACGATGGACGAGATTAAAGTACTACATACTAAGTCATGTGAAAATCTCGCAGATTTATTCACTAAGTCACTCCCCGCATCTAGCTTTGAAAGGTGCGTGCGTGGAATTGGAATGATGAGACTTAGAGAAGTGCAGAATCTGGGGAGAATTCTCACAAGCCCGCTAATAAATCTTGATCATGAAGATTAAGTACCCAAAAATAAAGTCTTGCAGACCAAATGAATTTGGGTGAATTGTACTCTTTTTCCCTTGACGAGTTTTCCATGAAGTTTCTCGACCAAGGTTTTTAATGAGGCAATTGCACCGCAAAGATCACATGTATCATGTACTCTTTCTCCAAATTTTTCCCACTGGGTTTTTATGGAGTTTTGACGAGGCATGAGCATGTTGGGTGAGTGCCCAAGGGGGAGTGTTAGGAAACCTAGGCTCTATCCAAGAGTCCTGATCTAATTGGGCACCCCACCGTAGGCTATAAATAGGGACCTAGACCCCCCTCATTATATACCCCGATGCAATCTAAAGCAATAAAGAAAGACCAGGAGTTCTCTCTACCTCTCTATGTTCAATCTATTATTCTGTGATTCTGTGATTGATTCGTTCTTGTTCTAAGCAGAGGAATCGATCGGACTGGTCTCCAGCGTCGGTTGCTCAACAGAAACTTCTACTGTCTTCTCCGTCTACTGCTGCTGTTGCTTCTGAGAGAGGTTGGGCGGCTAAGCTACCATTTGATCGACGACACATTGGCACTGAACAGCATTGCCACACATTTTGTGTCAATCCACGATTCTCTGGCAGCAAAATCGGTTGTCATCTTATACAAAGTTACCAGATGGAAAACTAAGCATGTACAAGGTCGTGGCACCAGGAAAGTGGACTTTTTGGTATATATAGCATTGTTTACAACCGTAATTACAAAAATAATTGTACGTGTGCTGTTTTAGCAAAAATGACATTTTTCGCCAATGCCGTAGGGCTGACGCGTGTCACCTGTCGCCCCACCACCAGGCACCAGGTGCCTGCCGTCTCGCCACCGGACACCAGATAATTAAGTTAGCTAATTAGCCGGTTTAATTACCCGTCTTAATTATTTTTAAGTATATTATTTGTTCGAAGTTTTAAATATAGCCAATGAACTCGAAAAATTACAAAATTTTATGTGCAGCCTCCTGACATAACGTACTTAATTGTGAAATTTTTTAATAATTTTATCCATTGTTAATGCTGCTAAAAAAGTCTTAGATTATGATATTTATAGGAGTTGTTACATATAGCAAATGGACTCAAAAAATTCCAAAATTTTATGTGCAGCCTCCTGACATAGTCATAGTAATTATCTTTTTATAAGAATTTTATGCATTACGAATATTTGTAAAGTACATATAATAGTACAAAAACGCATCCACGGGATGCAATATGGCTCACTTATCTGAGCCACTGATATCTCCTTGCCACGTCTGCCTCCATGTGTGTGGCCTTGTCTTGCGTTGATCATGTCTCGTGAGGTATGTCAGCCGATCCGAAGCTTGCGTGTTGGTTCGGAGGAGGTATGAAGACCTTTCCGTTTGTTGAGTGGCTGGCGGTGGTCCAGTAGGCTAAGATACAATAGGTTAGGTCCGGTAAGCGTCGATGTCCTTCTGCTGCTGAACTGCGAATAAGATTTTTAAAAAATTATACAATCAAGTACGTTATGTTAGAAGACTGTATATAAATTTTCATAATTTTTTGAGCTTATTTTCTATATTTAAAAATTCAAACAAATTATATACAAAAATTAAGCCAGGTAATTAAGCTGACTAATTAGTTAGCTTAATTACCTGGTGGTGGGGCGGCAGGTGACACGCGTCAGCCCAACAGTGTTGCCACCCAGCTATCGAACGTTAAAAATGCTATTTTTACTAATATGACATGCATATGATTATTTTTATAATTATAATATCAAACAGTGCTATATATATATATATATATATATATATATATATATATATATATATATATATATATATATATATATATATATATATATATATATATATATATATATATATATATATATATATATATATATATATATACCAAACATACACTCCAAAGGTAGTAGTAGCTATCTAAAGTGTTACCAAACACGAAAAAAATCTTCAGCGGGGACACCCGAATCAATGAATTATCCTGCGCTGCTCTCTCTTTTATTGGTCTAGCCAGTCCCATTAACTCAGAGCTGAAATGCCAGGAAGTGGCCAACACTAAGAGCTTTTAGTTTGGATCATGTATAATAATATAGACAACTGCTATCTATAATATCATCTATGATATCTATAAACGATATTAAAGACAACTTCTATAATATATTATCTTTTTACATATCTCTATAAACAGTATATTTATGATATAATATGTCTTATTTTTCGTGTTACAGTCGACTGTTGTATAAAAGACGATCTCACTCTCTATGCTTTTTCTCTTCTCCATATCATCTCGTGTTTTATATAACAAAATTTATAGACAGTTAATGTCATGATCGAGCCTTCTCACACAGCCAGCGGAAACATTTAGCGGGAATGTTTCAAAGAATTGTTCAGACGAGCATATATTTGAATTGCCAGTACCACACTGCCTCTCTGAGTCACTGGCGAGCTCTAAATTTGCTGCCCACAATTCAGAATTAAAAGCTCAAGGAATTCCCGAACGCTACGGTCTGGGACTCCTCGTCAGACTACCCCAAAAAACATTTCTTACAGATTTTGCAGCAATCTCATCCACAAGACGAGCATTTCTTCAGAAATCAGCAACCCCAACAAATTGTCCTCAACACCAAAAACACCCTCTTTGTGATGAATTTCAAAAGCTCAACAAATTTTCACCATCCGTGCTCACAACCTTTTCAAATGATTACCGAAAACGACCTCTCAACTTTCAAAAGAAATTCTTGGAAGGGTGTTTAAATAAGCCTTCTTTTCTTGGATAAGATGTGAATGACCCCCTCTTTGTGATGAATTTCAAAACCTCAACAAATTTTCACCATCCATGCTCACAACCTTTTCGAATGATTACCAGAAACGACCTCTCAATTTTCAAAAGAAATTATTGGAAGGTTGTTTAAATAAGCCTTCTTTTCTTGGATAAGATGCGAATGACCTACAATTCTGACAGTTTTAGTTGGTTGTCCACATTTCAGAATTAAAAGAAGTTAGACAAGGAAACAGATACAGTGTAGTAGTACAAAGGAGTAAGGGGGAGAGGATTTGCTTACTGTTAGTGAAAGGTAAATCCATCACAAGTGGCTCTGAGAATGTCAGACTGTGGTTTGCCTCAGTTTTTCCTTTCTATCCAGAAAAGGGAATTTACTACTCCAAAGCACAAGTTCAGTCTATCTCAGGGCACATAATTTCTCGCCCTGTTCGAATCAAAAACATACCACTGGCTGCCACATAAAGGAATGGTCAGTGGTTACCAGAATTCAGATGGTGAGGTGATTCATGTGACTCTGCCCAGGGAGGATGCAATTCGTTTAAGTTGCTGAATTTAATAGGCATGGTACAACGAGGCCGCAGGAGCAACGGAAAGCAACATATCATCATCGAAGCATGTAATAAATAAGAGCCTGCACCGACAATCTTGTAAATGTTCTGGTATGAATAGGAAAGATTTTGCAAGAACATGGCTAGGGAATGAAATGTTTAGAGGTGTCAATATACTTCTAAGCTCACTGAAATGTTAAGGTTTGTCTTGTGACATGTAACATCCCATTTTGGGAGTTTAAAAAGTGCTTGAAAGAAATTCACAATTTGAATTCAAATTGAAGTTCAACTCAAAATTCAATCCATTTTTCAAAATTTTTGAAGCCCAAATCTTCATTAGGCCAAGCCCAGCCCGTAGTTAGATCGAGGAGGCTGACTAGAGGGGGTGGATAAGCGGCTAAAAATTCTTCTCCAATTAATTATCAATTTCTATTTGACTAAACAAAGCAACTAATACAAAAGCTTAACTCAAAAAGGTTTAGCACAAATAATGTCTAAAACAACTGGGTTCACCTAAGTGCACCAACAAAATAAGCCTATGTCAAGATTTGCAATCTTAGGATGACAAGCAATCAATTTAATGCTATGAATATAAATTACTTCAAGGTAAATTGAGTACAAGAACACAAATCACAATTGACACGGTTGCTTTTTACCGTGATGATCGAGACTTGCCGATTTCTCCTAGTCCACGTTGAGGTTAGCCAAAACGAATTGGACCGGCTCCATGAATTAAGCCTGAAACATCTCAATCCATTAGTGATACCTCTTTCCCGCTCTTGGTAGGCGAGCTCCAACCTTCATAACTTTGTCGGGTCTTCTCACAAACTTCTTTGAGAAGATCAATGCGCACGACGCCTCTAACATCATTTAGGAGTTAGCAAACTCTAAGAGTAATAAGTCAAGCCTCTTGCTTGACTCTCACCACGTGCAACGGATGCACACCGTTCAAGTCGATGCACAATCCACCTCTAAATGCAACACATGCAATCTAGAGCCTTCCTCCTTGCTCACATGGTGTAACACATACACAATTGAGAGGAGTACCTCACACTAGCTCAATCTTCGATCACACAAATCTCTAATCACCACGTCGATCTTCGACCACGTTGCATCAATCACGTCAGTTCAACCACATCGATTTTGACCACACAGGTCTCGACCACATCAGTTTCGACCATGTCGTCGACCACGCTAGTCTTCGATCACACAGATCTCAACCACGTCGGTTCCGACCATCTTGGTTTGACCATGTTGGTTTTTAATCACACAGATCTCGACCACGTCAGTTCCGGCCGTCTTAGTTCGACCACACTAGTCTTCGATCACACAGATCTTGACCATGTCAGTTTTGACCACACTGGTTTCGATCCACAAATATCGACCACATCGGTTTCAACCACTTCGATCTTTGATCACACAGGTCTTCAACCACATTGGTTCATGACCACACAGGTCTTCTGACTACCTATAGACGCGGTAGTTCCGACTAGCGGTAGTACCACAGAATATACTGCGGTAGTTCCGATTTCCCTGAGAAGTGCATATATTTCAACAGATTTTGCAAAATATATTTGTAAACTAAAGTATCATACACACAAGGATTATCCATGATTTCCAACAAATTGCAAAATAAATTTGCACACTTTTAGAATCATAACACAAGGATTATATATATGAGCTTTAACATTTGCAAAACACATTTGTAAATATAAGCCTCATACTATAAAGAATGGAAATATGGATTTCAAACACTTGCAAAACACATTCGCAATGTATAGTCCCATGTTACAAGGATTCAACACATGAGTTTCAACTATTTGCAAAACACATTCGCAAATGCAAGCCTTATGCTAAGGAGAGCTATGGCAAGTGAGATTGAGCTATCAACACATGATGAGACTTAAATGACTAGACACGACCCATCTTAATAGTACAGCAATATATACTAGCAACCCGGTCTTCCAACCAAACACCAAGACTGGTAAATGACTAGAAACACATTCTTAGCCCTACCTAGCCATACATTTGCCTTGAGTCATAGTTTTGACATGTATCAATTCATGATGTGTCCTTTACATCAACTCCATTAACACATGATGCATCTTTACTTGACTTGATGATCAACACATGATCATCTCATTTTGGACATGCATCAACTCATGATATATCCTTCATTTGACTTGATGCCACACAAAGCGCTGAGCTCTCGCCCTTGGCTTCCACGTGGGCCTTAATGCCCCCAACGCCTCTTGCCCACCTCCTTGACTACAAGCCTTCGGTCGGCCTTCCCATTCCCCCAATTGCTCCATCACCACCTCCCTTGCCACTGAGAGCTCCTGCACCTTCTTGTTTGACTCCAGCCATCTCTCCCGACGCTGCCGCCGTCTTTAATTCACCACACCTCTATTCGATTCACCGCATTTGGACCATCGCAAGGAAGTCCCGAAGACATCCCAAGCTTCGTCGATCGTCTTCAACCCCTTTGACAAGCTACTTGTGTCAACTTCCTCATCGTCGATCTGGATCAACACCGCCAACTCATTCCACTCTTTCTCGAGCCTCCATGAGTTCCTCTCTTCCCTTAGATGCTCCCTAGCTTTTAATTGGCTTTTGGTGCTGCCGCCGCCTAGGTCCCCGCCGAAACCACCAAATCAGCCCACGTTGCCTCACCTTTAGGTGTGGTTCAACACAGGGGTTCTATTTTTTTCCCTTATCGATGACCACCGCCGCCTGCTCCACCGGTGACAAGCCATGGTCTTCTCGGTGGGAAGATGAAGGCACTGTTCACATGTCATTAGGATTAAGGCACATAGTTTATTTAGTTAATGATCGGTGTTTAGTTTAGTTAATCCTTTCGCTGCATGCGAGCCCACTCATTAAGTAAACCTTTTAACTCTATAACATGTGGGCCCCTGTCCATTTAAATCCTTATTAAAACCTGAGTAAGATGTTGTGACCACTGACAAGTGGGCCCTGTTCACTGTGCTGAATAGTGTATGGTCCTACCTGTCAGCCCCTCAAGCCTTTTCCTTTAAGCAAATATTTCAAAATTAAATTAAAATCCATGGGTCCCACCTGTCAGGCTCGGTAACATTTTCTAATTAAGAAATAATTCAAAAATTAAATTAATGTCAGTGGACCCCACCTATCAGTGAGAAAGTAATCTCTTTGCTCTATTTATTTTTGAATTTAATCCAAATTTAAACTTTGGAGAACCCGTTCTCACTTATTTTAACTCCAAATTTAATGAAACTTGTTTCTAAATTCAAAATCTATCTAATGGTAGTGGAATTCTATAATTTGTATTTAATTTGAATTTTATTTTAATTTATTTTTTGCTCACGTGTTTATTTACTTTCTAATGCGATCGTTTGAGTAGGGTACGAGTACGTGGAAGAGCCGCAGTTCGAGCCAAGTCAATATTTTCCAGATCAACCCGCTTGTGAGCCAGGTGAGTCAATGCTTTGATTATATTCAAACTGCATGCTATTATTTGTTATGTAAATATATGTTCAATTTGAGGTTATAGATACATGCTTACTTGACATTTTATTATTATTACGCCATCCTTTGGATACTTAAATCATATAGGGCCTGTTCTTTTTTTGGCTACGGCTTGTGACTTTTGGGCTGTTTGTATGAGAGATTACAGAGTAACAGAAACTCATGTGTGGTTTTTGCCGATATAAATGAAGTCAGTAAAATATGTACTACAATTAACTAGTAGATCTTATCTTGAAAAAATACTCCGTTTAAAAGCTAGTTACTGTAGAAAAGCCGAAAAGCAGCTTTTAGAAGCTGAAAAGAACAGGGCCATAATCCTTGTCACCGTAGAAACTTAATGGTAATCATACTAGCTATAAATTGTATTTAAGAGTCATGCTTAGTCTTGCTTAAGTATAATGGTATTAAGTTGTCCTCTCATCATCTTTTAATCATGAAATTAGTTTTGAGCAGCTATTGGAGGGAAATGACTGTTATGTTGAGATAACTTAGTTTTGTATTTCTCAAAACCCTAAAACTTGCTTTTCGAAGGACTAAATCCTGTGATAACCTCCTAATGTAAAATAGTATAACCACAAGTTTATAATGGGTACGACCTGACTAACTAATTTACATTCACCAGTGCGGGTTGCACTATTAGAGTGACCCATGGGTCGTGTCATTAGTTTTAAACCATTGTAGAAACGAGTCGTGCCGCTGGATTTAAACCGTCGTGTGGCGCATGAGGAGCATCTTAGTGCGGCAAACGTAACCTCATTAAGATGAAACCTTAGCGTATAACTTACACTGGATGATGCATTGTAATGGTCTTGTGGTAATTTGCTTAATTCATATGTCCAAGCAAATATGCGAAATATAACAAATTGATTATCTCTTGTGGGTAAAGTGTACAATCTCTGTAGAGTATAAATTATTCAAACAGTTATGCCCACGGTCATATGGTTTCACAAATCCAAGGAATGGTGCAATGGTTTCACAGAGTGCAATGGTTTTATAGAGAATTCTAGATTGGCTAAATCTAGGTTTGACATGACATTTCCGCAAACATTTCTAGAAAGAATCAAGGTGGCATTTGCATTCCCGTGGTGAAAACTGAATATGGATTGTCGAGACCCGAATATGCAAATCCGGACTCTACTGTGTATTCTGCACTAGTCCAGGATCACGCTAGTGCACACAGTGCAAACAAAGACAAATATCATCCACATCACGATATTCTAAAGGAAATCCAAATTATATTAATAACCATCGAGTACGACCTTATGGCCAAGCTTACAATTATTAGCCCAAGGGCTTTAAAGAACTAGCAATGAAATCCAAAATTTAGCGTAAAGCCACTCGACATGCCCACAGCAATCGATGGGAGCGAAGTCCTAATCCGTGAAGTCCTCGTAGTAGCCTCCTTCTAACAACTCCTGCGATCCGGTCCTTCCTCCTCAACTGAGCAACATGAGCATAAAGCCGTGAGTACATTGGTACTCAAGAAGTCGTTTGTAACAAATGAATGCAATATAATATGCAAGGCTTAACAATGGATGGTGAAAGGTTAATTTTGCATAAAGCGACAATTTGAAGTAAAATACAATAAATAGATTGTAAAGCGAATTTAACAACAGACACTAAGTAGATATCCAAAGGAATTGAATAAAACCACAGGTGAACTAACCATTCACTTCCCAGCTCAAACCAAACCAGATTTCATAAAGACTCTACCCTCGTGTGAAATCACCGAGCATTGTCCATGACCGAGGACACGGCTATTCGAATAGTTTTACACTCTGCAGAGGTTGCACAACTGTACCCACACGATGTAATAATCCTCACGTTAAAGAAAATCACAACAAGGCTTTTACAATGATCCATCTCCACCCGATCCCACTCGCTAAGGATTCGCCGTCGAGTAGGGTACCCCTAGTCGATAATTGCCCTCTTGCGCCACAACAACATCGTAGTAAAACCAAAGTGGAGACTTCACAAATTATTATGCCAGTCTATCCCATACTAGACATGTGGTTTGCACGATTTAGCTTCGGATCAATGGCGCACAAAGTTAAGTCCTTAAGAATTACCCAGCGAAACATCCACATCCCAATGTGCAACCTCGCACCCTTTATCGCACGATCATTCGCCCAAGTGAAAGCCAAGTTTGTATAACCACCGCCAATGACGCACCAACGCCACGGCACAAATTTTATGACAATGGCACCAACCACGATTCAATATCTCATTAGGTCAAATTAATTAATCACATGCGATGATAGATCCCAACTATTAATAAGCGTGGCTAAGCAACTAAACGTAACCCCATGTGACAATTATTATTTTATCACTAAGTAATTCCCAATCCTAAGGTGCCAATGGAATCATGGTAATCAAATTATCATGGAGGAAATAACCAATTAAGAGTATAACTACCAATACAAGGTTTTAATAATAAATAGCCATGCATGATAAATTTAAATCAAAATAATACATAATAGATTGAAAAATTAGGTTCAACATGATCAAAGAATACGACTTGCCTTGGCCTTGCTCAGATGAGGGCTCTTGGTCTTCAAATCCAACTTCCGCTCCTCGAATACGCGATCTAACGAGAGAGAAACGAGACGAAAGACAAAATAAATTCAAATAAAATTCAAATGAACTCCAAAAACTTTCAAACCTGAACTAAAAGGTATAGCTCAATTTTAGATGAATTTAGGAAAAGAACGGGTCAATCGGAGCTAGGACGAGGAGAGAACGCTCTTGAAAAATTGGATTTTCTGAAAATCGGAAAAATTGGAAAATGCACTGTGTGGACCGCGCACGGAAGCCGGGTCTCACGGGGGCTTGGCTCACGGAACAAGACGGTGGACCGAGCTGCGGCGCAAGTGGTGAGGGCGGCGACGCGGCTACGTGGCAGACACGTCGCGCCCGAAGCCGACGTGGCGGTGACATGGTCGCCGACGTGGCAAGCCGACGTGGCAGTGGACGTGGCACCGAACGGCCGGCTTCGCGACGTGGCACCCACGCGGCATCGACGCGGCATACCACGCCGGATCTAGGGTGACGGCGGGCTTGCGTGGCATGCCGATCGGGTGGTGACGTGGCTCATGGCGCACGGTATACGGTTGCCTCGACGGATGGGCCCGGCTTTGTCGCTGGCTCGCGCGACGGTGGACTCGATCCACGGAAGGCGGCGGCGCGGGCGTCGGCCGGCGACGCCGCGGCGTGGGGGGATCGAGGCGTCGCGGCGGGCGCGGTTCACTGGCGACCGCGACGGTGCGGCGGATTCGCCGGCGGCGGCGCGGCGGCGGTTCGCCGACGGTCCGGACGGGCGACGGACGTCGGCGACTCACCGGCGACGAACCGGCGGGCGACGGCGGAGCACGGCGGCGGCGGCGAGCAACGGCGCGCTTGGGCGACGCGGCGAACGGCGCGACGAGGCGTCGGCGGCGGCGGCGGCGGCGGAGCGGCGGGACGAGGAAGCCGAGGCGGCGGCTCGAGATATACCGCGGCGAGACGGCCGAACACGGACGAGACGGAGGCGGATAAGCGGCGGCGGCGGCGGAGTTCGAACGAGACGAGTCCGGCGAGACGACACGGAGTGGGTCCCACTGCTCGTCACACGAGCGCGGCGGCGCAGCGATGGCGCTGGCGGCGAGAGAAGCGCACCGATGGTCGACACGTGTCGGCCATCCATCGCGGCTCATAGCGGCGCGCGTGTAAGGATGCATGCGGCGTGCGCGCGAGGCGCAGGCGCACTGGTGGCTAGGGCGAGCGGTCGGCTTAATGGCTGGCGGCTGCCGGTGGACTTCGGCCCACCGGCCGGTTTGGCTTTTCTTTTTCTTTTCTTTTTCTTTTTCAGAAATTCAAATAAATTAATTTGAGCTCTAGAAAATAGCAAATAAATCCAGAAAAAATCCAGGAAAATTCCAATAAATTCCTTGAGTCACAAGGAACTCAAATAAAATAACTTTGGCAAATGTTCATGTTCAGATTAATCATATTAAATCCTTTTAATTCATAAAAATTCATTTAAGCTTTTAATTAATTCCAGAAAAATTCAAATGGTGAATTTTATTTTAAAAACTTCAAAAACACTCTGAAAATCAGGATGTTACATGGATGCAGCATATCAGTAAGAGGAGAAACTGGGTAGTCAGCAAAAATGTCACAACCACCATGTTTAAAGATTACATATGAGCCCCATGACATGTAGGAAGCAATTCCAACATAACGAGGAACAACCACTTGTTCAATAGATATCCAAATTTGTGCTAATTATTCATGGGATATATGGTAGATTTCAGTAGACATAAACCCAGTTGCCCGACAGATCCTGTGTTCAGAAGCCCTGTTCAACAAGGTAATCACCAAGTCTCTCCACCACCATGTTGCACTGGCCAGGAGTCATTGGTTCCTCATAGATTCCAATGATGATGGATAGATTGGTCTTCTTGATAGTAACCCCTCCAGATCCCTGCAAACAAAGCAACAATGATGGGATAAAAGAAATTACATTTTGCTAGGGACATGAGGCAAGAGCCCATATCGAAGAATCTTACAGGTAAAATCAATTACTTTGTTATACATAAAATACTTTTGCACTCGTGTTAGTGTTAGGAGAAATAAAAGTTTGATTAGTCTAGTTTCAGGGTAAAATGGGTTTGATCATATAAACTAAATTATTAACATGTCCCACTCCCCATAGTGAAACTGTTTAACAACCCACAAGTCTAGATGGTTTTTAAGATGCTATAAAAGATTATCTTTTGGCATCCGGAAAGTGCAATACAATGAGACCAATTAATGTTTAAAGAAGTAGTTTGGCGATTTCACCTTAAAATGAAATGAATTTTTTTTTTGCTGTTTCAGTGGACTTCTGCATGTGTATAATCTACTTTCAAGTCTTAGGTGCAAGGTTGTTGATGTTTTCCATGATCCACTTTCAAGTCTTAGGTGCAAGGTTGGCGATGTTTTCCATTCTAGGCAGTGTGAAGTGTGTGCAGGATTCTAGTAAAGGCATTCATCGTATCCGGTATAGTGGTCCAGTATAGGTGCTATGCCAATCAGTATAACTCCTGCTGATCATATGAAAATTGAAAACCTTGGTTGTAGCTTGTAAGCACATAATGTCATTGCATTATTAGGTGTTATCAATAGAATGACAGTTATTGGGGAAAGAAACTATAGAAGTTTGTCAGGTTCCAAAACATATGCTAGACTCACATTTTCTCAGTAGTTAAGACTTTTCACTGGATACTAGACAATGTTTTATTGTCCTAGAAAGGTTAGCAGTTGAGTAGTTTTACTTGCATCTCAACTTCTATTTACAAACCTTTATACATAGTAGGGGCCTTCCTACTGTTTCCGTAAAAAAACTTCTAATTTACGACGTGTGTAATCAAAGCTTGCTACATAACATCTCCAAGTTATGATTTTAACACACAAGCAGTAATATTGTTGAAACTTTTGTCATTAATTGGGAATCATCAAGCAATTGCCTTCCTATACGCTGCGGATACAATATGTTTGTAGTTAACTTTCACCTCCAGACAAATCAGATTCTTGCCTTGATTACTGATTAGGAAGAGGTGGCCTGTTCATTATGTGACGTGATAACAATAGGAAGTTTTGTTTGATGGGAGTTGATGCCCTTATGAGGCCATATGGAAGTAAGAAGACTAAATTGTCCGATGTGAACAATGCCATAGACTGATAGTCTGTAGGGCTAATCTTTACAGTGAAAAAAAAGAGAAGCTGATCGAGGATGCAATAACACAACTGCAGAAGCTAGCTGATACAACTAATTCTATGCCCAAGAGACCTCTAAGACCAAAGACTGCAGGGGAACAAGAGGATGTCTATGTTCTGGTGTTCATTGTTATTTCTGCATGAATTGGTATGCCTTGTAAACCAATAATGAATTTGTTCTGTTCTGCTACTGGTGAAGGAACCTTGTAACACTATGGTTTCTTTAACGGAAACTAGCAGTAGACCCTTTGCTTCGAAAAAGGAGGTCATTAATTTCAACTAAATACATCATAAGAGATTTTTTTCTCAACACAGTCAGAAAATGGAATGCTAACTCCTAACCTTCTTCCCTCGAATGACAGCTCCAGGTTCACCTTGGATAACCATGTATTTTGTACCACCAAGGTATAATCCAGTAGGTGCCAGAGAGCCTGGCTCATTGAAGTCGTTCAT
Organism: Dendrocalamus sinicus; assembly: GCA_036346575.1. NCBI lineage: Eukaryota > Viridiplantae > Streptophyta > Magnoliopsida > Poales > Poaceae > Dendrocalamus > Dendrocalamus sinicus. The sequence continues at coordinate 4,625,048 of CM070642.1, forward strand.
TATTGCAGTGATCTCCTCAGGTTTGACCTGTGCAATGTAGAACAAAACGTTAATAAGAGTGTTGCAATGAAAAAGAGAGCAAAATTTTGAAAATTGAACAAATGAATGGAACTATAAGCTCCCTTGGAATCATGAAAGAGGTTTTGCGGCACAATCGAGAAAAAGCATTAAGCATACAAAAACTCTGCAAATACTGCCAACATTTTAGATCCTGTTTACAGAAATTTTTGGCACATATAACTTGCCCAGAATACCAAAGTAATCATCAGTGTTGCGAAAAGCATATTGAGCAGTGGAACAAGCAAAATCACAAGGAAAGACACCACTGCTTTGCCTCTTTGTTTTCAATGGCAGGATCTCCCTTTACCATTTGCTCAGATAGTCCGGTTATTGAAATAGCAATCTTTATCTTCTTCTAAAGTTGAGTGCAAAAGAAGAGCTAAGAAAGCGCCACATCGTCCTCAAATGCTTCCCACCTTTTGATAATCATCCAACAAGCTAAAATGCATCAATAGAGTTTAAAGTATAAACCCCACCACAAACAGACAAACTTCTAGAGAATTCTACTTTACAAACTATGCTTGACCATAATCCCACAAACATCTAGAATTGCCTCTTTTAGAGTATAGGCTCCACCCGTCGACCGTAAGCTTTCTCCATATATTTTAGAAAGTAAAGACAATTCTACACGCATACATTTACCAACTGTTTTCTATTGTAAACCCGTTCAAGGCACGGGGTTTATTCTAGTTTTTATCAAGGAGGAAATTTAATGCAGATAGAAATAGTAATTAGCGCAGCAAACAAGAAGTTTTGAACTACTGAATTGACTACAAAAAGGACAGCTTTAGGAGCCTGTTACTTGCTATAATTCGATGATTCAAATGGCTATATACGAATTGAATCAATTTTACGACAAATTGTACACCTTTTCTTTTGGTAATTATGTTATTAGGGCTAAACGGAACATCGTGTGAATGCCCCCGAGTATATTAACCAGCAATGTGTCGAAATTGTTTTTATCTACAGTTTTTCATGCTTGAAACAAAACTCGCAAGTCGCAACACAAAGATCACAAGAAAAAGATTAGGCACATCTGTACTTATTACTCGGTACCTAGCCTCGCAACCGATGAACCCAACCACAGGTAGAACCAACCAACCGATGGATTTCAATATACTGCGAGAGGTTCCGTACGATCTTTCTACCTTACTGACTACGATTAGAACAAGCAAGCAAGCGGAAACGAGACGAGCCCAATAGCAAGATCGATCTCCCACGGATCGGGCTCCTCTGACTTTGCCACGAGCGCCCGAACACGCAAGCATGGATTGACCGGACAAATTCCACGGGTTAGATTGCGGAGTGACTCTGACCGCGGCGTTTCTCAGTGGGGAAGGAGAACAGGCGGGGAGAGAGATAGATAGATAGGGACCAACCTGGGGGAAGTTGTCGGACTGCGCCCAGACGGCGCCGTCGTGGCCGAGGATGGCGGCGGCGGTGAGGCGCTGGCCGTCGATGTCGCAGAGCAGGTGCTCGTCCACGTACGCCTGCCACGACATGCTGCCTCCCCCTCCTCCCTTGCTCCCCTCCCTCTCCCTCTCCGCTCTCGCGCCGTTGCCCGGGCGGTGGCTCTGCGAGACTGCGACACCGCGCGTTGGTTGCGTTGGCTGCCGCCCGGTTCGGCTCCTCTCCCCTAGTTATGTGGACTTCCTAATTTTTTGGTGGTGGTTTATGATTTTTACCTATAATTTATAGTTTTAAATTATTTGTATAAAAAATTTATAGAAATTTACATGTAATTTTTACCGATATAAATGAAATCAGTATTGTATATACTATAATTAACTAATAGACCATATCTTAAAAGATACTCTATTTAAAAATTAATTATTGTAGAAAATTAAAAATAAAAACAAAAGCTAAAAAAAATCAAACCATACAGCTTGACCGCGGTCCTCCATTCAATGTGGGTATCATTCTCTCATCCGTGACAACCAGTCCAAGTTTGATTCGAATCATATCTGGCGTCATGAATTATCTCTTTCCTCTTTGACGTCAATGGGTATTGGCTATCGGCTATGGCTTATAGGTTATAACTATGATTCATGGTTTTTAATTTTAATATAAATGTTTATTTTAATAAATCGGATGTTGATAAACTGCTTCAAAAAATCTATTCCGATAAATCACTTTAAAAAGATAATAAAAAACTATTCTATTTATTTGTTTAATATAAATTATAATATATAAGCTATATGTTAAAAGAAGCAGCATCTAAGGCATCCTCTCCATCTCTCTCTTCCAAGATTTGGTTCAGCTCGCATCGCATCAAAATCCGAGGGCCTCATCTGCGTAGGTGTCACGTTGGTTGCTTTGTTGTGGGGCGGCCGTGCTGGACGTGCAAGTGCGCGTGGATGGCTCCGCGCAACGCCTCGTGGGCAGAAGGGAGCACGCATCAAAGATTCGGCCAGAAATGTACACAAGCCTGAACCATAGAAACAGTAAAAAAAAAAGTGCCACGATTTTATGAATAAGATATGCTCCGTGAATAACTGCATTGTCTTTTTGTGTACTCTTCTTTTGCTCCATAATATCTAATCGAACTACAGATAAGAAACATGTTATCTATAGACTATTCAATATTTTTTTATCTAGTGATAAATAACTCCATATGATCTACTCTTTGATCACTCGTGGTATGACCATGCACTTCTTTATCTGACCATGTAAGATCGATCACGGTAATCAGAGGGGATTGATAATTGCAGTCGTTATTTTGCACTCAAAACTCGAGGGCTATTACTTCGATAAGGGACCACTCCCTACTACTTTGATAGGAGACACAACATTTACTTTTCTATCACCCCTGTGGGAGGACTACAATACTGAGGAAATATTGCGGCTCACGGGCTTCATGGGGCCACCTCCGCTACCAACTGCCACCACTGATTAGCTCGTGGGGGCGCCTTGGTACTACTGCTGCTACTACTCATTGTCGGTGTCATCGAAGACAGAATTGAAGGTGGGTTTGACGGTTTTAGGTAGTGCTCATTTGGTTTTAAAAGCTTAGGCTTCTGGGTTTTTGCATTGTAGTGGCTGAAAATGCATTATAATAGTTGTTAGCTTTTTCAGAGTAATTAAATGAAAAAATGAAAAAAAGTTAAATAATCACAGACAATGCAAACGAATAGGGAGAAAAAAAGCCAAAAGACTAAAAAAGATGAAATTAAGATGTCAGAAGCCAAAAACAGAAACTCGTTGGAGCAGGGCCTTAATGGATACCTGACCTGGTGCGTACAAAACCTATAAAGGTGGTTTGGTTGGGTTGGGTTGGCGGGTTGAGCAAGTCAGACCCGAACCATGAACACCCCTAGTCGCTGGGTAGGGGCAAAGTGGCTCGTGGCTCGCAAGCCAGCTCAACTCGGCTTGGTTTGGCTCATGGCATTTACGAGCCGAGCCGAGCCAGGCTTTGAGCTTGTTTTGTTAATGAGCTAAGCTCGAGCCGCCTCACGAGCTGCTCGCTGGCTTGACAGGCTCGGCCAACCGGCTCGGCCCAGTCTGACTAGGCGACGACTGGCCTAGTCAGACGAGGCGACAACCCAGCCCAATGCAATCCAGTGAATCCACTGCCACCCCTAGAGCTCTCATTCTCCACTACTAGACATACACTCGATTCCATGGATTCGATTCGACCTGATTCCCCTTATGAGCTCTCATTCTAGACCCTAGCCCTCCGCAGACCGCATAGCTGCCGCAAACTACAGAGCCGTACCTCCTCATCATCATTCGCCTCGGCCGGCCCCTCTCCTCCTCGGTGTCCGCCTCTGCCCCCATCCTCATCTGCATCGACCTCCTCATTGCCGTCAGGCATCCGCGTTAGCGTTGTCCTTGCCGTCTGCATCGGCGTCTTGTTCAATGTCTGTGTTGGCCTCTCGTCGGTGTCCTGTGCATGGAGCGGTGTGTGTAGGATAGCATGGAGTCGAAGAACCACGGAGGGAGGGGGTCCTCCGCCTCGGCCTCTAGCTCCAGCTCCATATCGACGCTAGCGGTGAACCTTGTCCACAGCCACCTTGCAGTGGCAAAGCAACTCCAACCCTGACAGCCTCGGTAAAGCACTTTCCTTGCTCGTTAGCTTGCTACTTTTTTCCCAAAGAGCTTAACGAGCCGAGCTCGAGCTTGAGCTTGTGATCGAGCTGAGCCAAACCACCTTTCTAACTTGTTAACTTAACAAGCCGAGTCGAGTCTCTTCGCTGACGAGCTTTATGGAACTGAGCCGACTCTATATCCATCCCTACCACTGGGTCTCGCGGACCATGGATTGCACGTGCAGCGTCGTGGGCGAGACCACGTGAAGGCCCCGAGATCAAGTCGCACTGGCCGCTGGTCCCAACGTCAGACGTGTCGTTTTGTGGACAGCCCAGAAAGACTATTCACGAAGAAACTTGAGCCCAGATACGAAGAAACTAACCCACCTAACGGCGCACGGTGCGGAGCGTCTCAGCCGCTGGATCGGCGGCCGTTTCGTCGCAGCGGGGTTAGGGCCTCGAGCTCGAGGGAAAACGTTGCAGCTGATGGCGCGGCCCGCAAGGACACGGAGACGGTGAGGCTCGCGTGGCGGCCTGGGCCCAACCGCGCGCGGCGCGGGGATAGACGGCAGCAGCCGGTCCGTGTGTTGTGGTTTGCCGCATCGCATGGTGCCAGTGCGGCCTCTCGCGCACGAGGACCTGTGGAAGGCTGGCCACGAACGCGAGCGGCCCTGTCCTCTGATGAAGACTGTCCCTCTCCGCACGCGGCCCAACTGGGAGAACAGTGTCGTGTGCCCGCCCGCCCGTGGCAGCTGAATGTCAAGCTTCCCCTCATCTTCTTCCGTAGTCTGTACTCGTCAGTCCCAAGCATCCGTACAGCATCTAGAGCTGGCAAAAAAGCTCGGGCTCGGTTCGGGCTCGTGGAGGGTTGGCTCGGCTTGTGGATGAAACGAGCCGAGCCAGCAAAAAAGCTCGGGATCTAAACGAGCCGAGCCCGAGCCAGCTCACGAGCTCCGAGCGGCTCGGTTGGCTCGGCCCAATAGCCCAACTAGAAAGTAAAAACCCTAGCTTCTAGGCTCCCTCGGTCCCTCCGCATTCCGCAAGACTGCAACGGCGCAACGCAAGCTCCCTTGGTGACTCGGTCCCTCGGTCCCTCCGCAAGACCACAACGCAAGCCCCGCCGCCCCGACTCCCAAATCCAATAGCCGCCGCCTGCCGCTCCCGATCCCGACTCCCCCGAGGCCCCGACTCGACGACGGCGACTTCCCCGTTCTTCCCCCACTCTCTCTGGCTCTCGGCGGCCGCCACCATCACGCTTCAGCCATCCTCCACGGCCTCCCCGTGATGGCGGCCCACGCCGCGCTACACCACCGGTCACCCCAGCCCTCGCTCGGCGACAGGCGGGCGCGACGACGCCCGACACCGCGGGCCCGGGCCGCTGCCATGCGGCCGCAGCGCCAGCAGCGACGCCGCGACGGCAGTCGGCGGCACGCCGGCACCACACCGGCACACCGGCGACAAGGTAAAAGCAAACTTTGATTTCTAGAGACTTGAAGTACTTCATATTCATAGATGGAGAGGAATTTGTCCACGGATTGACGGATATGACCATAAGTATATAAAATTATCAGTTAAGATTATCATATTGGCTACTCTTGGAAAGGAAAACAATAACCTGATTGTGCTTCCAATGTATGTATGCTTCATTTCTAATTGCCAATATATATTTGTAAAAATCCAAATGGGTCTGGAAGTTGTGGTAGCTTAATCTGGGAAAAGGATGCATTTAATTATGCTGGACATTGTATGAGTTCTAGCATTCATTAGCTAATTTGCATTATATACTTCCTTCTTCTATAATCATTTTTTGTCAGCTTTATGTCAAAGATATGTGCTGGTATTTTACTGAAGTTGTACCATTTGCTTTCTTCTTTTCTCATCTTGTTCTCCATTTGAGTGGAAATTGGGCGAAGTTGACAATAATACTAATTCCTGAAACAACAAATTGTGACATTCTCATTGTTGGCTCGCGAGCTGGCTTGAGCCGCACCACGAGCCGAACCGAGCCCACAAAAAAGCTTGATATCTTAACCAAGTCGAGCCGAACCGAGCCTCCATTCCACCAAGCTTTCACGAGCCGAGCCGAGCTAGGCTTGGCTCGTTGCCACCCCTAACAGCATCCCTCAAGAAAGAGAGAGGAGGAAAATCTTGTCTGTCCCTACCCATGCCCTCCTCTAATGCAAGTTGTTGGGACCTGCGCATGTTGGCTTATATTTTTGGTTTATATTTTTGGCTTATATTTTTATCTACTTAATTTCGTCTTTTTATTTATTTTTTGGTTTTTTGGAGTTTTTTGTCTTTTCTTTTTTTATTCCTTTGCATTGTCCATAATAAGAGAACTTGTTTTTTTTTGTTTTTAAAATTTTTAAATTTAATTACGCTAAAAAATCTTGCAGTAGCAATTAAAAAACTCTCAAACAATACCAAATAGTGCCAAATAAGTCCAAAAGCCAAAAACATAAGCCAAAATGAGCATCCCAAACCACGCTTGGCGTTTTTTAGTATGAAGTAAATAACTGTAACACCACTATTTATGGAGGCACTAGTAATCCCCGCAACTATTTAGGACTGTTTAGTTGCAGAGTACTGTACACGAGTGTGCATCACAACAATACATGTGTACAATAAAATAACCAAACTTTATTACAGGAATATGGTTTACAACTTAGTTTTGATGCAGCGGGCATGCAAGCTCAAAGTTATCTTATATTACAAAAGAAACTCCTTGGCAAACTTGAGTGCGGCTAATACCTAAAACCACTCGTGTTCAGCGTAGTAGTGTTCCTCTTGAGTTTCGTTAGTAGCTTTATCGTTGCAGTCCCATTGATCTTATGTTTGTTGTTTAGCAAGTAATGAGTACAACCGTACTTAGCAAGTCAAAAGGGTAAATCCTAACTTAACTGTTTGTAAGGATATTCAAAGGAAGGGAATATACTAGTTCTATTAACTTGAGTGGATGCAATTTTATTTGCAAACAGGAAAACAAGAACAGAGCTTCTTAAGATTAAAGAGGTTTTCTTTCAACAGTTATTTGCTCAGCTTACTCAAAATTAAAACATAAATAAATCTACTTATGCCTCACTGTTGAAATCACCCATTAAACACTGTTTTATTCACCGGAAGCACGGCATATTCGAATACCATTAATAAATAACTCTGCAGAGCTACCCAGCTTTACCACAAGATTTCTCATACTCTCGATGCCACGTGATAGGCACGCTTCAGCTAGCGCGCGACTGAGTTGAGAAAATAAGGTTTTTAACTGCTCAGCTTTTTATATAGGCTCTACCCGATAGATCCACTCAGATCTGGTTTAACTGGCTAGACCTAACACTTCTGCTCATTCTGAGTGGTCCCTACCGCTGTTAGATATGGTTTTACCGTTCCGCATACCAACTCCCCATCATCCACACTCCTGCCTCTGTAGAGATTCAATCGAGTTAAGCAGCTATTAAATCAGGGTTGACAAGTCAACATCTATGGTTGAGCGATCACTTTGTCATTTACTCAGCATAATGTTCTTATCCGTACTTTTCATTTGAGGCTACCAACCACATCCCCAAACATTTATGCTCGACGGCACTACCACCCATTTGCTCAAGCCTCCACCCTAGGGTAGGTCATGGACTCCAATCATCTTGTGACTTCCCATGATTCCTCCTAACCCTAGAACCATTTTAACAATTCTATCGGCCAAAAGCCAAGTCACTTAGTAGTGCAAAATTTTGATTGAGTTAGTCTACGATTATTTATACAGTAATTAAATATTACTAAGATTGTCAAGGTGAATATGACATCAAATTAAATAGGGCATTTTTCAGTGGTAGGACATAATTAATTAACAAGTCATTTCTAAATATTTATTTTAATTAAATAGCATTTCACAATTAACATTAATACAAATACAGTAATTAGATAATTTAAATTTTATGGGATTCAATATTATCAAGAACTTGTAATTTGCCTTGCTGCTCTTCAAACTATTATCTCCAAGACTTCGTTGCCCGGTTCCGGTCCTTATGCCGTCGCCTCGGAAAGTTCGAGAGCTAGTGCAGACACATAAAATAACATAAGCCCGTGCTTGAGTCTAATCAAGCCAAAAAAAATAAATTAAAATAAAAAAGAATAAAATACAATAAAATTCAAATAGGGGCTTGGATTTATTTGAAGCTCAATTTGGTGAAATGGAGGTCAAAAATGGATTGTGGTGTCAAGAGTCAAGACGATCGAAACAGGGTATTTTTAGATTTTATGGTTTGGGTGAACATTGCTTTTGAATAGTAATGAACAGTGTCAGGCTGGCCCACAGGAATAGTGCTGGCCTCGGTCCAAGCCAGGTGCGGCCGAGAGACCCAGTGCGCGCACGCACACGATGGTCGACGCATGGACAACCACGATGCGGCTCACGCGAATGGCCCGATTGAGACAGCCACAGTGCACGAACATCCACAGTGCACGAACAGCCACAGTGCACGAACAGCCGCGATGCAACCACATCGCGCCCGGGGGTCATCTTCAACCTTCGGCTCCTCTCAGTGGTGGAAAACAGAGGAGTACTCCTCGTCGTGATTCGGTGCCGACAATGATCTCCGGCGAACTTCATTTGTACAGATAGCTTTGGTTTGATATGTTGGTTCCATTTTGGGGTTCTGTATGGTGAGAGGATTGGTGGTGGTGGCTGGTGGTTGGAGAGAAGGCGGAGGCTCCTACGGCAGCTCAAGGATTTTTCGGTGGTCCTCCAGCGAAATGGGGAGTGGTTTGACCATACACGGGGCATAGGTTTCTCGATAGTGGAGGTGATTTGGGTCGGGGAATGCTCGACTGAGCTATCCACGGGAGAGGCTTTTCGACCGATGGTAGCTTCCACCGCCCGAGCTCTCAAGAAACGCTCACGACCGAGCGAGTCCACCAACATGATCAGAAGACAAAGAAAGTCATGTGAGTGACTGCAATTAAATTTTAATCGAGTGATGAAGAAGATTGGGTCTAGAGCTCACCAGACTCAGGGGAAGTTGTCGGCGGTGTTGCGGTGAGTAGGAGTTCAATTGGGTAGTTCTAATGGGTGTCTGGGAGTGGTGTAGAGCTCTCTGCGATGGTAATTGGACTTTAAAGGCCTGAGCTCTCAAGAAATGCTCACGGTTGAGCGAGTCCACCAACATGGTCGGAGACAAAGAAGGCCATGCGAGTGACTGCAATTAAAATTTAATCGAGTGATTAAGAAGATTGGGTCTAGGGCTCACTGGGCTCAGGGAAAGTCGCACGGCGGTGTTGCAGTGAACTCTGATAAACTGCTTCAAAAAAATGACAAAAAAATCGATCCATTTATTTATTCGAGTAAAATTATAAACCATAAGCTAAAAAAGGGGGGCATTATCTAATCATAGTACAGGGATATATGTGAAGGACAGCAATAGCTTGTTTCGTATGCTCCTACAAGCACTATGCATTCTTGAACCTAAAAATTAATAAGGTGCATGCTGTCGGTTGAGAATGATTTGTGAATCGACCTTACAAGGTATCGATCAAGCTAGCTTGGTTCTCGAAAGAGAAAAGTACAGTATAATTAAGATTTTATATATTATATATAATTAATTTGTTAGTTTCTGATAGGAATCTAATTTGTTTAATTATAAACTGAAATTTATTCGCCAATTAACACTAGTAAAATAAAATATAGTAATCCCTTCGTTTTCACAATATTAGGCCTATTCTTTTTTGGCTTATGGCTATGGTTTATAGTTTTTAACTAAAATTTTTGGATTTTGCGCTGTTTGCGACATAGATTATGGAGACAGATACTTGCTTGCGATTTTAGCTGGTACAGATGTTAGACTTTTAACGTGTACTACAATTAATTTGTAGACCCCGTCTTGAGAAAATACTTTGTTTGAAAGTTAGGTACTGTAGCAAAAGTTAAAAGTCACTTTTAGGAGCCGCAAAGAATAGGCCGATTGTCTAACTACCATAGGTTAATTTACTGATCAATTGCAAGAAGGTAAACATATAAGTAATAAAAAATAATGGAATTAGACCATACTTACTCCTTAAATGACATATGTTAGCTGCTCAACATCTCACCATTAGCAGCAGGTGTGTAGAAGGTGAACAAATATGCAATGCCATAACTATACTCTTGATTCTCTTAATAGATAAATATTGTGGGTGCAATTCCCCATATATATAAAATGGGCAAACATTGTGAGACGAGACGCAGTAATATGCGTGTGTCTGCGTAAGTTGCCTCGAATTTTGTTTAAAATCAGACACTTATTTATCGGTTGGGAATGTTCCAAGATTTGTGCAAAACACTATAACCCATTTCCTCACTTCCTCAGCCTCCTCCACGCATACCCTACAAGCCTAGCCGCCACCATCACCCCCACCTCTTGCTGCCTCTTCAGCACTGGTGAGTTCCTCCCCCGCCTTTCGTCTCATTATCCTCCCCGCCCCCCACCGCTGTCGCCTTCTTCGTCCTCTAGGCTGCCCTCTTCCTCATCTCCGGCGGCTATCAACACCAGATTTGCCACACTCTACTTTGGTTCTTCTCACCCTCGTCGATCTCCATTGCTCACCACCGTCCTCCTCGCCTGTATCTGGTGGCGCCATTGCCACCTCAATGCCCAGGGCACCGGTGAACTTGAGCCCTAACTCGTGACCTTCGATAAAGACTGCAGCTAGCCGAAGAAGAAGACATGACCCTCCCGAGCATGAATCTCCACGTGCGATCCAAATGTGAGAAAAATAGACTGAGATTTTATGAATTGTAGTTGTCTGAGAATTAGCAATTTCAAAGTACTCCCTCCATTTCAAATTATAAGGCTTATAATTTTGCCATCTTGTGTCAAAATATAAGACCTTTTCTCTATTTTGCCCTCATTAATCTTCCATCTCTCTTTAACATTTATGAGTAAACACCAACACAACTATCCCCTGTCTTATTCCTAAGTCATTAACACTATGGACACAATGGGCATTTCCATCACCCATTTTCTTGGTTTCATGTATTCTTTAATTCCGGTGTCTAACAAAATACTTCTTTTATAAGAAACGGAGGGAGTAATACATCAATCATCATTAACGTGAAGGTACTCGATTTTGGAAGATGAATTAACACCCGTATAGATGGATCGTGGATGCACGTACATAGCTGGCATGCGAGCCATGCACATTGTTCCCACATAATTAAGAACCCTTTATTCGATGTGTCCCGTGCGTGAAACAGCAGAGAAGCTTCGTACGTATATACTACTTGCAAGGTTACATACTTACATATGCACTTTGCTCGATCGATCTCCCCTCGAAAATCAAAGAAAATTACAGTACCGATCGAGCTAAAGATACATCTTTTTCGCGCGCGCGTACCTCGCGGAGACCATGGATGCATGGCCATGCATATGATTCACAAGCAACTTGCATGGACGTTGCTGCTGCTGCTGCTGCTGCTGCTGCTGCTCTCTCTCTCTCTCTCTCTCTCTCTCTCTCTCTCTCTCTCTCTCTGCAAACAGTAAAAAGAACTAACACATTGATCTTGAGAACAAATGCAATACTACAGTAAAAAGCACTTTCCGGATGGAAATAGAATCAATGTCAGGATGGATAAATTAAGGTTTTTGCTTCTCGTTGCCGAGCTTTGTATAGGTTTTGAGTATTTCACGGTCCCTATAGCCAATGCTTTATATATGTGGTCCACAAGAAAATGAAATTAATTGATGAAAATTACTCAAAATGTACTGGCACTGCTCCTCTTAATCTTTTCTCACTTTAGTCGGCACCAAATTAGTTTAATTGTTCTAAACGATATGCAATATGAATTATAATTAGATGCACGATAATAAATAGCTTTGTCGAATGACGATATGTTCGCGATATGCATTATAAGTAGAAACCAGCCAAACTAAAAAGTATACATACGTGCGCATTAGATGTCTGCAAAACCCACACAGGATCGATCAATGGATATGATCGAATATGCAAGCTACAACCTTAAAAAGGCACATACACCACCTTTCTTCTTCCAATATTCATGCTGCACTTTTCTTAGAAAACTAACTAGGTATGCTCTTTGTGGAACAAAATAACAAGCTTCGCATATTATATTAGTGATACAAGCATATACATTACACAAGAAAGTTTGCATTAGAAACACAGTTCTAATTCGACGCATGAGAACAAACAATGCAATGTTTGAGTTTATTGGTTCATTCTGCTTTTCTTTTTTGAAATGTCATGATGGAACACCTTATCGATGATTGGTTGGTTGCTGATTTGTATTTCCTATAATATAATATATAACACTAAACTGGCTCAATGTTTCCCTCCAAAGTAGTTGACATCAGTAATTTCTTTGGTACAAAATAACAAATCAATGAAAATATGTGGTAAATTATTTCATTGAAAATGACATGGTATGTGTACAAGTGTTATATATGAATCAATTAACGATCTATATATATTTGCAAACCTTCTTGTAATTTATATTTGCTACATTCTGCAATGAACCTTCAATTGACACAATTGACAATACACATGATACATGGAGAGCTCAAATTAAAACAATGTACTCAACTAAATAAGGCAAAAAAGAGCAAGATTAATGTACATGCAAACAATACTACTTTTTACAATTGCATAATATCTAATGCACAGAAAAAGTTGTGATAAACCATGATGCGATTATAATTATACTTCGATTAAGGTGCACTAATAATATTGATTGCATCTATGCAAGTTAGACTCCATTCTGATGTCAGCTCAACAATACCATCCCCCATCTTATTTTCCTTCAACACCTTTGTCTCTTCTATCTTGGAGTGTTGCACAGTTAATTTGATCCTTTTTTTTCATTGAGGGAGTATCTATAAAGATCTGTTTTCTTCTCCCAGCAGTGGCATATTCTCCAAGAAAGTAAGGCATATTCAAGGAGAGAGAGACCATACTAGTGAAGGTTGTGGTTAGTTTCCTTTGGTATTGATCGTCACTATTAACCAGCCTTCTACTATCCATGATGATCTTGGTTGTCAGGAGGCCAGTATGGGTAAGGCCATTCTGTCTCTTGGGAGTGAGGGATTGAAGTTTCCTGCGATAGAATAGGAAAAGGGGTAAAAAAAAAAAAGGAACAGCTCCGTTGAAGTGTAACAATTTATTCAAGTGAGAAATATACGGCATGACTTGAAAGAGAGCAGCACATATGTCAGTACGTAGTGAAAAGAGTTCAATTGTATATATGTATGATCGAGATATGAGCAGATCTTCCAACCATTCAGTATCCCATTTACATATATACCAGATAACATCAACATTTATTTAATAAAAAGAGGTGGCCTTGTATGGATTTGACAAAGGATTACACGTGAGAGATAATGACAACAGTTTGTTCTGTTGGGATAATTACTCATTTCTGTAATTCAAATGTGAACACAAAGGAGGAATAAAACGTAAGATAACTCATTCTGACCATTCTTTTTAGAAATAAAACATTTTTTAGGAATAATTTTTTTAGGAATAAAAGACTCTCTCCTATGAAAGGCACTTCAGTATATTGACGAGATCAACATGTCAAGGATATAAATAACCATGCAATATATCATTGTTTTACGTACCATTTGCTACACTATATAATCGTCAAAGGGAATTTTGACTTGAACCTCATGTTCTATACATATGTATGTATCTGAATTGATATCTTGACCAGACTATATCCGGTAAGCCGAGAAAACGAATTCACAATAATGATATAACATTGACAAAACAAGTTCATGCAAGGTTTCAGCGTGAATTCATTCATATAAAAGTGAGAAAGAACAAAGAACAAAGAACAAATGATATTTCCCCCTTTTTCCTTTGCTCTTTTCACAATAGATAATGGTAAACAACTATAGTATAGGCCACATACTCTGAAAAGCGAGGAGGGCTACCGACACGGAGAAAAAGCTCTCGTTTTCACCTATATGGCCATGAAAGCAAGGAAAGTATGGTCTTGTTTTTACTCTGGTCTTTGGCTCCCCTTTGGCACTCAAAAGCAAAGCAAAGGGTGGTCCTTGTTTACATATATTCATGATGTTTCTTCTATCTCTCTAAGAGTAACAAATATCTCTCTCTCTCTCTGATTTTGTTGGCATGCATGCTTGTAAAAGCACCTAAAATGACAAATTTATAGATGTTATAAAACAAATGACAAAATATGAAACAATAAAGAATAACCAAGGGACAAAGATTTAACGTAGAAAACTTTTGCGGAAAAAACCACAAACGCACAAATAGTAAAATCACTATATGGAGGAGAAGTTACAGAACGCTCTTGTGTATAACATGTGTAGAAAACTGTTAGACCATGTAGATATGTCATGAATATGGTAATGATGAATAATTAACATGGGTTGAATTGAAATTTGCGTTTGTGAAAATTTCGGACGAAGCACTTTTACGAAAATTGAAAAGTGCTAAAATATTTAGGTATTACGGTCTAAGCCACACACGGTGTTCGGACCAGTTTTTCAGGGTGGTCTCGAGTTAATTTTTCGAAAACATGTCAATTGAGTTTGTGGATGAATTGGTTCGTGTTTATGGGTGAATTATGTTGTGTTATGCATGTGTGGACTGATGTTGGTTAAATTGAAAATAACTTGTGCTCAAAAAATATTCTTTGTTCTTTGCATGTACAGGTTGAGCATAGAGGCGGCCATGGTCGATGACGAGGTGGACTAGGATTAGGATGGGAGATCTGAGGTTCAGACGGTTGAAGATGTCACGAGATGGTCGGGCTTATGTTTGGGCATGTGGAGAACAAAAGTGGATGATGAGTGGAGGAGCTACGGAAGGTGCGGTCCTAGAGATTTCGATACATGATAGTTAAAAAGTTGGAAGAGAAGAGTTTGTTTCTAGGAGTTGTAAATTTAAAAGTCCATAGTATGAAAGTTGTATCCTGAGGTGTCAGAGGATATAAATAGACGTGTAGGGGCATAGCAAATGTACAGGTTTTTAGAGAAGTATTGAGGAGGCTTTTGTTTTGACTAAGCATTTAAGGGTGCTTTTGAGGACACTTTTGAGGGCAAATCGGTTGAAGTTTGAGTACGTGCAAAGCGGTCAAATCTTACAAGTGCTAAGCAGTTGAAGATCAGAGTGCAAAACGATCGTAGTTTACAAGTGCAGAAGTGGTCAAAATTTGTAACTGGTAAGAGTTTATGATAGCTGAACGGTCGAGCGCCGAGCTGTCGAAACCATCATCGAAGTTTACAAGTGGTAAGAGTTTACGACAATTGAGTGGTCGAGCAAGCGGTCAAGCGTCGAGTGGTCAAAATCTACATTTGGTAAGTTATATTGCTATTGAGTTCCGAATAACAACTACAAACATTCACCCCTCTAATTGCCGTGTTCAATCCAACAATAACTTGTAGCATGGCGTGTGTTATCTATTATAAGGCTTACAAGGGGTATAAATAATATTAGGAATAAGAGTCCCCAACAAGGATGGAATAGAGCTATGGTCGGTAATGAAACAAAGGCTTGCTTGGAAACAGAAACAGTAACCTGCTCGGAGACAGAAACAACACCCTGCTCGGAGATAGAATAGAGTCTCAGACAATGATAGTGAAGAGTTGTAGTCGAAAGCTCCTTGAGTAGCCACGTTTAACTGCAGTCGGCGCAAATACCTTTGAGCACCATGTCTAGCGCAAGTCGGTACAAAGTCCATCACGAACATAAAAATGATTCCAATCATAACGTCCGACTAGTTCGTATTACCGATCAGTTATACTAGTTAGGATATATTTTTGAGGAAAATTTAATCAGATTTCAAGTGGTCACACCTAATCAGTTTCAGATCATAAAATAACAATAAATAGGGAAACGAATGGAACGAATGGTGAAGGGCCTGTTTCAGAGTGCTAGAACGACAAAGAGACTAGGAGGCCCCACACTGAAGTTTCCTAAGGACCCCAGGAGCAGTCTTTCGTTTCTAAGCCCTCACCTCGCCTGTACGACACGACTTGCAGCTTTCCCACCTATATATATAACGTTCAAGATAACCAAATATAATATTGTATACTAACTTACTAGGGACTGAAATGTACTTAGCTAAAACCGTGTCAGAAGGTCACATGAAGCTCATGCTACATATATAATACATATTCATTTGAAATTTGGTGGCATGCTTAGTTTAGTCACACTACAGATGATTCAGGGATCGAGCATGATAAATTACGTTCTTATGTTTTTCTTATCGGCTTTGATCCATACTGAGGAGGCAATCAAATATAATTGGAAGAAAACTTACTCCTCTCGTGCTTGTAGACGTGCAGCCCATTACCAGTTCTTCCAAGCCGGCAGATCTGCGGTCAAGCTTTCGCTGTTGCTGGTGCTGTGTTTTTTTGTGTGCATGTTCTTTGTTAATAGTGTTGGAATGGAACAGTAAGTAAAGCATTCTTTTAGTAAAGAGCAAACAAAAAGGTAAAGGAGCTAGAAAGACCCTTGTGTCTTGCACAATAGAATTGATACACATCAACAATATATTTAAATTAAATGGAATCACCAAGGAAATAAAAAATGAGCTAATTAACATTGCATTAATTAACACCTTCAAATGAAAGAAACAGTAATTGCTCAGATGGAAATAAAGAGCAATTATTTGTGTGATAGCTTAAGAAAACAGTAATTGCTCAGATTATACATGTGTTCTGAACATGCTATATCATAAAGAATCCTTCCAAAACTGCCTATGCTATATATAGTGCTGAAAAAAAAACTATTTTCGTAAAATTTTAGTGCAAATTCCTCTCCCCAGCCGCTGGAGTATACAAAAACCTTTTACAATTCATCTTACAACACAAATCAACTCAAGCAAGCATCTATGTACAATGAACATTACAAAGTACCCACATTTAAAAAGAAGATATTATTTTATACAGCATGTTTATTTATTTAACTTAATGCAAATATTGTGCACCACAAAACAAGAGACTATTTACAACATTTTAGACGCAGGTACATCTGTGAGTTTTTTTAATTTATATACAGTCTGGGAATAGTTTTAAAATGTTTTATAGAAAACGCTAGAGGGCCCTATTACAATAATTGATTGTAATATTAAGAAAGAAAAATGGCAAATTTACATGAGAAACTAACTAGTTTCAATAACAAACAAAGCAAGTTTTCAATTACTAAAAAAGCTGCGCTAAACTTATATAGACAAGAAGCACCATATATATAGCTAGTAAGCTATTCTCCTTAATTTGAACATTCTCAATATGTGAAGAATGGACATATATGTGTTCATATATGGTTGTTTGGCAAATGTATAAAAGAAAAACAAGCAAGACAGATGAAATCACCTGAAATTTGTCATGGTGGAGAAGGATTGCTGGCACATGGAACTGATCATGATCGAGAATGACAGACGCGCGCTGCATTGCTGGCGGCACTATGGTTGAGACGGGGGGGTTCGTCGGCCTACTGAGCAGGAAGGCGGTGGCAGGCACCGCCGTCGTTGCAAGCACCGGCCTGTGTGGCTTCTGTTCCTGGCCGGCATGATGCTGCTCTGATCTTCCAAGCTGATCGGATGGCACCTGATCATCACCTCTACCAACCTGTTCCATACATATATAGATGTACTCTTTTTTTTCTTATATATAAACATCCAAATTTATACATAAACATATTATAAAATGCATATATATTGTTTCTCTCTCTCTCTCTCTCTCTCTCTCTCTCTCATTAACTTGGTTTCCCTTTTAGTTATGGTGTTACATATTTGAGCTTTCAGTTATGCTGTTGCATTTTTTCTTAGGTACGGGAGAATGTGACGCATCAATTATTCAAAAGAAATATATTGGCAGTTTTTGCTTTCACGGTGGGTGGATGGTTTCTAGGGTTGCTTGCAAATTGAGTAAAATGATGTGATGTTCGAACTAATTAAAAGGGTCCATTCTGTGTGATGTGTAAGCTCATCTTTTGCCACGTCCTACACATTTGGTCAGCTACCCAGACTGCTCATCCATACGCAACAAGGAAGCTCATGTAATCAAACAGAAAGTGTGTGTGTATAGAGGAAAATTACATAAGGCACAGAACCGTCCGATACACATGTATGATTGATAATTTTTTTGAGTTTGGCTATGAAAATATTTTATACCCTTGATATATTTATGGTAAGTAAGTTTTGAACTCAGTTCAAACTAGTTTGAACTACTTTTGAGTTCGATGCGACTACAATGAGTATATACCGTAAAAATAGTTCAAAATCATTAAACTGAAGTTGAATTTAATTTTTTTTCGGAGTTTGACATCTCAAATATACTTTTTTATGGGTATATGAAGATACTCACATCAAACGTTGCGAATCTCAAAACAAATCAACGGGTATTGATATGGGTGCCTAGGCACCTGGGTGCATGAAACACTCATATCATATATATATATATATATATATATATATATATATATATATATATATATATATATATATATATATATATATATATATATATATATATATATATATATATATATATATATATATATATATATATATATATATATATATATATATATATATATGCACCTGAAAAACCAAATTAAAAGGAGCATGCATGCGTGCATGGGGATGGACCGAGGGTAGTTTGCATGATGTGCACCTGGCGGACCTACCAGCAGCTGTAGCCTGTAGCTATACACACAATCCATCTCTTAAGAACACATATATATTGCACCAGACGTTTTACTTCGAAAACTAATGAAGTACTGCGAAGAAAGAATGCATGGTTACCTCCTCGAAGCTCTTCCTGAAAGGCGCGAAGCTGAAATGGTCTGCGGACTGCTTCAAATGCTGCCTCTCGACAGCCGCGGCGACCGCGTATCCGGCCTGGTACGACGTCGCCGACACCTCGTGGTCCCTCGACGAGCAGCTGCCGTTGCCGCTGTCCCTCCTGCGCTGCTCCTGCACCGTCGCCGCCACCGCGGCAGCACCCCGGTCGGAGGACCAGCTGCACTGCCTGGGTTGCGTCTGGTAGAAGATCTTGCACACGACCAGCTCCCCCTCCTTCTCTTCCTCGAGGTCGCCGAGGTGGTACTGGTGCATTACCCAGTTGGTCTTCTCCGGCTTGCGGTGCTTGCCGAAGTTGGTGTAGAGCACCAGTATCTTCTTGCACCCCTTCTGCCGGCCGTTCACCATCACCGGCCTGGTCTTGCCGGTCTTGTGCCATCTCGTCTCGCCCTTGTGCACGTCGCACTCCGTCTGTATCTTCCGCCTCTTCCTCGTGCCCGTCGTGTAGGCCTTGGACGGCCGGTGGAAGAAGTGCTTGCTTAGGCCGTCCCTCGTCACACCTGATGATCATGAGCACAAGGCATAGATGCAAGAATGGTGTGAGATGGTGGGTGGATGGCCTATGTTTCTTGACAGGTGCAACAAACCTCTGACAAAAGAGGAAGGAAGCAAAGAAACCTGTTTGGAAACTTCAGAAGCATCTTACCATCATGACAGAGAAGAGAGAGTGAGATGAGGCTGGGCACAACTTTCCATAAACAATAATTCTCTTTGCATATACCCAAGAGCACATGTAGAGAACACTAAAGAATAGAGGGGAGAGCACATCAAGAACAACAAGCGAATATATGCCATATCCCAAATCCAAACCACAACTCATAAATCACGGTGAAATAGTCCCAGCATACAATATATCACTACATGAAAAGCAAGGCTAAAGTTTGCAAAAAGCAAGGAATATATCTGTATAAGTAATTAGCTAGTTAGCTCTTTCACTCTCACCTGGAAGTTTCTCCGGATGGGTGTAGCATATGCCGTCCTCCCCCTCTATTGTGGGTATGAACTCATCGATTAGAGGGTGAGATCTCGAGCCTTCTTCCCTCACCTTCGCCTCGAGGTGCTCAATCAGCACCTGGTCCGTCGGATCGAACTTGACGCCGGCCGGCAGCCCCACCCAATCCTTCTTGCAGTTACACCAATCAATTCCATCAAAAGAAGTCGCACCAAGAACCCTCATGCCTAGCTAGTGCTACAGGTGCAACTGTACATATAAATACAAAGGCAAAACGAAATTGACATCTTAATATATACACACCGGTTTGCAGTCGAGCTTGTGACCGCAGCTGGGGCAGTGTTTGGCGGTGGAGATCCGGTGTTCCTCGAGCTTCGCGTCGATGAGCTCCGAGCTGCTGATGTGCCCCCTATTCATGTCTGATTCATAAGCGGCCGGCAGAGGCTGTGTTCATGCATGTGTAGGAGCTTCTTGCTAGGTATATATAGCTGCAAGGGATCAAACAAGCATATGGTTAATTAATAAGCACAATTCAAGAACAAGAGTTTGAAATAGAAAACAAGGAACAGAAGGCAAGAAGAGAGAAGCAAACCGAAGAGGACAGGTAGAGTAGTAGGAGAGCAAAGGAGAGAGTAAGGAGTGAGGGAGAGGTGACATACAAAAAAAAATCGAGGCAGGCAGCCTGCTGCTTTCACCAGTTTAATACAAGAGAGAGCAGAATTCCTGCCTATTTTAACTGAAGCCACACACCCTTGAGGAAAAGTTAAAGGGCCCCTCCTTAGCTCCTCTCTCTCTCTCGCGCGCTTAAGCATGACACAAGGCGCACACATTTCATATATGCTAAATTAAACTGCCTGTAAGATGATGCCCCTGCCGCACCATGCACCTTTGGTTTAGACGTTTACTTTGACGCATGTATATCTATCTTATATTATTAAAGCAAAGACAAAAGAAGTCATACGTTCACTTTCAAAGGTAGAAATTTCTATGTTAATCAGAGGAAGAAGAGAAAAATTCACACTATTAACCGTGATGAGTCTAGATTATAACGAACTAGATTAAAAAAAAGAATCCATGTCAAATATAATCCAAATTATAACTGAAATTCAGAATAAAAAATAAAATAAAATAAGCAATTTGATTTCAATACGAATTTATATGTTAAAAAATCTCGAAATAAAATGATTCAAAATAAAAAATTTAAAAATTAGCTACTAGATTTGTATATGAATTTCAACAAAAAAATGAAATTCGGATTTGTAAGATGATGCCGCTGCTGCACCATGCACCTTTGGTTTGGCCCTGCTTCAGGCAGTTTCGGTTTCTGGCTTCTTTTGGCCTCTAACTTTTTTAAGCTATAAGCCACTTGAAACGTGTTAATTTTTAATTTTGGTTTTTTTTCTTTTGTTTCCTCCTTTTCCTTTGCATTATCTGTTATATAATGGTGTTTTCTCTTTTTTTTTTTACAATTTTTTATTTTTTAATTGAATAACTAAGAAAAACTAACGATCATTATAAGTTTAGCCAACAATCAGAAGCTGTGCCTGGTTGGAGCGGCGATTTAGACGTTTAGCATTGATGCACGTATATTTTATAGGAATTCAGGCTGGCTGGCTAGCAACAAGCTAGTACAACCAAAAGCAAAAGGCGAGAAGGAAGAACTGCTGCCTCACCACACCACAGCTGCTACTGCTGCAAATTCCACAGTCCACACACACTGCACTCACTCTCACACGCAGAGAGAGAAAGAGAGCGAGTTTAAGGGCCCGCTCTAAACAACTTTAATTTCTGTCTCCTATCTTCTTAATTTCTTTTTTTTGTTTTTGGTTCTTTTGCTTTTTTTTCTCTTATTCCTTTGCATTATTTGTGAATATATAATTTTTTTATTTTCCAAATTTAATTATTTACAAAAAAAATTAATAACTGTTATAGTGCATTTTCAATCATTACAGTGCGAAAAAACTAGAAGCCAACAACCTGAAACCGCATTGAGCAGGGCAGCCCCTATGAAGTATGAATTGAGGCTAGCTAGGAGCTAGTAGACAAGGTAGCATTTCCATGCATCTGAAACTGTTAACAAGCAAAAGAAATCAGATGCACAACAACAAAAAAACCTTTAATCTAGATTACTCAGCACACAAAAAGGAATAACGATGTGAACAAGGTAAACATGTGAGTATTGGGCAACGGAGGTATGTTTCTATTATTTTCTCTTGCATAGAATGATGAAAAAGGATATTTCTTTCCAATGCAGAATAATGGGGTTTGCAAATTGCAGTAGGAAAAACCATGAGGTGATCGAAAGATTGAGTGGTGTCACATGGGCATATGAGGAGGCATTGTGCTCAAATGATAATCCTTTTTGGCATGGGAGTCAGTGATGTTTGGGGGGTGGGGGGGGTGTGCAGGTGAATCCCAGAGCTTGCTTCCTACCCAAGGCAAATGGAGCAGTACAACACTTGATTGACCCCTAACAGCTGACATATAGGTCTGTTTGAAACGGTTTCGGCTTCTAGTTTATGACTTTTGTTCTAATCGACTTTAACTTTTAGATTCTAATTTTTAGAAGTCAAAAGTTATCTCGAACACATTGATTTCTTAATTTCGGTTCTTTGGTTTTTTTTCTTTATTTCTTTGTATTGTCTGTGACGATATAACGGTTTTTTTAAATTTTTTTCCTTATTTTTTAATTAAATAACTCAGATTAATTAACAGTCGTTATAGTGCACTTTTAACCAAAAACTAATAGCCGCAGCTTAAAAGCTATTTGGAGCAACCCATAGACAAGCTGAGGGCTGAGGCTAGTGCAATGTATTGGATCGCATGCCAGGTCAGGGAGAGAATCTTCTCCTGCAAGCATGACCTTGACTCAGAAACACTGACAGAGACAACACACATGCTAGTGAGTTTGAAAAGTCATTAGGAGAACTTATCCTATTTATTTTAATTTTTAGAGAAATCGAAATCAAAACCACTCTAAAAGAAATTAGAAACGGCCATATGCAGGCGCCCATTTACTGGATCTCAAGACATCCAAAACCATTCGTCAGTACAGCACGGGCCAAAACCATTCGTGAGCCAGTACAGCATGGCTGTTTAATCCGGTCCATTGATATGATAAAATTAATGGTAAATGTTTCGTTGAAAATGGTCCTATGAGGTAGAAAATAATACACTTATTAACTTCATGATTAGTGCTGCCATATGGCATATTAAGGGTCCATCCTAACATGTACAAGACTCTGGTCCCTTATAAACTAGTACTTCATCCAGTCACTAATAAGTGCTACTTTAAATATTGATATCATCTCTAAAACATAATAGAATTGGAACACGAATCAAGTTGTACTCTGCTCGGCGAAGGCCTCGGTCTTTCGCGGAGGTGGTGAGAGAGGGACGCAAAGTATCGACGTCTCAAGGCTTCGGCATGGCGAACCAGCATCCCATTGCCAGCCAGGGTGGTCAGCACCCCCCCATCTCGGCGGCGCCGGTGGCTCCAATTTGGGCAGACGGCGGGCAGGGGGGATATCACCCAGGCTTCAACCCCAGCTATCACCCGGGCGCTAACCGGGGATGGCAGGGAGGTGGGCGCAGTCGTCGCGGCGACCGTGGTGGTCACGCCCCTCACGGCTATGCCGGCCGGGGCGCTTTCGGCAACAACATCTTTTCCGGCGCAGGACGAGGGAGCGGTGGCCGCAGCGTCGGCCGAGGCCGCGGTGGCCAGGAGTGGAGCGCTAGCCCGCTGGCTTCCCGATCGTTGATGTCGAATGCCCTTCAGTGATAGCTTCAGCTTCTTCTTCTGCAATTCCGATCCCCGAAGGTACTATGCTGAACTCGCAGAACAATTCGGAGGAAGCTAATTTGAGGGCCATCAATCAGAGCGATAGTATGATGCTAAGGCAGACTGCGGGTAAAGGAAAGAACAAAACTCCATACTGCTTCCGTTGTTTAACCAAGGGGCATGTCCTGAACGAGTGCTCAAAGGTACTGTGATGTGAGATCTGTGACAGTGATGATCATGTCACAAAAGCTTGCCCTTTTACAAAGGGTGCTAAACCTATTGCAGTGCCACATGGGTTTGTGGTGGAAAAATGGGTTTCTTTTACATTGATCATGCTGGGAAGCAAAAGGAAAAGAGAGACTCAAAAACTGCTAAGGTGAAAATCTCAGGAGGTACTATGACTGATCTACAGGTTAGTACTGAACTTGAGAGGCTCATACCTGGCAATGTGAATTGGGAGGTGAAAGCATTAGGGGAAAATGCTTTTGCTGCCAATTTTCCTTCCATAGATGAACTACAGCGATTGGTGCTCGTGGGACCTGTCCAAGCTAAATGCACAGTAGCGAAGATGGAATTTGAAATCAAAAGCAATCCTAATGTGTTTACATATGAGATTACCAAGGTTTGGGTTCAGTTCAGGGGGCTCCCTGAGGAGCTCCTGGAGTTCCCCATTGTATGGGCGATTGGCTCCATACTTGGGGTGACTAGGAAAGTAGATATGAAGTTTGTGAAAGCACATGAGATGGGCAGGATTCAGGTGGCAGTCCTTGATGCTGGTCTTGTCCCTGATTTAGTGGACATAGTTATCGGGGACTTCGTTTATGAATTACAATTCAAGGTGGAGAACTCTGATCCTGAATCATCACCGAGGCCAATTGACATGGACTTGGATTTTGAACCAAATGACGATGCTGAGGAAGAGGAAAATAATGAAGAAGAAGGGAAAGATAGCAACAATGATAACAAAAAGGAAGATATGGAGGAAAGGAAAAACAAAGCTGGGTCTGGTTTGGCTCCTGCTAAGATGGGTCGCCAGGCTGTTCTTTCCCCTGTGACTAATAATACTAGCCTCATAGGCGCGGCGCCACGCCGCGCCAGCCACCGTGTGTACCGAAGTAAAAGAGGCGATGATCCGCGAGGAGTTTTTTAAAAAAAACTGAGGGCACATGCGTATTTTCGAAAAAGCTAAAGGGTTTTTTCGTAAAAAATCGAGGACCCGTATGTAACGAAACGAGGACCCGTACGCAATTTACAAAACCGCGGGGCGCTATCCTGCAAATTGGAGGGGTTTTTTCAGGAAAAAGCACCACAAGAAAAACGGGCAGGGACCTTTTCGCGAGGAAAAAGGACCTGTTCGCGAGGAAAAAGGAACTCTACGTAATTTTTGGAAAGCACAAGGAAACTGCCTCGGCCGGCCGTACCGAAATTCCCGCGCCACGCGCCGGCCGGGGCGCGCGCGGGCGATGTGGCGGGGCGGAGGGCGTGGCGTTCCCCCCGGCTTTGTTTAGGGGATTATTTGTGCTGTGGTCACTGGGAAGGTTAGGCCCACAATGACTCGTACGCACACAGCTGGGCCCCAGGTGCCATTTGCTCAGCACTGTACGTATACGTTCAGCTATCTTGGGGCTAGCTACCGTATATTGTTGTGGTTCTGATCAGAACAGCAGAGCTGGTACCTGCAGCTGCTCGCTAACCCACAAAGCATACTGCAAAACATTGTTGATGTCATAGTGCGACTGAGTCCACCAAAGCATCCACTAGTTAACCTGCTAAGTATTACTAGTCCTAATTAATTGAGTAATGCCTTGAAAAATCCCAAAGATTCTGAAAAAATTGAAACAAAAAAAAGGCTTCGTTACAGCAGATGTCTGTCATAATGTATTACATTATTTGTACTAATGCACGCATTTGGTATACATACAAAAGAACACCTGAATGTCATTAGCTTCTGCTACCAACGAAGTCAATCCTCTGTACTGATGCATGCATACATACAAAAAGACCAGATCAACAAAAAAAATATTTCACCTTCAGACTCGAGGTATCATATCTATAGCAAACAATCAAGAAGTCAAGAACCAAGTAGGTGTAGAGAGATGGAACAACTAACTAGGGTCCTAAAGGAGGATTTGACAGGCCTTGCAATGGAGGGTCGGCGCCGGTCGCCTCGCCGGCTGACGGCTCACCGGTTCAATGTGCCAAAACGTGGACAGCTGACAGGAGTGCAACGGAAGAAGTGGGGAAGAAAGTGAAGGAGGCACGACCAACACCAGTCAACAGAGATGTCGGTGGTTAGAATTGTTGTGTTGTGTTGTGTGACTATATGACGAGAGAGATACGAATGTTTGCTGTGTTGTATCGTGGCCTTACGGTGTCGAGCGGCACATGTGGGCTGACCCACTTATAGCCGCTTAAGCTAAGCGGTCTTTGTGCAAATGATTTGGTAGGCATTTTTGTAGGATGGGTTTACATTTTAGCTTGGTTAGGTTCAACCATACCTGGACAGTGGACACCTTCTCTTCTCCCGGGTCAGCTCGATCGTCTTCACTGCTCCGAGAGATCGAAGAGTCCAATCCAATCTCTCGGTCAATCTACCTCCCCGTGTGTTGCATTGTGCCTTTCATGGGCAAATCAAGCCATTATGACCTGATAACCCCCCAATGTTGACACGACATCTTGCAGGCTGCAAGAAAATTCCAGCCCGTCTTGGCATGTGGCAGCTAGGGGATATTCATCATCATCATTCGGCATATTAATTAATTTGTATGTGTGCGCCTCATTCTCAGCACGATGATACAATAGTAACACCTCGTAAGGCTTTTGAATTTGTTCATATTAACTTCTATTTTTATCTTCTATTAAAAGAAATCAAAAGTTAATATAAACATCTAATTTTTTAAAATGCCTTCTCTACTCCTCTCATTTTGAAAATAAGGCAGTGGTGACAGATGAATCACGCATTCACTCCTCTCATTTTCTCTCTTTCACTTTCCTTGCTAAAAATTATTTCTTTTTGGCTACTATTATTTTTTTTTCAACCAAAAGTCTCCCACCGTAGTCAATACGAATAGATGTAAGTATCATCCTTACTAACTGACTGTACACCGACCAGCCTTCAGATTTTAATCCGCACGAGTTGTTGGGAAGAAAATGAGGTTCGTGTGTATACATACATACACTTAGGGTGTGTTTGGTTGCTTGTATCTCCTTCATCCTAGATGGGTGGATCCGTATAATCTGAGAAAGAGCCTGTTTGGTTGCCTGTATGAGCGGATACAGCCTGTATGAGCGGATGCAAAAATACACCCTCATCCTAGATGAGTGGATACACTCAAAATGAGATTCACTAGCCATCCTGGATGAGTGGATGCAGTGTATCTTATGCGGTCCCACGTGTCAGCCTCTCAGGTTTGGTAGACTGCATCCGCTCATACAGAGCAACCAAACAAAGATCTCGTTTTTGTATCCGCTCATGCAGCCTCACCAAACATCTTCTTTTCTGAAATACGATTCCACTCAGCCTGCATCCACTCAGTCAGAATATATGATGCAACCAGTCGCAGTTCTGGCCGACCGACGGATCTTGTCACAACCTCACAATAATTGCAATGTATCGCTTGGTATACGTGCAGGATCCGATGCTTAAGTCGCAGCAAATACGTATGTGTGACGACCTGTACTTTTATTACCTAAGATAAAAGTACTAATACGTGGATTATTACTCGACAAAATCTCATTTTGTCAAATAATAGCCTACATCAGATATTACAGGAGAGAAATAGTTAGGACTACCTTTACCTCCAACCTAACAGCCTTAAAACAAGGCTTTTTGAGTTATTTGCTGCCGCAGTTGAAGTGGTACAAAATCCTCCAATCTTCATTCATCATTTTTAAACAATAGAATTAATAACAAGAGCGAATATTTTCGTACTCAGCAAATCGAATATTATAAAAGATGCATGCAAGAATAATCATCTATATCATCATCTTGCAAGTTTCATGATTTTTGTTTGGAAAAGGTTTTCTTTGAAAAGAACATTTAGAAAGCTACTTGTCACCTGTACCATGAGGTAGAGCTACTGGTAGGCTCATGTAGCATTCAATTTAGGAGACATGTGTGAATTCACGGTTTATATATATAGCACTGCATAGATTTATACCATTTAACCTACAACTACTTTGATTTTTATTACAAATGCTTCTTCACCTAATATTTGTTAAAGTCCACTATTGTGACCAATATTTGTTTTGCCTAAACCGACTTGGACTTGAGCCTACAAACATATATGCGCTGGACTTGGTCCATCACACCCCAGTCGGCCACTTGGTTCGCTCCACTTTCCTTTTTTATGTTCTAGCTGGAACCTATGGTTGGTATGCATACAGAGGATTAAAAGAGCATAACTTTAAATCTAAAGTGTGCCAATTCTTACATATTGGATTACGCGAATTTAACATGTCAATTGCTTTGGTTCTATAAACATATCGTATTTGCAAACACTATTCTAATATTATTCCCATATTCACCTTCACATTAACTTTACATCATTGATCCAATTTAACACCTGGCCCAACTCCATAGCCTGCACACCCCAGGCTGAAGTCGGCCCAACTGAGCCCAGTCGCTGCCCCACGCCAGCCCAACGCGAGTGGGCCCAGGCCCACCTGTCAGCCCCCACCTCTCTCCCTCTCTCTCTTCCTCTCTCTCTCCCCCCTCCCTTCACACTCAAGTCTCCCGGCTCTCCGTCTCTCGCGTCTTCTCTCTCCCTTTACTCACTATGCATGCGCCGCCGCCGCCCGATCCGCCGCCGGGGACGCCGGATCTCGACTCCAAGCACCGCCACTCGACTCCTCGTGCTACCCCGGTGCTACTCCCTTCATTTCCTTGCCCAATTCACTTCCTTCTCTCGTGGGCTCCAACCCTAACATAGGCCCGCCAGGGTCCTCGTCGCCGATGAGTTCCCTAGCGCCTCGTCCTCCGTCCCCGACACCCACAGTACCGGATCTGGTCTCCCTCACCTCCGTCGCCCGCTTGCTTTGCCCGATGCGGCCTTGCCGTCGTCGGGATACCCTGCTCTCCTCCGACTCCGTCTCGCCCCTGCGGTCCCCGCGTGTGGTTCTCCTCCACCTCCTGTTGGGTCGGCGGTGGTGCCGACCCGCGCCCTCGCCACTCGGGTTCTGGCCTAGGCGAGATGATTTCCTATTGAATGATGCTACAGACTTGGGTTTAGCATGCAGTCTAATTAGGTTGTCAAAATATTAATATTCTATTATCATAATCACTTAGTTCCAAACCACATTTCTACAATATATATGGTGAGAAACATAATTGTTGATGACTTGCTTGTAATGTAGCAGATTACATCTTGCTGCCTAACTCTAAATTTTTAGCCAGAACTAATTTGGTTGCCAAGGTACTAGTTTCTTGCCCTTACCATTAATGTAGCCTAAATCGCATTATGCCAAGATTAATGACAGAACATTCTGAGCATGCTCTATCTGAAAGAATTTTCTAGCATTGTAATATCGCTTTAAGGTCTAAAATGACTATGCTTCCTAGTTTCCAAATCTTGCCATGTTTGCATGATTTAATTAAGTCCTCTATTTAATCTTGAGGCTATCTGCTAGTAACAATGCTACGAATGCATTTTTACATGCTTCAAATCCTTGTTTCTGTTACTATATTATTATTATTCTTCCTCTGTTCAATTACTTGATGCTTACTTCTAGCTTAGCAGTTTGGGGGTATTGTTGGTGACAATGTGTGACATATTGATGGCATATAATTTATGTGTGCGCATGGCCTACGGTTGAGATGGAAATGTGGAAGCACCTTGCTGTTGCTCTCGGTCGCGTGCTCGTTGTTGACGACGGTTCAGCCAGTGTCACGTGCTCGTGCTTGCGCTCGCGTGCTACTCGCTGGCTCTGCTCCTTGGGCAACTCATCACTCGGCCGCTCTAGGTAATATTCCGTCCTCTGACTCTTGCTCAGTGCACTTCCCTCTCGCGTGCTCCTCTTCTCCTCCGCCTCCTATCCTACTGCCCATGGCTTTGCTGTGGGGTGGAAGGTAATGGATGATGAGCTATCTGTTGCTCCTCCCTGCGATTGCTGCTGCTCTGATTCTCCTCTTACTATTTTACTCTACCCCTCTATATTGATGTTTTGATGAAGCCGGGTGTCCACCTCCCCCTAGTTGGACGTGCAAGAAGGATGGCCATTGGCTGCCTCTTGCCACTTGAGATATGGCCTGGATGGTGGAATGTTGTGGGTGATGCTCTTAAGGCCTCTGGTAGTCTGGTGTGGCTACTTGTGGTTGGTTGGCTTTTAAGGTTGCCTTGGGTGTCTTGGAGAGCCCTTGGCTAGGGTTTAGGTACCTAATGATGGTTTAACATGAATTGAGGTTCAATTAGACGGATGATGAAACCTGACGGCAATGCTGTAATTTACGCTTTGATGTCTTTTTTTTAAGCTGTTGTAATTCCTTGTATGTAGAATAAGGTGTACACTCCCTCGTGTAATTGCTACTATTGTACTTCAAAAATACTGATGTACTCATATATATACAAGTTATGGACTTTGGTAAAATTATTGCAATATAATATTTTGTATGATTTGGAGATTATTGTTGTAATTCAAATAATGATGTACTCACAGATGTACTATTGGTTATATATTCTAGCATTGTTTTTATATTCTTGCACATTATTGTAACATGCTACATATTGGACTATGTACTATTCTGTGTAACATGGACACTGGATATTGTAAATTTTCTTTTTATGCCACTGAAACGATGATATATTCCGATTATTATTGTAGTTAACTGATTAATAAATGATGATTTTCTGCATAATTATAATTTAAGCCGAGGTTACAAATCTGGGTCGTTTCAGTATGCTAGCTACTAGCCATTAACAAAAATGTATCTAACCATAATGTGTCAAGAGTAAGATAAAAGTACCTGAAAAAACTTGGAATTTTGGATCATCTCTTCCGTTGAATTCCATGGATTCAGTCACATTCACACATACAAATTGAACAGATATCTTTCTAAAGAACTGACCGTTCACCTGAAAATGTAGACAAATAGTACAGGTCAGAAGCGCGTAAAAGTCATAGCTTCTTAGCGCAATGCAATCTGTACACATATAGTAAAAGTCAGATAATCAATCTCAATACATCCTTGAAAATAGATAGCCACCTAAACGGGGTGAAAGGAAGATGAAAAGTAGACATCAGCTCCAGGAATAAAATGTTAGCTTGTTGCAGTCTTACAGTTGCTCAAGTAGTTAACCTGTATGCTGCAAGAAAGCGATAGCAAAGACAGGCAGGATGAAGAGGCTAACTAAGGGTCTGTTCTTTTTTGCTATGACTTGTGCCTTTTAGGCTGTTTGTATAAGATATTACAGAGTAATAGAAATTCACATGCGGTTTTTGCCGATATAAATGAAGTTAGTAAAATATGTACTATAATTAACTAGTAGACCATATCTTAAAAAAATACTCCGTTTAAAAGTTAGTTATTATAGAAAAACCAAAAAGCAGATTTTAGAAGCTGAAAATAATATGGCCTAAATCTTGCGGTCAGCTTTCATGGATGTCATCTAATATCAATTACAACGCATAACAAATTCATTTTCAAAGGAATGCGAAGGTCATATAGAAAACTATGCGGTTTGCACCTGTTGCAGTCATGCTCATAGCACAGGTAGTACAGAACCCCTCGCATGCGCCATGAGGACTTTAAACATCATCAAGCACAAGCTTCTCGCACATGCTTCCCTTGATGGTTATTTACGTATTTGCCTATTTGATGAAAAGGGCGCAACAATCATTAGCTGATCACACAACAAAAGTTGCTTTATTGTGTTAACATGGTAGGCTTAATGGGCAATATATATAGAGTACAATAGTAAATACCACTAAACCCTAATACAATAGTAAATACCACTAATACCTTTAACATCACTCTCAAATGCAAAACATATGCAATAGTTTTGCATTTGAAAAAGGTTGATACTAAAATAGGAAAAATCTAAAGTCCGAGTCTTGATAATATCGTCGTAGCATGTAGCTCTTGAAAATATATCAAGTCGAAGAGAAATAGATAGAAGTATGGCAGTGCAGATCGAAACCCAAGATAGCAGCGGCGCAGTACACAAGAAGCGCAACAGAAGCATAGTGCAAAAGAAGCGCAGTGGCCTTAGAAGCTCGGGACGAAGGCTCAGAGAGAAGTGATGGCATCATAAGGACTTCTACGATTTGCATACGGCTCAGAGAGAAGAGCGATGACCGTTACCATGTAAAAAGAAAATTAGTATGTTTCTATAACTGACAATAAATTTGTGGATTCGTACGGTTGGGACGAACTGAATGATAGAGGCTATAGACTTGAATGGACGTAACGGAAGAAACGACAAAAAAAAAGAGGACTCAAAAGCCTGCAGATTCGAGCATCCTTAGCTCCACCATTAGCCCACCCAAACCTCTCTCTCCAGCCCTCTCTTTTCTTCTTTCTCCCATTTCTTTCTTCCTCTTTCTTTTCTCCACTGCTAGCGGATGAAAGATCAAGCTCCATTTAAGTTGATTTTCGTGATATGACAAATACTATTATGATGTTTTGGTGATAATGATAAATGTATATATGAGACCAATATATTTGTTTAACTATATTACAGTTTAGTTTCATTTGGATGGAAAGGTGAAATCAAAGATGCATGCATTTGAAATCACATTTTCACATATAAATACATTCCTTGGATCCAAAATATAGATTGAACTTCACAAATAGTCTAAAATGAATATGTGCATATGTCTTCATTATACACACTTGTATGCACACATTTAGAGGGAGTTCTCTCTATGTTTTGAGATTTTATAAGTATTAATCCATGCTTCTTTTAATATGCAAATTTAGAATCTTTACATTAAAATAAATTTTTGAGTATATAAAGCTTGTGTAGTTTATATATACTCATGTGCAAACGGTTGTCATCTAATTTCTCCATTATGTGTTAAAGGTTGGATGATTAATGACAACCAAATAAGTAAGATTTGTTTAAAACTTATCTTAGAGTATACATTTGTTGTATACAAGTTATATACCCACAAATTAATTTTTATCTCATTGTTTATTAAGATTATCATGAATTACTAAAAAAGGAAGATTGTTGAATCTAGTCCCTCCATTATGTGTTAATGATGAAGTTTGATAATTGATGACAATTATTTTGTGGACTAACATTTTCTATGAGTTAGATGAATACCTTAAGTTCCACAAATGAGGATGACTTGGGATGACTTCATGTGTTGAAGATCACTAAGTCAAGATGTGAAAAAAAGATAGTTTTATGTGTTGAAGGCTATCAAGAAGAAGATTGCTTCATGTGTTGAAAGCTATCAAGAAGAAAATGGCTTCATGTGTTGAAGGCCATCAAAGAAGAAGACACGTCATGAGTTGATGTATAAGGAGATGATCATGTGTTGATCATCAAGTTAAGGATAAACCATCATGTGTTGATGGAGTTGATGAAAAGAATGCATCATGAGTTGATGCATATCAAGACGATGACCTAACACAAATGTATGACTAGCTAGGGCTAAAAATATGTTTCTAGTCTTTTACCGATCTTGGTGTTTGGTTGGAAGACCGGATTGCTAGTATAGGTTGCCGTACTATTAAGAGGGGTTATGTCTAATAGTTTGAGTCTCATCATGTGTTGATAGCTCAAATCTCACTTGCTCTAGCTCATCTTAGCATGAGGCTTATATTTGCGAATGTGTTTTGCAAATAGTTAAAACTCATGTGTTAAATCTTTGTAACATGGGACTATGCATTGCGAATGTATTTTGCAAGTGCTTGAAGTTCATGTTTCCATTATTTGTGATATGAGGTTTATCTTTGTAAATGTGTTTTGCAAATAGTTGTAACTCATATCTAATCTATATGTCATGATTTCAAAGGTGTGCAAATGTGTTCTGCAACTTGTTGGAAATCATGTTTGATCCTTGTGTGCATATTATTATAGTTTGCAAATGTGTTTTGCAAAATCTGTTGAGATATCTGCACTTCTTAGGAAAATCAGTACTACCGGATGTGAGTGGTGAGCAACTCTGTGTGAGCAGCTTGTCCGGCCATCGGAAATACCGGCTCTGTGTGAGCGGTACTACCGGAAGTGAGGTAGTCAGACCGGTGTTGTATATGCGGTCAGACCGGCCAAATTAGACCGGCCGGGCTGAATGGGGCAGTCCAAC
This sequence comes from Dendrocalamus sinicus, assembly GCA_036346575.1. Lineage (NCBI taxonomy): Eukaryota > Viridiplantae > Streptophyta > Magnoliopsida > Poales > Poaceae > Dendrocalamus > Dendrocalamus sinicus. The sequence goes on from CM070642.1 coordinate 4,658,938, forward strand.
CATGGAGCGGTCAGATCGAAGCTGATTAGGTGGTCAAACCGGCATGCAACAGGCGGTCAGACTAGCCTGATATCGGCGGTCAGACCGGCGTGCGGCTGGAGGTCAGACCGGCATGTTGAGAGCGGTCTGACCGACTTGTGGAACTTCCGTTCCTTTGTGCGGAACCTTTTTCCAGTGTGAAGGTTGGAGCGGAAAAGAGCTACCACTAGTGGATTTGAGGTGGAAGGCTTAATTCGTGGAGCCGGTCCAATTTATTTGGGCTAACTTCAACATGGACTAAGGAAGACCGGCAAGTCTCCGAACACTACGGTAAAAAGAGACCGTGTCTATTGTGGTTTGTTTTTCTTGTCCTCAATTTATTTTCAAGCAATTAACATACATAGAATTAATTTGATTGCTTGTCAATCTAGAATTGCAAACATTGACCTAGGCTAGAATTGTTAGTGCACTTAGGCGAACTTGATTGATTTAAGCTCTATTTGTACTAAACTAATTTGATTTAAGCTTCCACATTGTTTACTTGGTTTAGACAAATAGAAAATGTCTTGAATTGATATTAATAATTAGAAAGATTTTTTAGACTGCTTATTCATTCCCCCTCTAGTCGGCCTCCTCGATCCTGCAGCGAACCACACAGCCGCTCTGGGCGAAGAAGAGGTGAGCGGTGGCTCGAGCGCCGACGTAGGCAAGGAGGAGGCCGACGCAGAGCCAAGTGTCACTACTGTGGAGGAGGTCAGAAGGCGGTGGAGATGCGGCTGGGAGGCGGCGGCATGGGCGAGCTCGGCGGATCCAACCCAAAGACGGGCGGATCCGAGGGAGGAGACAACATGGTAGCCAAGCCTTGGCCTGCACATCCACTGCGGCTTGCTTCTCGGCGTGCACCTGGCAAAGCACGTCCTCCGACAATGCGGCAGCCATAGTGGGGCGGCAACATGCGGTGGCCAAAGGGGAGCCCGGATCCGTCGGATCCAGCAGGGAGGCTACGCAGGGCGGCGGGATCCAGCAGCGGAGAGACGGCGTGAGCGCACGAGCGATGGGACAGGCACAGACGGCCGCGGCGCGCATGCGCAACGGCCTTCGAATGGCGTGAAGACGGCGGGGGAGCCCGAATCTGGGGACGGGGAGCCAGATCCAAGGTAGCGGCAGCCGGATGCACCCGACGCCCTTCGAATGGCGTGAAGACGGCGAGGGAGACCAAATCTGGGGGCGAAGAGCCAGATCCAAGGCAACGACGGCCGGATTCAAGGCGGCGACAGCCAAGGAGCATCCCTTCGAAGCTTTTAAGGACAACTACGCATAGTACTCTTGGGAAGGATCAACCATATGCATTTACTTCGGAGGGAGGCATTGTGCTACAACTGTCAATTCTGCTGCTTAGGCGGGACACTATGTGAGAGGGGGAGGAAGGAGATCTTGTGTGTTGGTGGTGGATCAAGCTCGGAGCGGCCAGATCCGGGCGCGGCGAGCTCGAGTCGGATCCGAGTGCGACGTGGCAAAGCTCAGTCGGTGGCGCCCGGATCCAAACGGGGCGCCGACCTCCACGCGTCGCCGAGTACCAAGCTGGAGGTGGCCAGAGGTTAGCTGAGCTAGGTTGGAATAGAGGTGGCCGCCCTCAAGAGTGGATATTGCTCCTCCCAGGGGTAGCGGCCGATGGTGGTGGGCGATGGCGGTAAACTCTAATACAATAGGAAATACCACTAGTACTCTTAACATATTGAAAGAAGCAACATTACATGAGGAAATGCATGGGAATAATAGGTAATTAAAAAACAGGGATAATTTACCAATGCCAGCCATTTTCTTCCATCTGAAATACTTATAGTAAAAAAACTACACAATAACAGCAGTTAAGTGGGTGTGTTGTCTTATAAACATGTTCAATTACTTTAGAAATATAGTGTTACCTCAATCTATTTAAACTTTTCCAGCGAAAACAGGGGGAGTTGGAAATGTTTGTTCAAGGAATTGAATAGCAATATCTTAAACTTGGACTTCCGGAAAAATGACACAAATGTTATGCCTGAGCACACATCAATGGAAATGAACAGGGGGGCATTGCAGACTCCGAATGCAAGAGGATCAACTCCGACAAAGTTGTGTTCATATATGATCATCAATTCATCATCAACGGAGAAATTGTCTTGACATTGCACAGAAACCAACATTAGTAAACTAGCATGTCTTACTATAATGGGCAGACGCTAAATAGCAGCTTGTGATTAGCAGCATTCCATATTGGCACATCACAATCAAGCAACAAGTTGAAATATTGGAGGTCACTCTGGCAGTTCACCAAAACACCTAGCATGTTTGACTGCTAGGATTACGATGTATAGCAGTATAGGTCTTGATACCTACTTAATACTTGCATGAGTAAGGACCTGTTTGGATCCCATGAACTAACAACTAGTTGCTAATTTTTAGTCATTGTGGATCCAAACAGGAGGGCTAATGAGTGGGCTAAAGTTTAGCCAAATCTCCAACTAGTTGTTAGCCAACTAGTTGGCCAAACCAGTAATGAGGCTAAAGGACCAAGATGGAAAAAGACGATACCCACACTAACCCTCCTGCACCGCCATGCATAGGGTATAACAGACTTTGTTGAGATAGTAGTACTTATTAGTCCTTAGATCCAAACAGGACTGGGCTAATCTTTAGCCAGCTAACTACTAGTCAGTTAACAACTAGTCCTAGTTAATAACTAGTCCTAGTCCATCCAAACAGACCCTAATCTGTATGGACCTTGATAAGATAGCATGATCTAATCAAAGCAATAACTGCTGATGAAAATACGATCAACACAACTGAAGATCCTATACCTACGCTCCCAATAACCAAGCACCCTCCATACACCAACCCTACACAGACACCAAACACACGGTCAAATTCAGAGCTGTCCATGACAAGTAGACCGTATCATCGTAGCTATCGATATCCAAAACCTACCGCCCACCAAGCAGCTTGGACCACCTGACAACCTTGTACACGACAAATGTCCCTGCTAGTACTACTCTTTATGAGCTGAGGCTGGCATTTCATCAAGCAGGTGGTCGACGCTGTACACGTGCCCAACGCGATGGTTTCATCACAGAAGCCATATCTCTCCACTTGGCATATTGCTATTGAGGAATTGGTAACCATCATCTCTCCATTCATGGAGCAATTTTGCCAAACGCATTTGCAGATGCAACAAAATCAACAAGGTAGCAAATGCGACAAGTAGGGAGAGGAAATACAAGACACAAACAAACAAACAAACCCGGAGGCTACGAAATCCCTAATCGGCATTTGATCAAACAGCACACCTGCTGGCCGCCATCGGAAACCTCAAAGCTCCCCCGCGAAGCGGTGCAGGTTACTCCCAATGGTGCGCGATCGGCGCCGCTCCCCGCACCCAGCGTACCGCAACCACCAGCGCCTCACGTGGTGACCCGACCTCCGCGTTGCCGCCGGCGCCGGTGACACATTTCGACGAGCGCGGCGCGGCGCGGCGCAGCCGTTGGGTCGATGCGCGATGCGATGACCACGAGGAAATGGTCAGGTCGGCCCAATGGTTCGCGCCCGCCCGACGCCATTAAACGACGTGGGCCCACTTGGTCAGTTTCACCGAAATGTTTGCGTCTGCGGCCCAATACGAGGTAGGCCGGCCCATATAAAAACTGAACTCGCAGCAGCCACTCTCTCGAATTGTCTCACGGTCTCTCGCCTTCCCCATCTCCGCCGTCTCCGCGCCGCCGGCGACGACTCCGTCGAGCGACTCCTCCGCAGGCACCGGCCACCATGTACCGCGCCGCCTCCGGCCTCGGCGCCCTCAAGGTCAGTCGCCCCCGTCCGAAACCCTAGCCTTACCCCCATTTCGCTGGATCTGATGGCTCCATGGGGCTCTTCCCGCCGCGATGCATCCGATCCGAACCTCCCGCAGCTTATGGTGGTTTGGTCGTGCGAACTTTGTGATCGTGCGGATTTGATATGGGAGAGTCGGAGTAGAAGCATTTTAGACGTTGTAAGTGACAATCGTTGTCTGAATGTTTGCCCTGGCCTATTGAATTGGAGACGCGCAGGTTTGATACGTGATGATGAGTGGTGCTGCTAGTTTGCGGGACTAGTTTGCTGTGTAGCAATTAGCATAGTTTTATGTGAATGCGAGGGGAAAAGGGGGATCTCTGTGGCCGTTTGCAAAGCCATGATAATTTACGTATTAGTGAAATGAGTTTGTTCAGATAGGGACGGGTTTATCATTCTCTCATTGTTGCACGGTTTCTTGAGCTGAGCAGCTTGAATTTTTGTGAAATCACGAGGTTAGTGTTATAGCTTTGGTTCATCATTTCAGTGTATTAGACATAGGATGCTTTCGATCCCTACCAGAGTAGCACAATTGTAGTACTTGTTTTCTGTTTTTATTGGCCCTTGTTTTATATGTTTGAGACGCATGTGGTCCAATGTATGATTTGGAAGAGCTTTGTTAGTCTCTCTTTGCATGATTCATTTCCTATTTCATCAGTATCATAAATGGAGATAGTCTTCTGGAGCCATCAGTATTTACTTGGCATGCTCATGATATATTTGCTCAATACGTGTGTTTGAAATCTTTTGGATGTTTGATGTCACTTAAGGGCAGTGTTATGTTGATGAATGTTTCATCCAATCATCCATTACCATTATTGAACCGTTTGGTTTCTAATCATGGATAGAGCCACCACTTTGGATGTAGATGACCTTTTTTGTGTGAGCATGCAGATAACTCATCATTGAGATTTCCATACATGGAAGTATTGCTCTGATGTGTACTGTTTTATTGTAATATTCGGCTAGCATAGATAGTTTGATCTTGTTGGATTTTTAATTGAATTTGTCCATATTGGTCTGATCAACTTTGGCGTAAATTCATAATATTGATTATTTACCATTTGATTCGCAGTGGCATGGAGTAGATGCTCAAGTATTGAATATTGCAATTAGGTCTGCTAGCACAAGTGTTGCACAGAGGTCGTCAGGTGGCTTCTGGAGCTGGCTGACAGGTGCATGCTCAAATGTATTACCTCCTCCAGATTTTACACTTCCAGGAGTCACCATTCCTCCTCCACTGCCTGACCATGTGGAGCCTGGCAAGACAAGAATCACAACACTTCCAAACGGTGTAAAAATTGCCTCTGAGACATCTGCAGTATGTGCTCCTTATTTTTATTATCTAGTTGTTTCATGCATGTTCCTGTGGACAGTTAGCAATATTATTTTGTTTTGCATTTTCTATCCAGGGATAGCAATATTATTTTGCTTTGCATTTTCTATCCAGGGATAGCAATATTATTTTGCTTTGCATTTTCTATCCAGGGACCATCTTGTTCTGTTGGAGTTTATGTGAATTGCGGTTCTGTATATGAAGCACCAGAAACACTGGGTGCTACTCAGCTGTTGAAGAAGATGGCCTTTGGAACCACTACAAACAGGAGCCAATTGCGTGTTGTTCGTGAAATCGAGGCAATAGGTGGCAATGCCAAAGCATCAGCTAACCGTGAGATGATGAGCTACAGTTATGCAGCCCTGAAGACTTACATGCCTGAAATGGTTGAAGTACTTATTGATTGTGTGCGCAATCCTGCTTTTCTTGACTGGGAAGTCAAGGAACAGGTATTTCATCTTAATATTATACCCTTCCACGTCTGTAATCTAGATTAGTGTAATATATTCTTTGCTGACTTATTTCTTTCGTAGATAATGAAACTAAAGGCAGAGCTTGCAGAAGCTTCAAGTAACCCAGAAACTTTGCTTTTGGAGGCTCTTCATTCAACTGGCTATTCTGGTGCTTTGGCAAACCCTCTGATAGCCTCAGAATCTTCAGTTAGCAGATTGAATACAGATGTCCTAGAAGACTTCTTAGCTGTGAGATTCATCTCCAAAATCCTTTCACTAATTTATCTGTGTAGGTATTGCTGTTAACATGCTATGTGTATTTTTTATTGCATGGATGTCAGGAGAACTACACTGCTACCCGAATTGTTCTAGCTGCATCGGGTGTTGATCATGATGAATTGTTATCTATTGCTGAACCACTTCTGTCTGACATTTCCCAATGTTACTGGATCAACAAAGCCAAAATCTGCCTATGCTGGTGGAGAATATAGACGAACTGCAGATTCATCAGTAGGCATTATGATTTATGCCACATATCAAGTCATTTATGCAATATCTTCTGTCACCTAGATTCTCTCTTCTTACTTTGGGTTCGTCTTGAAAAATAGAACACAGATGTTGCATTGGCATTTGAGGTCCCTGGTGGCTGGCTCAAAGAAAAAGATTTCGTCACTGTATCAGTTCTTCAGGTTCATGAGACAACTCATTAAGATATCGACATTGACAATTTTGTTAAACAAAGCACTTTAACTGAATTCGCTAGAGCATTCTGGTTTAATTCAGCAAGAACTATGCTATCTTTTACAGACACTTCTGGGTGGTGGCGGCGTGTTTTCTTGGGGAAGACATGGAAAAGGCCTGCATTCACGTCTAAGTAAGTTACACATATGTTTATATTTAGGCTCTTTAGAGTGAGCACTAGCATGGGCTATATCTTGGGACATTGTTCGTACTTATGAGTTATGAAGAAATCAATATATGATGAAAATTATATTGCCAAACTGCATTTATTGGCTGATTTGACAGTTATGAAGATCTGACAGGACAAACCATCATACATTGTAAAAATATTTTTCAGCTTTTAGTCCACTCCTTTTTATGGTAAACATAAGAAGTATTCAATTGTGCAGTGTCTTGTCCAAATGCTGAAACTTTTAATTATTCAGATTCTGATTGCACGAGAAATGCTCTTTCATCTGCATTTCCATTAGATAAGACTGTTGCCATAAGCTGAAGCATTACAATATAATTCCACTAACGAAAGCTGTCGAGATCTATGTATTTGACATTTTGACTTGACTTGGTTTTATATAATTTGTGGGATCATATTAGTGTCTGCATTGTTGTGTGCTTTACGCAGATCGTCTTCTAAATGAATTTGACCAAATCAAATCCATCTCTGCTTTCAAGGATGTTCACAGTAACACTGGCATTTTTGGAATTCATACATCAACTGTAAGTATTGTTTATAATTGCATGAGCAAGTCAGTTATGCTTGGTGCATCTCCTTTGATGTGGGGAAGATTTTTTGTTCATTTTTTTAACTATTGTACACCTCTTGGATGGGAATAATCACTTGGAAATGGTTAGTTTGGCAGCTTATCCATTTATGGGTAAGAAACCATGCAGTTGAACTGAACACTATACTGGATGAGTTCAACAGTTGTTACACGCAAAAGCATATTGTTTTCATAGTTTTGTTTTACACTATTGTACCATGATGAAGATATTATTTCCTTATCAGGATGCAGCATTTGTTCCCAAAGCTATTGACCTGGCAGCCAGAGAGCTCACTTCCCTTGCAACTCCTGGACAAGGTGGCTGTAACTCTCCTATCTTGGATCATTACTCATCAGTTGTTTGCAGTTCACTTATCTGCCTTAAACTTTATTTTTAATTGCAGTTGACCAAACCCAACTAGATCGTGCTAAAGCATCAGTTAAATCAGCAATATTGATGAACCTAGAATCAAAGGTATATATACTTGCATCATATATTTCATCAATTGCGCTGATGGTCCACTATTAACAATTCAAACTCACAGGCATCAACAACTGAAGACATGGGATGCCAAGTATTGGCATTTGGTGAAAGGTAAGGTGCTGTGAGCCTGTGACTGTTCTAGTGTTGTGCTAAACCTTAAAATTTTTCCTGTTGTCTATGAATCTATTCCTTGCAATGTTACAACAGAATATTATAATGCGATAATTTGAGAGAAGACATAAGTTTAAGCTGTGCTCCAGATATTGTAGAATTTAGGCTCAGGGAGGGTCAGATCTACTATGCTATTTTAACTGGTATGCAGAATAGTAGAGTAGCTTGAAGCTAACCATGGCATGGCTATTTCTAGCACATATAGTAACCATATTAGATACTAGGGAGCCTTCTTTGTCTTGGAGATTAAGTTGGAGGTGGCTCTTTCTCTGGAAGACGATGAGGCATACTTGGTTTCTTATTGGTATGACAAGACTACAAGTGCAGAAAAGAAGGTGTTTGCACCTGGCTGATCTTTTCTAGCCAACTCAACGGTACTAGCAGAAATTATCTAAGGGGGCGTTCGTATTGGTTTTTGCTGATAACTTTTAGTCATGGCTTATGACTTTTTGTTGAAAGTGAATAGTAGTAGTTATAAGAAGTGATTTTTAGAAGAAGGGGGGCGAGCGGTGGAACAAAGTGAGGAAGAGATGCGTGCACGTGACGGGAGCAAGAGGAGTAGGGTGTGTGATGAACTTATGGCCCCTTGACTTATCCCTAAAGCTGGACGAAGACGATAGCGAGAGAAGTGGAAAAGCCGTTTCGAGAAACCGGATGTTCGTATTGGCTTTTGGCTTTTCTAACCAGAAGTCCATACGAACAAGGCCTAAGCTATTGGTCGCAAGTAGGGAAAAATAATTGTTCACAAATCTCTAGTGAATTAGGAACATTTCTTCCCACAATATTCTTGAAATATTTCTTTTCCCTCACTGTGCTCATGTGTGCTATATGATCTTCGTAGTAATGTATTGTAACAATATGAATTACCGTTTATGGCTTTTGACTGCGGCTTATTAGTATAATGAATAATGACTGCTAAAAGAAGTCAAAGCTAAAAATCCGCTAAAAAGCCAAAAAGAATAGAGGCTAAAATGTGTTCTTACAATATCATAAACTCACAATGCATTCTTTGAAGCAAATCATTTGACATGCATTACCAACAAGAACTTTGTTCATGCAAGTTCATGTTCTGTATACCACAAGTTAGTAAGAACAAAATGAACTCCACAAATGGTTTTTTATTAGTTCTGTATCCCTGGAATCCGTTTAATCTTTGCTGCATAGAATTTTGCGCTGTCTAATATTTGCCGTGTAAAACTTTGCAGGAAACCTGTAGAGCACCTTCTTAAGGTTGTTGATGGTGTTACTCTGAAAGATGTATCATCCCTTGCTGAGAAAGTTATTTCATCACCATTAACAATGGCATCTCATGGAAATGGTTAGCTCATATTTCCATATAACCAGTTATCTGTACATAGTGCAATATCAATTGCAGTATTAGTAATTCTGCTCTTTGCAATGTGCAGTTCTGAATGTGCCAACTTATGAGTGCGTCAGTGGCAAGTTCCGCTCGAAATGAGTAGCGTTTTTGCCGTCACTTCCCCTGCCTTCTGGACATGTTAGCTGTTCATATCTTTCCTCCTGGACCATTCATGGTCACAGTTTCAGAAAATAAGGAACTTCATACAATTTTGATCATCAACTCTCCGGGATCTTATGGAATAATATTTTTCGCGGAACATATGTCTGCTTGTGTTGGTGGTTTAATGCCGTTCCCGTTAGTTATTTGATTGTAAATTTAGTCAAATATGCGGGTCCTCTTTCGGTGGCAAGGCCTTAAGAGTGTACAAAATGTCACGTAGCCTTTTGTTAAATCTTTGACACGAGTGTTGGAGGCTTCGTGCACATGAATAAAGATCATATATGACAGAAATTTTGCACGACGTTCTTCCAAAACATTTGGTCTGATTGCGTCTTGGTCTTGAATTTTGACATGGATCGTTTTTATCAGGTTGAACGGCAGCATAAAACGGTGAGCATCTGAGCACTTGGCATGACACAGTTTCTGAGTTTGCTTGTTCGGTTTCTTTGATTGAACTAACACCCCGTTTGGCTCCATTGAATTGAATTTGATTCATTCAATTGGATGTCAAATCCTGTTCTAGTAGAATCTGAATTTGATTCAGGCAAATTTCAATTCAATTTTTTCTGTTTGGGTGCCATTCGGAATTGAAATCATTTTCCTAAGAAAAATCAATCTGAGTACGAAGCATAAGACGGTCACAGTCGATAAATCCAAAACCAGTAGGCCACAATTGAACCAACGAACACAAGAAACCAAAAAAGAAAAATATCCAAGCTGCAGAATGAAACAAAACAGAATTTCAAAATAAATTTGAATTTGCTTTTGAGTTCGATTTCATTTGGTTCTTCCCCCTTTTCTCCTTAAATCACCACCGTTCAAACCTCTCCCTCCCGCCTCTACTTTTGCTCTTCTTCCTTTGCACAGTGCGGCGAGTGGACACTGTTTATCAACAGAAAATATCGTCGACACAAAAATCTCAGTTAGCCACCGCCTTCTTGATTCAAAGGCCATACCTCCTCGATGGTAGCGTCTCTGACACCCTATTAGTGTCCCCTACCAGTCGTCGAGGTAGCCAAAGCCGGGAAAGCCACAGTCGTCGGTTTTTCTCTCTACCGACCTCTTCCGCCGCAAGCTTCAGTCGTCTCGATCCATTTCCCCATTGGCACGCCTCTGCCACTCACCCTCGGTCGTACGCCTCACCAACCCATCCCTGACACCCCTTATTTACCCCTTGATTCACGGCGAAGCTTCCAGGCCATACTTGGCCGCCGCTTCTGCTCTCTCCTGTCTCACGACCAACAACCCCGCGCAGCAAATTTGAGCACCCTGGAACCCACCTCTGCCAGCAAGAGCCACCATACACCCCCCTTATTCATGCCATGAACTTTACCTGGACCGGCACCACGGTCATTTCACGTCCCACCGCCTCGCCGACCTCCCTGCTCTCTCTGCTCTCATCCTCTCACAGCAAAACTGACATTCGTTTGACCACTTTTGACCACCGCAATGCCGCGCCCGAGGCAACCTGTACCTCCCCGCTGCCAGCCGCCCTAACCCTCCCGCACCTTCCTGACCTCTGCTTTGCGCCGCAAACCACCTTAGCCCCATCCCTGTGCCGAACCGCCATGGGATGGCTATAAAAACCCAAGACCCCCTCTTGACATCGCATAGACGTCCAGTGAGCCACCCCCACACCCCAATTGAGCCCTTGACCGGAGCCTCGCCGGTGACCACCCGACCTCAAAGTAAGCCAAGTTTCGATTCCATCTATTCAATCGATTAGTTTTCAATTGCATTCGGCCGTAGCACCTTTATGCTCTCAGGAATACCACCGAACCACTGCCTTAACTTCTCGAGCCCATTATCGTGCTGGCGACTAGCGCCGCTAGCCGACCTTAAGACCTCACCGTGGACAACTCGGCTTAGCCATCCCCGACCCAAACCACCGCTTACCTGAGCTTCCTCTAACCCCATAGGTGCCCAAACCCTAATGCTATTATCCTCTTAACTCGTCGTTAGCCCCTGTGCCATTCAAAAGTCTTGAGAAGAAAAGACATCACCACCGATGCTCGCCTGACTTCCAGCTGCTCTCAAGCCCAAAAATGGAATCCTTGTGGCCCCAGGAACCCACCCATGGTCGCTAATTGTTGTTTCGACCATGAAATCTCCTATTGCTCCACTGCTTGAATTCTTCGACCGCTTCACCGCTTGAACTCTCCGACCACCTTGTAATCAAGAAGAGCTTCGATTGCACCACTCCGAGTCTTGAGCAATGCCACTCATACGCCGTCTAATGCTCTTAAGTCACTCGAACGACGTCCAATGCTCCTAAACCGCTTGAATGTCGTTCGATCTTTTAAGCCACTCGGACGCTTCAGACTGCAAAAGTGTTCTTCCAACTATGGCTTACGACTATGGTGCCTTTGACCATGGTGCATCATCTCGATGCTACGACCTCGGCTTCTTACATACACAGAGTCTTCGATTACCTTCATGCTCGGAGACTTCAACTGCCTCGTACTTGGAGCTACGATTGCTCGGTTATGCGATACCTGAGAGCACGCATGCTAAAGCCTCCAACTTCGACTTCCGCAGTTTCGACCACTGCTTCCACTATGGCTTCGACCATGGTTTCGAGTGTGGATTCGCCCACAGCTTCTACAACCACTTACAACTCATCAAAATTAAATATAATAATCTCCGCAGCTACTCAGATGTCGTTCAATTTCAGTAGCAACTCGTACATCGTCCGATCTCTGTCGATTTCGCACTCGAAATCGAACCTCAACCGCCCACCCAACTTTATAGTCGTGCCCGAAACTGTTGAGTACGACTACTCAAGAGTCGTTATGACTATGGTGCCGTTATGATCATATTGTTATTATGACCACGTTGTCGTTATGACCGCACTGCGGTTTACGACCGCGCTGTAGTTTACGACCACGCTGAGGTTTACAACTACACTAAATACTCGGTCTCAGCATCTATAACTCGATTACGACCACGTCTTCCAGCTTCACAAACACCTCTGCTCATGAGCAAGATTTGTGCCAACAAAAACCACCTGAGTACTCGAAACTTTGTTCTCCGAGTATGCAGCAACAACTCAATAAGGACCAAACCCTCTGTGAATAGTAAAGTCCGTGATGAACAGTACCAAGCCCATTACAGTTCATGAAACCCCAAAATACATACATATATATATATATATATATATATATATATATATATATATATATATATATATATATATATATATATATATATATATATATATATATATATATATATATATATATATATATATATATATATATATATATATATATATATCTATTTCGATCGTTTTGAGCACGTCTATCTATTTCTCAGCTCCATTTTCCCATACCAAACTCCTATAATCCCCAAACCTATTTTATTTGATTTTTCTAGATTTTATTTCTTTATTTTCTTTTATTCCTAGCTCAGTCCTTTGAGTATGGAATTGATTTGTTTCTTTTGCTTTGCGATACCACACGACGTCATAAACCAACCAACACAGGAAGGAGAAGCTCAAGTACAAGCACAAGACTCGGAAGAATATGAAATCGTAGAATACATTGATCCACAAGGCAAGTCACATATCTTTGGTCATATTGAGCCTACATTCCTCTAATTATTTATTTACCTGTATTTTCTTTACATTATTTGCGCACTGTTATATCTTATGCAATAAAATGTTTAGAATGACGTGATATTAGCTAATGTTCTATCACTTGAAAAAGCCCTGTTTAATTTGATGGACATATTCACCTTAACAAGCCTGAGTAATACTAAATATATATTATTTAAATAATCATGGTAGACTAGGCATTCAAATGTTTTATACTACTAAGAGACTTGGTACTTTGTCGGTAGAATTTCAAAAGTGATTCCAGAATAAGGAGATATCACGGGAAACCATGAGATAGTTAGGTCTCATGACTTTATCCTAGGATAGAGGCTTAGACTAGAAAGGTAGCGGTGCGGATGTGCATTGAAACAATGTAGATAGGCACTGCAAATGGTGCGAATGGGCACCAAAATAGTGCTGATGGGCACTAAAAAATGGTGTGGATGGGTACCAAAGTAGTGCGGATGGGCACTGAAACAAGAGTTTGTGAATAAAAGTTGTCTTGGTGAAAATATAAAGACTAGAACCTTATGCCAAGTAAAGAACATAGTGATCACTCAACCACTAGCGTTGATTCGTCAAACCTGGTTTAGTAACTGCTCAAGCACATGCTGTAAATTTGCAACAACCTTGTTACTCCACGCCTTCTGAGATGGCTATATGCCAAGTATTTCACAGGTCTGAGCTTCATGTGAGCTTTGGTACTTTGCTATGATAATAAGGGATAAAAGCAGACAACACAGGCAAATAGCAAATGGTGCATTCTTACAAAGGTATTTGAAAACTAGGTCTGATATCATATATAGACCAATAAGATGGTTGTCCAATGAGAGATACAATTAGTACAGGGCGTTGCATATAGACCACAGCCCCAGGCATCACAACACATACACTCACCATGTAGCACATCTTCATCGAGGAAAGCTGAAGCTCGAGCAGACAACTACAGATTTGGGCAGGAAGCCATAACAATAGTGCAAAGAATGAAGCTCCCCTTGAATCGAGGAAAGGGCAAGCAGCCCGCGGAACTCTACCCTCTGTACACACCGGAGGGGTCAGCGTTTTGAACTATCCAAGGGTGCTCAAGGAGCTTGTGAAGGGGGACACGCTGAGCCGAATTCTTCACAAGCATCTGCAGATCAAAATATTTCTGGGGTTCAGCAAAGGACATATACCTAGTAACCATTTCTTCTTGCGGAAATCGGTACAGGAACCTCTTACCTGTGAAATAAGGTCCTTTGCAGCAGGAGAAACAAATGGTTTTGGTGGAAACTTCAAGTCGACTTTCACTATCCTGAATATGAATAAAGACAGCTTCAGAAACAACCGTTGCTTACAACTTACAAGTCGCTAACAAGAAGGCTAAAACGGGTCAACGGGTGCTAAGTGGAATTGCATATTAAGTGCAACTAATTATAGTCACTCAATCATGATGAATGTATGATAACTTTCAGTAAGTAAAACACAGGCTTTGATCAAATAATTCCTGTTGGAGTCATGCGAATCTATTAGTGATGGATTCAAGAAATCAAGGAAATAAAGCAGGTCTAGCTGTAGTGCTCAATGCAGTGTTTCTCTCCTATACACATGCACCATTCACAGTATAGCTCACAAGTCAGAAGAAATAATACATAATACAACATCTAAAATGAATGAGGTAATGAGGTTCATAAGGAAAATAATGGATCAAGAGAGACACATATGGACAAGGTAACAACAAAATCACTGCATCCTGGAATTCATCATGAAGGAAACCTCTCCCAGGGGAATGGCTAGAGTGGGGACATCCCACTTAGTCGACCCGGGTTCGAGGTCTCACCCAACTTAGGAAAAAAAATCAGGGGGGGCGTCTCTCCCCTTGGTCTCTTTCCTGGAATTCATCATGAGTTACCTTCGATATGTCTCGGAGTGTTCTTTTGCTTCAAAAGGAGGGACCCCATAAAGGAACTCATAACACAGGATCCCCAAGCTCCAGATGTCGACATGGTAATCATGTTCTGTCTTCTCCACTGGACAAATTGCAACAAATTGAGAGTCAAGAAAAGCAGCTAGGCACTAGAAATTAAAACAGTTGTGGCAGTTTTTAGCCACGAATCAATTTGTAACATGGAAAGCGAAAGTACCCATTTCAGGTGGTAGATAATCTAATGTACCACACATTGTCCTTCTTCGATTGAAGGTGTGCACAGACCAACCAAAGTCTGCAATTTTGAGCTCACCCTGTTCATGGAATCATATAGCTATGTAAATACCAGAGCACACACAGTCCCACATCATTAACACTACATCATTAACACTGAAACAAAATAATGTACTACCTGGGCTCCAATTAAAAGATTTTCTGGTTTAATGTCTCTATGGATTACATGCTTCCCGTGAAGGTAGATCAGTGCATGCGCCAATGATGCAACGTACTAAAAACAGGGAAATCTCAATTACTACTTTTGGAATTAGCATAAAGGGGCAAAAGATAAGTTTACCAAGCATATGTGCAAAGCATCTACTTACAGTTGCTGATCGTCTTTCAGAGAAATGCTTGCACCTCTGCAGCTCCTTGTAAAGTTCACCTTTTGCAGCATACTCTAAGATTAGGTAAACACGGGTCTGCAGAATCCATATGACAGAGAAATGATGACCAAAAGACCTCAAAATGAAGCAATAATAATGATCTATATTACAGCTGTTTCTGTCTGGACCTGATCATAAAAGTACCCATATAGGCGTAGAATATTGGGGTGCCGGAGATGACTCTGTATCTCTACTTCACGGCGCAGCTGATGCTCCACCTGAGATTGCTTAAGTTGGCTCTTGAAAAGAACTTTCAAAGCCACAATGTGATTACTCTGTGTCCATAGAAAGCAAATAGTGTTAAAAGTCTTAAATGATCACTGGAATGATTATGAAAAACAGGAATGGACAAGCATTCTGAAACACGCATTTTTAGGTTACAAATATTAACAGTTGCAGACCACATCAAGGAGCTTTCACATTCGACATGTTTACTATGATCCAGATAGGGCCATATGAAAGTGCACCAGAGTTCAGTGACATAACGTTCCTGCCGTCTTTAGAATATATTTCGCATGATATAATGGAATAGTAGTATTTTTCAACTTCCTTACCATGCACGATACCGCACCACAATTTCTACAATGAACTAAACTCAAAATTAGGGAGTTCAGTGACATAACGTTCCTGCCGTCTTTAGAATATATTTCGCATGATATAATGGAATAGTAGTATTTTTCAACTTCCTTACCATGCACGATACCGCACCACAATTTCTACAATGAACTAAACTCAAAATTAGGGAGTCAGATTCTCCAACTATTTCATTGTGATAAATATTAAGCTACTGAACCCAGATAGAAAAACAGATACATGTAGATAAACGCATGCTTCCTAGTTCCTACTTCTAAACCAAAAAGTTACAATAGCACCAATATTATTCAATGCAATGCTTAGTCGTAGAGGAAGTAGATCTGAGCTCTAATTACATCATTAGCTACAGTAGTAGATCTCATAATGTTATACTAAGCTGCCAGCACATAAAGTCCTTCACTTAAGTTATGATACTGAATTAATCAGTGCCTAGTACATAGGAAAAGGAAAAATGTAGAATAATGAACATAATAATCTGTGCTGACTGATGAGAGAATAAAACTAAAACATTTTACTTACCCGCTTCTCTCTGGCCAAGTAAACATGGCCAAACTTGCCCCTCCCAAGTGGTTTCCCAATGTCAAAATCGGACAATACCCACCGCTTCTCCTCCTGCAAATGCGGCGAAGCCTACAGCAAGTCAACAAAATGGCATCATTATCGTTCCATTACACTATAATACCCTCGAGATGCAATTTTTAACCACCAGATCGAGAAGAAAAATGAAGTACTGAATAGTGAATACAAATCAGATAATTCTGGTGAACCCAAAACATATGCCATAATTGATGGATTTATTCACTTTATTGAACCCCAAGATGCAATCTTTGAACAAACAAGAAAAAGGGCACGGATTCTTGCAACAGTCGAGATAAACGTGCAAACCCTAACCATTGGACCACCAAAAAATCCTTCGCTAGAATCGATTGCACAAACGAAAGCCTAGGAATTTGTCGACCGCGTCGCATCCACAAGCTACAGGACCCCGGGGGGGGGAGCTCCCGGGTTTGCCAAATGGGGACCAAATCGCCAACAATAGAGCGAGAAACCAGAAAATAGTCACCCCAAGAACAACACCGCACCGATCCCTCGTTAAATCCCAAGAATCCACCACTACGCACCAAAACCCCCCAAATTCCACCGCAAGAAACGCACAGAGATCCGAACGGGGACGCGCGGGAGGGCAAATATCAGGCATACCTTCTCCTCGCTGCGCGAATCGGTGGAGATCGCCATGGCCGGTGGAGCGGAGGAGCCAAGGGGGGTGGGGAAAGGGCGAGCGAGAGGGAGGAGTGGGGAGCGCAGGCGAGTTTGGAATTTGGGATCGCAGATTTGGGGGCCTTTATGACTGGGCGGAGACCGCAACGGTCGAATTCTTCGCCTACTGTACTGCCTGCGTGCCGCTCACGTGTGCGGCGGCGAGCAGTTTATGATCGACAAAGTGGAAATGGACTTAGCTTGGGCCCCCAAGTTGAGAAACGTAATGGGCTAAGTAGGATATGGGCCGTTATGGGCCGAGCCTTATATAAGAGCCTGTTTGGAACGTAATATAGAAAGTTATGTTTGGATCGTATGAATTTCACCACAGGCCAGGCCACAGACCACGGAAGCAAAAACACCGGTCAAAACGTCCTTTGGGGATTTAGAGCCTGCTCAGTTGAGCTGAATTTTAATGATTTATAGTTAAATTTTTATTATAACTGGTTAAAATTATAATATAGCTGATGGTGCCTTATTCGGTATAATTAAATTTAAAAAGTCTTAAAAATAGGACAAAAGAGTTAGTCTATCACGTATATTGCAAACAAATATGGAAAAAGGATTGGCAAAAAAAAGTTAAAATAACCAAAAAATCAGGAAAAAATAAAATTTAGAAATAGTAAAAAAAATAAGCCAGAAGTCTAAACTCAAATAAGTGGAGCCTAAGTAATCTGGTTTTGACAATTCATGGGGTTAAATACCCGATTTTAAAGATCAAAAGGGTTAAGTGGCTACTACGCCATAGTTCACAGGTAAACTGGACTTAATCCTTTGGAATATATGAATTTCACCTGAAACGGTTTGGTCTCACTTGAAACTTGGGATTTTTTTTTCTCTTGATTACGAAGGAAATAACTGTTAGTTGTGAAATTCATGCGTTCGGAAATCTTTTCGTCGTCACTTCTTTAAAAAAAAAATTGGACATCGCTTACTTTTAATACTTTTTCATAGTGTATAACACAATCATTAGCTCAAGCCATCCTTATGGATCGAATGAAGTACGCACCGGCCTGATGACGCTTCACAAAACAGATTAATGCATGTATCCCCCGGGAAATCAGTATACACGCAATCCACAGGCATAAAAAAGATTAAATTTACGTGCAACTTGTGCGTATATATTCACGCTTGTATTGGTATACTAGCTACTGCATGCAGGCCAAGAATCTCTATATATTAAAGTCTAAAAAAACTATATATACTACATGCATTACACCCCACAAGAAGCTGCGTATGAATCCATAGCACAAATGATATTGTAGCAATTTTGTTTACAGCTCTGGCACTTGTACACATAAAATTGCAAAACTAGCCTCCTCCGTGACCACAGTAGCAGCGGAGGACGTATCATCTGTTGCTCTGCTCCACACCCTATCGCGGTAGGTTGCCCAACTCCAGCGGCGGATCCAGCAGTGGGGCGGGGGACTCGAGCTCCCCCTAAATTTTTAGCTATAGATGTATAATGTAGAAGGGGCTGAGGTCGAGCTGAAGGTACTTCAGCCCCTCCAAAAGTTTTTCCTGGATCCACCACTGCCCAACTCAGTAGACGGCGAACGATCACAGCAGGTGGTAGGACTCATCGGCCTGCCGCGCTGGGTGGGCTTGGCAGCAAATGCTGCTGAGTTGGGTTGGCTCGGCAGGTTCCTGCAGAGCTGGTGGAGCTTGGCAATTTTCTACCATGGTAAGGTAGTATGGTAGATAACACATGGTCTGTCGCTGTTGTCGTAGTCACGGAAGTAGCTAGACTTGTAGTTTCGTGCTTACGAGTTTCGGATTTGCAAAAAAAAATCTACAAAGTCATATATACGATGGACCCGCTACTTATCCAGTTATCCTGCCCACATAATTCCATAACAAAGTTGGTCGCAATCTAATTAAGAAATTGGTCCCACCTTATCATTCTGCAGGCTAAGACAGACAGCCAAGCTCCGGCTAACTTAATATATGCTTCTGATTGCAACGGGCAAACAGAGTTTCTTGGCAATTTGGAATGTTCCTGATCCTTGACTTAATCATCTCCCAAATTATATTCAACTTTCTTAAATCCATGCAAAAGTTTCGAAACAAGGGCTAGCAATTGGCCGGAGATGTCAGATTCCTTCAGTTCTTTTTCTTAGAAGGGAGATGATCGATCGAACACGGCACAAAGAGTATACACAATCTACACTGCATCTTGAAAAAAAAACACGACATGTACTGATCTGAAGTGCAACCTATTTCGAGCACTAAAGTTTTTTTTTTTTGATTGATTCGACTTCAGCCAAAAGCACTTACTGCAACTATTGAAATGAAAACTACGCTGATTCTAAACACATGTATTTAGAAAAGTTCTACGGATGGGCAATATATGGTCGCCCATTTTAGCGCAAATAGGTGAAAATCAACTAGATAAAACGATGATCATACTTGACCCCGAAAGTGAACGAAGACCTGCTACAGTAGAGCCAGACTAAAAAAGATGAATGAGGAATTATGTATGCTATGGCTTGCAAGAAAGGTCTTGATGCGTAACTAGTCAAACCGTGACCGGTTACGAAATGACATTTGGCTTTCTCGTGCAGGAATATTCAGAAAACTAGCGTCGGGACAAGAAACATTGCGATGAAGCTTCGCTGTCGATGTAAGGACAGCGTTCAGAGGCTAAGGCTACTCTAAGTGGAAATTTCATCTGTATTTAATAGACTATTATATAGATATTTTTGATGATATGATAATATTTTTAAGAAGAGAGGGAAGAAGCTTGGCACGATTACCAACTCTATATAAGTCATGAAATTAAATGTTTATGAAATAATAGAATGAAACTATGCATTGAGGATGGATGTTTCATCCATGTTTCATTTCATTTTATATGATGTGGCAGTCTTGGAAATAACGTCATGAAACTCTCCACTGAGAATGGCTTAAGCTGGGGATCCGCTGATGGTCTCCTAACATAGCATAATTTATTGCAATGTTTAGCAGCTTTAATTGCCTTTAAAGTGAGACTCATGAATGAATAGGTTAAAAGGAAAAATAATTTCTCACTCATCTTTGGCCATCTTCTTTTTTAATTTTTAAAAACTATTTTTCTATAATACTAGCTTTCAAATAAAATATTTTTTTAAAGTGAGATTTACTAATCGATTGTAGTACATACTGCAACGATTTTATTTTTATCAACTAAAACCGTACGTAAATCTCTATCTCGTAATACTCTCTCTTGAACAATCGAAAACCATAAATCATATCTCAAAAGAGCAGGTGGTCTCAACAAGCTCGGAGGCAGTCTCTAGCTTGATGTTGCTGCCATTTCCCCTGCGGTGTTTGGACTTTGGAGGCATCTTCCACGGGGCTCTCCCTCCTATCGAGGCCAAAAAAACTAGCACAGTGTAGATGCTCTTAAGTAAAGTCGTTTGCTTAATTAACACTAAACTAAAGTATGGGCGACTTTTCCCTATCCGTGTGTCATGCAGCCAAAAGTGGCTTCCGTTTTGATGCATGATCAGCACGACTTGTCTTTGCTCTGTAAAGGAAAATAGGGCATTGATGTTTTCAGTGGATAGGATTAGGGGATTTGGAGGGACATGCATCCCAAGAATCAAAATTATTGGCTATCTATTTGATATCTTTTTTTAGATTAACCATGCTATCTGATTTGATGGGTATGGCTGCTAGTTTTTTTTTTTGTGAACACACATAATATTACACCTAGACGTCTACACACGCACACTGCTACACATACGTATTCATACACACGACATCTATGAAAGATTGGACGAGCGGAATTTGAGGAAGAAATGACAAAGTCACCACCAGCGTCTTGTTTGTGATATATATGTCGTCTTCCACTGAAAGAAAATTCTCCTAAATAAGATGCACAGAGTTAAATCTAGAGTTTGAACTCTAGATGAACTAAAGATATAACCATCATCACTAGCCATCCAAGTAAGATTTAGTTCTAGTGGCTACTAGTAATTTGGTCTAACTTCTGAACAATAGAATTGCTTGGTTGGATGTATAGTAAATTGTACTCTTCTGTTTTTTCTGGTGCATTGTTTCCGATATCTAGCTAAATGAAATGCTTGGACTTTATGAGTACAGAGTACTAATCTATATAAAAACGGATCGTAAATTGGTAATAGTTACACGCATTTCAAGAGAAAAACAGTAGCTGTATCGAAGAGTCAAACTTTGCAGAGAAGTAAGTAAAGGTGGATGTTAAATCCATTCCAAAGAGCTTCTCAGCTTCTTTCCTTTTAACTTTTCGAATTCAAAACCGTTTAGAAGTGTTAGTTTTTTAAAGTGTTTTTTCTTTTTACTTTGTATTAACCATAAAAATATAACAGTATTTTTTTATTTTTTCCTTATTTTTTGTAATTGAATGTCTCAGAAAAATTAATATTTACTACAGTGTTATTTAGCTAAAATTAAAATTTTAAAACTATTAGAAAAATATAAATTGAACGGGACCTTCATATGTTATGGACTTTCCTCCGCTGGCTCTTTTCTTCTCGTGATCAAGCCTTGTTCCTTCCATTCTCTATTTTTTTATATATCTTGGAAATGCAGAATAAGGAATTAAAATGGTTTATGCAGGAGAAAAGTGGAAAATGTAAGACAGCCAATGGTAATATATCCCATTGCACAATTACACCAGGGATTATGTGAAATTGAACCTTTTGAGTCTATTAAGAAGTTAAAATGTACACACATTTTTTCACGGTGACATTTTTTTAGAGTACAAGAGATGCACATTCAACACACCATCCGTGCGCATACACGTATATGTGTTCCCTACATATGTTAGAAATTTATCGGAGGTACAACACCAAGTTTAGGATTTAAACGCCGGTGGACTGAATGCACACACGCACACTTAGCCATCTGGTCACTTACCAGCTTCCGATGACAATGGAATTACGAAGGGTAACTAGACAAAAAACCCCTCCATCCACACAGTGGCAGACCTAGAACAAAATTTTAGAGGGGCTAATGAGACATGACCAACTAGAGATAAATGAATGAAATATAAATTGAACTATTTTACAATCTAAAATTGTACATAATTAGAACAGGAACATAGAACCGACCTTATGGCTTCAGGCCTCTCTGGCAGTCTGGCTTACGGCTTCAGATCATTAGAAGACTACAGTTACCAGTCCATACTCCCATAGTCACCCGCTCACCGCACGCCGCACGAAGGCGGAGCCATGGACACGGAGAACGTTAGCATGGTCCACACTGACCACACATGACACCCCACTGTCTCCACATGACCTGACGAGTGATGACCACATCGACACACACATAGTGAGAGTGAGAGATAAATAGATGCAAGACTACAAGTCCCCTCCAGCCCTCCCAGACTGGAAGCAAACAAGCAATGGCCTACAAAATATCTATATCGACTTAGGCGCTCGACGAGCGGTGACTCCAGCTCTAGAAAGCCTCCAGTCTAGTCCCCTCCCTTGCTCCCTCGTCCCGTTGGGCGTCGTCCAATCATCCCTCCTGGGCCCTAGTAGCTAGTAACTACTAAGCTTCTCTCGCCTTCTTCTCCCCCCGTTGGCTTCCTTGACTTGACTACTTGAGTGCTTCCTCTCCTTACCACCTGATTCGTTAGCCACAGGAGCCGCCCACTACAGATCTAGCAACGGTGCGATGACGATGAGGCGTCCCACTGTCGCGCCCACCTGACACATCCGCCGGCCACCACCTGCACAACTGCACCACCACGGATCCATGACACCAACGCCACCACCCGCACCAGATTCAGAGATGGTCAGATGGAGAATTGGTTTTGGTTGGGAATGGGTTGGGGATGGATTCGATTGGGGATTGGTAACATTGGTTGGCTATTGTTGCTTGATTGCTTCTGGCCTAATTGGTTCAATTATGGGCTTCGGTATTTGGTGGGCTTTGCTAGGGTGTGTTGCATAGTTGGCCCAGCATGGATTAAAAACTTCCTCATGTGCAGCCCATCTCTTCTTAGGCTATTTATTTCTTTCTTCTACCGAGTACCAATGACTGGACGCAAACTGGAAGACAGGAATAGGAAGACCGAAGGCATGGCATGGCGGTGGCGCTCCCACCGGAGCTAGGGAGTACCCACTATCCGATCGACGGTAGGGGGCATTAGCCCCCCTTGTCCCCCTGTCCAGTCCACCACTGTCCACACAGAGGCTATTGTAAGATCTCCCACCAAGCACCGCATGAAAATTGAGGGAGCTAGGTATTGAAGCTACGACCTCCGCTCCATTTGAGTTGATACAAGCTCTAACCATCCGGTTGCCTATGCAAGCGCTAACGGAACCTATGTTAGTAGATCAAGAAATATAGTTGTTTTAGTGGTGTTCGTATTGGCTATGTTTAATGGCTTTTGGTTAAAAATGAATGGTAGTGACTGCAAATGGCTTTTAGAAGAAGAGGGCGAGAGATGGAAAACGTGAGAGAGATAGACGTGTGCAAGACAGGAGTAAGAGGAGTGGATGCTTGATGTGTCCATGACACCTGACTTATCCTTGAAGTAAGACGGGAGTGAGAGAAGTGAAGAAGTTGTTTCGAGAAGCCAGATGTTCATATTATCATCTGACTTCTCCAAACATAAACCAAAAATAAAATTCAATATGAACTATTTGATGAGTTTTTGAACAAATATGTAAAGTCAAAGCAAATACAGAGGTGTATGTTTGGAAAGGAAACTTCGATACGTGCATGTGCTATCTAAGATTCAAATTCTTTAAGTCTGGGTCAGGAAACAGCACATGGCTTAGTCCTCAATCTGGTGGGGTGCATGGTTGACGCGCTGCATCCCACTAGCTGATCACAAAGCATATGCGCCAAGATCATCCCTTGAGTTTGTGGTTCTTTGATCACGATGTGTCAACCATGTTGTATTGACCATGGCTCGTTGACCACGTTGATCTTTCTACAACTCCGGTTGTACCGCTCACATAGAGCTAGTACTTCCATTCTTCGATTACTCGCTAGTCTCCAAACATAAACCAAAAATAAAATTCAATATGAACTGTTTGATGAGTTTCTGTACAAATATGTAAAGTTAAAGCAAATACATAGGTGTATGTTTGGGAAGAAGACTTCGATACGTGCATGTGTTATCCAAGTCCAGGTCATGAAACAACACGCAACCTGGTCCTCAATCTGGTCGGTGCATTGTTGACACGTTGCACCTCATACGGCGATATGCCACTGGCCGATCATGAAGCATATGTGCCCATGGCTCATCGACCACGTTGATCTTTCTACAACTCTAGTTGTACCGCTCACACAGAGCCAGTACTTCTGTTCTTTGATCACTTGCTAGTCTTCGATCACATGGTGTTGACCACATTGTTCTCTTCAACCGTTACTTGGATGCCTTAACCATGGCTCATTGATCATGCCGGTCTTCGAAACACCAATCGGGTACTTAAGATTGGTTCACTATGTCTTATGATCGGCTTACTATAGTCTGGAGGGTCTCTGACTCCTACATGAACTTGGGCACATATGTACTCGACTACTATCAACAACAAGATTAGTACCAATATGATCTATGGTCTAGTTCGATCGATTGTTGTACCGTGCCTCATACAGCCACATGTTCTTGGTCGATCACAAGATGCGTGGTCAATTTTTGGTAGCCTATGCACCAAGATGAAAGGAAAGGATTCATGCTCAGTGTATCATGTTTGCAATAGAAAGATAATGGCACCGTATCTCCATCTAATAGAAGTAATTCTCAATAGATCTCTTGTAGATAGAAAGCGAAGGTTTGAAAGGTAAGAATCAGCAATTGGATTGGGAATTCTATACCAAAAAATCAATGGCACGGTTGGCACCGTGTGGGAGTCGTGTACATTGCATGCAGCCCTTGCCGGCCTATAAAAAGGTTGAAGGGGATGCATGAACATAAAGACATGCAGATCAGATGGGGAGGGCACCTGAGAGTAGGACACACCTAAACACACCCTATCGGCGGGGGAACCCATGAATCAGATACACAGAAAAGGGAGGACACTCCATTAGCATACATACACAAAGAAGACATACAGAGAGATACATGCAACGAAAGGAGGAGAAGGCAGAGGAACTTGAGGAAGCAATTAGTACAAGCCTAAGCCATGGCGTACTATGCTCAAGATGGTAGAAAACCTGCCCTTTTCACTTTCTCTTTTACCAACTAGATTGCTGGTGAATGGACGCTGGCAGAGGTAGGAAGGTCGCAAAGTGCCCACAGTCGCTGCTGGTAAGGCTATCGATTAGATGCCTTAGAGCTCGCCGTGATGCAGCCCATGGCCCTGATGATGGGGCCATCAAGATAATCATCCGCATTCCAACTCACAAGGCTTGAAGCATGAAGACCATTCACTCTTACATGTGACGCATGCCCCGGCCAAGTTGTACGATCGTGACAACCCGCCATGTACCAGAATAGTCACGTCTGATGTCAAGGATGCCACGTCTGTCATCGACACTCTACTCGACTCGACACCAAGGCATGGCAGTATACAACAACACATGCATGAACTGATGGGCCATGTATGCCTGTATCTTTGATCTGATGATAGCGTTGCAAGGCGAGGCCGATCGCACTACTCGCAAGACCTTCTTGATGCCCAGGACATGGGATGTCGCCGACCTCCACTGCAATCTAACAAGGATGACTTGCCCTCGTGATCTTGGCATTTTTTTCCTGCTAGGCGCCTTCAACACATTGGAGTTGTCCTAGTCGTCCCCTACAGTACCCACAATGATGCTTTCAACCGTCTTCTGTGCTCGGTCATGTACGACTGTCCGTTGTGCTTGGAATTCAGTCGCTTATGACCGCCATTGATACTCGGTTGGTTACGACCGCCTTTTGATATTTGGTCACTTATGACCATCTACTGTACCTGGATGTCACCGATCGCCTTCGATACTCGGTCGTGCCTCCTATACTTGGATGCTTCTGACCGCCTCTGACATCCTTCGGAACTTGGATGCTTTCAATTGCTAATCATACTTGGGCATTGTCGACCACTGGTGATACTCGAATGTCATCAACCGTTGGTGATACTCGGACGTCATTGATCACCTTCTATGCTCAGTCACTTACGATCGCCGGTGATACTCGGTCATTTACGACTGCTCACTGTACTTAGACGTCGTCGACTGTCTTCTGGGCTCGGTCCCTTATAATCGTCCATTGTGCCCAGACATCATCAACCACTGGTGATACTTGGGCATTTTCGACCACCAACTGTGCTCGGTCACTTTTGACTGCCTGCTGTACTCAGGTATTGTCGATCATCTTTGATACTCAATCGTCTACAACCGCCCACTGTGCCTGAACGTCTACAACCACTTTCAACACTCGGGCGCCATCAACCGCCCATAGTACTTTGACATCTTCGACCACCAGCTATGCTCGATCCTTATGATTGCCTGTCATATTCGGGCGTCATCGATCATCTTTGATACTCAGTCGTCTATGACCACCTACTGTGCCTGGATGCCTATGACTGCTTTCAACACTCGGGCACCATCGACTTCCCATAGTACTCTGACATCTCTGACCACTAGTGATACTCGGTCATTTACGATCACCGCGTGCTCGGCGTCTTCAACCGCTTACGATGCCAGAATGCCTCGCACGGACAATCGCACGAATGCCTTCGGCGTAACACGTACCCGCATGCCTATGACCAGATGTTGTACCCAGACGCCTTCAACCGCCTTCAATACTTGGTTGCTTACGATCACCTCTTATACTCGGATGCTTTCGACCTCCTTCGACATCCTTCGAAACTTGGAGGCTTTTGACCACCTGTCGTACTCAGATGTCATCGACCGCCTTTGATACTCAGTCGTCTCCAATCGCCCACTATGTTCAGACATCATCGACTGCCTTTGATACTCAGTTGCTACCGACTGCCTTCAGTCTTTGGATGTCATCGACCATTTGCTGCACTCGGGCGCCATTGATCGCCCACAATACTCGGACGTCACCGACCATTTGCTGCACTCAGGTGCCATCGATCACCCATAGTATTTAGACGTCACTAACCATTCGCTACTGATACTCGGTCACGTACGACCACCGGATGTACTCGGACATCATCAATTGCCTGCCGTACTTGGGCGTCGCTGACCGCCTTTGATACATGGTTGCTTATGACCACCCGTAGTGCTCGGACGTCATCGATCGCTTTTGATACTCGATCGCTAACAACTTTAGATCATGCTCGAACGTCACTAACCGCTTTTGATACTCGGTTGCTTTTGACTACCTGCTGTGCTTGAATGTCTCTGACCGCTGACTACGACAGATGGTCGATGGCTCCTTACTCTCGACTATTGACTACATCCGATGGATTTCGGCCACGATGGCTTTCATCCACAGACGACTTCTGATGGGTTTCGATCACGATGTATTTCTACCACAGATAACTTCTGATGGATTTCGACCACGGACGACTTTTGATGGATTTCTACCAAGATGGCTTTCAACCACAGACGGCTTATGATGGGTTTCGACCGCGATGGATTTTGACCACAGACGGCTTTTGATGGGTTTCGACCACGATGGATTTTGACCACGGATGACCTCCGATGGATTTTGACCATGATGGTTTTCGACCAGGGACACTTTCGATGGATTTCGACCATGGACAATTTCCGATGGATTTCGACCATGATGGCTTTCAACCACGGATGATTTTTGATAGGTTTCAACCATGATGGATTTCAACCACAAATGACTTCCAATGGATTTCGTCCACGGACGGCTTTCGCTAGATTTCGACCACGATGACTTTCAACCACATACCACTTTCGATGGGCTTCGATTGCAATGGCTTTTGACTACCAGCTATTTCCAATATTTGGAGGCTTCCGACTACTGGCTGCTTCGATGCCCGATGGCTTCTGACTACCGGCTGCTTCGATGTCCGATGATTTTCGACTACTGGCTGCTTTTGATGGTCAGTGGCTTCCGACTTTTGATTATCAATCACTCCCTGATGCTGATGGCCTCCGGTTTTTGAGGAGTCTTTCACAGCGATGACTTTTGACAACATCGGTACTATACCCTAGCGTTATGCTCTGTTAAAAGTAAGGATGATTTGCCCTTACGACACCTGAGTTCGGTTAAGTGCGTATGCACTGCAGTGGGGTGCTTCCTATTGGTCACTTTTGACAACTTTGACATCTAAGCTAGGCGTTTTGTTCTACTAGCCTCACCACCCAAATTAAGTATATCTACTACACCGATTCTACTACTGTATCGTCAGATCAGTCATGCTTAACGTAAATCATGTACACTTTTAACCACATTAATTTTACATTTTGTTTGATACTGACGAGGTCGAACGGAGAGGCGGGTGTGGCCAATGCAAGGCTACGCTATCAACGGCTTCATAGATCGACGAGGCTATGGATCATGCCTAAGCACTTATCTACATCAACCATTTATCACATGCGTGGAGAACGTAAAGCGAAGATTGAAGACGACAACTAATGTGCAACTTAATCGAAGGTATTTTGTGGGTTTACTTGCAGATGTAATTAACCAGGAGCTTTCTGAGGCCTCAAGAACCAGGACATCATATCGTCTATGTCAGATCTGCTATACAGGGCAGGCTATAGAGCACACTTATATAAATAGAATCTGTAATTTTATTATTCTCAAATGAATAAATAAAAAATATATTTTCTCTATCTTTTTATATTTGTTTATTTTTATATAATTTAGTACACTAGTATATCCGCACATTATATATGGAGACAAGAAATCCGATAGCCATCTCTCGACACGAACACTTCTAAACCATGAGTTTTTTTTACAATAATCTATTTTTTATTCGAAAATATAGAAATATATTTGCGTTTTAATTTTTTACAAAAGTGATCCCCTGTTGTCCAACCATTGGGCGACTGAATCATCTCTACCCTAAAATCTACCAATTCAGTTCTTTCCTACGACCACCCCAAATTGTGCCCCCAGCAGTCATGAGTTTTCCTGCATCCACACCTTCGTGTCCCCAGGAAAACCAACCAGTGAAATCAACGATCAAGGATCAATTCCCACCTTTCTCTCTCCTTACCCACTCATATCCAACGATCCAAATCCAAATCCGTCCCAGGCGTCACCTCCTCGACTTCGCCTCCTATATGAAGATTCTTCCATAGGTTCAAGTGTACCATAGGTAAAATATCACACGAGCCCGTGCGCCTCCTCCCCTGATTTCTCCCTCGCCTCCTCCCCCGCCCTCCGCGCTGCCGCCTCCTCCCGCCATGCGCTCCGCCGCCGCCTCCTCCCGCGCCGCCGCCTCCTCCCCGCGCCGACCGAGCGACGGTCCACGTGAGGCGGCGGCGGTCTCGGGAGGAAGACGGCGCCGCAACGCACCGTGGAGGCCGGATCGAGCTTCGGTCGCGAAGTTCCCGAGACGGCGGTGGCCCAATCGGTCGGATCGGCCCGA
Source organism: Dendrocalamus sinicus (assembly GCA_036346575.1). Classification (NCBI taxonomy): domain Eukaryota; kingdom Viridiplantae; phylum Streptophyta; class Magnoliopsida; order Poales; family Poaceae; genus Dendrocalamus; species Dendrocalamus sinicus. Next base: position 4,688,702 of record CM070642.1, read on the forward strand.
GGTAGCCGGATCCGTCGCGGTGCGCGGCGCGCGGATCCGAGGCGGCGGTCGGATCCGGTGACGAGCGAGGTGGCATATGGAGCGGCGGCGGTGGGCTTGTGCGAGACGACGCAGCGGCAGCGGCGTCGTCGAGCGACCCAACAAGATGGCACGGACGCGGTCGGCGGCAACGCGAGCGCAGCGGGCGTGGGCAACGACGGCGCGTGCGATCTGGCAGCGGCAGCCAGAAGAGGTGGCGCCCGGGAGAGGAGATCGATCCGCCGCCGCCTCCTCCGCCCCCCCGCGCGCCGCCTTCTCCCCGCTCCTCCGATCCGCCTCACCTCCTCCTTCCTACCCCAGCGCGCCGCCTCCTCCTTCCCACCCCGCCCCCACCCCGGATCGCTCTCGCCGCCTCCTCCTCTCCTCCGCCATCGCCGCCTCCTCCGCTCCGCCGCCGCCTTCTCCTCCCCCCACCCCTCCGCTCCGCGCCACCTCCTCCCCACACCCCGCTCCGCCGCCTCCTCCCCCCCACCCCTCCGCTCCGCCGCCGCCTTTCCATCGATCGGCTCAGATAAGATTGCTAATTTTTCATTATCATTTGGTATTTATTTCTGAGGTATCTTAATGATGGGATTGTTTATGCAGGAAAACCATGAAATCTTATTAAGGTGCGTAAAGGAAAATTTAGGGTTCAAGGCTGGCAAACCAGTTGTTGCATGCATCATCTATAAATGCCTTTTTACACTGGCGTGCATTTGAATCAGAGAGGACAGCTATTTTTGATCATGTAATTGACGCCATAAATGATGTTCTCAAGGTAAAATCATTTGAAGCCCATATATTTTTCTGTTTGCGCGTGACATTTCATTTGTGGAAAAGTTAAATTGTTTGTAATTTTCTTTGTTGTTCTTATTCGAGAACGAAGCGATGGAAGATTGCCTTATTGGTTGTCCAATACCTGCATCGCTATGCCTTCTGCAGAGGAATCTACGGTCAAATGGATTATTTGCTACACCATCTCGCCGATCTACTGGTCCGTTAGGGCTAGGTGGGAAGATAGTGCAAGTAAGAAACTTGAGAATGCCAATTTATTTTTCCAAATTAGTATTGAATCCTATTTAGTATGTGCTGATGCTCCTGCAAAGTAACATTTTATAAGCACATCAAATTGTTTCTTTTATCCTATC